>OY728141.1:1425036465-1426286465 GCA_963277665.1 Viscum album | reverse complement strand
CGAGTGCTTCGTGGAATCTTTGAACAGAACCCCTAGTTGGGGGTATGCAGTTGTGTGACTTATCTCTAGACTGTGGGTCTGGGTTATGAGTATATCTGGTTTGTTCTATATGTTCTTTAGACATAAACTGTGCATAGCTAACTGTACCTTTACTTTGTGTACTGCTTTGTGGTTTTCAGGGCCCTCTACTAAGTATTGTTATACTCACCCCTGCAAGGGCTTTGCCCGCACGTGTCATGTCTTGTGAAGACGAGCAGTCTTTTGAAGGAGTCCATGGTGTACCAAGACAATACCAAGATTTTTGAGTTCCCTACAGGCCAAGGCATTCCTACGACTATGGGTATCAGTCCCAGTACCTTTTGTGTTTATAGTTTGGACTTTGCAGTTTTCAGAATTTTGTTTTGGTGGGCTTGTATTCTGGCCCGATTTGCTTTCAGTACTTTACCTTCCATCGTACTCTGTTGGTTGGGTTTAGTTGTATGAATGCATTTTTTTTCATTAGTGTTTTTACATTTCATCATTTGTGGGATTGGAGATGTGTGCATGTGTACATATACTTAGGCAATGTCTCCCATGATTAGTAATATGCCTACTCAGTGCTAGTCACCAGCCCCTGACCTATTGGAGGCGGGCTTGGGGAGTCACGGAGCAGGCTCCACTGGGACGGGTCGTGACATTTTACCTTCCTAGGAGTCCTCCCAAGGTCTCCTCAATCCACCAAGGTCCCAACCTTCATGTTTTAGGAGTTACTCTACATGGTAAGGGAATCTACCACCCTTCACTTTTTCAAGCACTCTTTTTATGTGTTTTTTTTAATTTCAATTGGATTATGTTGGGATATGCCATTCCATACCCCTCTTAATTTACATATTATGTAAGAATGATGAGAGACCCATTTTTCTCTCATCAAAATATTTTATTAATTTTTAAGTGACGCCATTAGGCTGCCGAATTTTTATAAGGGATTTCTCAATCTCTCTTTTTTATTTAAAGTTCCTTTATTTTCCTTTTCTTTCCTCACCTACTTTAATAAAAATATTATTATAACTCTAGTAAATTAAATATAATGGATTATTTTATGATAATGGAATAATTCATCATCATCTCTCTTTTCCCCTTATTTTATACTAGAAATGAAAACACCATCTGAGATGTGCTAATTTATCACATTCAAGGATGACGAATTTTCAATTTATATTACCATCTTCAATTATGGTAATGAAACCATTTTGATGGTTAAACCAGACTATAATATATGTATTATAATTTTTTTTAAGGTTTTTGAATATTTTTTTACACATGATATTAATTTATAAATCAAAATGAGTTCATTGTGATAAAAAACCACCAATTAACCCAAACAATTATCATTAAAGTTTTATATAATGATTCATCTTTACTTAAAATAACCAAATGAATTTTATAACCATGTGATATTATGGATGTTAGAAAAATAAAATACAAATTCTATTCTGGACAACCATTCTCATCTCACAAGTTTATCCTTACATGTATATAAGTAAACCGGTCATGGATACCAAGGAAGAAAACACTCCCAAACAATAAAATTGAACCTCTTAAACCCACAAACAAGGCCATGAATGAACTTAATAAGGATATAATAAATAAATTACATAAATAATAGGTTATGGAAATATTGATTAATGAATTTAATTTGTTTGTCTAGGATACTAATATCAAGTTAAGAACACCATCAGACTTACTGACTGAAAAGTATATTTTTATTTGATTTTTGGAGTCCACTTTTTGGGTGAGTGGGAACCATACAATTCCAGAAAACCGATTCAAAACACCAAAAAACACAACAACTTTCAACAAAGTCATAATCTTACTAGTAAAACTAGGTTCAAAATTCAAACGTAGGGAAAATCCATAGCCTCGGGCCGTAAACTTCTATGAGCCGTAGACCATGATGCACCCACAAACCCATACCCATCATCAGCGATGCCCGACGGAGCCACTCCTCGACGCCAGAACTGCCACATCAAACCCACAAACACATCATCGCAGGATCCAAAAACCATCATCAAACAAAAACCGAATCAAGGAAAAAAACCAACACTTCACCATCGACATGACCCATTCCACAACTTCTCAAATCAACCAACAGAAACCCCATCCAGCATGCTGTAAACCTTCATTGCATCGTAAACCAACAGAGCAATATCCAAACCAATGATTTTATAAGAGTATCTTCATTTATTTAAACAATCTTATTGATTCTTATGTTTTATTGGGATTAATTTTTTAAGATATCATCTACCATATTTAATTGAATAGTTTATGATTAGTTTGATTGTGTATGTGCTATCTTAAAACCATTCACCAATTTACTCCGAATGGTTAGTGTTTATGCTTAATGTTCGGGGAAAGTTATCTATATTTCATATGTTAGTTTCAATATGAATGTATATGTTGTTTATGTTTATACCCATTCATATGAGGAATTCATTTGACTTAGTAAGTGATGGGTGGGGACCACTATAGCCCCTCGATGCATCAGTAGGTCTCATGAGACAAACTACGGTCTTGGCACAAGGCCTTAACAAAATGGTTATTTATGGTCTTAGAACGAGTCCTTAACGGTATGGTTATCATGTCCAACATTATGCATTACCTAATTATAAAACTAGTAATTTAAAGTTCATGATGTTATTTGACTAGTATAATACCCTTGATTATTCTTTATTATGGCATTATTTATTCAGCTCTTATTTATGCCATAATGTGTTCAAGTTTATTTTTAAAGGCATGTGTTTTTAGTGATTCTCCATGCCTAACATTTATGTTTATGATATATTCTACTGTATTTCTTACCCTTAATGATAATTTGAGCTCACCCCATTCTTATGTCTCATTTTCCTAAGACATGAAGAGGTATATTATGAATGACATGTAGAGATAACCTAGGAGTTATGGATGTTGTCACAAGAACTTCTATATTGTATTTCCTTTCAAGTTGTAATGTTGAACTTATGTATATATATATATATATTTGGATTTCCAAAACTACTAAAATATTCATTCATTCGGGATATTACTTTCTTGTAATCATGCAAATGTAATGAATTAAGGCACCGACTCTGGGAAATTGGGGCAGGTCTTTACATTTGGTATCAAAGGAAGTTTAATAGAAAACTTGGTAATTAGATTTAGAAAATGTAGATTTGGGAACAAAACCCTAATATAATCTTTGAGGATAAAGATACAAGAACATCCTAGAATTTTTGGTAAGGAATATATTATGCGGATATTTCTAGAGAATACATCCCTTTACAGATACTATAAGTAGACGTGGTTCTAGCACTGATGTACCTAGGAGTAACAACTATGACAAGGAGTTTCAGGCTTGACCCAAGATATCCTGGTACACGACAACGAGCCTTACTGCGCACCTGGTTTGACACTCCCAAGGTATATTCTTAGGAAAATTTACATTTTTAAAATCCATTATGAAGGATTTAAATATAAAATTTTCCTCAAAGAAACAATTTTTATGATTATGAGATTAGCTATGTATAGAATTTCAATTTATGAAAGTATTTATCTATGTTGAGATTATAAATTATGATTCATAACCTAATATAGTGTATGCCATTATTTAGAAATGATGCATAGTAGAAGGAATAGAAACCACATGAATGAACGTGTCCCATGTAGGGATTTACCTATGATGCAAGATAATGATGTTGGCTCTGGTGCTGCGACTGGTGCTAAATAACTTATAACAATACTGGGATAGTTGACTCAAGTTATGAATAACAATGTTACCCATATGAATCATATAGATCCACAACAAGGGGGAGATATGTTAGACCAATTTATGAGACAACAAACTCCATCATTTAATTTGACTACAAATCCATTTGTTGTAGAGCAGTGGATAAGTTTATTAGAGAATATATTTCTCACTTTGGGATGTAACGAAAGAGAGAAGATTGTCATGGAATTTTATCGACTATTTGGAGATGCAGATAAGTGGTGGTCATTAATAAAAAACAAAAAGGAGGAGGAAGAAATAGAAGAAATTTAATGGTGGGATTTTAATGAAATATTCTTAGAAAAATAATTCCCTCATAAACAAAAAACAGATATAGAAAGGTAGTTTCTGAATCTAAGGTAAAAATAGGATGATATTGTTTCAAAGTATGAAGATAACTTCACAAGGTTATCAAGACATGACACAGACTAAATACGTAATCCATGGAGCAAGATTGATCAATTATTTGATGGTTTAAAACTATTCCTCCAAAGGGCTCTAGTCTCCCAAAGTTTCTCATCATAGAAGATATAGTCTCAAGTTCTATCAAGATAGAAAAGGAATTCTCTAAGTGTTATGATTTTAAGGGAAAGCAAGATAAGAAGAGGGATGCTAAAAAATCTAGAAACAAAAATAAGGAAATGGGTAATAAGGGAATAGTTGACCTTCCACCCTATGATAATTGTGGGAAGAGACACCCTGGTACTTTCCTGAAGGGTATGAGTGTTTTTTACAAGTGTGGAGAAAAAAGCCACTTATCCCGAGATTGTAAGGGGAAGAAAGAAGATAAAAATGTTAAATGATACAATTTCATGGAGAGGGGACATTATAAAAATGATTGTCCTAGGGGTTAAGGAAACGTTTCCCAAAAAATGCCAAGGGAGAAAGGCCAAGCTTATGTGATCACAACTGCTGATATTGAAGTCCCTAATTATGTGGTGGTAGGTACATTAATTGTCTCCTCAAACTTATCCAATGCTTTATTTGATTCTGGATCATCGTATTCTTTCATATATTCCTAGTTTTCCAAGAAAATTAGATATTTCCCATTTGATTTAATAAGGGAGTTGTCAGTTAAAACTCCTAAGGGAAGTATCATTGCAACAAAGATGTGTCAGGTAGTCCCCATTATGAAATATAAACATGCTTTATCTGCTGATTTTATTATCATAACCATGGTTTAAATTGATATAATCCTTGGTATGGATTGGAATTAAAATTATGATGAAAAAATATATTGAAATAAGAAAGAAGATACAATTTTTGAGGAAGATGTGGAATATCTTATCTTTAGGGAAGAAAAATCACCATATGTTTCTTATCTAGATCCACCCTTAGTATCTCTACTAAATTCAATTCTCAGGGAGGATGAGAAATCAATATCTATGACTGAGGAAAGAAATGTTCAAATCGTGGATGTACCTATTGTGTAAGAATATAATGATGTTTTTCCAGAGTATTTACTTGGACATCCTCTCGAGCACGAAGTTAAGTTCTCTATTGATTTAATTCATGGTTCAAGGCCTATATCAAAGACTCCTTATAGAATGTCCACTGTGGAATTAGTAAAACTAAAGAAAGAACTAGAGTAATTTAGTGATAAAAGATTTATTCTCCCTAGTGTCTCTTCATGGGGAGACCCTGTTCCTTTCATTAAGAAGAAATATGTATCTATGAGTTTGTGCATTGACTACAGGGATATCAATGCTATAAAAATAAAGAACAAGTATCCCCTAACTCTCATTGATGATTTATTTGATCAACTTCATGGAGCCCAATATTTTTCAAAGATTGACCTTCAATATTTATATCATAAATTATGAGTGAGGAAGGAAGATATTCCAAAGATAGAGTTTTAAACTAGGTATGGGCATTACGAGTTTATAGTAACGCCTTTTGGGCTGACTAATGTACCCTTTGTGTCCATGGATCTAATGAATAGGATTTTTAAGGAATATCTTGATAATTTTTAGTGGTATTTATTGATGATATCTTGGTATACTCCAAAAGCTATGAATATAATGAAAATCACTTGTGAACTATTCTGAAGACTCTTAGAAGAAATAAATTATATGGGAAGTTTAACAAGTTTTAATTTTGGCTTCAATCAGTTTCCTTTCTTGGAAACATTGTCTCTAAAGATGTGAGATATATATGAATCACAAGAGTATGAAGTATATCTTCTCATATAAAGAACTCAACATGAAGATAATGTGATGGATTAAACTACTCAAGGATTATGATTGTTCCATACACTACCACCCTGGAAATGAAAATAAGGTAGCTGATGCATTGAGTAGGAAGGATCATGGAGTTTTAAAAAAAATAAGGATTTAAAGGGATCCTGTATCCATGGATATAGTAAATATGGACATGGTAATTATAAAAAAAGGTGAAACATAATTAATTTTTCAATTGGTTTCCCAACCATCTTTATTAGAAAAGATTAAAATCTCTCAGCCTGATGATGAGAACCTTCAAAATAAAATTAATGCTATGAAAGATGGAAAGTTAGCTAACTTTGTATGTGAAGATAGAATTCAGAAATTTGGGAAGAGTCTATGTGTTCCCTCTATACCTAAGCTAAAAAGGGAGTTATTGGATGATTCCCATAGCTCGAATTTCTCTATACACCCTGATAATACTAAAATGTATAGAGATTTGAAGGAACATTTTTGGTGGGACAACATGAAGTGAGAAATTGTTGATTATGTATCAAGATGTTTAGTCTATCAATAAGTGAAGGCAGAAAGACAACATCCTAGAGGAGTCATGATACCTCTATCTATTCCTATATGGAAATTGGATGACATCACCATGGATTTTGTCACTGGATTACCCAAAACTCCAAGAAATGATGATGCAATATGGGTAATTATGGATTGACTTACGAAATCTGCACATTTCCTCACTATAAGGGAGGATTTTCCACTAGAGCGCCTTGCACGAATTTATATCAATGAAGTTATAAGACTTCATGGAGCACCTATTTCAATAGTGTCTGATCGTGATCCTCAATTTACATCAAAATTCTAGAAAAGTATTCATAAAGATTTGGATACTGAGCTTCGTTTGAGTACTACGTATCATCCTCAAATTGATGGGAAATCTAAAAGGACGATCCAAACTTTAGAAGACATATTGAGATCATGATCACTTGATTTTCAAGGTATGTGGGACCAGTATTTACCTTTGGTGGAGTTTTCCTATAATAATAGTTTCCTTTCAAGCATTGAAATGGAACCATATGAAGCATTTTATAGAAAGAGATTTCATACACAAACATATTGGGATGAAGTCAGTGAAAGGAATCTTGTGGTTCCACAACTTGTGGAGGAAACAACAAAAAAGGTAAATAATATTCAAACCCATATCAAAGAATCTCAAAGAAGAAAAAATATCTATGCTGATAATTGAAGGAAGGATTTGGAATTTCAAGGGGGAGATTATGTTTTCTTAAAAGTATCTCCATGGAAGGGTGTTAAAAGATTTGGGTAGAAAGGGAAACTGAGCCCCAGGTACATAGGCCCTATTGAAATTCTGGAGAGAATTGGAGCTGTTGCATATTATTTGGCTATGCTTCCTAGCATGTCTAAAATACACAATGTATTCCATGTCTCATTTCTAAGAAATTACATGCCATACCCAACACATGTCCTCACTTCTAAAGGTATAGAATTGGAACCTGACCTATCTTACTATGAAGAACCTATCCGGATTATGGACACTAAAGAATAGGCGTTGAGGAATTGGATGACTCAAATGGTAAATATGCTTTAGAAAAATCATAAAATCAAAGAGGCAACATGGGATCCTAAGGATCTTATGATGAATAACTACCCAAATATTTTTTTGAGGTAACATTCTGGTAAATTTGAGGATGAAATTTTTGTAAGGGTAGGAGAATGTAACACCACATGGATTTATAAATAAATTTAATATTGAATGCATGAAACAATGAGTCTCCACAAAACACCAATTTGTTACAACCTAACTAGTAAAAATAATTTTTTCACCTATGTGATTTGAATTTCAAAAAACTGATATACACAACTACGTTCAGTAAGATATTTAGAGTCTGATAAGTCAAACTTAATTTTTGGTGAATAGTAACATACCCTTATGAATAGTAATATGCCCCTTATGAATATTAAATCATCTTATTATTTTATTGTCTTAAGGTTATAAGATAATGAGATCTTGATTAATTTTTCAAGGTGATATAAAACAAACTATAGTTTTAAAATTATTATTTTTCGAATAAATTATGATTTTATTTAAAAATTAAATTAATAATATTTAGAAAATTATTTTTAAAAAATGGAGTTAATTTTTGAATTCATAATGTCAATATTAGGTTACACTGAATTTATGATAATTTTATAAAATACTTTAGTTTTTCATGAATAGTAAAAATACAGTTTTGAGTTTTTGGTATGATTAATGACATCATAATGATGTAATAATTGATATAAAATTATGGTCAAATTTTTTACATTAAAATATGATATTTAGTGTCCCAATTTTCCAATACCATGGGAAAATATCATGGGAAATCTCATGGTTTTGCAAATAACACTAAGAGGTGTCCTTGGAAATTAATAAAAAACTCCCTCTCTTTTACTATGAATACCGACTCATTATTTTATTTATTTCATTCCAAATTAATCATACTTGAATATATTGTAGTTTTATATCCCTATTATTCATAACAAGGTGTATTCAATCCCCCAAGGTCCCAACATTCATGTTTTAGCAGTTACTCTACATGGTAAGGGAATCTACCACCCTTCTCCTTTTCAAGCACTCTCTCTTTTTTTATGTTATTTTTTTTATTTAAATTGAATTATATTGGGATATGTAATTAAATATCCCCATTAATTTTCATGTTATGTAATAATTATGATATACCATGTTTTCTCTCATCAAAATATTTTATGAATTTTTAAGTGACGCCATTAGGCTGTCGAATTTTCATAAGGGATTTCTCAACTTCTCTTTTTATTTCTAGTTCCTTTATTTTCCTTTTCTTTCCTTACCTATTTTAATAAAAATGTTATGATAACTCCAATAAATTACATGTAATTGAATTTTTTTATGATAATGGAATAATTCATCATCATCTATCCTTTCCCCTTCTTTTATACTAGAAATGAAAACACCATCTGAGATGTGCTAATTTATCACATTCAAGGACAACGAGTTTTCAATTTCTATTACCGTATTCAATTATGGTGATCAAACCATTTTTATGGTTAAAAAAGAATATAATATATGTATTATAACTTATTTAAGGTTATGTAATCTTTTTTTAAACATTATATTAATTTATAAATCAAAATGAGTTCGTTGTGATCAAAAACCGCAAATTAACCCAAACAATTATCATTAAAGTTTTATATAATGATTCATATTAAATCCCAATAACCAAATGAATTTTATAACCATGTAATATTTTGTATGTTAAAAAATAAAATACAACTTCTATTCTGGACAACCATTCTCATCTCACATGTTTATCCTTACATGTATATAAGTAAACCGGTCATGAATACCAAGGAAGAAAACACTCGCAAACAATAAAATTAAACCTCTTAAACCCATCAAGAAGGCCATGAATGAACTTAATAAGAATATACTAAATCAATTAAATAAATAATATGTTCTAGAAATATTAATTAATAAATTTAATTTGGTTATCCAAGATACTAAGATCAAGTGAAGAACACCATCGAACTTAAGGTAAGGGTTTTTTACCCGAACCTTCATTTTCATTCAAGTTACTCTTATTCTCTACTTACCTCAATTAAATTCTTATTTATTCATATTTAATCCTCATAAATTATTTTTTTAATGTTATATATATATGTTTACCAACCAGAATCCTACTTTTATTCATGGTGATTTATATGTTTTAAAAGGATCTTTCAAAAATTCTTCTCGAAATACAAGCCCGATTCAAGGGAATTTCTCAAATCCTTACTTATTTTCAAGGGAATTCTATAATCTAATTTTAGAAACCATTATATTTATAAAATTACTCATTTTTTTATGAAAATAATTTATTAATTCACTTCTGGTTTTGCACAAATATTTTTTGAAAAGGACGCTTCTTTTGAAAGTAAAAGAGTATTTATCTCAAGAATTACTCGATGATTTTATAAGATTATATTCATCTATTTCAAAAATCTTGTTGATTATTATGTATTATTGGGATTAATATTTTACAATATCATATAAAATATTTAATTTAATGGTTTATTCTTAGTTTGAATGTGGATGTTCTATATTAAAACCATTCACCAATTTACTCCGAATGGTTAGTGTTTATTCTTAATGTTTGGGGAAAGTTATGTACATTTCATAAGTTAGTTTCAATATGAATGTATATGTTTTTTATGGTTATACCCATTAATATGAGGAATGAATTGGACTTATTAAGTTATGGGTGGGGCCCTCTATATCCCCTCGATGCATCGATAGGTCTCATGAGACAAACTACGTTCTTGACATAAGGCCTTAACAAAATGGTTATTTATGGTCTTATAACAAGGCCTTGATGGTATGGTTATGATGTATAGAATTATGCATTCCCTAATTATGAAACTAGTAATTAAAATTTCATGAGGTTATTCAACTATTATAATACCCATGATTATGCTTTATTATGGCATTATTTATTCTTCTCTTATTCATTCCATAACGTGTTCAAGTTTATTTTTAAAGGCATGTGTTTTTAGTTATTCTCCATGCCTAATATTTATGTTTATGATATCTTCTATTGTATTTCTCACCCTTAATGAGAATTTGAGCTCACCCTGTTTTTATGTATCATTTTCCAAGGACATGAAAAGTTATATTATTAATGACACGTAGAGATAACCTAGGAGTTATGAATGTTTTCAATAGAAATTATATATTGTATTTTCTTTCAAGTTATAATGTTGAAATTATATATGTATCTAGTTTTCCAAAACTACTAAACTATTTATTCCTCCAGGATACAAATTTCTTGTAATCATGCCAATGTAGGGAATTAAGGCACTGACTACGGGAAGCTAAGGTTGGGTCTTTATAGTTGGTATCAAAGAAGTTTAGTAGAAAACTTGGTAATTATATTTACAAAATGTAGATTTGGGAACAAAACCTTAAGATAGTCTTTGAGGATAAAAATACAAGAACATCCTATAATTTTTGGTAAGGAATAGATTATGTGGATCTTTCTAGAAAATACATCCCTTTCTGGATACTATAAGTGAATGTGGTTCTGACACAAATATACCTAGGAGTAACAACTTTGGCAAGGAGTTTCGGGCTTGACCTGAGATATCTTGGTACATGACAACAAGCCTTACTAAACACCTGGTTTGAAACTCCTGGGTGATATGCTTAGGATAATTTAGTTTTTTTACAATCCATTATGAAGGATTTGAATATAAATTTTTCCTCAAAGAAACCATGTTTATGATTATGAGATTAGCTATGTATAGAATTTCAATTTATGATAAGTATTTATCTATGTTAAGACAATAAATTATGATTCATAACCTAATATAGTGTATGCCATTATTTAGAAATGGAACCTAGTGGAAGGAATGGAAACCATGTGAATGAACGTGTCCTATATAGGGATTTCCCTCCGATGAAAGATAATGATATTGGCCCTGGTGATACGACTGATACAGAACAACTTATAACTATACTGGGATAGGTGACTCAGGTTATGAATAACAAAGTTACCCACATAGAGCATCTATATCCACAATGTGGGGGAGCTATGTTAGAGAACTTTATGTGAAAAAACCTCCATCATTTAATGGTACTACAAACCCATTTTTAGCAGAGCAGTGGATACATTTATAAGAGAAGATATTTCTCACTTTGGGATGCAATGAAAGAGAGAAGGTTTTCATGGAAGTTTATCGACTATCAGGAGATGCAGATAAGTGGTGGTCATTAATCAAAAATAAAAATGCGGAGGAAGAAATAGAATAAATGGAATGGAGGGATTTTAAAGAAATATTCTTAGAACAATACTTCCTTCATGAACAATGGGAAAATATGGAAATTAAGTTTCTGAATCTGAGGCAAAAAGAGGATGAGAATGTTGCAAAGTATGAAGCTAACTTCACAAGGTTAGAAATACATGACACAAACTACATACATAATCCAAGGAGCAAGATTGATCAATTATTTTATGGTTTAAAACCATTCCTCTGAAGGGCTGTAGTCTCCCAAAGTTTTTCATCATATGAAGATATAGTCTCAAGTGCTATCAAGACAGAAAAGGAATTATCTAAGGCTTATGATTTTAAGGGAAAGAAAGATAAGAAGATTGATTCTGAAAACTCTAGAAAATAAAATAAGGAAATGGGTAATAAGGGAAGATTTGACCTTCCACCCTGTGATAATTGTGGGAAGACACACCCTGATACTTTTTTGAAGGGTATGGGTGTTTGTTACAAGTGTGGAGAAAAAGGCCACCTATCCCGATATTATAAGGGGAATAAAGAAGATAACAATGTTAAATGATAAAATTTTAGGGAGAGGGGACATTATGAAAATGATTATTCTAGGCGTTAAGGAAACTTTCCCCAAAAAAGGACAAGGGAGAAAGGCCAAGCTTATGTGATCACAAATTCTGATATTGAAGTCCCTAATGATGTGGTGGTAGGTACTTTAATTTTCTACTAAAACTTATCCAATGCTTTATTTGATTATGGATCATCACATTATTTCATATCTTTCCAGTTTTCCAAGATAATTAGATATTTTCCATTTGATTTAATAAGGGAGTTTTCAGTTAAAACTCTTAAGGGAAGTGTCATTACAACAAATATGTGTTAGACAGTCCCCATTATGGAATATAAACGTGCTTTATCTGCTGATTTTATTATCATACCCATGATTGACTTTGATATAATCCTCAGTATGGATTGGATTTCAAATTATTATAAAAAAATATATTACAAGAAGAAGGAAGTTACAATTTTTAAGGAAGATGTGGAATCCCTTATCTTTAGGGTAGAAACATCCCCATATGTTTCTTATCTAGATCCACCCTCTGTAGCTCTAATAAATTATGAGTGAGTAATGAAGATATTCCAAATAAAGAGTTTTAAACTAGGTATGGGCATTACGAATTTATAGTAATGCCTTTTGAACTGACTAATTCACCCTCTATGTTCATGGATCTAATGAATAAGATTTTCAAGGAATATCTTGATGAATTTTTGGTGGTATTTATTGATGATATCTTGGTATACTCCAAAATCTATGAAGATCATGAAAATAACTTGTGCACTATTCTGAAGACTCTTAGAAGAAATGAATTATATGGGAAGTTTAACAAGTGTGAATTTTGGATTCAATCAGTTTTCTTTCTTGGACACATTGTCTTGAAAGATATGAGATATATACGGATCACAAGAGTCTGAAGTATATATTCTCATAGAAAGAACTCAACATAAGGAAAAGGTGATGACTTTAACTACTCAAGGATTATGATTATTACATACACTACCACCCAGGAAAGGCAAATAAGGTAGATGATGCATTGAGAAAGAAGGATCATGGAGTTTTAAACAAAATGAGGATTGAAATGGATCCTATATTCATGGATCTAGTAAAGATGGAAATGGTAATTATCAAATAAGGTGAAACATAATTAATTTTTCAATTGGTTTCCCAACCATATTTATTAGAAAGGATTAAAATCTCTCAGCCTGATGATGAGAACCTTAAAATGAAAATTAATGCTGTGAAAGATGGGAAGTTGGTTGACTTCATATGTGAAGATGGAATTCTGAAATTTGGGAAGAGGCTATGTGTTTCCTCTATACCTGAGATGAAAAGGGAGTTATGGGATGATGCCCATAGCTCGAATTTATCTATATAACCTGGTAATACTAAAATGTATATAGATTTGAAGGAAAATTTTTAGTGGGACAACATGAAGTGGGAAATTATTTATTATGTATCAAGATGTTTGGTTTGTCAACAAGTGAAGGCTGAAAGACAACATCCTAGAGGAATGGTGTGTCACTTTGGAACCAATTCTTTTTTGTGTATAATGGACCATGCCCATGTATCACAGCCTATGCCCGTGTCTATGTCTGTGTCCATGTCAGAGTACATGGTGTGTCCAAACCCATGCACTGCTGACCATGTCTGTGTATGGATGGTTGTGTCTGTGTACGTCTAGTTGTATCTGTGCCCATGCCTATGTACCATACTAGGTATATGTCAAGATACTGATATGGGGTTACACAACATGTTATAGGGTCACATGATGTGTGATACTTAACTTCTCCATAAAACCCTAGCACTGCACAAGGGGGTCCCACATGACATATAGCTTCGTAATAGACTTCGTGTACCATGGAATTTTATAGAATCCTGGATCTAGATCCCATGTATTCTACCACTCCTATGAAAATTTATACAGCCATGCACATCATAGAAAAACCAATATATGATATCATTCGACCCTTTCCATCACTGATCACTGAGTTTTGGCCTCTAAATATGTTCGGTAAGCATCCACACGCGTTTTCCATCATCACACGCCAAAAAATATGAAGAACGATATCCTAAAATCAATCCCCGATTGATCTTCCATCATCATAGATCAATATCGTCATTGATCCAAGGCCTAATCCAAGATATCAATCAGTTTCACCAAGAAAAAGGTTTTCAACAATTGATTTCTCGGTATTCCATCGAACCACTGGTCAAAACGAATACCGATGATGAACGTAGATATGGAGAATAAATGCACAACCACAAAAAAAATATTTATTTCAAGGATAAGGTGGGGATGGTTATAATTCCTCTCAACCAATAGGTTTTAGACAAGTTTAGGTAACCATTTTAACCTTATATTTTAGATTTAACTCTTAGTTAAATAGTTTAACTTTTACAATGTGTTCTTGTATTTTTATATTACATGGTTAATAAACTTACTATAAAATGCCAAGATAACCCCAAGTGGTTCATTAATTACATATATATTATTATATGAGTCCTTTGGATAAACCTTATATTTTTAGGAATATTATATCAATTAATAATATAGTATTTTTTTAAAAATTCATTTATGTCAATTTTGACACTATTTAGTAATTGATTTTTGTTAAAGTCCTAAAAACTTTATTACTCAAAAAAAATTTATTTAATCAATGCTAACATGTCATATTAACCTAAAAAAATTGTTTAATTCATAAAAAGTCTCAATTTACATTTATTTTAATATTTATAATATCAATTATTTTAATCATTCATTAATAAGGTAATTACTGCATCATCATTGTATCATAAATAAATTTAATTATTTAATGTCTAAAAATTATAAATTAAATACCATTATGTAGTAAATATTTTTATATTTATAATGAATATTTATATTCGAATTTATCTTATGTATAACCCTATATTAAAAATGTTTTAGTTATTAAAATTTGAATTTAAGACTTTTAACTCTTCTTTAAATAAAATAATAATAAATGTCCTAATCTAATCAAAGTGGATCAAATAGGATCATATTTTATTCCTAAGGTTGATTTTGGTCGAAATAAACTTATACAATAGAATTAGAACATGTGTTAGGGTAATTACAATATCATTTTTACCTTTAATTACCCTATTTTACTTTTAACCGTGGTAAATAAAATTCAAAAGTTACTATTCTACAAAAATTATTTTCATCATATTGAACCAAATTTTACTTAATAATGTCAACCATGTCTCTAGAATATTTTAAATTCAATTCATAGAAGCAGTAAAATTATTTTTTATGCAAATTTGCAAACGTTCCTAGAAGGTGGGTAAAAGACGTTAAAATGTTCAATAAAATTTTATACATATAATTTCTTATAAAATGATTCCAATGAATTACATTGAACTTATATATGTATTATGTATATATTTTGACCTAAAATAAATTTAAATAAAATAAATAATTATTTAAATAAAAAGTAGGTTTTAAACAAATACAGAGTGTTTTTCACTATTCATCAAAAAGTGAAAGTTTTTAGAAAAATACCAAAAATTCACCCTAAGCTAATTTTGATATTCTAAATCCAAAAATGAAGTTAATTTTGAAAAATTAAATTTATAAAATTTCAAAAAGTGGGTATTACTATTCATAACTGCTTTTAAAACGACTAGTTTGGTTTGTCATGGTGTGCTAGAACTCGAAGTTGCGTACAACGCAAGCTATTATATTATTCAATGAGAAACATACCGTGGAAGATTGGGGTGTTACATTCTTCCCTCCTTCAAATAATTTTGTCCTTGAAATTTCTAGAATATTGCTGTATAAAAAAATTCGGGTGGTTCTTCATCATAAGTTCCTCAGGTTCCCACGTTGCCTCTTCCATTTTATGGTTTCTCTATAGAACTTTTACCAGACGAGTTGTCCGGTTCCTCAATACTTGTTCTTTGGTATCAAGAATTCTGATAGGCTCTTCACAATAAGACAAATCAGGTTCCAGTTCTAATTCTTCATTGGTGAGTACATGCATTGGGTCAGACATGTATTTTCTCTACAGTGATACGTGGAACACATCATGAACTTTGGATAGACTTGGAGGCATTTCCAAATGGTAAACTACAACTCCAATTCATTCTATAATTTTTAAAGGTCTGCTGTACCTTATAATTAATTTACCCTTCTTACCAAATCATATAACACCCTCCCATGGAGATACCATCAAGAAAACATGATCTCCTACTTGAAATTATAAATCATTCCTTCGGTTATCGATATAGCTCTTTTTCCTACTTTGAGCTACTTTGATGTGGGTTTGGATAATCTTCACCTTTTCCATTGTTTCCTCAACAATTTCTGGGCCTATGAGTTTTATTTCACCAAAATCATCCCAAAAAGCTAGTGTGCGACATCTCTCTCCATATAATGCTTCATATGGTTCCATATGAATACTTTAATGGAAGCTATTATTATAGGAAAATTCTACCAGAGGTAAATACTGATCCCACATACCTTGAAAGTCAAGTGATCAAGATCTCAACATGTCTTATAAGGTTTGAATAGTCTGTTCTGATTGTCCATCAGTTTGAGGGTTGTAGGTAGTGCTCAAACAAAGTTCAGTATTCAGGGATTTCTGAAGAATTTTCCAGAATCGTGATGTAAAACGAGGATCATGATAAAAAACAATCAATAGGGGTACACCATGAAGTCTTATAACTTCATTAATATATAGTCTTTCTAAACATTCAAGTGATAAATCTTCTCTTATAGAAGGAAAATGTGCTGACTTGGTAAGACGATCAACAATGAAACATATTGGATCATTCATTCTAGGAGTCTTTGGTAGCCCCATAACAAATTCCATCATAATATCATCCCATTTCTACTCTGGTATGGGAATAGGTTTCATGACTCCTCCAGGATGTTGTCTTCCATCCTTCACCTGTTGACAAACCATACATCTTGACACATAATAAAAAATTTCCCTCTTCATGTTGTCCTACCAAAAATGTTCCTTCAAATATCTATACATCTTAGTGCTACTAGGGTGTATATAGAAATTAGAGCTATGGGCATCATCCAACAATTCCCTTTTTAGATCTGGTATGTTAGGTACACAAAGTCTCTTTCCAAATTTCAAAATCCTATCTTCATATACTAAGTCAATCAATCTCCTATCATTCACAACTTTAATTTTCCTTTTAATATCCTCGTCATCAGTCTGAGAAATTTTTATCCTTTCTAATAAATATGGTTTGGAAACCATTTGAAAAAGTATTGATGTTTCACCTTCCATGATTATTCCCATATCTATCTTTACTAGATCCATGAACATAGGATCCATTTCAACTCTCATCTTGTTCAAAACTCTATGATCCTTTTTGATCAAAGCATCTTCCACCTTATTTGCCTTCCTTGGGTGGTAGTGTATAGTGCAATAATAATCTTTGAGTAGTTCAAGCCATCATCTTTGCATCATGTTGACTTATTTTTGTGAGAAAATATACTTCAAACTCTTGTGATCAGTATAAATCTCACATTTTCACTATAGAGATAGTGTCTCCATATCTTTAAAGAAAATATTATAGCTTCTAACTCAAGATCATGATTAGGATAGTTTTTTTCATGAATTTTTAGTTGCCATGATGCATAGGCAACAACTCTATCATTCTGCATAAGGATACAACTAAGTCCTTTCTTAGATGCATCACTATAAATAACAAACCCATAATTCTCTAATGGTAGAGTCAAGATAGAAGCATTAACTAATCTTATATTCATCTCTTCAAAATATTCTTTACACTCTTTTTTCTAAACATATTTAACCCCTTTACGTGTGATCTTGGTTAATGGGTTAGCCAATTGGGAAAAATTATGGACGAAACACCGATAATAACCTGCTAAACCAATAAAACTACATACCTCAGTTATACTCATCGATGATGGACATTATTGTATTACTCTTGTCTTAGAAGGATCAATAGAGATTCTATTCTTAGAGACAATATGGAAAAGAAAAGAAATATCCTAAATCCATAATTATCACTTTCTAAACTTCCCATATAATTCATTTCTTCTAAGAGTCTTTAGAATAGTGCGCAAGTGATTTTCATGATCTTCATAGATTTTGGAGTATACCAAGATATAATCAATAAATAAAACTATAAATTCATCAATATATTCCTTGAAAACTCTATTCATTAGATCCATGAAAACAGAGGGTGCATTAGTCAGTCCAAAAGGCATTATTGTAAACTCATAATGTCTGTACCTGGTTCGAAATGCTGTCTTTGGAATGTATTCCTTTTTCATGCACAACTGATGGTATCCAGATCGAAGGTCAATCTATGAAAAATATTGAGCTCCATGAATTTGATCAAATAAATCATCAATGATAGGTAGGGGATAATTGTTCTTTATTGTTATAGCTTTGATATCCCTGTAGTCAATACACAACCTCATAGATCCATCTTTCTTCTTAACAAAAAGAACTAGGTCTCCCCATTGAGAAAGACTAGGGTGAATAAATCCCTTATTACTCAATTCCTCTAGTTGTTTCTTTAGTTACACTAATTCCAAAATGTACATTCTATAAGGGGTCTTTGATATGGGCCTTGAACTAGGAATTAAATCAATGGAAAACTCAATTTCTCATTCTGGAGGATGTCCAGGTAAATCCCCTAGAAACACATCAACATATTCTTGCACAATAGGTACATCATCTATTTGAACATTCCTTTCCTCAACCATAGTTATTTAATTCTCTTCCTCCCCAATAATTGAATTTAGTAGATCTACTGGGGGTGGATCTAGATAAGAATCAGATGGTGACATTTCTGCTCTAAAGATAAGATATTCCTTATCATCATAAAAAATTGTAACCTCCTTCTTCTTACAATATATTTTCGCATCATATTCTGAAATCCAATACATACCAAGGATTATATCAAATTAAATCATGGTTATGACTATAAGATCAACAGATAAAGCACGTTTATATGCCCTAATGGAAATTGTTTCAGAAAACTTTCTTACAATGATACTTCCCTTAGGAGTTTTGACTGAAAACTCCCTTGTTAAATCAAATTGAAAATATCTAATTTGTTAGAAAACTGGTAAGATATAAAACAATGTGATGATCTGGAATCAAATAAAGATTTGGATAAATTTGAGTAAACCATTAAATTACCTACCACCACGTCATTTGGAGCTTCAACCTTAGCAGTAGTGATCGCATAAGCTTGACCCTACTCCCTTGGCCTTTTCTGAGGTAAGTTTCCTTGGTGCTTAGGAAATTCATTTTCATAATTCCCCATTTCTCTACAATTGTATCATTCAATATTGACAGCCTCTTTCTTTCCCTTGAAATCATGATCTTGGTGGCCTTTTTCATCACACTTGTAACAGACTCCCATTCCTTTTAGGAAAGTACCAGGCTGTTTCTTCCCACAATTACTATAGGATGAAAATTAAACTTTTCCCTTCTTCCCCTTATTTCCATTTCTAGAGTGTTCAACAGATCTCTTTTTCTCTTTCTTTTCTTTAAAGTCATAAGACTTAGATAATTCCTTTTCTATCTTGATATCATACAAGACAATATCTTTGTACGATGAGAAGGATTGTGAGACTAATTCTCGATGGAGAAATGGTTTTAACCCATAAAATAATTGATCAATCTTACTCATTGGGTTAAGTATATAATCTAATGCATTCCTTGATAACCTTGTAAAGTTAGGCTCATACTTTGCGACATTCTCATCATCCTTTTGCCTTAGACTCAGAAATTATCTTTCCATATCCGCTTGATGGCCATGAGGAAAGTATTTTTCTTAGAAAATATCTATAAACTTCCTCCATTACATATTTTATACTTCTTCATCCTACTTTTTGTTTTGAATAAATGACCACCATTGATCTGCATCTCCTGTGAGGCGATACACTACCATGACAACTTTTTCCCTTTCGATACTCCCCAAAGCATAAAATATTTTCTCTAGGGAACTTATCCATTGCTTAACTAAAAATGTATTTTTAGTCCCATTTAATGTTGTTACTTTTTGCCTCATGAAATAGTCTAACATTGATCCTCCATGTTATTGATCAGGGTGCTCCATATGGGTAAGGTTATTATTTATAACCTGAGTGAGTTGTCCCAGTATGGTTACAATTTTTTCAGCACCGATTGCATCACCAGCTCCACTATAATTATCTTGAGTAGTAGTTCAATCCCTACATGGATTACATGCATTGATACGACTTCTATTACTTCCACTAGGCACCATTTCTAAACAATGGAATATACTAGACTAGTTTATGAATCACAATACATAATTACAAACTAGTAAAATACCTAACATAAATTGTATAGTTTATGCATATAATCTATAATCATAAAATTGTTTTTTAAGGAAGTATTTACTCATAAATCCTTCATAATGGTTTTCAAAGAAAATGTGAATTATCCTAAGAATATCCCCCAGGAGTGTCATAACCAAGAGTGCAACAAGGCTCGTTGTTGTGTACCAGGATACCCCGGGTCAAGCCCGAAACTCCTTATCAGATTTTTCACTCTTAGGTACATCTGTGCTAGAGTCACCTCTACCTGATTATATCCAGAAAAGGATGTATTTCTTGGAAAACTCACAAAATCTCTACATTATCAAAATTATAAGAAGTTATTCTATACCAATCTTCAAATTCTATCTTAGGGTAATGTTCTCTAATCAGAGTTTTTCTAAATCTAGCTTCCAAGGTTTGAACTAAACTTCCTCTGATACCAACTGTAATGCCCCGACCTTAGTTAACTAGAGTCGGTGCATTATTACATAACATTGGAATGATTACAAGAGATCAAGTCTTGAAAGAACGATTAGTTTAGTAGCCATGGAAGTACTATATACATACATAAGTTTTAAATTTCACCAGGAAATAGAAAAACAACATTGTGTACCCTTTGAACACACTCAAATCTTTTGGCCTATCCCTGTAGGTTAATCATGATATACTTTTTCACATCCTGGTAAAAAAAAACATAGAAAGGGGTGAACTCAGATGCTCAGTAAGGATAACAATATAGCAGAAACTTTCATAAATAAGCATAAACATTTAAGGAAATATATAAGACTAAAACACAATCCTTTTAAACTTAAATTTCAGCATAATATGGAAAATATAAATCAAATAATTCCATTTACTTATTCACATGGATATTCTACTAGTCTAATAATCACATGTAATATCAATAGCTAATTTCATAATGATGGAATGCATAATGCTGGACATCATAACCACATAGTCAAGGACTTGTGCCAAGAATACAAATAAGATCTTGTCAATGCCTTCTGACAAGACACTAGTTTGTCTCATGAGACCTACCGATGCATCGAGGAGTTATAACGGGCTCCACCCATCACTTACTAAGTCCAATGCATTCCTCATATGAAAAGTTTCAAACATAACATAAGTATTCGTATTAAAACTAGAATATTAAATGCTAATACTTTAACCATAAGCCATGAATGGTATAAAAATAACACATCCACAGTCAAACATATCACAAACCTTCAATATATTATGGAAGATTATATCATAAAAAATCAACTTCAAACAAGTGTAAAATCCATCAAGGGATATTGACATAGATGAAATCAAAACTATTTGAGAGAAATATATCTTTCTATTTTGAAATAATTTAAAAGTCACATAATTATAAAAAAAAATTTATTTTGAAAATATTATTATAAGATTGTAAGGGAAGCTTTTAAGGTATTATAATGGAAGAAAATAGCTGCACCCTCCGTATAAATTTAAAAAAATATTCTTACCTTAATTTTTCGAAAAGGTCATAAAGTACCTTGTTTGGAAAACGACAGAAATATTCCTTTCAATTTTTTTATAAAAATTAAAACAAGGTTATAAGTGAATTTAACCCATATTATATAAAATAGTATTTTTTTTGAAATATATTTTTAAGAAGCACAAATGTGGATGATAAAGAATCCCCAGTAGATAATTATGTATAAACAACATTGGATAAATAAAGAGATTGTAAAATTAACCCTTACCTTGTATTATTTCTTAGTCGAGGGCACATTAAAATCCTGTATGATGTTTAAATATTTTTTATTAAATTATACAAGAATCCAAATACATAAATATGATACCATATATGATCTTCTAATATTTCTTTGTTAGTAATATTTCAGTAATATCATTGTTTTGGGTGTTAACTGATTTATTTTCATTTATATGTTTTGTTACGTAAGTCATGTTTGTTATGGATAAAATGTATTTTATTCATATAAATAATGATATTGTGTTATTAAAAATTATTTTTAATCATCAAATGAAAATTATTCTTTAATGGTTACGATGGGGAATGACATCTCATCGCGTCGTGGAGACGGTAAGCCGTACGTACGCACGAGTGACAATATCATTATTTTGATGGTAAAATCATATGTAATTGAATGGTATATCATATATAAATAATAATTAACATGTTATATTTATTATTTAAATCAATTATACTCATTATTATACCAATAAAAATAATGAAGTGTTGAATAACAAACTACACAATGACGTGGAGACAGTAAGCTGTACACACACACATATGATGACTTTTTCATTCATTGGATGGATAGAATAATGAATATGGTTGTACTATATTTATAATAACATCATAGTATGTATAATTTATTGGATTTATTATTTTGGTATGTAAAAAACAAATAAAGAGGAAGTGGAAGAAGAAAAGAACTTTGAAAGTGGTGGTGAAATTATTACCTCTTCTTCGGGTGCTTCCTTTTGATTTGATCAAAAGGGAACCTTAGGTTGGATTTCTGATCAAATTAAGTCCTATAGGTTGAATTTAGGATATTTGGTAGGATATTTTAGTACAGTTTGGCTGATCCAAATGGATTTGGAGGTGTGATTTTGAGAGAAGGGGAAGTACGTTTTTATAAGAGAGGTGAGAGTC
This sequence comes from Viscum album, assembly GCA_963277665.1. NCBI lineage: Eukaryota > Viridiplantae > Streptophyta > Magnoliopsida > Santalales > Viscaceae > Viscum > Viscum album. The sequence continues at coordinate 1,426,263,212 of OY728141.1, read as the reverse complement.
ACTTAGGAAAAGCTTGAAATATTAATTTATTATACAATAATATTCGGTTTATAATGGATAAAAAAGGATTTATTTCAAGGATAAGGTGGGGTTGGGTCAAATTACTCTCAACCAATAGGTTTTATACAAGTTTAGGTCACTATTTTAACCTTATCTTTTAGATTTAACTCTTAGTTAAATATTTTAACTTTTACAACATCTTCTTGTATTTTTATATTACATGGTTAATAAAATTACTATAAAATGACAAGAGAACCTTAAGTGGTTCACTAATGACATATATATCATTATATGAGTCCTTTGGACGAACCATATACATTTATTAATATTATATCAATTAATAATATAGTATTTGTTTTAAAAACTCATTTATGTCTATTTTGACACTATTTAGTAATTGATTTTTGTTAAAGTCCTAAAAACTTGATTACTTCGAAAATAATTCATTTAGTCAACCCTAATATGTCATATTAAACTAAAAAATTCTTTTAATTCATCAAAAGTCTCAATTTACATTTATTTTAATATTTATAATATCAATTATTTTAATCAATCATTAATAAGGTAATTACTGCATCATCATTATGTCATAAATAAATCTAATTATTTAATGTATAAAAATTAAAAATTAAATACCATAATTTATTAAATATTTTTATCTTTCTAATGAATATTTATATTTGAATTTATCATATGTATAACCCTATATTAAAAATGGTTTCGTTATTAAAATTTGAATTTAACACTTTTAACCGTTCTTTAAATAAAATAATAATAAATGTCCTAATATAATCCAAGTGGATCAAATAGGATCATATTTTATTCATAAGGTTGATTTGGGTTAAAATACACTTATCAAATAGAATTAAGACATGTGTTAGGGTAATTATAATATCATTTTTACCTTTAATTACCCTATTTACTTTTAACCGTGGTAAATAAAATTCAAAAGTTACTGTTCAAAAAAAATTATTTTCATCCTATTGAACCATATTTTACTTACTGATGTAAACCATGTCTCTATAATTTTTGAAATCCATTTCATATAAGTGGTAAAATTATGTTTTATGCAAATTTCCAAACGTACCTAGAAGGTGGGTAAAAGACGTTAAAATGTTCAATAAAATTTTATACATCTAATTTTATTATAAAATAACTCCAATGAATTAAATTGAAATTATATAGATATTATGTATATATTTTGACATAAAATAAATTTAAATAAAATAAATAAATATTTAAATAAAAAGTAGGTTTTAAACAATAACGCAGTGTTTTTCACTATTCATCAAAAATTGGAAGTTTTCAGAAAAATACAAAAAATTTAACCTAAGATAATTTTGATATTATGAATCCAAAAATGAAATTCATTTTAAAAAATAAAATTTATAAAATTTCAAAAAGTGGGTATTACTATTCATAACTGCTTTTAAAACGACTAGTTTGATTTGTCATGGTGTGCTAGAACTCGAAGTTGCATACAATACAAACTATTGTATTATTCAAAGATAAGTATACCGTTGAAGCATGGGGTGTTACAAAATATTATAATCTATACTCTTATTATCTTTGGAAAAACATGTTTTGATGTCAAGGAAGAGTTTGTTACAAGTCCATTGCAACTGCCTTCAACTTTCCCAGAATATGACAGTTGGAACTTTGCTTATAAATAGAATTAGTGATCAAGGAGGAGGTAGTGATTATTTTTGTATATCTAATGATATAATAAGTTTATATAAAGATTTTTGTAACATCTTGTTACTTTTAGTGATCGATTCATTGTATTTTTTAGAGATTCTTTTTCTTAAGACATTCACTATGAGGATATTTTGTAAATTCCTTAATATTTCTATGAATTTTAATTATATGTATGATATAGTGTGATCAAGGGATTCTAAATATAAAAATACATAGGTTTATTTGATCTTATGATTGAGGGTTCCCATGGTCGGAGAAATAGAGTTCTTATGATCTTAGTATCAAGGAATTCCTTGCTTAAGGAAGACATAGCTGAAAATTTGGTTAAAACTGTGGATACCTAAAGTCTGGGTGATATAATTCCTTAATGATAAAGGTTAAAGTGTTTATAATTCTATTATAACGTTATGTACGTCTATCTTTAAAACTTTTTAAAGTCTTATTTTACATTTTTTAGAAGTTATATTTTCTACTGTGTGATTGTATATAAATGTTTTACTTTATATAAAATTTTCTATACTCTAATATTTATAAAAACTATCTGCCCAATTTATAAACTCTGTAGTTTGGATGAACTATCTGTATGATATTATATTTTAAAGAGGTTGGAAATATTTCACATTTTATTTTATAAATTATAATTCAACCCCACTTTTATTCATTTATATCCTCTTTGATCCAACAAGGTGATCGAATGGGTATATATTTAGAGATCCCTAGTTGTGTGTTTTGGTGTCTCAACATGGTGATGTGATAGGAGATGTGTCACAAGTGTTTTGATGGATTGAATTTGGCCATCAATGATAGATTGGTGTCAGTTAACCTCAGATATGAATTCCTCAACAATTTCCATGATTAGATCGAAGGAAGAAGGAATGGGAAAAGATACGTGAGTGTTATATAATTTTTGGGAAATTCCTAACTACATGGTGTGTAATTCAGAATAACACACCATGAGATCTCTTTCTATGACTCTAGGGTTTATACATGGATAAAAACATCACTCATCATTTGACCCATGTCATATGCTATGTGATTGGATTATAGCAGCCCGACGTGTACCCTCGGGATACAGGGTCACTGACATGGCTAGGTACATGAGCATGACTAGAGTATATTGTCATGACCAGGTACACAGGCACAACTAGAGTACATGAGCACAAGTTTATAGACATGAGAAATGAGACAGGCTGGTCCAAACTTCATGTGACATGTTGTGTACTCCATATACACTCCATGTACTTTTTCTAGGGTAGTTTAAGGGCCTTTTTATATTCATTATAGATGAGATTCAGTTGGGTGGATTCCATTTTGAGTTCTAGTTGGGTGGATCCCCTCTCTTTAGATCATTGTGGGTGAGTTACCTTGTTCCGAGACAAGTTTTTATCAGTCTGCTCCTATGAGGGTTAGTGTTATGTCTAGTCCAGAAATTGGGCATAAGATCCTCTTAGAAGATTAGATAATGTTTCTCTCCATCTGGACCAGAGTTGATCCTTATTTCCTATCATTTAACCTAGGTGGGGTTTTTGGTATCACATGACCTTCATATGTGGTCATTGATCCCCCATCTAGCTGGTCAATACAGTAGGGTTTTAGGTGTCCCCCATGAGTCTTAGTTGTGATCCCCTACCTATGTATCAAGATATTTTGAGTTCTAGTGTGTATGAATTCATGGCAAGGCCTAATGATCACGACATCTCAGATGAGAACTATCAGTGATAGAAAGGATCATGTAGTGAGTTATCCTAGATGAGTGTTGCCTTTAATCCTTGAGCATGATCCTAGGCTAAAAGTATGATTATGACCTACTTTGAGACTGATTTTTTATCCAAAGAATATCAAGGTTTATTCTTGGTGATGTATTGTCTCATATTACTGATTAACATATATTCATGGTTCTAAGATGACCCTCTACCTTGATGCTTTATGATTGGTTATTTTGGGGTGTCCTACTGAGTATATTGTACTCACCCTTGCATTGGATCTTCCTATACATGTCATATCTTATGAAGACAAAAAGTAATTCAATGGTTTTCTTGGAGGACTAGAAGCAGGTAGATCATAGTTGAGCTATATGAGATGGTTAGTTCTAGGATTTACATTTGATACCAGTCCCCTCCTTACTTTAATAGGTTAGAATCTTTTTTAGTTTTGGTGGGATTGTATTTTTTACTCTATAATTTCCCATACTTTCGTTGTACTTTAAATTGGGATAGATGTTATAAATACATTTTATATTGTCATTTGATTTCCTTTATGCATTATACTAATTTATAGAGATGTGTGCATGCTTATAGGTACTTTAGGATAAGGCCTCCCATGTTTGGTTATGCCTACTTGATACTATTTACCATCCATTAGCCTATTGGAGGTGATATTAGGGTGTCACACTCGGCTTATCATTGGCTAGGTAGGCCCCAGTGGGTTGGGTCATGACACCTCTCCAAAGTTTTTTGATTTTATTTTACTAATAGGTTTATTAGTGATCTAAAGTTATTTTTCAGGCTATCAGAGTTGGGAACATAGAACTAAATTCCTTTGTACTTTATATTACTTTTATATATTCAAATTTATAAATATTAAATGTATTTATTATCATATAATAATTATTTTTTTGTGTTATCTATCCTTGGGATGTTGGTTGCATGGAAATGACATAACAATTCCCCACTATGATGAGATCCTTAATGTGCTATGAAATATTCTATAAATATAAATCCTACGATCGAGAAAACAGTATATGAAGAGGCACATAGTATGTTGGCCATCAAGTGATAATACTTGTATGCAGATGATACTATATCTCATGTAGTTAGAAGTTGGTAATCTCTAAGATCATAGATTATGAGTATAGACATTCTTGCATGAATTCCACATGTTTTTGTATAATTATAATTCTTATTTATGAGAATGTGTAATGATCCTTTAATTTTATGATTATTATTAATACATATCATGATCAGTTACTTTGATATATTTCCCAAAATTATGACAACCTATACTCATAGTGAAAAAGGATACATTGGGTGTGTCAAGAATGATGTCAAGAAAGGATTTAGCCTATATATTCTATAATATAAGTTTATATCTTGGGCCCTTTTATTGAAATGTAACTATTTGATAAATTCCATGGCCATGGTGTTCAACAAGTTCATTTCAGATAGTAAAATAAAAGGTAATCGAGCATAAAGGTTGATGATGTAAAATTTGAAACTAGCTTGTTAAAGATATCATGACACACATATTATATTACATAGTGAGTGTTCATATATGTTTAATTTCATTGTGGAATATCATCTTTTCTTATGGGTTCCTTAACCTATATCTAGATAGTAATCTTAAACTTTAGGCAAACCTATATAAAGCCATTAAGAAAGAGGCATATAGTGTCACACATGAAGTGTGTCCTTGATCTCAATTAAATTCTATTTGAATTCAATAATGTAATAAATTAATATTCTCAAGACTAAGGAATATTTATTATTTAATATTTATTGATCATAAATATCCTGTCAGTATTTTTATGAGTAAGTTGAATATTAAATATTTTTTTTATTTGTAAGACCATGAATATTGTATTTATTTATTTATTAACTAAATAGTATTTATTGAAATATTTAATCAGTATTAAATAAATTTCAAGGACAATGGGTGGGTCAAGTTATAGGTTCGATGATAAATTTTTATTTGTAAGACCATGAATAAATAACATTTATCATTGCATGAGTTAACACATCCCATGGGAATGATATTAGAGTTAAATATCATTAAATAAATATTAATTTATTTATTCACTAAAATGATACTTGATGATGTGTAAGATAAAACATTCCATGTAATAATAATAATAATAATAATAATAATAATAATAATATTATTATTATTATTATTAACATGGGGTGTATTGTAGGTTTAATTATATATTAAGGCCCTTTGTACAATTAACATAATTAAAACCCTAACTCTATATATACCTAGTTATATCATTCTTTAGATAAACATATGTGAACCACTACAAGAAAAGCTCCTCATAGCGGCGGTTTAAATCACCGTCAGATGATTCTGCGACGGTTTCATAAAACCACCTCTAAATTGGGTGTCGGCATCGAACACATAGCAGTTTCTTTAATTTAGAATTGGTTTTTGGGAAGTTTCGTAGTAAGAATATTTAGCGGTGGTTTTGGTGGTTTTAGCAGCGATTTCATGTGAAAAAAATGACGCATTTAGTGGCGGTTTAAACCACCACTATTTTTTTTTTCATTTTTTACATTAAAATCACCACTAAACCACCATAACCACCACCAAACAATAATGCACATTTATTTAGAAGCTATTTGAACCACCTTTGATAAGAGAATATCGAACTATAGTGGAGGTTTAAATCACAATGAAATATTGTCCATTTCATTAGCGACAGTTTAAACCTCTGCTAAATTTAGATTTACAAGTAAAAAAATGCAGCAGATTCTATAGCCCCAGTAGTGGTACACTAGAAAAAAAAACCATGTGTAGAGAACATATAAAATAATAACCTAAACCATATAATAATGTTCAGTAGTAAAAAATCTAATAATGTTACATAAAAAAACCATGTACAGAGAACATATTACAGAATAATCTAAACTATAGAATCTCAAGCATCTACCAATGTTTCATAGATCTAAATATATGACTTTAAACTATATAGAACCAACATATGATATGTAAGACTTAAAACTACATAGAAAAAACTTATAAGATGTATCCTTGAGCCATCCTGATAAGGATGATTTATCCCAGTACTTAGGATAACATTTTAAAAATAATTGGGTCCGACAACACTACTGATTAGTTTTAGTTTGGACATTATGTTTGATATAGATGAAGTGATTAAACATGAATAGATAAGAGCATCATGCATGAATATATGAGAAAACCTATACTATGACACTTTTAAGAGGATGGTGTTTTTCAATTTTGGTTGATGATTAATATAAGCATGTTATCCTAGTTTTGGAACCACATTCAGTAGTGGATGAAGCATGTTCCATGGAAAGTTTTTTATTTCAATAAAATGTTGCCCAGGAAATTACTAAGGTAGGGAGAATGATGAGTATTATAGAAACTATGTATTTTTATGTAGAGGGACAAAACTGTAATGGACCAATTAGAAATTGTCAGAATGAATTCTTGAAGCTGATGAGTTGGTATATTCAATATTTCATATCTCAAACATGACGATGACTTTTAAAACATAGGTTTGAGTTTAAAATAATTCTGGATGATAGATTTATTCTTGAGATAAATAAGTGATCCATGAGTTTTATTGGTCGATATAATTTCTATGAATTCTTGGTAACATGATGGAAAGGTGGTTGGTTGATTACCCAACCATTGATGAATGATGAGATTCATTTTTGTAATTTTTTGGTTATGCATGAAATAAATGGTATCATTATTATCTAAGGCTGTGTGATCAATACCTTAATGAAAACACTATCTATTAATATGGGAATATCTTAAACAAGTAAGTCTAGAGTGGATTTATTGATGCTTTAGTGATCAAATTTTGAAGGGGAGTTGAGCCTTCCATCTATGCATCATGTTAAATATAATGTAAACTTTTTGGGGTGTAACCCTATGACAACCCTGATTTTTATTACAACTTAAACATGCTTTATTACATAAAAATTCACTTGATCCAACAAAGAAGATCGAGAGGTTTAGTGTCTTTGGGGATTAGGATCATTAAATAAAAACTTTAAACTTGAAATACAACATCTTTATTGAAAACTTCCTTTACATGACCACTACATTCCTTCGTACTTAGCATTGTATGGGATAACCTGAGGACATGCATAAGAAAAGGGTGAGCTATAAAGCCCAGAAAGGGAGTACACAATGAATAACATGAGGAGTAAAATACATGTTAGGCAATAGGAACATCAATAGATTATAAGAGTAACATGAACATAAAGGCATGATAAAGCATGATAATCAAAACATGGAAATGTGGCAACAACACTTAACATTGAATTAGCATGAGCCAAGGCTCATTGCACATGGAGCATGAGTAAACCCTCATTGCACTTGAAGCACGAGTAAACCCTCGTTTCACTTGAATTAGCATGAGTCAACACTCATTGCACATGACGTATCATGATACTATACTTTACCCAATGCATTGGAGCGCTATAAAGGGCACACCCTTCTTAAACATTTCATTTCATGCATAAGTGTGCCACATGGATCATAAAACATGGATTCATAAAACATAATAATTTATTCCACGATAAAGGAATATGGAATTAATACATGAAACTTTATAATCAATAAGTAAATGTGCATAAATGTGAATACCCTTGATGGAGAAATGGGCATTGTATTCACTACACAATGATATTGGCTTAGAAAATCGGTGTGATTTCGGCAGCGTAACAGCGTGACATAAGAATTCATAAAAATGGTTGATGAGAGAGAAAGGGGTTCCTAATCATATTTAAATGTAATGGACAGTAAGGAGGTCATATAGAAACATGTCCCAACAATTGAAAAGGAATTTATATTCATGATACAAAATTATTGCTTGAATATAAAAGAGGAGAAAAAGGTTCCTTTCGGAATTTCGGCATAGTAACGGGTGTACATGGGAGGAATTTAATGAGAGAGAAAGGGGTATCCCATCATTCAAACAATAAGAGGGCAGTATGGGAGAGGTGCGAAACCATACCCCAACATTCAAAATTGAAATTAAAAGGACAGTACAACTTAAAGAAAATTGACAAAAATGAGAAAGGAAGAAAAAACCCTTACTTGGAAGTGTGCTTCCAAAGGCTAGAGAGAGGCTTGTGAGAGGCTTATTGGGAGCTTGGGGCACCTTGAGAGGATTCTAGAGAGAGTAGGGAAGAGGTTGGATGAACTCCAAGGGCTTTGAGTGAGGAGGAAGTGGGAGCTTGGGTGGGTTTATATAGGAAAGGTGTGGGAATTCTTTATTATTTAGGTTTGGGACCCCTTATATTAAAATAATCCAAACCCCAAACCATCCCATGGTATTTGCCCATGGTTTCTGGAAAAGGAAAGAGGAAAAAAACATTTTACAAGGCCAAGGTCCGAACTTATTAAAAAATTAGGGTTGCTTATGTGGAGGTGAGTCACACTCCCATGAAAATTAATTTAAAAAGGCAAAGTGTTGAATAAGTCTTGAGGGCTCCATTAATGATTTGAAAAGTAAGTAAAAAAAACCCAAAACCTAATTATTTTAATGATAAAACAAATATTGTCCGAACATAAGGATTATGGTATTTTATTACATAACTATTGGGTCATTATGATGTCATAAAACACATTATATATTTAAATGGTATTTAATTTTTACCCAAAAATTTGACTGTCTCAGAAAATTATAAAAAATTCACCGTTGGATAATTTCGACGTCCTGATTCCAAAAATAATATTTATTTTATCTAAATAAATTTCTAAATATGTGAATTTTCACTTTTAAAATAAAAACCGACATTTATAAAAAATTCACGGGTTTTGACAGAAATGGCTTTCAAACCTTAATAAAAATTTTAATTGCATTCATAAAATTATAAGATCATTTATATTTAATAAAAATTAATTTAATATTAATAATAATATTTTATTAAAATATTATTTAATTCAAAAATCCTTTAATTTAATAAAATATAATTATTAATTAAATAATAACTAAAAACACCATTTGTACTTTAAAAACTAATTACAATGTATCAAAAATGACTAGAAATTATATTCATTATTATATAAAAAAATAATGTACATGAACATGGTGCTACTTATTTGTTACATAACCCCTTAAAATAGCCTCATAAGACCTAAGGGTAAGGTGTGCGATGGTGACAGACTCTTGGGGTGGCTCAGATAACATCGCTCGAGTGGTAATCTCTATCAACTTCCACTTTTCCCGTAGACGGTCCCGTTCAAGCTTGAAATAATGAATCTCAGCTTGGGCTTGGTCAAGGGCGAAGCCCAAAGATGCCACCTCTTTTCCGAGCTCTGACAAATGGGTTTCGTAAGGGGAAATTCTACTAGATGAGGCCATCTCTTCCTTTTTCTGAGTAGAAATGGGTTCGTTAAAGCCTTATATTTATACTACTCAGATGATCACTGTTCAACGGCTATAAAAGTAACGGTCACAAATCTTAACGTAAAACTAAAGAATTTGACATCTTATAAAAAAAAAATTCATAAAGAAACATTTAACTGGATCAAGAGGGATTTTCCATTAATGAAACTTTGGGTCGTTACAATATTCCCCCCTTAAGTAATTTCACCCTCGAAATTTTCCTTTTCCCACACTAAAACAAATGTGGGTAACTCAGCTTCATCATATCCTCTGACTCCCAAGTTTCTTCTTCAAACTTGTGGTTTCTCCACAACACCTTGACGAGGGGCATTGTCTTATTTCATAGAACTTTTTCTCTACGATCTAAAATCTTCACTAGTTGCTCCTCATAAGAAAGATCATCTTCCAATTGTACCACCTCGGAAGAGAGTACATGTGAAGGGTCCGGTATGTACTTACTTAAGAGGGATACATGAAAGACATCATGCACCTTGGCCATAGTAGGTGGATGTGCTAGTCGATAGGCCACAACCCCAACACGATCAAGAATCTCGAAGGGGCCGATGTACCTTGGACTTAACTTCCCTTTCTTTCCAAACCTCATGACCTTCTTCCATGGATATATGCATAAAAACACCATGTCTCCGACTTTAAACTCAAGGTCTCATCGACAATTATCTGCATAACTCTTCTGTTGACTTTGGGATGACTTGATATGCTACTGAATGGTTTTCACCTTCTCCACCATTTCTTCGACCATTTCTGGTCCAAGCAGCTTACGTTCACCGACCTCATCCCAACATGCCGGTGTTCTACACCTTTTCCCATATAGGGCTTCATATGGTGCCATTTGGATGCTCGAGTGGAAACTATTATTATAAGAGAACTCAACCAGAGGAAGATGTTGATCCCATCCTCCTTCAAAGTCTATTGAGCACGCTCTCAACATATCCTCAAGTTTTTGGATAGTCCGCTCGGATTGGCCATCAGTTTGAGGATGATAGGCCGTACTGAAGTTTAGTTCAGTATTCAGAGCATGTTGAAGACTCTTCCAAAACTTAGAGGTAAATATTGGATCTCGGTCAGAAATAATAGATAGTGGTACTCCATGCAACCGTACCACATCCCTGATATATATCCGTGCCAGTTGATCCAAAGAGAAATCCTCTCGAATAGCAATGAAGTGTGCAGTCTTTGTAAGACGATCCACAACAACCCAGATTGCATTGTTGCCTTTGGATGTCCTTGGAAGTCCAGTGACAAAGTCCATGGTGATGTTCTCCCATTTCCATTCTGGTATGGACAATGGTTGCATCATCCCCTTAGACTTCTGCCTCTCTGCCTTCACTTGCTGACACACCAGGAACTTTGATGTATATTAAGCGATCTCCTTCTTCATATTATCCCACCAAAAGTTTTCTCAGAGATCTCGATACATCTTTGTGCTCCCTGGGTGAATAGAGAAATTTGAACTATGTGCATCATCCAAAAGTTCCTTCTTCAGCTCCGAACTTTATGGAACACATAGTCTTTTCCCAAACCGCACAATTCCTTCTTCATTAACATTAAACTCTGAGGATTTTCCCTTTTTGATAGATTCCACTTTTTCTTGGATTCCCGCATCATCCTTTTGAGCATCCTTTAACCTTTACAAAAGATATGGTTGAGCAATAATTTGTGAAAGGATTGATTATGTTCCCTTCTTTATGATTCCCACGTCCATCTTCATTAAGTTAAGAAGATTGGATCCTTCTCAATTCTCATCATTGATAGAATCGCCGGATCCTTTCTACTTAGGGCATCTTCCACCTTGTTCGCTTTCCCAGGGTGGTAATGTATTGAATAGTCATAATCCTTGATGATCTCTATCCATCTTCTCTGGCGCATATTAATCTCTTTCTGTGTGAATATATATTTGAGACTCTTGTGGTCAGTATATATCTCACATTTCTCTCCATAGAGATAATGCCGCCAGATTTTCAAGGCAAAGATCACCGCCGCCAACTCCAGATCATGCGTTGGATAGTTTCACTCATGGATTTTCAACTGCCTTGAGGCATAGGATATCACTTTATCATTCTGCATCATCACACATCCTAAGACCTTCTTCGAAGCATCACTGAATACCACAAAAAGCTCCCCACTTGTGGGTAAAGTGAGAACAGGTGCAGTGATAAGCCTCATTTTCAACTCCTTGAAGCTTTCTTCGCATTCATCACTCCAAGAAAACTTTACTCCCTTTCGAGTTAGCTTGGTAAGAGGGTTGGACAATCGTGAGAAGTTTCTCACAAATCGTCAATAATATCCAGCTAACCCCAAGAAGCTACGAATATCAGTTACCGATGTTGGCCTCATCCATCCCTCAATTGCATCTGTTTTGGAGGGGTCCACAGATATCCCATTGCTTGTGATGATATGGCCCAAGAATGAGACTTCCTTCAACCAGAACTCACACTTGCTGTACTTTGCATAGAGCTTCTCCTTGCGCAAAGTCTCTAGTACAGTTTTTAAATGCTCCTCATGGTCCTCCTTGGTTTTGGAGTATATTAGAATATCATCTATAAAGAATACCACAAATTTTTCAAGGTAATCTCTAAAGACTCTATTCATCAAGTCCATGAATATTGCTGGAGCATTGGTGAGTCCGAAAGGCATTACTATGAATTCATAGTGCCCGTACCTTGTACGAAAAGCAGTCTTGGGGATATCTTCCTTCTTCACCCTTACTTGATAATATCCCGACCGTAAGTCCACCTTGGAGAAGTATTGTACTCCACGCAGCTGATCAAACAAGTCATCGATTCTTGGGAGAGGATACTTGTTCTTTATCGTGATTTTGTTAAGTTCATGATAATCGATGCAAAGCCGCATTGACCCATCCTTCTTCTTGACGAAGAGGACTGGTGCACCCCATGGTGATGCACTTGGGCGTATACACCCTTTATCCAGATTCTCCTGTAGTTGTTTCTTCAGCTCTTCAAGCTCGACAACAACCATTCTATATGGAGTCTTGGATATTGGTAGCGCCCCAGGTATAAGTTCAATTGAGAACTCAACATCTCTTCTTGGAGGAAGACCAGGAAGTTCCTCGGGAAATACTTCAGCGAATTCCCTCACAATAGGCATTTCTTCAAGGGTGGTTTCTTCCTTGGACTCAATCATCTGAGCCATATATGCGTGCTCATAAGTCAATAATATTCATGCTTGAGATGATGAAGCTAAAGGAGATTCATCTTCCTCCTGACACTTGTAAAGAATTGGGGGTCGATTCTCTATATGGAGTGTGATTCCCCTCTCCCGACAATTTATGTTGGCTCTATATAAGGAAAGCCAATCCATGCCAAGAATTGCATAAAATTCCACCAAAGGGAGTATGATGGGGTTCGCCGGGAAATTCAATCCACAGATTATAACAGGGGAGGACTTATACTCATGGGATGCAATGATTTACCCATTTTCCGTACTCACCGACATCTTTACTTCCATGATTTGTGGTGGTGCAGGGATTGTTCTCCTAAACTTTTGAGATATAAAAGAATGCGTAGAACCTGAATCAAAAAGTACATTCTCTATTCTTGAATGAATAAATAGCGTACCTGTCACCACTTCGTTTTCGGGGTTCACTTCGGCAGAAGTGATGGAAAAAGTTCTTCCTTGCTGTCTTGGAGGTTGCTAGTTGCCTCCGATAACACTTGGATTAGGGCACTGATTTGCAAAATGACCCAGTTCTTTGCATTTGTAGCATTGAACAACGCGTTGAGGTTCAAACGGAGCGTTCTTCTCCTCTGTCGCAGCCGCGGGTCCTTCTTGCTGACAGTTAACAGCTAGGTGCCCTTCTCTTCCACACCTGAAGCATTTTCTTATCCTCCTAAGGCAATTTCTAGGGTGCTTATTTCCACACTTTTGGCAAGTGGGGTGCTGGAACTTCTTAGCACCGTTGGATTTATCCATCGGACCACCAGTATTGAAGTCCACCTTACACTTCTTGTCCCCAAGATACCCCTGTGATTCTCCGATATCCATTTCAACCTTGAGGGCACATCAGACAATTTCCTCATAGCTGTCGAAGTCACGGATCGCTAATGCTTTCCGTAAGCTAGGATTCATCACACCAAAGAAGTGGTCAACCTTGAATTTGGGGGTAACGAAAAAGCCGGAAGCGTATCGTGCAAGCCTTGTGAAGTTTTCCTCGTACGCTCCCACATATGCTTCATCTTTCTGCTTGAGGGAAAGGAAGTCCCTTTCCATCTTAAGACGGAGGGTATAAGGCCCCAGCCTTAAACCTTACTTAATCTTGAGTTATTACAAGATTACACATTGAGGATCTTTTCTGGTTTAGAGTTTTAGAGAATTAGATCATAAAACTTGCATTACATTCCACATATAAACAAAGTGGTTACATAAAGATAGTATTCTTCATTCCCATCAATGGAAACACATTTAAAATAAAACATGGATTATTTCTTGACACATCCTTGACTCTATCATCTTATCATGTACCTTTCCCTTGACCTGTGAAAAACATTTCAAAAACTTGGGATGATCATAAAAACTCAGTATGGGTTATAAAAAAAAACATGGATAGGAAACATGAGTTCATATATAAATAAGAATGAAATCATACTTTACCCATAAAACATAGGCACTTTAACATACCTCATAAAAACATGAATAAATCATATAAATCATAATACATAAAGGTAACTTGAGGCATTCATAACATTCTTACGTAGGGAGTAACCCTCTTGGTTACGTTTGGAATACCCATCACAGTATATTCCCTAAAATCTCTTTGGAGAAACCTTAACGTTTCACTCCTTCGTGTTACCCAATGCATTGGAGAGCTATAACGGGCTCACCCGCCCTTAGTTTATCACGGAACCACCCGTCTTCATAATAATGCCCAAGAACCATAACATAATCATATCACATAAAACATGCATAAAGGAAACATAAAATTTCCACATTTCAATCACGAGATATCAATACAACACATTGATATAATAAAAACATTATAAAAACCATTTTCAATACCAAAGTAAAACATGGTATTTATTTTTCTTTAAAAAAAAAGAAGGTATGGCTTGTAGAGGAAGCCGAAACTCAAATAACGGTTACGACGGCGGAGAAGTCGTTGTCGCCGCATACGTACGAAAAAAACATTCCCTTTTGTCGTTTAGTAAACGCTTCGTATAAAAAAGATTCCTTTTGAATAAATGTAAAAGTCAAAGGGGTTTATACACCGTATAAAAGAAAGTTGTGTATAAAATAAAATATGCCTCAACGAAAGGAGATTGAGACGAAGTCCCATACCTCGTATCCGACTTGACCCGACCGTTCTTTAAACTCCTGAATAATAAACTTGAGTTAATCTCTACTTGATTATGAATCTTTTTCAAGTTCATTATTCCTTTTATACCATGTTATGAACATCATGTAATCATTTAAGTTAATAATGTTCATTTTGTCGGTATTTGGTTCTTAAGTCAAAAATAGACTTCTTATACTTACATGTTGTTAATTTGGTCAAAGGTTCATTATACCAGAATGATATTCATGATGTAGATATCATATATGTCATATATATCCAGTACCTGCATTCATTTATAATATTACATCACATTTAGAGGTAAGAAATGAAATGCACCGTTCATGGAGACGGTAAGCCGTACGTACGCATGAACGCTACTTCCATTTCTATTTCATATTTTCTGGAATGGAATCATAATGATATAAGAGTATATTATAATTCCAGTATAATAACATATATAATATCATTAACTTTATCCTTTACACATCCCACATATGGTATTAACGAATCAAATCACTTTCAGGGGGCGGTAGTCCGCACTTCCTAAAATGAAGATATCGTGTTTACCCATAATGGAAACCATAAAGTATGACCAAAATGAAGAAAAACAGAAGCTTAAGGAAAACATATACATATTATATATCATATATAAAAATAGTGACATCATAATGGCCACCTTTGAAGGTGTTAAATGAGTATTGAACAATCATCGTTTCGGGAGGCATAATTTCGCCATCCACGGAAAACGTATGTTCTTTAACCATTTGATGTAGTTGTGTGAGAGTGTGGCTCAAATAAATCTTATAACAACATCCTAGTATATTGAAGATACTGGTGATGTTATAAAAGAAGGAAATAAAAAGATTTTAGGGGGTTGGAGAAGCAAAATAAAACAAATGAACATGAGAGAAACAATTACCTTTAAAAAGTGTAACTCCTTTTGATTTGAGCCTAAAGGCTTCCTTTGAAAGGATTCTGCCCAAAGGGAATCCTCTAGGATGAGGAGAGGGATGTGGAGAGAGCAAATGGGCAGGGGTTGGCCGAGCCAATGGCTTGAAGAGTGTGTGAAATGAGGTAGAGGTGGGGGCCTTTTATAAGGGGAGAGGAGAGGCACTTTTGGAAAGTAAAGAAACATTACATTATTTGAAAATGTGTTTCGGTTTTAAAAGGTCCCACATTGATAGAATTCGTGGATAAGGTGATAAGGCATCGAAATCAATTCATCCAATTGGTTTTGGACATGTGTAGTTCATAGATTTTATATTATCTTTCCATTTTATTTAAATCGTCAAATAATGATGTCATCGCTGCATCATTATTATGTCATAAATAATTAAATTTATTTAATGTCTAAAAATTATAAAAAAATTACTATGATGTAGGAAATCTTTTTAGATTTCCATTGAATATTTATAATCAAAATTTGGACTTGTATAACCCCACTTAAAAATTGTTTTCGCAAAACATATTATGTTTGTGTCATTTTCACTTTAACATTAAATAAAAAGTAATTTATGTCATTTCCCAACAAAAGTGGATCCATGGGGTCCCCAAGTTAGGACATGGCTTGTCTTGGTCGGCCATGACACAACCAATAAGGTTGGGACATGTGTCTAGGTCATTTTATATTATTAAAGCATTATTTATTCCTTAAACTACACTAATTACCACTAATCGCGATTAAAAACTTAATAAGTTACTATTCACCAAAAAATTATTTTAATCTCATTGAACCACATTTTACTTCTTAATGACAACCATGTATGTCGGATTTTCAAAATTCAATACACATTAGTGGTAAACTTTCATTTAACTGAAAAATCAGTTTGCTTGATTACCACTTAGTGGTTTCACTATTCATCAAAAATTGAAGTTTTTCAGAAAATTACCAAAAATTCACACAAGGTAAATTTTGATGTCCCAATCATAAAGGATAAGTTTATTTTGACAAACATAGTTTATAAAATTGTCAAAATATAGATTCAAAAATGGTTTTCCATCAAAAGGCACTAAAACAATCTTTTAAGAATATTAGTGTATTCCATGCATAAGATTGTATTTATTTTCATTTTAAGCCTCTAAAACACTATCTTTATCATTAATAGACATAGATAAAAATATCTATTATTCATTACTTACTTGGGATGTTACATCCTTCCCCCCTTTAGAAAATTGCGTCCCCGCAATTTATTTACTTATCGAATAAATGGGGGTACTTATCCCTCATTGCATTTTCTGATTCCCATGTTGCCTCTTCAATCATGTGGTTTTTCCACAAAACCTTTACCTGCTTAATCACCTTATTCCGTAACACTTGCTCCCTGTGGTCAAGAATCTGGACCGGTTGTTCCTCATAAGATTGGTTCTCTTCCAGCTGAACTACCTCTGGACTCAAAACATGAGATGGATCTGGCATATACTTTCTCAACATCGAAACGTGAAAAACATTGTGTACCTGAGATAAACTCGGAGGTAAAGCCACTCGGTATGCAACTGATCCAACTCTCTCCAGAATTTCGTATGGTCCAATGAACCTTGGACTCAACTTTCCTTTCTTACCAAATCTCATCACACTTTTCCAAGGAGAAACCTTGAGAAAAACATGATCACCTACCTCGAAAGATAGATCCTTCCTCCGGTTATCCGCATAACTCTTCTGCCTGCTCTGAGCTGTTCTCATGTGTTTCTGAATCAGCTGAACTTTTTCTGCCATCTCTTCTACCAATTCTGGTCCCATCAACTTTCTTTCACCCACTTCATCCCAGAAATCTGGAGTTCGACACCGCTTCCCATATAATGCCTGAAATGGTGCCATCTGTATACTGGAATGAAAACTGTTATTATATGAAAACTCAACCAAAGAAATATGTTGGTCCCAACTTCCCTGATAATCCATAGAACAAGCTCGTAGCATATCCTCCAATGTCTGAATTGTTCGTTCTGACTGCCCATCTGATTGAGGATGAAAAGTTGTACTAAAATTTAACTCAGTACCCAAAGACTTCTGAAGGCCTTTCCAAAAGTTAGAAGTAAACCTGGGATCACGATCTGATACAATGGAGAGAGGAACTCCATGTAACCTGACTATCTCTTTAAGATACAAACGGGAAAGTTGATCAAGAGAGAAAGTATCTCGTATAGCAAGGAAATGAGCAGATTTGGTCAAGCGATCAACAATAACCCAGATTGCATTATTACCTCGAGATGTCTTCGGTAATCCAACAACAAAGTCCATGGATATATTCTCCCATTTCCACTCTGGCACTGGTAAAGGCTGAAGCATCCCTTTCGGTAACTGCCGCTCAGCTTTAACCTGCTGACAAGTCAAACACTTCACAGTAAAATCAACAATATCTCTTTTCATTCCATCCCACCAGTAATACTCCCGTAGATCTCTATACATCTTAGTACTGCCCGGATGAACTGAAAACGGAGAACTATGAGCTTCACATAACAACTCTCTCTTCAACTGTGAATCAGAAGGCACACACAATCTCTTCCCAAATCTCAAAACGCAATCACTATCAATGTTGAATTCAGGAAACTTACCTTTCTGAACCAGCTCTACCCTTTTCTGCAACTCACTGTCTTGCTTCTGTGCTTGCTTGATTCTATCTGATAGAGATGATCTCACTGATACCTGAAACAAAACAGAAGGACTTCCTGCACCAACAACTTCTATGCCAAAGTTCATCAAATCCTTAACCAAAGGATCACGTTCCAAACGCAACATTGTTAATGAAGCATTACTTTTTCGACTCAAAGCATCAGCCACTTTATTTGCTTTTCCCGGATGGTAATGAATTGTACAATCATAATCCTTGATTAATTCCAGCCATCTCCTTTGTCTCATGTTTAACTCTTTCTGAGTGAATATATACTTTAAACTTTTGTGATCGGTATATATTTCACACTTTACTCCATACAAATGATGCCTCCAAATTTTTAAATCAAAAACAACAGCAGCTAATTCCAAATCATGTGTAGGGTAATTTACCTCATGAGTTTTCAACTGTCGTGAAGCATAAGCAATTACCTGATCATTCTGCATTAGGACGCAACCAAGTCCTTTCAATGAAGCATCACTGTATATAACAAACTCACCATTCCTGGAAGGTAGTGTCAAAACTGGAGCATTCACCAATCTTCTTTTCAATTCCTGAAAACAATCATCACATTCTTTTGTCCAGATAAACTTAACACCCTTCCGAGTTAGCTTAGTCATTGGACTAGATAACCGTGAAAAATTTCTAACAAACCTTCGGTAATAGCCCGCCAAACCAAGGAAGCTACGAATCTCGGTTACATTTGTGGGTCTTGGCCAATCTTCCACAACTTTTGTTTTTGTAGGATCAACAGTTATTCCATCTTTAGAAACAATGTGACCAAGGAAAGATATTTGTTGCAACCAAAACTCACACTTGCTGAATTTCCCATACAATTTCTTTTCTTTTAAGGTTTGCAAGATAACCCTTAAATGTTTTTCATGCTCCTCTTTACTTTTAGAAAACACCAAAATATCATCAATGAAAACCACCACAAACTTATCCAAGAACTCATGGAAAATTCTATTCATTAAGTCCATGAATACAGCAGGTGCATTGGTTAGCCCAAAAGGCATTACTACAAATTCATAATGGCCATATCTCGTACGGAACGCGGTCTTCGGAATATCTGCCTCCTTTACCTTCAGCTGATGGTACCCTGATCTCAAGTCAATCTTTGAAAAAAACTGAGCTCCCTGGAGCTGATCAAACAAATCATCGATATGAGGCAAAGGATATTTGTTCTTAACAGTGATATTATTCAAGGCTCTATAATCAATGCAAAGTCTCATAGAACCATATTTCTTTTTAACAAATAAAACAGGAGCACCCCATGGTGATGTGCTAGGTCTAATGAAACCTTTCTCTAATAAATCTTGCAATTGCTCCTTCAACTCTAAAAGTTCAATTTGTGCCATTCGATAAGGGGGTTTTGAAATTGGCTTAGCATCAGGAACTAAGTCAACAGTAAACTCAACTTCCCGATCTGGTATTATTCCAGGCAAGTCATCAGGAAAAACATCAGGATACTCATTTACCACTGGCACATCATTAATCTGAACAGTTCCTTTATTTTCAACGACATGTGCAAGGTAACATTCATTTCCATCTTTTACAAGTTTCTCGGCCTCTTGATATGTTATCAAAAGTAAGGGTTCATTCTTGTAAACAAACTGAAAGTCTTTCTGAAAAGAAACTTCTTTAGCTCTACAGTCAATCTTAGCATGGTAAAAAGAGAGCCAATCCATACCCAGGATAACATCAAACTCTACTAGAGGTAGAACAATAAGGTTTTCAAGTAGGTTCTTTCCACAGATAAGGATAGGAAGATTCTTATAAATTCTTTTTGCCTCAACACTTCCCCCAGGTGTTTTTACCAAAAGTTCAGGAGTCATTTCTTGAGATGGTATTCCCATTTTACTAGAAAAGGTTTCAGAGATGAAAGAATGTGTAGACCCCGAATCAAACAACACACTGGCATAGTCTGAAAAAACAAACAAAGTACCTGATACGACTTCATTTGGTGGCCCGACATCTGCTGAAGTAGTTGCAAAGGATTTCACCACCCCTTTCTGCTTGTAGTCTAACTGCTTCCCATCACTCAAGCTCCTTGTCGGACACTCGTTTGCATAGTGACCCATCTCATTGCACTTATAACATTTCACTAACTGTAAATCAAATTTGTTCTTACCTTCACCTTGATCCTTTTCAGTGAAATCACGAGCCTTATGTCCCATCTTACCACATCGGTAGCACTTCCCAGAATTCAGAAGACATTCCCCAGCATGCCTTTTGCCACACTTATCACAAACTGGAAACTTAGTTCTCTTACCATCAGACTTCTTTGAAGAATTCTTACCTTTCTCCTGCCACCTCGGTCTCTTCTTCTGCTGGTTGTTATAGGACACTTGGTCATCGGCAAACTCCATTTCCACCTTCTCAGCACATCGAACAAGCTTTTCATAACTTTTAAACTCACGAGAAGCTAATGCCCTTCGATACTTTGGCTTTAATCCTGAGTAAAAACGATTGATTTTACTATCAAGGTCCCGGATAAAATTGGGAGCATACCTTGCCAATCGAGTGAACCTTTCTTCATAGGCAGCCACTGAGTCTTCCTCTTGCCTCAATTCCAAGAATTGCTTTTCCATCCTAAGTCGAACAGCCTTAGGAAAATACTTCTCAAGAAACATACCTTTGAATTCATCCCAGTCAAGAGCATCAATCTCATCGGCGTCCCTGATATTTTTAACCATGGACCACCACTGATCTGCTTCACCCTCCAAACGGTAAATAGCAAGACTAACCTTTTGATTGTCTGAACACCCCATGACATCAAAAATCTTCTCCAGTGCTTTAATCCACCCTTCAGCTAGCACAGGGTCAGATGATCCTCTGAATGATGGGGGATGTTGCCTCATGAAATGTTCCACCACTGACATGTTCCTCTGCGGTTGATCTGGCTGATCTCGTGCATGGATACCACCACCATTTATCGCCTGAGTCAACTGCGCCATTACTGCAACAAACTGTTCAGTTCCAATTCCGACCATTTCTGGATGCTGATTCGGAAGGTTATTTCCTTCTGTATGCCTTCCTAGCACAGCTTCCCTGTTTCCTCTGCGGAAAACCATTCTGAACAAACATGTCTTAGATGAAGCAACATGGTAATCTTTAAATGCTATATCATTTCGAAAAAGAAAAAAAATATTTTTGGATAATCATTTAATAGAATTCTAACTCCTAAAGTTATCTAAACCGACCTCTGATACCAACTATAAGGCCCCAGCCTTAAACCTTACTTAATCTTGAGTTATTACAAGATTACACATTGAGGATCTTTTCTGGTTTAGAGTTTTAGAGAATTAGATCATAAAACTTGCATTACATTCCACATATAAACAAAGTGGTTACATAAAGATAGTATTCTTCATTCCCATCAATGGAAACACATTTAAAATAAAACATGGATTATTTCTTGACACATCCTTGACTCTATCATCTTATCATGTACCTTTCCCTTGACCTGTGAAAAACATTTCAAAAACTTGGGATGAGCATAAAAACTCAGTATGGGTTATAAAAAAAAACATGGATAGGAAACATGAGTTCATATATAAATAAGAATGAAATCATACTTTACCCATAAAACATAGGCACTTTAACATACCTCATAAAAACATGAATAAATCATATAAATCATAATACATAAAGGTAACTTGAGGCATTCATAACATTCTTACGTAGGGAGTAACCCTCTTGGTTACGTTTGGAATACCCATCACAGTATATTCCCTAAAATCTCTTCGGAGAAACCTTAACGTTTCACTCCTTCGCGTTACCCAATGCATTGGAGAGCTATAACGGGCTCACCCGCCCTTAGTTTATCACGGAACCACCCATCTTCATAATAATTCCCAAGAACCATAACATAATCATATCACATAAAACATGCATAAAGGAAACATAAAATTTCCACATTTCAATCACGAGATATCAATACAACACATTGATATAATAAAAACATTATGAAAACCATTTTCAATACCAAAGTAAAACATGGTATTTATTTTTCTTTAAAAAAAAAGAAGGTATGGCTTGTAGAGGAAGCCGAAACTCAAATAACGGTTACGACGGCGGAGAAGTCGTTGTCGCCGCATACGTACGAAAAAAACATTCCCTTTTGTCGTTTAGTAAACGCTTCGTATAAAAAAGATTCCTTTTGAATAAATGTAAAAGTCAAAGGGGTTTATACACCGTATAAAAGAAAGTTGTGTATAAAATAAAATATGCCTCAACGAAAGGAGATTGAGACGAAGTCCCATACCTCGTATCCGACTTGACCCGACCGTTCTTTAAACTCCTGAATAATAAACTTGAGTTAATCTCTACTTGATTATGAATCTTTTTCAAGTTCATTATTCCTTTTATACCATGTTATGAACATCATGTAATCATTTAAGTTAATAATGTTCATTTTGTCGGTATTTGGTTCTTAAGTCAAAAATAGACTTCTTATACTTACATGTTGTTAATTTGGTCAAAGGTTCATTATACCAGAATGATATTCATGATGTAGATATCATATATGTCATATATATCCAGTACCTACATTCATTTATAATATTACATCACATTTAGAGGTAAGAAATGAAATGCACCGTTCATGGAGACGGTAAGCCGTACGTACGCATGAACGCTACTTCCATTTCTATTTCATATTTTCTGGAATGGAATCATAATGATATAAGAGTATATTATAATTCCAGTATAATAACATATATAATATCATTAACTTTATCCTTTACACATCCCACATATGGTATTAACGAATCAAATCACTTTCAGGGGGCGGTAGTCCGCACTTCCTAAAATGAAGATATCGTGTTTACCCATAATGGAAACCATAAAGTATGACCAAAATGAAGAAAAACAGAAGCTTAAGGAAAACATATACATATTATATATCATATATAAAAATAGTGACATCATAATGGCCACCTTTGAAGGTGTTAAATGAGTATTGAACAATCATCGTTTCGGGAGGCATAATTTCGCCATCCACGGAAAACGTATGTTCTTTAACCATTTGATGTAGTTGTGTGAGAGTGTGGCTCAAATAAATCTTATAACAACATCCTAGTATATTTAAGATACTGGTGATGTTATAAAAGAAGGAAATAAAAAGATTTTAGGGGGTTGGAGAAGCAAAATAAAACAAATGAACATGGGAGAAACAATTACCTTTAAAAAGTGTAACTCCTTTTGATTTGAGCCTAAAGGCTTCCTTTGAAAGGATTATGCCCAAAGGGAATCCTCTAGGATGAGGAGAGGGATGTGGAGAGAGCAAATGGGCAGGGTTTGGCCGAGCCAATGGCTTGAAGAGTGTGTGAAATGAGGTAGAGGTGGGGGCCTTTTATAAGGGGAGAGGAGGGGCACTTTTGGAAAGTAAAGAAACATTACATTATTTGAAAATGTTTTTCGGTTTTAAAAGGTCCCACATTGATAGAATTCGTGGATAAGGTGATAAGGCATCGAAATCCATTCATCTAATTGGTTTTGGACATGTGTAGTTCATAGATTTTATATTATCTTTCCATTTTATTTAAATCGTCAAATAATGATGTCATCGCTGCGTCATTATTATGTCATAAATAATTAAATTTATTTAATGTCTAAAAATTATAAAAAAATTACTATGATGTAGGAAATCCTTTTAGCTTTCCATTGAATATTTATAATCAAAATTTGGACTTGTATAACCCCACTTAAAAATTGTTTTCGCAAAACATATTATGTTTGTGTCATTTTCACTTTAACATTAAATAAAAAGTAATTTATGTCATTTCCCAACAAAAGTGGATCCATGGGGTCCCCAAGTTAGGACATGGCTTGTCTTGGTCGGCCATGACACAACCAATAATGTTGGGACATGTGTCTAGGTCATTTTATATTATTAAAGCATTATTTATTCCTTAAACTACACTAATTACCACTAATCGCGATTAAAAACTTAATAAGTTACTATTCACCAAAAAATTATTTTAATCTCATTGAACCACATTTTACTTCTTAATGAAAACCATGTATGTCGGATTTTCAAAATTCAATACACATTAGTGGTAAACTTTCATTTAACTGAAAAATCAGTTTGCTTGATTACCACTTAGTGGTTTCACTATTCATCAAAAATTGAAGTTTTTCAGAAAATTACCAAAAATTCACACAAGGTAAATTTTGATGTCCCAATCATAAAGGATAAGTTTATTTTGACAAACATAGTTTATAAAATTGTCAAAATATAGATTCAAAAATGGTTTTCCATCAAAAGGCACTAAAACAATCTTTTAAGAATATTAGTGTATTCCATGCATAAGATTGTATTTATTTTCATTTTAAGCCTCTAAAACACTATCTTTATCATTAATAGACATAGATAAAAATATCTATTATTCATTACTTACTTGGGATGTTACAGAGGGTGCGCGGAAAATATTTATCAAAAAACATCTTTCGGAATTCCTTCCATTCCAAAGCCTCAATATCCTCCTCAGGCTTCGTATTTTTGATCAACATCCACCATTGATCAGCTTCACCCTCCATAAGATAAGCCACCAGGAGAACCTTCTCTTGTTCAGAGCATTGGAGGATGGAGAATATCTTTTCAATGGAGTTGATCCATTGTTCAGCGATCGTGGGATCAGATGATCCACTAAAAGTAGGAGGCCTTTGTCTCATGAAGCTTTCAATAGCGACTTGTTCTTTCTTAGGGGGGGTTTAACATTCATCTTGACCCGTGTTTCTATTCAAAACTTGAGTTAGCTGAGAGAGAAGCATGAAAAATTTTGCAATTCCCGCTCCCATTGGATTGGGCATCTCATTAGTACAATCATCACACTGATCTTCACAACGGTTGTTAGCCCGAGTTCTCCTATTACCGACCATTGGATGGAATAAAAGGAAAGTTAGGGGTAACACATAAAGGGTAATAAAAAGACAAAAGTTGATGACTTATAAATAAACTTTAATCTCTTTAACTCATGAGTCTATAGGATTCAATCCAGGCTTTTCATGATCTTCCTTCTAACATATATTCTTAGGGGCATTTTTCCCTTAATAAGGGTTCATACTAAGATTGTGAATTTATCAAAACATATCCACCAGGAGTGTTGTAAACAAGAGTGCAGCAAGACCCGTTGTCGTGCACCAGTTCCCGTTCGAGTCTAGCTCAAAGCGGTGTTTTCGGGTTTTACCCCTTGGATACATCTGTGCCAGAGCCACCTCTACCTGCTCGTATCCAGACAAGGATGTATTTGTTTGATAAACCACTTACTTAGTATTTACCAAAACTTAGGGATGTTTTTATTATACTTAGTCTTATATCCAAGGCTTTACTAGGGTTTCCTAATCCCAAAAATAACTAAACCTATCCTCTGATACCAACTATGACAACCCTGCTTTTTATTACAACTTAAACATGCTTTATTACATAAAACTTCACTTGATCCAACAAAGAAGATCGAGAGGTTTAGTGTCTTTGGGGCTTAGGATAATTACATAAAAACTTTAAACTTGAAATACAACATCTTTATTGAAAACTTCCTTTACATGACCACTACATTCCTTCGTACTTAGCATTGCATGGGATAATATGAGGACATGCATAAGAAAAGGGTGAGCTATAAAGCCCAGTAAGGGAGTACACAATGAATAACATGAGGAGTACAATACATGTTAGGAAATAGGAACATCAATAGAGAATAATAGTAACATAAACATAAAGGTACGATAAAGCATGATAATCATAACATGGAAATGTGGCAACAACACTTAACATTGAATTAGCATGAGCCAAGGCTCATTGCACATGGATCATGAGTAAACCCTCATTGCACTTGAATCACGAGTAAACCCTCATTGCACTTGAATTATCATGAGTCAACACTCATTGCACATGACGTATCATGATACTATACTTTACCCAATGCATTGGAGCGCTATAAAGGGCGCACCCTTCTTAAACATTTCATTTCATGCATAAGTGTGCCACATGGAACATAAAACATGAATTCATAAAACATAATCATTTATTCCACGATAAAGGAATGTGGAATTAATACATGAAACTTTATAATCAATAATTAAATGTGCATAAAGGTGAATACCCTTGATGGAGAAATGGGCATTGTATTCACTACACAATGATATTGGCTTAGAAAATCGGTGTGATTTCGGTAGCGTAACGGCGTGACATAAGAATTCATAAAAATGGTTGATGAGAGAGAAAGGGTTTACTCATCATATTTACATGTAATGAAAAGTAAGGAGGTCATATAGATACATTTCCCAACAATTGAAAAGTAATTTAGATTCATGATACAAAAGTATTGCTTGAATATAAAAGAGGAGAAAAAGGTTCCTTTCGGAATTTCGGCATAGTAACAGGTGTACATGAGAGGAATTTAATGAGAGAGAAAGGGGTATCCCATCATTCAAACAATAATAGGGCAGTATGGGAGAGGTGGGAAACCATACCCCAACATTCAAAATTGAAATTAAAAGGACAATACAACTTAAAGAAAATTGACAAAAATGAGAAAGGAAGAAAAAACCCTTACTTGGAAGTGTGCTTCCAAAGGCTAGAGAGAGGCTTGTGAGAGGCTTCTTGGGAGCTTGGGGCACCTTGAGAGGATTCTAGAGAGAGTAGGGAAGAGGTTGGACGAACTACAAGGGATTTGAGTGAGGAGGAAGTGGGATCTTGTGTGGGTTTATATAGGAAAGGTGAGGGAATTCTTTATTATTTAGGTTTGGGACCCCTTATATTAAAATAATCCAAACCACAAACCATCCCATGGTATTTGCCCATGGTTTCTGGAAAAGGAAAGAGGAAAACAATATTTTACAAGGCCAAGGTCCGAACTTATTAAAAAATTAGGGTTGCTTATGTGGAGGTGAGTCACACTCCCATGAAAATTAATTTAAAAAGGCAAAGTGTTGAATAAGTCTTGAGGGCTCCATTAATGCTTTGAAAAGTAAGTCAAACAAACTCAAAACCTCATTATTTTAATGATAAAACACATATTGGCCAAAAATAAGGATTATGGTATTTTATTACATCACCATTGGGTCATTATGATGTCATAAAACACATTATATATTTAAATGGTATTTAATTTTTACCCAAAAATTTGACTGTCTCAGAAAATTATAAAAAATTCACCGTTGGATAATTTTGACGTCCTGATTCCAAAAATAATATTTATTTTATCTAAATAAATTTCTAAATATGTGAATTTTCACTTTTTAAATAAAAACCGACATTTATAAAAAATTCACGGGTTTTGACAGAAATGGCTTTCAAACCTTAATAAAAATTTTAATTGCATTCATAAAATTATAAGATCATTTATATTTAATAAAAATTAATTTAATATTAATAATAATATTTTATTAAAATATTATTTAATTCAAAAATCCTTTAATTTAATAAAATATAATTATTAATTAAATAATAACTAAAAACACCATTTGTACTTTAAAAACTAATTACAATGTATCAAAAATGACTAGAAATTATATTCATTATTATATACAAAAATAATGTACATGAACATGGTGCTACTTATTTGTTACATAACCCCTTAAAATAGCCTCATAAGACCTAAGGGTAAGGTGTGCGATTGTGACAGACTCTTGGGGCGGCTCAGATAACATCGCTCGAGTGGTAATCTCTATCAACTTCCACTTTTCCCGTAGACGGTCCCATTAAAGCTTGAAATAATGAAGCTCAGCTTGGGCTTGGTCAAGGGAAAAGCCCAAAGATGCCACCTCTTTTCCGAGCTCTGACAAATGGGCTTCGTAAGGGTCAATTCTACTGGATGAGGCTATCTATTCCTTTTTCTGAGTAGAAATGGGTTCGTTAAAGCCTTATATTTATACTACTCAGATGATCACTGTTCAACGGCTATAAAAGTAACGGTCACAAATCTTAACATAAAACTAAAGAAGTTGACATCTTATAAAAAAAAAATTCATAAAGAAACATTTAACTGGATCAAGAGTGATTTTCCATTAATGAAACTTTGGGTCGTTACAAACCCTTTAAAGATATACCATATAAGTACAATGAGGGTTTTAGGGTGCTCTGAGGTGGTTAACCCATTGTTGGACCTAGTCACATGTCATCGAGAGACGTGGCATCAAGGGTTAGTTCATGGAAAGTATAACATGTTTTTATGTATTGTGTATTGGAAGATCTAAACAGACATATCAATATAATTTTTCAAAAATGCCAGGATGTTTTTATTTGTGGACCAGGAATAGGTAATGTTTAGAAACTTGGTTTACTCCTATTCTAGATTCATTCATTCCAAATATATTGACACCATCCTAAGTATGTTGGGAGAGTGTCTATATACCAAGATAAATAATTAAAAGCAATTCCTTTTTTTTGGATGGAAGGAATCCATGGGAGGTTTACATAAGGATTTTTTTATATAAATCCTTAAGATATGGATTATAAATGTAAAATATTAGAGGGTAACACTAATGTGAGTGTTGGACTGGTCGTTGGATGGTTGTTTTAGTTTTTGAGTTTCTTGATAATTGGAACTGGGTACTATTGTATTCCACAGTGAATGCCAGGTACTGGTTCAAATACATACTTGGGTGAAGCTCAAGTCTAGGAATTAGGCTTAGGATAACTTTTTATTATTTAGGTGTGTTGGATCAGGAATGCCCTAGAATATGTTTTTAGAATGGTGACATAAATGAGTAATATTTGGTAAGATCAAGAGACGTCACCAGATGTTGTTTACAAGTAGTGGTGAGCATGCTCAAAGTGATATTGGGGTACCTTGGATAAAAGGTGTCAGAATACGAATTTAGAGATATCGATCATTAAAGTTGAGTATTCTAAAAAAATACTCAACCAAAAGCAGTTCAATATGAGTAATTTCTAAAATTATTATGTGGTCAGTGAGGAACCACTTCAGGCACATGGTGGGTTGAGACAAGTTCATTTTTATGGTTTTTGAGATATTTTAAAGGAAAATATAGTGTAAAAGGTATGATATTGGTCAATTGGATTTCAACCATTTCAAAAAAATTGAGGAACAAGGGTAATATCCTCCTAAGTAACATATTAATTATGTTGGGATCACTGTTAGGACATTGAGGTCATTCATAAATAAGAAATTGTGATAGTGGGAGTACCACAACTCAGAATTGACCATTAAAAATTAAAATTTATTATGGATATATCTATATGCTAGTTTATAATAGGATGATTACATGATCATATCTCTTATATATAGGCTCACTCAATGTGCTCAAGAACATAGTGGTGTAGCTCCCAATTTGGATCTTCATCATCCTCCAAGTATTATTCTCCCCTATAGTGATGGTGTGTGGCCAAAATAGGCTCGCCTACCATCTAGGGCACACTCCTCAAAGGATCTCTTATGAGAAGTGATCATTACCATGTTTCAAATGTGGTTAATGGTTGAACCAACATTTGTAGGCCCTATCCTTGAATGACACGGCTGTGGGGATTGTGTCTCCCACATGAATAAAATGAATCAAATAAACAACATAGTAGTTAGTCAAAAATACTAATATACACATCCTAAAATAACTCAAATTAAACTATTAAATTTCTCCATCTTCCATATGGAACATAGATTAGTTCATACTCCACCAACTTCATACCTCACCAATTCTAGACTCACTACCTTACTAAATCATCAAGCCATATCAAATTACAATACCTTTATCAAACATGGGGACTCATGAAAATGTTAGGTCATGAAAATGTTAGGTGACTACTATGTGCCACACATGATACATGATACATGATACATAAACACACTATATGATCCATATTTTTCCAACATATCAACAAGACCACTAATCATTGTCTGATGATGAACACTGCTTGTCACCCTCTCCACCTCTATCTCTACTTCCTACTACTATCACCTGTAAGAAAATTATATTGAAAATTAAATAATGTTGTATATTTATATTTAAACTCAAAACCAATAAATTTTTGCAAACTAAATGATTTTGAAGTTGTGCGATTTACCTTCTCACCACTCATCATTAATGCAATATCACTAGGGATAGATCCAATTGTCTTTTGATATAAATCAACCAACACTTTCATCAAAGTGGATATCTATGACCAATGTTCTTGAATTTTGTTTTTCATAGAAACATAATATCTACGAGCATATCGACTAAAAACAGGAGAAAATTATGCTTTAATCCTCAATGGACTACTAAAGACCTCAAATGGTAAGGGTCCCAAACCCATCTTGCACACTCGACCATGATGCTCCTTCCCAAGCACCTTACCAACTGGGTAATCTTAGGAGACTGAGTAGGACTGCATGGGATTGGAATCCCATAGTTCTTTAATTTTTACCTATAAATCAAATATTAGTGATATTATAAGAAATAGACAACTGATAATAAGTTATTATGGTGAAAAATGAACTTATACCCCAACTTATTTGGTAGTATCATTAACCAAACTCCCATCATGTAATGGCCCGGACCTCTCCGGTCCATTACTTTGTGGAATTTTGGTGTTGGAGGTGTTCCGGGAGGCCAAGGGGACTTATTCCCAACACCTTGCCAATTTTCTAGTTCTAAGAACAGTGTTTCCAGTTTTATGAACAGTAACAGATCGGTCTGACAGATCGGTCTCACCGATCGGTCTGACAGATCGGTCTCACCGATCAGTTTCACAGATCGGTGTGACAGATCGGTTTCATAGATCGGTCTAATAGATCGGTTTCACAGATCGGTGTGACAGATCAGTTTCACAGATCGGTTTCACAGATCGGTTTCACAGATCAGTTTCACAGATCGGTTTCACAGATCGGTCTGACAGATCAGTTTCACAGATCGGTGTGACAAATCAGTTTCACAGATCAGTTTCACAGATCGATTTCATAGATCGGTTTCACAGATCGGTGTGACAGATCAGTTTCACAGATCGGTTTCACAGATCGGTCTGACAGATCGGTTTCACAGATCGGTGTGACAGATCGGTTTCACAGATCGGTCTGACAGATCGGTTTCACAGATCGGTGTGACAGATCAGTTTCACAGATCAATTTCATAGATCGGTTTCACAGATCGGTTTCACAGATCGGTGTGACAGATCAGTTTCACAGATCAGTTTCACAGATCGGTTTCAAAGATCGGTTTCACAGATCGGTGTGACAGATCAGTTTCACAGATCGGTTTCACAGATCGGTTTCACAGATCGGTTTCACAGATCGGTTTCATAGATCGGTGTGACAGATCAGTTTCACAAATCGGTTTCACAGATCGGTTTCACAGATCGGTTTCACAGATCGGTGTGACAGATCAGTTTCACAGATCGGTTTCACAGATCGGTTTCACAGATC
This sequence comes from Viscum album, assembly GCA_963277665.1. Taxonomy (NCBI): domain Eukaryota; kingdom Viridiplantae; phylum Streptophyta; class Magnoliopsida; order Santalales; family Viscaceae; genus Viscum; species Viscum album. The sequence goes on along the minus strand of OY728141.1, from coordinate 1,426,231,151 downwards.
GGTTTCATGTACAGTAACGGTGGGTGAACAGTGTTTCCAAACTCCTACAGTTTTTCCCCTTTTGACGTTTCTTTTGACGTAAAATACATTTAAAGCCTTATTTTAAGGGATCTTAAGGCCGATTCAAATTCCATAAATCCTATATTAATTATTCCTAAGGCCTGGAATGTTTTACTTGGTCAAACCGCGTGGGTTAATGCGATCCGTTTTTAATGGAGAATTAACTGGATCTTAAACCGTCACCTCGTTAAATCTTAAAAAGGGACGAGATATCATTCTCCCTTGTTCTTTCCCTTTGTTATCAACTAAGAGGAGATTGAACCTTTCAATCCTTTCTGTAGGAGTTGCACAATCAATATTTACTCATAGGATTGGTTCTGATTTGTTTTGATGCAACCAAGCTGTGTCGACCATTCTTCCCCATAAGTTGTCGCGAGAGAAGGATTATGGCCCGCTGTGTGGATAAAGGACGTCAAGAACTCTTCGAGGTAGGGGATTCATGGCTTCTCTAATTGTATATGTGCAATCGTAGAATTAGCATGATTTATCCCTTTGGATCACAATGAAATTGACCTAATTAAATAATTGAACCGGATTAAAAGAATTGGTTGATCGCACGTTGTTGCTTTATACCGTGATAACGGTTTGCCTCATGTTTTCCTAGATATAGTGATATCTATGTTTTCTTTGATTTGTTGTTCGTTCATGATAGAAATTGATAATGAACGTAAAGCCGGAATTAATTGTTAATTAATTGGCTAAAGATAAAGAGGCATGTAAATTAATCTGGTTATTGCCGTTGTTGTAGTTATAATTTTTAGGATAATAAAATTAGGGAAGTAAGCATGGTTATTTAATTGTGATAGCTTACTGATTAGGTATCCATGATTGAAACCTACGAATAAAAAATCTGTTAATTCAATATGGATTAGAGAACATATTATGTGGGAATTTCTAAAAGGGTTCTGAGTTACCCTCTTGTTCGTTAAAGGGTCAAGAGCCCATGATGTGATGTTTGTTTTCCTGCTGCTTGTGCTGTGATGTGAGCCTGGATGGTTGTTGTGATATGTGGAGGCATGGAGGACTTGTGGTTATGGAAGCAGATAACGCCTAGAGTGGCGAGATGCATCCGTTTATGCATGTGGGTGTCGGGGAGGACACCAGGGGTGATGGAATGGGATAGATGTGGTTGCTGGTTGCTTACGGTTTTCTTGAATGTTAATCTGCTTTTCTTTTCCCCACTTCTTAAGGTAGCTGGTCTTGCTACCCTTCTTCCGAAGGAGGCGAAGACGCGCGGGGTATGCCACGTGCTTTCCATGTTTAGCCTCTCGAGGGAGAATGGGTATATGTTCTTTCTATAGGCGGAAAAGACTCGACAGGTAGTATATCTATTCACCGTGTTGAGCCTCCTTTGTGTTTATAAGCATAGGATGTTTTTCTAGAATGCCTGGGAATGTGGAAAAGTAATTCTGTAATGAATGTTTGATTAAACGGTGAAAATCCACAGGGATGGAGATGCTGGAATTTAAAGGTAATGTGAATCTTAAAAAGGAGCAGTTGTTTTTGAATGTGATGCCAATTCAGTTTAATGTGGAATTGTTCATTCTTAATTAATGTTTAAAGAATTAATTAATGTACAGTGGAACTGATAAAATGAGAACGGAGTAATCTAATAAATCTCTTCAAATGTTTGTGTGCTTATAGGATACCTAGTCATAGAAGTAGCATCCTGGAGTTTGAGAGACGTTATCTGCAATTGTATCTGAGACTAGGTAATTCCCATAGTATGGATGTGAGTTACTTATATATTATATACTTTTTGTGTTTCTATACGCTACTCCACCCTGTCAGTAAGGGAAACTGACACCCCGAGGATTCTGAGCCCTGGGGGGGTGTTTTCCCCAACATTCTGATGGGAGGTTGAATGGCTGACTACCCCCTTTGGCTCCGCTCTCTTCTCTTGGTAGATACTTGTGCCATGAGGCACAGTGGTTAGTTACCCCATATATGTGTGTAGAGGGCTGTAATGGCTTGTGTTTATTCACACACATATATTCTGGATATAGTATCCTACGGACTACTATAGGTGTAACGTGTATAGGCTATGTTGTCTTGAGGATCCTTACTCAGCGTATGGGCTGTAATGGCTTGAGGTATTATACCCGGCGTATGATACACGTTATGCGAGCTGTGGTGGCTCCCGGAAATTACCTGGTTACTTTTGGTTATGAGGACGGTGTGGTGCTTCGCCCAGGTGTCTGCGGGCAAGCCTATGTGGTGCACGAGGTGCAGATTGTGGAGCTTAGCCCAGGTGTCTGCGGGCAAGCCTTGGAGAGAGATGCACAGGATGTATGTCGTTGGGGAAAAGCGGAAAACCAGTGGGGAAGTAGTAGAGGGGTACCCTGATATTATTTACTATATGCTATATTCTTGTATGCGTTACTTGGTGAGAGTAGCCATGGTGAGGTTGGGAACATAGTATACCTGTTTAGGTGACGAGTTAGTTTCACTTGTTGTTCACTGGGCTTTAGGATTCTTTCTTTACTTTTGCACGAGAGTCTTGGGGAGGATCCTACTGAGTATACTGTTATACTCACCTTATGTACATATAAACTGTTTTTCAGGTCACTTGGAGCAGGTTGGAGATCAAGCTGGTTACTACTAGCTTGCGGTTGGAGGAGGAGCTGTTAGGGCTTGTGGTCGCTGTCGTTTTACCTTCTTTTGGGTACTTTTAGTTTCCCCTTTCAGTTGTAGTACTTTTTCATGACATTTCATATATGTACTTGGTTTCCTTTTATATTTCAGTTCTGAGTTGAAGATGATTGGAGTCTATTCTATCTCTCTCTTCTGCATGTGTTCTCTTAGAGGGTAATGCCTCCCATTTGTATGTTATTATACGCTCGGTGCTAGTCGCCAACCCGGGGCCTACTGGAGGCGGGACTCGGGGGTCATTATCTCCCTTTTCACATTGCCGGCCCAGGAGGGGTACACTTTGTGGGGAGGGGGTCGTGACAGAGTGGTATCAGAGGTCTGGTTGAGGGATAGGATGGAGTTTGGAGTTAGGCACAGGTGAGGATGCATGGGACGGTAGGGAAACAGTGTCATTCATGTTTAGCAAGTCGGGTAAACACTGGAGATCGGCTGAGACATAGGAGTTCAGGGCCCCCTATGATCTGTTGCACGGACCTTTAAGTTTACGATGGCTACTAAACAAAGTGATACTAGTTGCAGGGTAGAGACCTAGGACAGGATCATGCATCATTATTCTTTGTGCTTGTGTTTGAATGGGTAGACCTTGGGATAGGTAACCTAAAATTAATAAAACAAAACAATTAATTAATTAATGTTGAGTCTTCTATATTCCAGGCTTAGGAGCTTTAACAGTTGTTATTTTATAGGTATGGCTCCAGGTCGACGTCCTCGTCAGGTTTGCACAGAAGATGCCCAACAGGCTGTTCCAGCAGATCGCCGCTGGGTAGAGGTTGACGATGATGACACTTGGAGGAAGACACTCAGAGAGTTTTAGCGCCAGAGTCTACAGAAGTACGAGGGCTCCGTTTCAGATGCAGTCATAGAAGACTGGTTGGAGGAGGTCGAGATAGGATTCAGTTCGATTCGTGCTCGGAAGGAACACTGGGTGTCCTTGGTTGTGACGATGTTGCGTGGAGCAGCGAGACAATGGTGGTTCTTGTTCCTTGGGGATCGTGAGGAGTCAGCGATCTCATGGGAGGAGTTTCGAGACAGGTTTAGAGTCGAGTTTCTTTCATCGACTGCGAAGGTGTCCAGTCGCCGGAAGATAGTCACCCTTCGACAGGGGAGCTCCAGTGTTCGAGAGTTTGGAATCCGTTTCAGGAACCTTCTACGATATGCTTCAGACCAGTTACCAGATGATGAGGCCAGGGCGAGGCATTTCGAGGAGGCTTTGCGTCCAGAGATCCAGCGCCAGGTCACCCCATTTATGCTGAAGACATATCTTGAGGTGCTGGCGAGGGAAGAGGTTGTTGAGAGGACTTTGACCAGGACCAGATCGTCACGAGAGGGGAATCGTCATGATTCCTCATGAAGCAGAGCTGTGGTCCAAGGTTCCCGGTTTTCAGGACAGAAGAGTTTCCGTTCACCTGGGGGTAGGTCCCAGCCCTTCCCATCTCGTTTCTCCGGAGGCAGCAACTCTCAGGCCTATGCCAAGGGATCAGGTGCTTGTTTTTCTTGTGGTGGTTATGGTCATCAGCAGCGGTAGTGCCCGAATTTTCAGAGCAGTCATCGTTCACCAGGCGCTCCACTCCAGGTTCCTCCGTTGAGGCAGTTCCAGCCGAGGCAGCAGCAGCAGGTTGCACCAGCTTTAGATCACCAGAGGGTAGATGGAGCAGGCAGAGGACAGCCCCATGACGCTCCCTGTCCTCAGAGAGCAGAGCGCGACTGTGGTGGTGGTCGTCATCAGGGTCAGAGAGTCCGTGGAGGTGGTCGTGGTCAGCTTCATGCTCTAGCGTTTCCAGCTCCAGGCGAGCCAGACGTCGTCCTAGGTACCCTTTGCTTGTTTTCTACCTTGGTGTATGCCTTGTTTGATTCAGGAGCAACACACTCCTTTATATCCCCTACCCTTGTCCATGCTTTGGGACTTGAGGTAGAGAGGCTTCCAGTGCCCTTGGTGTTGACTACTCCAGTTGGAGGTCGAGATAGCTTGTTTGAAGTATGTAGAGACTGTAAGCTAGTGTTGGGGAAACACCGCTCTTGGGGAGATTTCCTATGTTTACGAATACAACCATATGATGTCATCCTCGGCATGTATTGGTTGTATTCGGTGCAGGCTATTGTGGATTGCTATAGGAAGAAGGTCGTTTTCTTTGATGAAGATGGAGAGGAAGTGGTGTTTGTTGGTGAGAGAGATCCTCGAATGAGTCATAGACGAGTTCCATCCTTATCATCCATGATGGCTGGGATGAAACTGAGTTCTTCAGAGGTTCAATAGCTGGCTTTTCCTAGGGTCGTAGAGGAGTACCCTGATGTCTTTCCAGAAGAGGTTGTATCCTTACCCCCTCGACGAGAGATCGAGTTTGGGATCGAGCTACAGCCAGGAGCGTCTCCTATCTCTATGTTTCCATATAGGATGGCCCCTTATGAATTACGAGATCTACGTATTCAGCCTGATGGTCTGTTGCAGTGTGGTTTTGTTCGGCCAAGCGTGTCACCGTGGGGTGCACCAGTTTTGTTTGCGAAAAAGGCTGACAACAGTTTGAGGTTGTGTGTTGATTATCGTCGATTAAACAAAGTGACAATAAAGAATCGATATCCTCTCCCGCGGATTGATGACCTATTTGATCAACTGAAGGGTGCAAGTTGGTTTTCAAAAATAGACTTGCGGTCAGGATATCATCAGATGCGTGTAAAGGATGAGGATATCCCAAAGACTGCTTTCCGCTGTCGTCATGGGCATTATGAGTTTGTTGTAATGCCATTCGGCGTGACGAATGCTCCAGCTGTTTTCATGGGGTTGATGAATGCTGTGTTCCATGAATTCCTGGACAAGTTTGTTGTGGTTTTCATCGATGACATCCTTGTGTACTCCACATCTGAAGAAGAGCATGCAGAGAATCTACGAGCCGTTTTGGGAGTTCTTCGCCAACATCAGTTGTTTGGGAAGTTGTCCAAGTGTGAGTTTTGGGCTTGAGAAGTTCGTTTCTTGGGGCATGTTGTGTCCCAAAAGGGAGTAGCTGTGGATCCTTCGAAGATAGAAGCAGTGGTGTCATGGGTAGCCCCCAAGACCGTGTCAGAGGTGCGAAGTTTCCTTGGTCTCGCAGGCTATTATAGGAGGTTTGTAGCCAATTTATCCCGAGTTGTGACTCCTCTGACAACTTTGACCAAGAAGGATCAAGCGTTCATATGGACTGATCAGTGTCAGACAGCTTTCGAATATCTAAAGGAGAAGTTGGTAAGTGCTCCAGTCCTTTGTCTTCCAGCGGAGGGAGTCCAGTTTGATGTTTTCTGTGATGCTTCACATCTGGGGCTAGGCTGTGTTCTCATGCAGCAGAGGTCAGTTGTTTCTTATGGGTCTTGGCAGTTGCGTCCCCATGAATGCAACTATGCCACCCATGATCTTGAGTTGGCAGCCGTGGTGTTTGCGCTGAAGTTGTGGAGACATTACCTCATTGGCGAGCGCTTTGTGGTTTTCACCGATCATAAGAGTTTGAGGTATGTTTTCTCCCAATGTGACTTGAACTTGAGGCAGCGTCGGTGGATGGAGTTCTTGCAGGAATATGACTTCGAAATATCGTATACACCTGGGAAGGGAAATGTTGTTGCTGATGCACTGAGCCGAAAGTCACATAATGATGTTGTGCGTGAATCTGGTGATTCCTGGAGAGTTATGGAAGAGCTATCAGCTTTGCATCTTGATATGGGAGAAGTTGGGGGAAGAGGTTGTCTTTTCCAGATGATGGTGCGGTCATCCCTGATGTAGAAGGTGGAAGAGTCTCAGTTGGGTGATCTAGAGGTAGAAGTTTGGAGAGATAGAGTTTTGTGTGGTGAGGCCCTTGATGGTTGGTCGGAGGATGAACAACACCGAGTGTTGTATCATGGCAGGATTTTTGTTCCCTTGGCGATGCGTGAGACGGTTCTCCGAGAGTTCCATAGTTCACCCTTGGCGGTACATCCTGGTGTGACGAAGATGTACTGATCCTTGAGGAGTCAGTTTTGGTGGCCTGGGCTGAAGCGTACAGTTGCAGAATGTGTGTCTCGATGTTTAGTCTGCCAGAAGGTGAAGGCCGAACACCGTGTTCCTGGTGGTCTTCTCCAGCACTTAGAGATTCCTCAGTGGAAGTGGGAGGACATCTCAATGGACTTTTTTACATGTTTACCTCGAGCTCCGGGAGGACATGATGCTATATGGGTGGTAGTGGATCGTTTAACTAAATCGGCCCACTTCATAGCAATCAAGGAGTCAAGCTCAGTGGAGGTTTTGTCGAGGCAGTATCTGGAGGAGGTGGTGAGGATTCACAGAGTACCTAGGACGATCATTTCTGATCGAGATCCTCGTTTTACCTCTAGGGTGTGGATAGGTCTCCAACTTGCTTTTGGATCTCAACTGTGCCTTAGCACTGCTTTTCATCCTCAAACGGATGGTCAGACAGAGTGATCAATCCAGACTCTTGAAGACATGTTGCGCTCTTGTGTTCTTGATTTTGGAGGTTCATGGAAAAAGCACTTACCCTTGGTAGAGTTCACTTACAATAATAGTTTTCACTCTACCATCGGTATGGCGCCGTTTGAAGCCTTGTATGGCCGGCCATGCCGTTCTTCGTTGTGCTGGACTGGGGTCGGAGAGTCCGCAATTCTCGGACCAGAACTAGTGCAGAATATAACAGAGATGGTTCAGGTGATTTGTGAGAGGATGAAGACAACACAAGATCGTCATAAATCTTATGCTGATCAAAGAAGGAGACCCTTAGAGTTTAATGTTGGGGATCATGTGTTTCTAAAGGTGACTCCCCGTCGTGGGCAGCGAAGGTTTGGTCGCGGAAGTAAGCTTTCTCCCCGTTTTGTTGGGCCTTTCGAGGTGTTAGCTCGTGTTGGAGGTGTGGCATATCGAGTAGCACTTCCCCCTCAAATGAGTCGGATACATGATGTTTTCCATGTATCGCAGATCCGTCGTTACCTTCATGATGAATCTCATGTTATCGATTGGGGAGAGATCGATATTGATGATGATGCAACCTTCGAGGAGCGACCTATGGAGATCCAAGAACACAAGGAGAAGGTGTTGCGTGGGCATTCTATCCCCTTAATTCGTGTCTTGTGGCGACACGGTGCCATGGAGGAGAGTACCTGGGAGCGTGAGTCACAGATACGTGCTCAGTACCCAGAGTTGTTTAATGTTTAACTCCTTTCTTTTAATGATGTTTTCTTTGTGGTTGGACCTTTCATGTTTTATTTATGTACCTTTGATGTGATGTTATGTTTTAATTGTTTGGGTATGGATTGTTTGTTCCCATACTCCCGGATGTCGTAGTTTTGTTCCAGATTTCGAACAACTCATGGTGGTTTTCCCCTGAGAGGTATCTTATGGGGTGGTTGTTCGGACCCCTCTTTTCTTCTGGGTTGGTTTTTAATTCTTGAGGACGAGAATGTTTTTGAGAGGTATCTAATGTAATGGCCCGGACCTCTCCGGTCCATTACTTTGTGGAATTTTGGTGTTGGAGGTGTTCCGGGAGGCCAAGGGGACTTATTCCAAACACTTTGCCAATTTTCCAGTTCTGTGAACAATGTTTCCAGTTTTATGAACAGTAACAGATCGGTCTGACAGATCGGTCTCACCGATCAGTTTCACAGATCGGTGTGACAGATCGGTTTCACAGATCGGTCTGACAGATCGGTTTCACAGATCGGTGTGACAGATCAGTTTCACAGATCAGTTTCACAGATCGGTTTCACAGATCGGTTTCACAGATCGGTCTGACAGATCGGTTTCACAGATCGGTGTGATAGATCAGTTTCACAGATCAGTTTCACAGATCGGTTTCACAGATCGGTTTCACAGATCGGTGTGACAGATCAGTTTCACAGATCGGTTTCATAGATCGGTCTGACAGATCGGTTTCACAGATCGGTGTGACAGATCGGTTTCACAGATCGGTCTGACAGATCGGTTTCACAGATCGGTGTGACAGATCAGTTTCACAGATCAGTTTCACAGATAGGTTTCACAGATCGGTTTCACAGATCGGTGTGACAGATCAGTTTCACAGATCAGTTTCACATATCAGTTTCACAGATCGGTTTCATAGATCAGTGTGACAGATCAGTTTCACAGATCGGTTTCACAGATCGGTTTCACAGATCGGTTTCACAGATCGGTGTGACAGATCAGTTTCACAGATCGGTTTCACGGATAGGTTTCACAGATCGGTTTCACAGATCGGTGTGACAAATCAGTTTCACAGATCGGTTTCACAGATCGGTTTCACAGATCGGTGTGACAGATCAGTTTCACAGATCGGTTTCACAGATCGGTTTCACAGATCAGTTTCATGTACAGTAACGGTGGGTGAACAGTGTTTCCAGACTCCTACAGTTTTGCCCCTTTTGATGTTTCTTTTGATGTAAAATACATTTAAAGCCTTATTTTAAGGGCTCTTAAGGCCGATTCAAATTCCATAAATCCTATATTAATTATTCCTAAGGCTTGGAATGTTTTACTTGGTCAAACCGCGTGGGTTAATGCGATCCGTTTTTAATGGAGATTTAACCGGATCTTAAACCTTCACCTCGTTAAATCTTAAAAAGGGACGAGATATCATTCTCCCTTGTTCTTTCCCTTTGTTCTCAACTAAGAGGCGCTATAACCTTTCAATACTTTCCGTAGGAGTTGCACAATCAATCTTTACTCCTAGGATTGGTTCTGCTTTGTTTTGATGCAACCAAGCTGTGTCGACCATTCTTCCCCATAAGTTGTCGCGAGAGAAGGATTGTGGCCCGCTGTGTGGATAAAGGACGTCAAGAACTCTTCGAGGTAGGGGATTCATGGCTTCTCTAATTGTATATGTGCAATAGTAGAATTAGCATGATTTATCCCTTTGGATCATAATGAAATTGACCTAATTAAATACTTGAACCAGATTAAAAGAATTGGTTGATCGCACGTTGTTGCTTTATACCGTGATAACGGTTTGCCTCATGTTTTCCTAGATATAGTGATATCTATGTTTTCTTTGATTTGTTGTTCGTTCATGATAGAAATTGATAATGAACGTAAATCCGGAATTAATTGTTAATTAATTGGCTAAAGATAAAGAGGCATGTAAATTAATCTGGTTATTGCCGTTGTTGTAGTTCTAATTTTTAGGATAATCAAATTAGGGAAGTAAGCATGGTTATTTAATTGTGATAGCTTACTGATTAGGTATCCATGATTGAAACCTACGAATAACAAATCTGTTAATTCAATATGGATTAGAGAACAGATTATGTGGGAATTTCTAAAAGGGTTCTGAGTTACCCTCTTGTTCGTTAAAGGGTCAAGAGCCCATGATGTGATGTTTGTTTTCCTACTGCTTGTGCTGTGATGTGAGCCTGGATGGTTGTTGTGATATGTGGAGGCATAGAGGCCTTGTGGTTATGGAAGCAGATAACGCCTAGAGTGGCGAGATGCATCAGTTTATGAATGTGGGTGTCAGGGAGGACACCAGGGGTGATGGAATGGGATGGATGTGGTTGATGGTTGCTTATGGTTTTCTTGAATGTTAATCTGCTTTGCTTTTCCCCACTGCTCAAGGCAGCTGGTCTTGCTACCCTTCTTCCGAAGGAGGTGAAGACGCGCGGGGTATGCCACGTGCTTTCCGTGTTTAGCCTCTCGAGGGAGAATGGGTATATGTTCTTTCTATAGGCGGCAAAGACTCGACGGGTAGTATATCTATTCACCGTGTTGAGCATCCTTTGTGTTTAGAAGAATAGGATGTTTTTCTAGAATTCCTGGGAATGTGGAAAAGTAATTCTGTAATGAATGTCTGATTAAACGATGAAAATCCACGGGGATGGAGATGCTGGAATTTAAAGGTAATGTGAATCTTAAAAAGGAGCAGTTGTTTTTGAATGTGATTCCAATTCAGTTTAATGTGGAATTGTTCATTCTTAATTAATGTTTAAAGAATTAATTAATGTACAGTGGAACTGATAAAATGAGAACGGAGTAATCTAATAAATCTCTTCAAATGTTTGTGTGCTTATAGGATACCTAGTCTTAGAAGTAGCAGCCTGGAGTCTGAGAGACGTTAGCTGCAGTTGTATCTATGACTAGGTAATGCCCATAGTGTGGATGTGATTTACTTATATATTCTGTACTTTTTGTGTTTCTATATGCTACTCCACCCTGTCGGAAAGGGAAACTAACACCCCGGGGATTCTGAGCCCTGGGGGGGGGGGGGGTGTTTTCCCCAACATTCTGATGGGAGGTTGAATGGCTGACTACCCCCTTTGGCTCCGCTCTCTTCTCTTGGTAGATACTTGTGACATGAGGCACAGCGGTTAGTTACCCCATATATGTGTGTAGAGGGCTGTAATGGCTTGTGGTTATTCACACACATATATTCTGGATATAGTATCCTACGGACTACTATAGGTGTAACGTGTATAGGCTATGATGGCTTGAGGATCCTTACTCAGCGTATGGGATGTAATGGATTGAGGTATTATACCCGACGTATGATACACGTTATGCGAGATGTGGTGGCTCCCGGAAATTACCTGGTTACTTTTGGTTATGAGGACGGTGTGGTGCTTCGCCCAGGTGTCTGTGGGCAAGCCTATGTGGTGCATGAGGTGCAGATTGTGGAGCTTAGCCCAGGTGTCTGCGGGCAAGCCTTGGAGAGAGATGCACAGGACGTATGTCGTTGGGGCAAAGCGGCAAACCAATGGGGAAGTAGTAACAGGGTACCCTGATATTCTTTACTATATGCTATATTCTTGTATGCGTTACTTGGTGAGAGTATCCATGGTGAGGTTGGGAACATAGTATACCTGTTTAGGTGACAAGTTAGTTTCACTTGTTGTTCACTGGGCTTTAGCATGCTTTCTTTACTTTTGCACGAGAGTCTTGGGGAGGATCCTACTGAGTATACTGTTATACTCACCCTATGTACATATAAACTGTTTTTCAGGTCACTTGGAGCAGGTTGGAGATCAAGCTGGTTACTACTAGCTTGCGGTTGGAGGAGGAGCTGTTAGGGCTTGTGGTCACTGTCGTTTTACCTTCTTTTGGGTACTTTTAGTTTCCCCTTTCAGTTGTAGTACTTTTGCATGACATTTCATATATGTACTTGGTTTCCTTTTATATTTCAGTTCTGAGTTGGAGTTGATTGGAGTCTATTCTATCTCTCTCTTCTGCATGTGTTCTCTTAGAGGGTAATGCCTCCCATTTGTATGTTATTATACCCTCGGTGCTAGTCGCCAACCCGGGGCCTACTGGAGGCGGGACTCGGGGGTCATTATCTCCCTTTTCACATTGCCGGCCCAGGAGGGGTACACTTTGTGGAGAGGGGGTCGTGACACATCAGATTTTTTATGAACATACAACCACACTTCTATTTGGGATTATTGGTGCCCTAAACTCTATGACTGTATTAAACAAAGATAAGTCAAAAATTTAATATATTAAACATATAATATTTTCTTATAAATATTTAAACTAAGGAAAAGATTAACAAAGTCAACCAGCTTCTAGAAAAAATCTTTGACCCTGCAGTGTGAGGGGTGATTTGTTTAGCTCAGCTCGATGCATTATTCCATGAAAGATCCCAAAATAAATAAAATTTAATTTAATAGTAATTTATAAAATGTCATATCTTTTTTATATGAATATATAAATGCAAAATGAGATTAATATAATAATATATATTTAAATACCATGTGCTTCTCATCATGATGTCTGTCAATAAAAACTTTCCATTTCTCTCTAGGTACCCCATTGGGTACCTTGTCAAACATATGTTGGGAAATCAAAAAAGTATCATTGAAATTGCCCCATAATCTCCATTTAAAGTCTTTCCATTTCTTTCCTAGATTTTTCAATGTCCACTTTCATGCTAGCACATCAGCAACCGTAAAGTGGAAAAACATCTATACACAGAAATTCATTTCGAAAATATTAGAATTTAATAACATAATGACATTAAATTACACCATAATGTATTAAAATTAACTTTATTTGTGAATCAAAAACTTCATTCTTTCAATATGAAGGAATATTCCTCCAATCATCATACATAAATAGAAGGAAAACTGACTCCGTAGCCAGCTGACCTATAATCTGGACAAGTAATATTGTGGCATCATCCGTAGGGACCCCATAGGAATCAATTGGGACAACAATATTTAGTCTAGTCAGATTCCATACATCTGAAATTTTCATATTTTTCTCCATAATTTCATTGTTTCCATCTTTTATGAACAACCATTTATTATAAAAAAAGTGCAATAAATTTATTCATATTAAAATTTGTATCTATAACAGCAACTCTCTAGTATCCCCATGAAGAACTAGGAGTGGCGCCTTACTCCATGAGGATATTAAATGGGAAGGCGTCAACTAAGCTACTAATAGTATGCTCACATAGGGTGTGAGAGATAGTCCAGGGGGAAAACAAATGGTGTCTTAGATGCTGTAGGGAGGGAGATAGATGGATCATCATCTATTGGTGCGGTCAATGGAATAGTATAGCACTTCCTCCTTGGAATTCCTGTCATTTAATCAAATAAAATTAAATTCAGAATATATAATTCAAAAAATTCAACTTGTGAGAGAGTTTGGATATTGAGATTCTATCCTTAAATATCATTTTATATGTGATGGATTTTCTATATGATTAGAATTGGATATTGTGATGACCTTCCCTTATGATTTTTATTATGGTTATTACTAGATATTGAAATTCCATTCTCTGATGGAATTCTAATGACTTGTGGATACAATAGATTTATTGCTGGAATTGATCGAAACAGGTGAGGTTAAGTCTTGGGGTAGCCTGATTATCACCTGATGACCCAACATGGATTCTAGTAGACAAGTTTCAATATGAAACCTATAAGATAATTCCTAAATGTTTCATATGATATTCATAAAAAAATCAAGGTTATACATGTGAAATTTAAAATAAGTAAACCTAAGGTAATCATAATGAAATCAATTAATGATAGAGAAACACAAAGTTTTCCATATTTACACACTAAACATTCTCTACATCATAACCATATACATGATTCATATCAAAATAATAAACATGCCCTATATTAAATGATTTTACATGTTTAATATAAAAACAATATATTATTATAATTTATTCATATAAAAAAAATAAACATGCTCCAGAGGAAAACATAATGCATATTTAACATATACAATATAATTTATTCTATCATCCATTTATTTCCATCCCTAATAAACTTAATACATGTGAAGTTCATTTAATTTGAGAATGATACTTTTCAATCAATCTATAACTACTAGGAAACAACCAAGATAATAAAAAACCCCATACATAATTCACATACCAACTCCATGCTCCTGCATCACACATCATCACCACAACCATGATCATCACACAACTATATCACACATCATCCAACATCACATATCATTCCAACCAACCATTTTTTCACTGAACAACACACTCTAACTCAAACCCAATTACCACCACTAATAGTAAAATCCCCACAGGGACCACATGAAGAACAAAAAATGCATCAATCACATAAACATATAAATGATATTTCAGCATGTACAATAACTAATTTCAAAGGGGCCTCATACGTGGCTAGATAAGAGTGTGATTAAGGGAGGATAAAGGGGAAAAATGATCAAGATAGGGTAATTGACAAAAAATACTCACAGTAAATATATATATATATATATATATATATATATATAAAAGTTTATCAAGTACATTTTATGGGGCCATAGGGTCCCTGGTTTCACTCTTAGGATACCTAGGACTCTTTACAAGTCTAACGCTAACTATTTAACTCCCACCAGGTACCCAGTGTCACCTGTAATTGTAAAATATACGTGAAAACCCATTGTCGGTACCCTAAATCCCAAATTCACACACCGAACCACAAACCTCATTAATGAATAACTTAGAATGTAAAATCAATAACCTAAATCAATTTTGAATCCATTGTCAAAAAATACCCCTCAATCAGAATCAAAATTTGAAACTATCAAATGTTTTTGCCATTCAAATTTCCAACATAAGACATTAATGACACCATAATCAAGGTAATAAGGTAAAAACATTATATCCTCCCAATAATATCACTTTTCAATACAGATAAGTCTCAAGAAAAATTTATCTAAAGACTCATTTCCTCTATGTTGGAAATAAATGAACTGAGGAATCTATTATATCAATAATAATAATATTTGAAACCCACCTGAAATCCCCAAAAATAACCAGCTCTAGAACCCAAATAACTAAACCAATATCATATAACTTATATATAATTTTAAACAAACCTCAAACCATATCCCAATTCATCCATCCCATGTCTAAGTCATAGATCCCAAATCTAACCTAAATCATTAAAAACGCCAAAACTTCAAAATCCAAAACTATCACACTAATAAATATCCCTAATTTTATAATAAAATTCTAATGAATGACTCAAAAATTCAAAAAAAAAACCAAACCATCAAGAAACATCAATACTATACCGGTGGTGAGGTGCAACGAGGGGCAGAGAGGCTCGGGACTGGAGGTAAGGCATGATGAGGGTAGGACATCAGAGGGTCGGGGGGTCATGGGGGTCAGGGGAGTGGGGGGTTCAGAGGATAAGTGTTTGTTTTTTGAAAAAAATAAATTCTTTAGTGGCAGTTTTTAATAAACCGCCTCTAAATTATTTAAAAAAAATTAATTGAAATTTAGTAAACTGCTGCTAAAAAACTGCCGCTAAAAACTGATTTTGGTGTAGTGAACCTTGATGTTTTGCAAAACAACTCTTTACCAAATATTTATTTCCTCCATGAAAATCTATAGGGAATTATCTAAATAATAAGATAAGAGATTCACCCCCTCCTTCCCCTCAATATTGAGAAATCTAATGAAAATTATTTAACGCTAAAGGGACTTTCATTGTGATCATCAACCAATGACACAAGACGATCGAAATCTCTATGTTAGGACCTAGAAATATGAAAATGAAATTTTGAGATCAAGGAGAATATGTGTATCACCACTAGAGGGGATATTATTCAGGTCCTCTTCACACAATGATGATTCAACATGAATAGTGTTCATAAGATCAATACCTTCATCAAAGAAATACCTCAAGCCCAATGTATTATTCCTCTTGATTAAATTAATTATAAATTTAATGTGAAAACATCCTATATCTTGGTTTTATGATTCATATATATTTTCATTGAGTATATCCTATATCCATGATGATTCATCATCATGATTTAGAATATTATTCATTATATCTGATAAAACCATCATTGGGGATAGGACCAACTGGCGCTTCTGCTACAATCATAACCTTAAAGTGGTATCAAAGAGATCACATTCAAATTTATATTTATTTATTTTTCTAATCATTTATTATATTATATTTTCATTTAAATTATCATTTTTAATCCATTAATTAGACATAATATTTTCACTCACTATTATATGACCAGGAACATGCTAAGAACAATTTAAGAATACATGTAGATTTCATCTGGAGGTTCCAAGATCTTGAATATTCAATGTGATTACATGGAGTGTAACCTAATTACATGTTGTGTAGTCCTGGTAAACCACACGTGTTCATGTTTTTTCCAATCATGTAACATCATGTGGGACAGTTTCACATGAGGTTATTAATTACATTAATGACACCATGTATTGGCTGTTATGGTGGTACATGACTTAAATGATTACATGGTGTGAAACAAATGTATATTTCATGTAATCCCAGAATGACATAGTGGTCATGTGGTTAATTTACACATTATTTAATACACACACCATGTAATTGGATACAATTTAATTACATGGTTAATTTATGATTACATGGCATGTATTTGGTGTATATGTCATGCAACACTTTACATTCCCCATAGATTACACATCATCTCCTTGGGATAGTAAAGAGGATCAACTAAAAAGGATTACATGTCAAGTTTATAGTGTAAAAGTTGTTTAATATAGGAAAAATAAAGAAAAAGACATGATTTTACCAAGTCATGTGAGTTATTACATGGATATAAAATAATTAATTTGAAGATAAACCAAATGACATTGTGTATAGCTAGTGCACACACCATGTGACAGGGTTTTCCTACATGCTAAGTAGTTTTTAGATGCTATGGGGAATAAATAATTAGATTAATTATTTTAATTATTCTCCATATACATTCCATATATTTTGGTTGTACACTCCATGTACTTTACGGATGAAGTTAGTAGTACACACTGCATATATTAATGTTGTTTAATGTGGTAAAACTTATAATGGACCATGTCACTACGATTATAAATTTTAGAGCTAATTTGAAATTCATATCTAGTAGATGACTCTTTTGGAGAACCAGGTTCCGACTTGAGATGATTCACAACCAAACATCCTTAAGGATCATTTTTTAGACTCAAAGGGAAGCATGGTGGGTGAATTAAAACTTGAGAGAAGGTTTAAGTATTAGACATGCTAGTTGGGATGCAGTAGTAGCACCAACTCACTAGTGGGGTGAGAAGATACCCTACTACCCAGAAGGTCTCACCAGCCAGCCGGTGAGCCTGCACCAATTGACTGGTAGACCCCAACTAGATATCCAATGGGGCATGCTAAAAACCCTTTAATGAAGGGTTGTATAATATTTTAGCCACAAAGCGTAAAACGTTTTTATCACACTTAGATCATATTTTTTAGGGAATTTTTATCATGTTATCCCCTCTTACAACCTCCAAGATCTCCTCTTGATTTTATGTGGAACTTGATGCAGTCCTATGGTGAATCTAGGAAATATCCTTCAATCTTTTTCAATCTCAACCACTTTCTTCCTCCTATGGTGGTGGATTGTGTTATATTTCATCATCTATTATCCTCTCAGTATGTATAAGCCTTTGATTTCATTTTATGTCTCAATTATCCTTAAAACCTCTCTCCATTAATCATCTTGGTCACTGATTGATCATTATCATGATCTTTCTTAAAGAAATAGATGAAAATTACATCAAGTCTTGATGGAATTGTCTAAGATCGATAGAGCATTGGATAGGAAAGGAAACATGATGTCATTTACTTATTATCATGTGTTTTTGGTGAGTGATTTCATGAAGGTATGTACCTTGATAAATATTTTATGGATTTTGTTTAATTTTTGTTGAATTGGATATCAAAACATGGAATTGATTTGGGGATTTTGTTCATCTTGGAACCAGGAGTATGTCAGGAGTGGCTCGAACTCCATTGGATGATGTTGTGGCTAATATATTTACTTTGGTTAGGTTTATTCTAAATTTATAATTTAGTTATATTAAATTGTACCTTTTCTTGTTTTCGTATAATAAATATTTTTTTCTAGAATTAAGTCAGAAGTTCTAGATGGACCTTCCATGGATGGTTGGTCATTTTTCTGAGTAAGTGGTGATATATGGTAAGTCTTTCAATAAGTGTTCCTTTTCATTTAAATGTGAGTTATTATAATATTTTAATTAATTATAATTCAGTTATGATTAAATAATTGGAATCCCTTTTCTTAATAAAGTAATTTTGGAAATCATTATAGGATGAATGGACTTATACGGACTTAGACAATGTTATTAGGCTTTTTTGGGTGGGGATTTGACTTTGTTTAAGGTAGGTAATTCCATGTACTATAACCAATGGTATTTATGAACACTTATTGGAATGGGATATGATATTAACCACTTTGGGTGAAAAACCCTTAAATTCATAATCTTTTATAGATAAAAATTAATTATTAATTAATTAATTATCTAAAAGTCTTATTTAATTAAAGGAACTATGCCTAATGTAATTGGAAAAAGTGTTAAGGGCCACGTTGGACCCTTGTGCACTGGATTGTTGTCAGTAGTTTATGGTTAATGCTTGATCACTAAAGAGTTCCTTTATTTAAATGGATACCTTTAGGTGTGTTTTGTGTGTGTGTATATCCCATGAGAACATGTATGATGATTTATGCCAGGAGTATTCTTATATTTCCTATTAGATCATGTTTTATCTTAATCACATGTATAGATTTTATGAATCATGATGATATGTTATGCTATATTTATATGTGCACTCTTATTTTCCTTCATATAATATATGTATAGGAATTTCTTATTGGCCATTCTTGATAGTGATCACATGTGGATGTGTGTATAGCCTGTGAGACCCTTTATGATGCTATTTTCCATGAGTATGTCTGTGTGGCTTGTTTTAGCATGTTTGATTATTATCAAATGTATTTTTATGTTTCTAATTTTGATCATGATGATATGTTATACTCTTCAAATATATATGTTCTATCCTGTTATGTGTGTTTTTCATACCTTTGGAGTTATTACTTTTGGTTACTGAAATAGGTGGATTATCATGGTAAGGTTATCCCTTTTAGGGGGAGTGAACATGACTTGCAATGATAGTGATGATAGAATTGATCACAGGGTTGGGACATGATAGCTATAAGGCCGAACCTGAGGTAGAGGTAGTAGGGGCATGAAGGCCTTGTGGCCTGACCTGAGACACAATTTCAGGATATGATTGCCTTGTAGCATAACCCGAGATAGTATCGAGATGTGAAGAATTTGTGGCCTAATCTAAATATATGTCTTGGAAACACTGAGAGACATATTGCCTCAATTCCATGAGGATGATAAATGACATGATGAATTGATAACCGGAAGATTATCCTTGTATCTTGTTCTTGATTACTCCTGATATTCGTTATGATTATTATTTTGGCATAAAGTCGAAGCATGTATGGTTATGATTCTTGTTAGCTTGGTAAGCGTACAACCCTTAACACATGGTTTTTTTATTGTGTTTTCTTTGTGATATTATGTTTTTCTTGGGAAGATATGTATTGTATGTTTACTTCCTATTGAGATTATCAAATGCACATACACTGCATATTACTGGTTGGGTACTAGACCATGTTGGTGGTGTCCTATTAAGTTGTACTCATACCCTTCTTGGGTGTACATGGAATTTGGGCACCTGATAATCCGTCACTTGATGAAGGTAAATGTTATACTGAGGCATAAGTTGATCATTGGTTAGGATAACTCGCTACTATTATGGAGACTAGGATGAGGTGAGGCTTAGTGTTATAGAGCCTCCACATACTTTTTTTCTTTTCTTTATTAATATATGTGATTTTACCAGTGTGTGATTTTATCCTGATACTCTAGTTTAGTATGTTGTTTCTACATTCATACTAATGGTATGTCATTGGTTTCCTCTTACTGTTATTGTATATTGTTTACATACATAGTTATTTATGGTTATTATGTACTCTGATGGAAGGTATAGTCTCCCCATGGTTCCAATTTAGACCCTCACCACTATTCTACATTTTATGACATGTAGGGAGGAATTCTTAAGGTCATGTGACATTCTGGATTAGACATGGTGATTTGATTCGAGATATTAAAAAATGGTATCAGAGGACAAGAGTATTGTTTTCCTATTTTAGGGAGTTGGTAGATAGATGACATAGGAATGTGTTGAATCTTGTAATGAAACTCATTCTAGTGTGTCATGAAAACCATTTCTAAGGGAATTCCAAGTTACCAAGGAATAAGATTTATGTTTTCAGTTTGCATTATTATGATCATATGTGTTCACCTAATGTGATACACATGGATGTTGAGGTTGTGAAATCTTGTAATGAAACTCATTCTAGTGTGTCATGAAAACCATTTTTAAGGGAATTCCAAGTTACCAAGGAATAAGATTGATGTTTTCAGTTTGCATTATTATGATCATATGTGTTCACCTCATGTGATACACATGGATGTTGAGGTTGTGATTTCATATGGATGTGACTCTAGGTCATTTCGACAAGAGGCGTCACATGCATCATTTTCATCTTGTAGGTTTCTAATGAAATATTTGATTCTTGTATGTGATTATACTAATGATGGAAGAATCAAATATTTTAGTGTAAAAAACTTGTACCGTTTCAACACATATACGATTTCTTGGTGACTTTCTAATCGATTTAACCCCTAAATGTGTCTACTTCTGATAGCAGGTCATGTGAGACTATGGTGTGGTTCACTTGGGAGATGACGATAGTAGAAACAGTGATTTAAATGATGATGGTGATGATGATGCATTACCTTTATGCATAGATAGTTTAGTTCTCTTGTTTTTCCATTTTAGGCATTAATTACTTAGTAAGAACCATGTGCGAGTTGCTAATGGATAGGTCTAGTTAATTAAGGTGTTGATGGTAACCTATATGAAGTGATCAATATAGCACTTAACAGAATTATTTTTAACTGAAATAGGCATGTTCAACCCCTCAACGTGGTTTGTATAAGGGAGAGGACATTATGGAATGTCATTGGATATATTCCTAGATGATGTAATGTGGGTTATAACCCCAAGTGAAACCTTGTGTGGGTTTTTTGGAAGAACTTGTGGCCTTAAACAAAACCCATTTCACTGGAAAGTTAGTGTCTTGTACTGCTCAGAAGTAACCTGAGTGAGGATATTCCTTATGAAGGGATAGTTAAGGTTAATTCTGAGGGGTATTTTTCATTGATAAAAATTACCTGTGTATGTGAGTAACCTTTGGAAGGCCTAAATTAAGTTCTTGCAATTTTTCTTGAAATCTAGGTGTATAGATCACCTTGAGTGCTAGTAATCAAAATAAAAGGTTTGGTTTCAGAGTGTGGTGGACACACAATAGCTTGATCCAACACCCATGTGATGGTTGGTGCAAGGTGAAACTTGGTATCGAGGAGTTTTATTTCTTGAAGAGGAGTGTTGTGAGTGCTCTTATAGAGGAGTTGGTACCTTATGGTTATTATATAGCTACAATGGAGAGTAAGTTTAACTTGGAGGTCCATGAATCATGAAAGAATCAATATTTTTGTAGTAACAAGTGATATTATATTACCTTTTTCAAAGAAACTTAATTCATGAGAATTCATGCATTCATTACATGTGGGGTTGGTTGAGCTGGTGAAAGTGGGGTAGTGAGTGGACCATTGAGAATGTTTCTGGTTTCATGGATGAATCCAAAATATCTAGTGGAAGTTGGTCACTGATGCTATTATTTCAAGACCACCCTTATTGATAGAGATCAATGTGTTTGGAATAAAGCTCATGGGTCTTGGAATCTAGTGGTTAATGTTTACAGAATTGTCTCTATGGTAGAAGACAACATCAACAATAGACCAAGGTATAGTTTTATAGTTAACTAGAGTTGTCATTGGTGGGAATTTCATGGTTCAAAAAAAGTGTCAAGCATATGGAGATGATACCCATATTGGTTAAGAGTCATAACCTATTCCTATACTTTTGTATAACATTACACATATTGAGAATGGATTATTGGATACATTGGATTGTGTTCTGATCAATCTAGGTATATGTAGTGCATGATGTTTTTCTTGGTAATCGATTGAATTAATGGTCTCACTTATTCTTTATGTTTGATGATGAAATAGTTGTGAAATGTTTAGAAAAATGTGTGTTGTGAGTTAAAAATAAGAATTCTCCTATGGTAGAGAGTATCAACTTAGTTGTGTGAGAAATGACCACTCTTGATGGAAGAGTCATGGTCTGTGAAAAACATACCATTGAATGATCATGATGAACCTAGAGTACTGATGTGTAGTAGACCTGAGAGTATCTAGTTCTATTTTGAATTCATGATGTTTTATTTAGATGAATCATTAGATATAGATCAGTTTTGGGCATTAGATTCATTAGAAAATTGATGTGATCTAGGGGAGTAAGATCATTGGTGCGTTGATACACTATTGAGGGCCTTATGGGTGGTGCAAGCGGTTGGTTAACCAAATGGGAAAAACTCATTTGAAGTTAGTTCAGAATTTGATTAGGATGTTGGACCACTTTAATGATTCCTTTAAGGCTTAAGTCTATGTGATCAATGGTAACATGGAGGGTCAATGTTTAGGCTGGTTACCTTGGTAGAAAGATGGCTAGAATTGTACTAACTAGTGTTTCAATATAAATATGAATGATTTTTATTAGAATCACATGAATATCATTGTATTAGGTATAAATGAGGTGTTTAAATTACATTGGAACCTTTCAGGATAAGTCGGTTTGTTCAGGTAGCATTATTCGATAGAGGCTCATCGGTCTAGCTTGGAACCAAGAAAAAGGTTTGGGTATCGACAATTAACCCATATCTTGCATTAATCAAGCATGATAAAACTAAACTACACTGAGAGTGATGTTGGACTATTGAAAACTTGTTCTATATGGTGATTCCTATTGTGGGGAGAGCCATTGTATTTCAGGAGGAATCTATGGAATAAATCATGGGGTTTCAAGTTCAATGGATATGGTGATTTCTATCTCAACTTTAGAAGATAGTGTGTCACAACCATGATTTAATTTTGAGGTATTACTTTCGTTATTTTAAGTGTTATATGTATCCCTTGAGTTTCCCAAGTGTTTTTTGGAGAAAAATAGAGAATTTAGTCTTAGAAGCAGGTGGCACACATTTGGCACATGGTTAGGGGAAACCTTATGGCCTTGCCCAGGAAAGCGTGTGGCCAAATTCCATTTTGGATAGTAGTGACCACAAAGTTGGTTCATAGTTTTTCAAACCATGCATGATAACTGTGTGGAATTTCCTCCTTGGATAGTGAGGGGAACACAATTTTTGCATGGTTTGAAAAATCATGTAGGAAAATTGTGTGACCTATCCAGGTCATTAAAAAGTAGAAATTTACCTTTGTGACCTCTTTGATTTTAATCCTAAAATACATCCCATCCACCCCATTCATAATTTTCATCCATGGGAGCCTCCTCCAAGATTTCTTGAAGCCTTTGAACCTAAATCATTGGGTGTTTTTGACCCTCATTATTCAAGGAAACATCAAGTTATTCATTTCCTCTTGATTTATACCTCTTTCTAGGGTTCTTCTTCCCTCTTTCATGAGTTATCATTTTCCAATGGGTTATTTGAACTTATGTGGGATTTATCTTGTGTTTTGGGGTAAAATATTTATGATTGTTGTTGGATCTTGAATTTATAGGGTCTTTTTGGAGTGCATTTGTGGTTTCACACCAATTTCTAAAATTTTTAAATTGTAAGGTAGGTGGTTACATGCTTTTACATTATTGGATTCGTTTATATTTCTTGTTTGATTATTTATATGTGTTATATGAATTTTTTATGTGATGAAAAACATGTTTTGGAAATGGTTTGTCATGCACATGTTGTGGAAGTTGATTTTTAAAAGGAATCTTATTTTATTTCTTGTATGATTTGTTGTGCTGTTTTTTAAAAATGTTCTATGCCTTGTGTGGAAGGCACAAAATGTGATTTAAAATAGGTTTAAATGTGCGAGTGTCTTGAAAGTATATTTTATAATGTAAATGGGATTTTATTACATGTTGTATTCTTTGTTGTGCATCTTAAATGTGTCGTTAAATTATGAAAGATATACGAAGCATGTTATACAATAGTTTTGATGTTAATATGAGTTGGAAAGGGGCTTTTCCCATGAAAATGGTTAGATTCATTCCTTTTGTGTTTCCAATTGGGTTTCTTAAATTGTGAAAGTGGAGAAAAATTCATTTCCAAATGGTTTTAGTGTGTGTGAAATGGAAAATGGTTTTGTTTATGAAAAATGATGGTTTCTATATGGACTTAGATCATTGGACCAATGTGATTTGTGAAGGGGGTTATTTCCTTGCGTTCTTGTGATGCTTTTCCTATTTATGTGAAAGTAGTGATTTATGTGACATGTGAAAGGAAATTTTAGCACACAGGGAATCCTGATTATCTTGGTGGGTGAACTAGAACTAGTACGCTAGTTGATTCAGAAGCGGATGAGGCCCAGATTCATCTATCAGGTTTTATGCTACAATACTAACTAAACCTATGATATGATCAAAGACCACTAGAAATTTGGATGGGATCCTATCTAGTGTATTTTTCATGATAATACTATTGGACCACTAGAACTTTAGATGATATCCTCTCTAGTGGATCGTACATGAGAACTATATTGGTAGTTGAGTTTGAGGATTTTGATCACTAGGGTATGAGGTTTATAGAGTCCCATTAGATCTAGTTATCCTTATGGATTTTCCCATGGTTCTCTCTTGTGATACGATGCTTATGTGATATGGTTTTAGCCCTTGGTATATATTATACCTTATGTATATTTTTATTATAAGCAAGTGTATTTGTGAAAAATATTTTCTTTGAAAATTATTTCTTGAGAAAGTTTTCCTTGAAATGTTTTCCTGGAAATGTTTCAAATATTCTTATAGAAATATGCATGTTGATTTTCCTTCTAATGTTATATCATAGAATATTTTATTTTGGGTGACATCCTACTGGGTTTTGGATCACACCCTGCATACACCTTTGGGTGTATGTATAATTTGTTATGTATGACCCAAGTAAGGGAAAGATGCATCGTGGTAGTGATGGTGGTTTTGGTTGTTAGAGTTCCACTTCTTGTAGGTGTTGGTGGTAGTGGCTTGAGGGTGATTCCCCTCTTTTTTCATGGAGGTTTTTGGGATAGTTTTTTAGTTCCTATTCTGTTGTTCTACTTTTGGTTTTGGTTAAAATTGTAAGATTTTGAATTTAAAAATTATTGTACCTCATTTGGTTATGTTATTTAGTCTTATTATGTTATATTATTATTGATTATTTATCATTATGTAAATAGATGAAATCATTACCAAGATGTATTTTTGATACCCAAGCACTAGTTTCCAACCTATAGGGATCAGGAATGTCCTTCGGTCCTTGCCATGGATTGGGTCGAATGTCAGGTCAGATGGCATACTAACTTGGTTTGTGACAAAATTCTATCTGAGTAGGTCATGCTATTTTTTTGGGTCAAGTTATTTGGAACGAGTCTAGAAATATTGGAGCTAGGATTGTCGAGGCTTGAGGTCCTGATTGTGAGTGGGGTTCCTAGACAACACACCGTGTGATAGGACTCGAGTCGCTATGGGTTGTTGGGATTGATTTTACTTCTCCCCCAGGTGAGATGTACATGATGTAGACTATATATAGACACTGGGTGGGGGTGGAGTGGTTTGGTTGGTCTTTTCATTATGATGGATTTGGTTATGTTTTTATTTATGAATTTTTTGTAATTGTTGTTGTTGATAAATTTTTTTAGAATGGTTGTATTGATGGTTTTCATTGTTGTTGAAAAATTCATCCTTAGGGAATTCTTGTGCAACTATAGGAAGATTCTGAAGATTGTTCCCCCTCTCTAATTGATCAGAGTTTAGTGGAATTCATGGTTTGGTCTGTCCATGCTTTTGGTCAAGGAGTAGGATCTGGTCCTACTCAGGTTAGAGAAGCTGATCCAGGTCCTAGAAAGGAAAAATCTTAGGAGTTCCTCAAGAACAAGCCTCCTTCTTTCTGAGGTAGCTCGAAACCTTAAGAAGTGAAGGATTAGATTGAGAAGATATATAGGATGTTCTAGTTTCTTAATAATCTTTAGGCAGTCATAGTGAAATGTGCTTTATTCATGTTAGAAGGACCCAATCAGAAGTAGTGGGACTTAGTGGTTCAAGATGGAAAGTACAAGCAGATGGGTTTGAAAAAATTCAAGGTTGTGTTAAATGAGTAGTATTATCATAATATTTTGGATTTTTCCCAGTCCTAGGAATTTATGAAGCTTATCTAGGGATACCAGTGTGTGATGGAGTATGAAAACTACTTTTCGGAGCTAGTTTGGTATGCACCCGAGGTCATTTCCAATGAGAAGATGGGGGATAAAAAGTTCAATATGGTGTTTCATCCAGAGAAATGATATCAGATTTTCTTGTTCAAGATGAAAAATTATGTTAAGGTGGTTGATTGTGCCATGATTTTTGATATGGATCATGGAGGAAAGTCTAGTTTCTTTGGTGTAGTGACAATAGTGGGAAGTGGCAGTTCATATGAGAAGAAGAGGAAGCAGGACAAGTAGGGGAAGAGGGGAGGTGGTAATTGAGGCCATCCTTCTTAGTTGTATTCATCTGTGGCTTATGACACTAGGTCAGTTATGTGCCATTAGTAAGGAATTTAGGGTACACACTGCCTGTATATTCGTCTCTACCCACACATTATCACCAATTCAAATTTATGGGAAACTTACAACAATTTTTCAGAATGGTGTGCCCATATTAGAGTGGTGTATGATCTATAGCTTCTAAGGGGATGTCAGCCCAGTCAAAACCGTCTAGTGTAATGGGTTCTCATTTTGGAGGTCATGGAGGTAGTTTTGGATAATCTTCTAGGAAAAGTTAGTTTAGGGATGATCCATAGGCTAGTGGTTGTTCTCAGGGTCAGGGTAAGATGAGGCTACTTCATGGGGTGGATTAAGCACCAGTAAAACTAGAAGTAGAGGCTTAGAAAGTTTGAGGTACCATTCTTATTTCATCATCTTTATCCATTGTTCTTCTTGATATTAATGATTCAATTTTCCTTGTTTATGTGATACATTTTCCAACTGAGCATATTCCATATGCAATGGAGTTGGTAACACCACTTGGTAAGAAGCTAGATAAGGGTTTTATGTGTCCATATTGTGCACTCACCATGTTAGGGGTCAGGTTGGAATGGTATTTTCTTGTTTTAGATATGAAACTCTTTGAAGTGATCCTTAGTATGGATTGGATCGTGAATTTCTAGGTGCACAATGATTGTTATAGGTGAAGAGTGATCTTTGTGGAACCTGACAGGAGTACCGAGGTTTTTTAGGGAGAATGGGATCCTCAGTTTGGATGTGTTGGACCTCCACTTCTGGAATTAGGTAATATTATTTTTTAGATATTGTCCCTTGCATTGGGATATTATGATAGTGCTCTTGAGGGTGGATTACCTCCCATGGTGGATGAGTTCCTAGAGGTTTTTTCAGAGTATTTCTCAAGTTTTCCTCTAGAGTGGGATGTGGAGTTCACCATTGATTTGGTGTCAGGAAAATAGTTGATATATCTTCCCTCATACCGTATGTCCCCCACCAAGTTGAGGGAATTAAAGGTTAAAATGGATGATTTTTAATCCAAAGGATCCATTTTCCTGAGCATCTCACCTTAGGCTTCCCTAGTTCTATTTGTGAAAAGGTTGATGGATCTCTCCAGTTATGTATTAATTACCAGAAGTTGAATAAGGCAATGATCAAGAAAAAGTTCCATTTTCCCCATATTTATGACCTTTTCGATCAAATTAATGGGGAAATGTGGTCTTACATGACTAAATTACATTATAGATATCCTCAAGTCAGAGTTATAGAGGCGGATGTTCCAAAACCAACCTTCCAATGTAGGTATGAACATTTTGAGTACTTGGTCATGCCTTTAGTGTTGAAAAATGCTCCAGTGGTCTTTATGGTGCTCATGAATAGGGTGTTTCCTTAGTATCTTGACTTCTTTGTTGTGGTATTCATGTATTACATCCGAGTCTACTTAGGGACATAGGAGGATCATGTGATACATTTGAGAATTGTTCTAGGAACTCTTCAAGATCATCATCTATATGCCAAGTTTTCTAAATTCACCTTCTATATTAGGGAGGTGAAGTTTCTGGGCCATGTGATCTCAAAATGAGGGGTTTTGGTGGACCCTTCTAAGATTAATGCGGTTATGTCATGGAAAAAGATGTAGATTTTTTTAAATTAGGATATTTTTGGGCTTGGTAGGTTATTATAGGGGGTTTGTTTGATATTTCTCTTGACTTGCTTCATCCATGACAATGATTACCTAAAAAGGGGTAAAGTTTGAATGGAGACCATAGTGTCAAGTATCCTTTGAAGAACTTAATCAGAGGATGAACACCACCCCTATTTTTATCTTTCCAGAAGCTAGAAAGTGTTATGTGGTCTATTTTGATGCCTCAGGTATGGGTCTTGGGTGTGTGATGATGAAGAATGATCATGTGGTGGCTTGTGGTTCATGCCAACTCTGACCACATGAGAATAATTACCCAACCTATGAATTGGAGTTGGTAGTGGTCGTTCATGTATTAAAGACGTGTCGTCATTATCTTTTTGGGGAGAAGTTTGTGGTTTATTATGATTATAAGAGCATAGCCTATGTTTTATCCAAGAAAGATACGAATTTGAGGTAGCATTGTTGGGCTGAGTACCTTCCGGGGTTCACCTTTGGTATAGTCTATACCCCAGGAAAAGGTAATTTTATGAAAGATGCTTTTAGTAGGAAGGTTCTAATGGAAGCATTTAAAAAGTATAGTGATGAGTATACTTTTATGGGGATTTTTGCTCAGATACACTTGGAGACCAAGGATAATAGTGGAGGTGCATTCTTGGCTAGTGTTTAGCTGACACATTCCCTTATGGAGTTGATTCAGTGGGAGAAACCTAGTGATGAGTTGTTCTATCATTCTATGAAGTTTCTAAATGGTGGGGAGACATCTTGCGAATGGTCATAATATTCTAAGGTAGTTTTGTTCTTCAGGGGTCACTTGGTGGTGGCATTGTCTATGAGAAAGGTAGTTATGCAGGATAACCATCAGTCTTAGTGGTCAATTCATCCTGATGATACCAAGATGTAATATGATGTACATCAGAAGTCCCAGTGGCTAGGTATGAGGTAGGGCATATCTGACTTTGTATCGCGGTGTTATACTTGTCATCAGGTTAAAGTAGAGCACTAAAGGCCCTTTGGTTTTATTCAGCCACTACCTATTCCTACCTGAAAGTGGGAAGATATCTCCATGGATTTCATTGTTTAATTACCTCATACACCTAGGTTATGGAATGTGAATTGGGTAGTGATTGATCACCTAACCAAATAAGACCATTTCATTCCAATCATAGATTCATCCAAGGTGGATGAGTTGGTTCTATTGTTTTTCTAGGAGGTTGTGAGGCTTTATGGTGTGTCGTTGGCAATTGTTTCAGATAGGAACCTTGATTTTACCTCATGGTTTTGGGAATTCCTTTAGAAGTCAATGGGGTCATAGGTCAAGTTGAGTATGGCATACCATCCTCAAATGGATGGTCAGATGGAGTGGATGAATCTAATTTTGGAAGAAATGCTCTGGGCATGTGTGTTGGATTCATAAGTTCATGGGATAACCATTTGGGATTATTTGAGATTGTGTATACAAATAGTTACCAATATTCAATTTTAATGGCTTCTTTTGTGGCGCTTTATGGTCATCCTTGTTGGTCTCCTTTATGTTGGGATGAGGTAGGTGAGACCTCATTGTTGGGACCAAGCCTTATGCAATAAAAGTTTTAAAAATTTAAGTTGATTGGATAACATTTTTTGATGGTGTGGAGTAACCATAAGTATTATTCTGATCAAAATATGCCCATATTTGAAGTTTTCATGGGTGGCCAAGTGTTCCTAAATGTGGAACCTCGCTTGGGTCATTATCATTTGGGAAAACAAGGGAAGCTAACACTGAGATATGTCAGACCATTTGAGATTACTGAGCGGATTAGTAAGGTGGAATACATGTCAGATTTACCTTCTCAGTTGACATCAATTTATGATGTGTTCTATGTATCTCAACTAAAAAAGTATAACCCAAAGCTTTCTTATGTCTTGAATTGGGAAGAGTTGGAATTAGAACATGATTTGTCTGTATTTGAGCGGTCATTACAGATTGTGGATTTTCAGGAGAAAGTGCTTCATGGGAAGTCTATTCCATTGTCCTGAGTTCTTTGGAAACCTGTTATTTATGTTCATGAGACATGGGAGCATAAGTCTTGGGTTGAGCAGGAGTATCTATTTTGATTTGTTGATCAAGCTTCGGGTTTAATTATCGTGGGTGTAAAGTTTTCATGGTGGGGATAATTGTCACATCTATGATTTCATTTTGAGATATTCTTTTTATTATCACAATATTATATTTATCCCTTGAGCTCTACATGTGTTTTTGGAGAAAAATTAAGAATTTTGGCTTAATAGAAGGTGGAACACGGTTGGCATTCAATTAGGGGAAATCGTGCAGCCTTACCCAGAAAATTGTACGACCAAATTCCATTTTGGATAGTTGTGACTGTACAGTTGGCACATAGTTTTTTAAAAAATGTAGGATAATTTTGTGGCATTTCCTCCTTGTATAGTGAGGGGAATGTGGTTGCCGCACAGTTTGGAAAACTATGTGGCAAAACCATGCGACCTATTCAGGTCATTAAAAAGTATAAATTTACCTTTGTTCCCTCTTTAATTTTAACCCTAAATCACCTCCCATCCACACCATTTAGGATTTTGAGCCACAAGATCCTCCTCTAAGATCTCTTGAAGTCATTGAACCTCAATACTTTGGTGTTTTTGACCCCTATTCTTTAAGTAAACATCAAGTCATTTTCCTCTTGATTTCTCCCTCTTTCTAGGGTTATTCTTCCCTATTTCTTGAGTTATCATTTTCCCAATGGGTTATTTTACCAATGGGGGGATTTATCATGTGTTTTGGGGTAAAATATTTATGATTTTTATTGAATATTGCCTTTATAAGGTCTTGTTGGGGTGCAATTTTTTTTCACCAATTTCTAGAAGTTTCCAAGTGTGAGGTAGGTGGCTCCATGCTTTTACATTATTGGATGAGTTTATATTTCTTTCTTGATTATTTATATGTGTTATATGGATTGTTTATATGGTGAGAAACATGTTTTAGAAATGGTTTGACATTCACATGTGGTGTAATTTTTTTTAAATGAAACTTGTTGTATTCATTAGGTGCTTTATTGTGGTTTTTATTAAAAATGTTTTATACCTTGTGTGGAAGGAAAAAATGTGATTTCAAATAGATTTAAAGGTGAAGGTGTGTTGAAAGTAGATTTTCTAAGGTAAATGGGATTTTGTTTCATGTTGGATTATTTTTTGTGCACCTTAAATGTGCATTTTAATTGTGAAATAGATACAAAGCATGTTATAGAATAGTTTTGATGTGAATATGAGTTATAAAGGGACTTTGCCTATGGAAATGGTTGGATTCCTTCTTATTGTGTTTCCAAATGTGTTTCTTAAAATTTTAAAGTAGTGAAAAATGAATTTCCAAATGGTTTTAGTGTGTATGAAATGGAAAATGGTTTTGTTTATGGAAAATGATGGTTTCCATATAGACTTGGATCATTAGACCAATGCGATTTGAGAAAGCAGTGATTTCCTTGCATGCATGTGATGCTTGGCATGTTTATGTGAAATTAGTGATTTATGTGATATGTGAAATGAAATTTGAGAACAAAGGGAATCCCTGGTATCTAGGTGGGAGAACTATAACTAGTACGCTAGTTGCTTTGAAAGTGGCTGAGGCCTGAATTCATCTAGAAGGTTTTATGCTACAACACTCACTAAACCTATGATATTATCAAAGACCACTAGAAATTTGGATGGGATCCTCTCTAGTGGATCGTGCATGAGAACATTGTTGGCCCACTAGAACTTTGGATGATATCCACTCTAGTGGCTCATGCATGAGAACACTATTGGTAGTTGAGTATGATGATTTTTATCACTAAGGTATGAGGTTTCTAGAGTCCCATTAGAGCTAGTTACCCTTAGGTATTTTCCAATAATTCTCTCTTCTGATATGATGCTTATGAGATATGGTTCTAGGCATCAGTATATGGTATACCTTAGGTATATTTTTATTAAAAGAAAGACTATTTGTGAAAAAGGTTTTCTTTGAAAAGTATTTCTTTAGAGAGTTTTCCTTAATTTTTTTTCCTGGAAATGTTTCAAATATTCTTATGGAAATGTTTCAAATATTCTTATAGAAATGGGAAATTTGATTTGTCTTCTAATGTTATAGCATGGAATATTTTCTTTTGGGTGGAATCCTAATGGGATTTGGCTCACACCTTTCATATAGCTTTGGGTGTATGTAGAATTTGTTATGTATAACCCAGGTAAAGAAAATATGTATCGTGGTAGTGATGGTGGTTCCGATTGCTTGAGTTCCACTTCTTTTAGGTTTTGGTGGAAGTGGGTTAAGGGTGATTCCCCTCTTATTTCATGTAGGTTTTTGGGTGTGACAACCCAAACTCAGATGACACTTAATGGGTGCCCCGAGCCTAGTGGGTCACATGGCCTCATGTGCATCTCCCTGAACGCCAGAGGCTATTGACTAGAAACGAGGGCCTAGGGTGTGTTTGTGGGAAGACTATGCCCTCATTAGAAGAGTGTAGGACAACAAAAGGAAATGTAAACAAATAATAAATATAAGAAGAAATATAAATATTATAAATAACCAGAAAAAGCAAAATGATGCAATAGATAAATGAGAATAATAATAACTGTATCAACTGGAGAAATGATAATCTAATGAAATGTCACTAGAAAGAAGGAAAACATGGATACAAGACAACAGGCATAACATGTTACACAAGAAAAAGAAAAAAAAGGCTACTCAAAGCATCTCGAGATCCTACTCGGTCATCTGCTATCAAGCTCCATCCTATTAGCAAGCAATCAAGTATTCAAAGATGTATGTTTCCCTTTTTAAACACCTATAGTCATGTAATCTACTCTGGTTACCAAATGGATCCCAGAGAGGGTGTGAGATAAATCTTAGTGGGCCACCACTAATGGTGTCTATAACATCCAGCCTGTGTAATGGAATAAAGAAGTGTACAGTCATGCATATATAAAATAAAGAAAGCAGTACAATATAACTAAATATCCAAGTACATTCTTCAGTCCTCAGTTGGTGTCTGAATATGTAACCAATTCATTCATTAATTAATTACCATTTAATGTTAATAGGTCACGTGAGGCATAGCCATCACTGACATCACCTCGTGATAGTATAGGTAGTGAAGGTCCTGATACATAATGAGGAAACCTGAAAATGATATCCAGTGAGGGAGTTCCAGGGTAATAACCAAGGTAACATAGATATCACAAAATGCTAACTTAGTAGTATCTGAGTCTAGCTAAGAGTTAAGAGTGTAATACAAGGAGCTTAATCCGAGGCATTCCACAATAAGGCGCCTACTGAGTCCAAGGTGATCGACCAAGGTAAAACGGGACTAAGAAAATGTAGGGCCCTATGGGTTTTCACCATGGAACCTACTAGCCAATGCCGGATCCAAGGAGTGTATCTAACGTATCATGTAATAATGAAAAGGACCCTACGGTAGTATACCGGGCATCTGAGGAATAGACAAGAACCGGAGTCTAGGTGGGTATCCACTACAAAAAAAACAGTACATTAGAGAGGGTTATTTAGAGAGGGATATGAAAAAACCCCTTTAAATTCATTTTTTGTAACATTATAGGGGGTTCTTCACAACCCCCTCTAATCATCGAATTTAGAGGGGGTTCACAACCTCCTCTAAATTTTTTAGCATTTTTTTAATATGTGGTTGAATTTTAGAGGAAATTAGGTTAAAACTGTTGCTACTTTAATAATCAGTGGCTCTATATATTTAGTTATAGGAACTATATATTAGGTTAGAGGTGCTATATATATATATATTCAGTTGGATTTTAGAGGTTATATATATATATATATATGTGTGTGTGTCTTTGTGTGTGTGTCTTTGTGTGTTATATGGAATTTGTTTTATTAAGATAATAGTGGGGGCTCACAACCCCCTCTAATGTAAGACATTAGTGGGGGTTCAAAACCCCCTCTTGAACCCCACTAATGTCTTACATTAGAGGGGGTTCACAACCACCTCTAATTTAAGAGATCAGAGGGGTTGTAAACCCCTACTATTTTCATAAAAAAATTCATAATATATATATTGTATATATTGAATACATATATGAATGTATTTATAAAATGTATAATATATTATATTCATATAAATATGTAATATATATATATTTTAATTGTGTATGAATAAATAATATATATATATATATATTCATAATATATTTGGGTAATATATATATATATAAAATATATACGTGTATTCAAATAAATATAAACAATTACAAATAAATATATAAATACAAATTTGCGTTTGTGTGTGTTTAATATAAATGTATTTATAAATACATGCATACATAATTTTATTTAAATATATGTAAATATATAATTTATAAATGTGTGCAGAATATATATATATATATACATATATATTTATATTTATATAAATATATATAATGTTACTTATTTAATTTATTTAAATATATTATGAAAATAATTTTTATCTTAATAAACTTATTAATATATATAAATCAAATAATATATAAATTATATGAGTAAATTTGTTAATATATATATGTTTATTAATATATATTCTTATTTTAATAAACTTATTATATGTATTTAAATATATTGTTTTAATAATGTTTATTTTAATAAACTTATTAATATATATAAATGCAATAATATATAAATTATATGTATTAATTTTGTTAATATATATATGGTTATTAATATATATGCTTATTTTAATAAAATTATTATATGTATTTAAATACACTGTTTTAATAATTTTTATTTTAATAAACTTATTAATATATATAAATACAATAATATATAATTTATATGTGTAAATTTGTTAATATATATATGTTTATTAATATATATGCATATTTTAATAAGCTTCTTATATGTATTTATATATATTATGAAAATAATTTATATTTTAATAAACTTATCAATATATATAAATAGAATAATATATGTACTATATGAACAAAAAGAGATCTGCGGTAGTGGTTTAGGCGCTAGAGGTATATTAAAGAGAAACATGGTTTGAATCCCACCAGGATCAATGTTTTAGAACCCTTCTGAATTTCCCGAACAGAGAGGGATGAAATGGGGGGTGGCTGTGGGACATGAACATGAGAGGCGGCATGTAACGACCCGAAATTTTGAATAAATCTTGTTTCCTAATTTTATGTGTTATTTTATTTTATCTTTTTACTCAACAAAAATGTTTCATTTGATAACATGAGTATAATTAAAATGATACCATTGGGTTTTGACTGTTATATGACCATTGATCAATATGACCGCTGGAAACTAAACGTTTTGATT
The DNA here is from genome assembly GCA_963277665.1 of Viscum album. Taxonomy (NCBI): domain Eukaryota; kingdom Viridiplantae; phylum Streptophyta; class Magnoliopsida; order Santalales; family Viscaceae; genus Viscum; species Viscum album. The sequence goes on along the minus strand of OY728141.1, from coordinate 1,426,195,537 downwards.
ATTGTCTCTAAATACAAGTAATCTTGGTTAATTAATATAGAAAGAAGATTCGATGGCCTCACCCAGTAGTCTTGGACCGATCGAAGCCCATCTAACAGAACTTGAGAAGGAGGTAGCACCACTGGGCTTTGCTCTGGACCAAACCCAATCTAAACTTCATCGTGTGAAGCTAGAACGGAATCGCCTTCGCGAGAAGTTCAAACTGATAGAAATTACTACTCGTGCGATGTTGGTCGAGCCTCCCTCGGATTCTCTAACCTTAGCACACCTTACACTTAGGTCCTATGCTGGTGTGATAAGGGGCTATGTAAGGAGACCGTAACTGCCTTGTGTAATCCTTTGTTTTAAATAAAAATTGGGATTTCTTCTTATGATGAAGTTTATGAATTTTCAAATGACCGGATCAATATAGTATGCATATTTTTTATGAATTTTAGAGAAAGGATATTTTAAAAATGTTTATGTAAACCTTAAATAAATAAAAATGTGTAATGATTTTCAAAAAATTGTCTTCTACAAATATGTTTAGTAAGGAATTTAGAGTCTAATAAGATCAACTTAATTTTTGATGAATAGTAAATTATGAATAGTGATTTTATGCTTAGGATTAGTAATGTGACCAAATGGATTAGTAATCTCACTTAAAGAAAGTATTAATATAATCTAGGAACCTTGATTAAGTAATGTGATTCAATAAAATGGTTAAAAACGGTTTCATAAATTATTATTCAAGTATTAGTTTTTTTCGGGTGAATCGTGTTTTTTAATTAAAAATTAAATTAAAAATATTTAGAAAATTATTTTTATAAAATGGATTTCATTTTTGAACTCAGAGCATCGATATTATGTTAAGGTAATTTTTGGGGATTTTTCTAAAAAAAATGAATTTTCGGTGAATAGTGTATTTATTTAAAAAATAAATTAAAACTATTTAGAAAATTATTTTTATAAAATGGAGTTCATTTTTGAAATCAGAGCATTCATATTTGGTTAAGGTGAAATTTTGGGATTTTTCTGAGAAAGTTGAATTTTCAGTGAATAGTAAAAATACATTTTTAGGGTTTCGGTATGTTTAATGACATCATAACTGTGTAATGATGATGTCATGAGATATTTAAAAGGATGTTCGACTAAAGAGGATGAATTATTGTGTGGGGGTCCCCATGTGTCCAAACTTTATGGGAAGTACCATGGGAGGGCCCATGCTTTTGAGAAAACCACTTTTGAGGTGTCCCTTGACCACTAATGCCTTGTCCCCTCACTTTCCATATAAATACCAAGCCCTCCTCTCATCTTTTCGACTCCAAAACCATCCTCAACGAAGTTATGGTCTCCTTACCTCCCAAGGAGTCCTCCCAAGGTTCCTCCAAGCCCTCAAGGTCCCAACCTTTGAGTTTTAAGAGTTACGTTTTAAGGTAAGGGATCTGATCTCTCTCTTTCTTTTCAAGAAATCTCTTTTATGTAATTTCTTTTATGCTCCATGTTCTTATGTTAAAGGGTGTTCTTTTATACTCCTCTTACTTCCCTTTTCATGTTCACATAATGATAGATCCCCTCTTACTCTCATTATTTCATTTTACGAAGTTTTAAGTGGTGCCGTTAGGCTGCCGAAGTTTTTGTAACAGATTCTTTCTCCCTTCTCATTTTTCAAGATCTATTTTCATGTAATGTATTTCAAGTTACTTTTTATTATGTTGGGGTATGATCTCTAAATTTATCATACTGATCTTTTATGACCATATTATGAGAGACCCCATTTGATCTATTCAATTCATTATTTTGAAGTTTTAAGTGGTGCCGTTAGGCTGCCGAATTTTTAAGTGGTTCTTCACCCGTCTCATTTTGAAGTTCTACTTTCATGTCAATTATTTCAAGTTCCTTTTTGTTATGTTGGGGTATGATCTCTATATATATCATACTTATCTTTTATGACTATATTATGAGAGACCCCATTTTATCTCTTCAATTCATTATTTTGAAGTTTTAAGTGGCGCCGTTAGGCTGCCGAATTTTTAAGTGGTTCTTCACCCGTCTCATTTTGAAGTTCTACTTTCATGTCAATTCTTTCAAGTTCCTTTTTGTTATGATGGGGTATGATCTCTATATCTATCATACTGATCTTTTATGACCATATGACAAGATACTCCATTTGATCTATTCAATTAATTATTTTGACGTTTTAAGTGGCGCCGTTAGGCTGCCGAATTTTTAAGTGGTCCTTGCACCTTTCTCCCTTTTCAAAGTTCTAATTCCATGTCAGGTCTTGAAAGTTACTTTTTATTATGTTGGGGTATGATCTCTATATCTATCATACTGATATTTTATGTTAATATGACGAGAGACCCTATTTGATCTCATCAATTCATTTTTGGTTGAAGTTTATGTAACGCTGTTAGGCTGCCGAATTTTCATAAGAGAAATCTTATTTTTGTCTTCCTTCCATTTTTTTCATTTCAAATGATATGTCCTTCAAATTTCATTACCATGTTCATATATCCTTCTTATTCTTCCCCTCTACTGTTTTATGGGTCATTTATGAATGTTGGACCCATGTCCCCTCTCTTTTCAATGTTTTCTAAAACCCCAAAACATAGCCGTTATGCTGCAGAATTTTCGTCTCAAAATGCCTCTCTCTTTTCTCAAAATTATTTTATGTTATAAAGTGAATACTCAAAGCTCTTATTTCTACAGGGGTATTTACATATATATCAAAATTTTCTATTTTAAATTCTGGGATTTACATACATGAGACCCGCTCTCCCCTTCCGTGGGTTTAAAGTGACGTAAAGATCATGTCCTTAAAGCAGTTTTTAAAACGTTATGATTATGAAATGAAACCCATTTATTTTATGTTATATAGGTTATTTATGAAATGTTTGATGATGATATATGTGTCTCACATGATAATAAAGGCAAATTTAAGGGTGCGCCCTGATAGCGCTCCAATGCATTGGGTAATGATGTAACCACTAGAGATTACAATTTTCATGATACCTTGGTGAATAACCTTGGTAATTTTCAAATGACACCTTGGGGATAGACCTTGGTGATATGTTCATGATTGTCTATGTTAAATGTTGCAGCCAAATCTTTAAGTTATGAAAAATGTTATTTTTATTATTATATATCTCATGATTTCTTTCTCATGTCTTAAAGTTCTTTTCATGACCTTATTGAAGTATCTCAAGTTCACATGTAAAATGTTTCTCTTGTTTTCCTTACTGGGCCTTCTGCTCACCCTTTCTTTTGATGTATATTCCCAGGTTATGAGATGCAGTAATGAACCTAGGATGAACATGAGGAGAAGCCTTTCAAGTGTTTAAGAAGAATGCTTTATGTTTTCATGTTTTAAGTTCCTGGCTTCCAAGACACTAAACCTTAAAGATCCTCGGTTTTGTAAAATGTAATGAAAGTTAATGTGATAAAAAGGAGGGATGCTACAGTTGGTATCAAAGGATGGTTTAGTTATTTGTGGAAATTAGGATATGAAAACTATAGGAATAACCCAATAGAAAAGTTTAAATATAGGAAATATTCCTGGTATTTTGGTGAGTATTGAGTAAGGGGTTTCCAAGCAAATACATCTCTGTCTGGATACGAGCAGGTAGAGGTGGCTCTGGCACAGATGTACATAGGGGTAAAACCTGAAAACACTGCTTTGAGCTAGACTCGAACGGGAACTGGTACACGACAATGAGCCTTTCTGCACTCTTGATTACGACACTCCTGAGGGATATGCTTTGGTAAATTAATAAGCTTAGTATGAACCATTGTTAAAGGAACAAAGATAAAATAAAATAAAGGTTCACATAAGAATATATGATCATGGAAAACCTAGATGGGAACCTAAGGGATCACAAGTTAGGGTATACTTTTCAACTACAAGTTATCCTTATATGCTTTAAGTTTATTTTCATGATTATTGGCTAAGTATTTAATCCCCTTATTATAGTTTCTTTTCTTAGTTAATGGCGGGAAATGGAAGAACATGTCCCAACAACCAATGTGATAGGAAATGCTACGATTGCCGATAGAGATGATTAGGGGATTAAAAGATGATTATTATTTTGGAAGACGTTCACTATTTTGAGGACCCTATATGATCGAGGTAAATAGATTACTATGGTATTTTCATTGAGGAGTAAGGTTGACTTATATTTTGAAGAATCAATGAATTTAAGGTGGACTTATAGTAATTTAGGTTACTTATGGGAATGATTAACCTATCTTGGGTAAAATATGTTTAGGTTAGCTACTTTTGTTATAAGATGTTAGGTGTGGTTGATTTTGTTTGGAGATGAAAAATGAAGTTTATTTTGGAAGACTATGTTATCAAATCCATCTTGTATTTGGGTTTAAATCTTAGTTTGGTTTATTTTGATGAATTTTAAGGACCGTTATGTATGGGATGGTCTATGATGAAATTTGGGTAGTACCATGGAACTTTGAAGATTTAAAAATAGTTTCCCTTCATATGGGATTCTTTCTTTTTGAAGAGTTGTTTTACCTTACCCTTTCTGTTTTTGGGATAATGTTTAAAGATAGAAGAAATAGATTGTTAATCTTTTGTGGATTATGTGATTCTCTAGAAGATGATTCTTGTGTTTTGATGAGACCAAGTAGTTTTGAATGCTCATCATTTGGAGAAAAGATTAGTTTTGGTAGAAACTTATTAAAGGATGAAACTCTACATGAAGTTAGGTATATTTTCTTATGTTTTTGTTCTATGTAGTAAATGAATTCCTCAAAATTATGAAAAGGAACGTAAAACAAAAGCGTTGTTGGTTTACGTTTCCTACTAGGTAATCAATGACCGTTTACACACATCATAAGTTTGGGATTTTCTTATGGTTAACTTTCTCCTAATCATGTTCTCTATCACTCTCCCTCAGAACTTAAACCTTTGTTTTTCTTCCATGTCCATGTTTTCCTACATGGAATCCTAGTGTGGGCTAACTCGGGTGACCTTCGTACTTCCCTTTCTTTCTTTTAAAGTAATAGTTTTACTGACTCCTTTTCCGATGTGGGACTTTAAATTAAATTTCAAAACCTAATTTTAAAAATTGCGAGGATGCAATTTCTTAAGGGGGTAAGATTGTAATGACCCGAAATTTTGAATAAATCTTGTTTCCTAATTTTATGTGTTATTTTATTTTATTTTTTTACTCAACAAAAATGTTTCATTTGATAACATGAGTATAATTAAAATGATACCATTGGTTTTTGACTGTTATATGAACATTGGTCAATATGACCGCTAGAAACTAAACGTTTTGATTATTGTCTCTAAATACAAGTAATATTGGTTAATTAATATAGAAAGAAGATTCGATGGCCTCACCTAGTAGTCTTGGACCGATCGAAGCCCATCTAACAGAACTTGAGAAGGAGGTAGCACCACTGGGCTTTGCTCTGGACCAAACCCAATCTAAACTTCATCGTGTGAAGCTAGAACGGAATCTCCTTCGCGAGAAGTTCAAACTGATAGAAATTACTACTCGTGCGATGTTGGCCGAGCCTCCCTCGGATTCTCTAACCTTAGCACACCTTACATTTAGGTCCTATGCTGGTGTGATAAGGGGCTATGTAAGGAGACCGTAACTGCCTTGTGTAATCCTTTGTTTTAAATAAAAATTTGGATTTCTTCTTATGATGAAGTTTATGAATTTTCAAATGACCGGATAAATATAGTATGCATATTTTTTATGAATTTTAGAGAAAGGATATTTTAAAAATGTTTATATAAACCTTAAATAAATAAAAATGTGTAATGATTTTCAAAAAATTTTCTTCTACAAATATGTTTAGTACGGAATTTAGAGTCTAATAAGATCAACTTAATTTTTGATGAATAGTAAATTATGAATAGTGATTTTATGCTTAGGATTAGTAATTTGACCAAATGGATTAGTAATCTTACTTAAAGAAAGTATTAATATAATCTAGGCACCTTGATTAAGTAATGTGATTCAATAAAATGGTTAAAAAACGGTTTCATAAATTATTATTCAAGTATTAGTTTTTTCAGGAGAATAGTGTTTTTTAATTAAAAATTAAATTAAAAATATTTAGAAAATTATTTTTATAAAATGGATTTCATTTTTGAACTCAGAGCATCGATATTATGTTAAGGTAATTTTTGGGGATTTTTCTAAAAAAAATGAATTTTCGGTGAATAGTGTATTTATTTAAAAAATAAATTAAAACTATTTAGAAAATTATTTTCATAAAATGGAGTTCATTTTTGAAATCAGAGCATTGATATTTGGTTAAGGTGAAATTTTGGGATTTTTCTGAGAAAGTTGAATTTTCAGTGAATAGTAAAAATACAGTTTTAGGGTTTCGGTATGTTTAATGACATCATAACTGTGTCATGATGATGTCATGAGATATTTTAAAGGATGTTCGACTAAATAAGATGAATTATTGTGTGGGGGTCCCCATGTGGCCTAACTTTATGGGAAGTACCATGGGAGGGCCCATGCATTTGAGAAAACCACTTTTTAGGTGTCCCTTGGCCATTAATGTATAACGACCCATACTTTACATACATTGTTAATACTTCGAAATTGAAGCACACTTATTACAACATATGAAAAAACCACAAAGGACCATATAGGTATAGTGTCTTTAGAAACTGGGAAACATAAACAACTGGTTCATAAATCTTCTACAGTGTCTCCCATTTATTTCATCATATCTAGGGTCCCTTTTAGCATATTCTACTTATTATCCATCTTCTTGACCTGGGGAAAAGAAAACATAAAAGGGTGAGCTCAAATGCTCAGCAAGGGCAAATAAAGGAAATAAAAATCATATCATATCTTTTTGAAAATCAAAACCTGCAAAAGAGATCATAATATCTTATCATGGAATAAATCATAGAAGTGAAAATGAGATCCCCATAATCATAACATAAAACTTGAAACTTTGTGGCATGCACACATAATCATGGAAATCATTTCTTGTTAGTCATGACTCATTGCCAAGACTATCTTAGTGGACAAAGTCCCTTTCTGAACTGAGTTCACTCCTCGTTTCAGTCCTGTATCACTGAACCGAAATAACCTTCCGTTCCAGCCATATCTATCTCATGAGATATAAAATCTTTACCCAATGCATTTGAGGGAGATATAGGTCCCACCCATCTTATAATTAATCCTTTCTTATGTGTGCCACATAATCATAAAACATACATCATCGCATAACACATGTAACAAAAATGGGATTCTTGAAACATCATGACTTCATAAATCAATTCATATAAGATAAAGGAATTCATAAAAATAATTTCATCACAACATGAACAAATCAATTTAATAATAGGGATAAAAACAGAACCCTTTATTATCTTAGATGGAAAATAATTTTGATAAAACACTTGAACTCCATTCTTGAGGAAAATATCCTTTCTTCTTCAAAAACATTTTTCCTTTCATAACATTTCATACAACTTTAAAATAAAAGAAGTTGATTAAAAATAAACTTGAAAACTTGTAAAGGAAGCTTCTTGGATTTAATGTTTTAAAAATCCATTCATGCCGTATAAGTTAAAAAAAAAACATTCTTCGTACTTTTGTCGGAAAAGTCAAAAAGTACCTCGTACGACAAAAGATTCCTTTCATACATATTACTAAAAACTCACCGAAGGGTAAAAATGGATTTAAACAATTGTAGGTGGATGGAAATAATATTACATATTGATGAAACATGGATGTGGATGATAAAATACACCCCAGTAAATACTTACGAATAAACAATCTCGGATAAAAATGAGATTGTGATATTTCCCTTACCTTAGGTCCGATTTGCTTTGTACGTGTCCGAAGCTCCTGTATAATGGTTTAAATAATGTTATTGACTTATTCCAGAATCATACATATTGATATTATATCATATATGGTCATATTATTAGCTTCTTGTTAGTAATATTTCATTGTTACTTGTTACTCGGGTCTTTATAACTTTTTGTTCTTATGCGTGTTTTGTCGAATAAATTATTATTCATATCTTTAGGTTATAGATAATTCATTTCCAGAATGGTATTAGTGTAGTATATACCATATTCATTCATTCAATTCATTTATATAATCGTTATGAAATGAAGATCATGTAGAACGAGTCGCATCACATCGTGGAGACGGTATTCCGTACGTACGCACGAGTGATGATATCGTTCCTATGATCGTGGAATTGTATTGGAGTATATATTATTTCAGTATCAATATTACTTCATAATAATCATATATAGTTACTCATTACACCATTATACCCATCCTTGTAAGGTGATGGTGGAAAATAGATTACACCACGGCGTGGAGACGGTATTCCGTACGTACGCACGCGCGGTGATTTCATTTTTCCGTAGGATGGATAGAAGGTGAATTAGGGTTGTTTCATATTTATAATAACATATCAGTATGTATGTAATACTGATGTTATTACTTTATCATGAAACAACTAAAGGAGAAGAAGTTGAAGAAGAAAGAAATTGAAAAGATCGGTAATGGATATTACCTCTTCTTTGGAACACCTCTTTGAATCCTCCACTAAGGGAACTAAGATTGGTCTTTGAAGAAGACCAGGACCTCTAGGATTATTCTAGGGAAGTGGAGAGGAGAAAATGGCAGGGGTTGGCTGAGCTTGAGTGCTCAAATTGGTGTGAGGAGGAGGGGGAGGAGGTGCCCTTTTATAAGGGAGGAGAGGGGCACCTTAGGAATATCTCAAAATATTATTTTATATTAAAGTCAAAATCGGTTTATAATGGTTCCAAAGGGTCTTATTTCGAAGCTAAAGTGGGGATGGGTCGAAATCCTATCAACTAATAGGATTTAGACAAGTTTAGGGTATTATTTTAACCTTATCAATTAGATTTAACTCTAAGTTAATTAATTTAACTTTTACCGTGTCTTTTTGTTTTCTTTCACTATATGGTTAATACACTTACTATAACATGCCAAAATAACCCCAAATTGTTTATTATTAATATATATATCCTTATCTAAGTCATTTGGCCGAACCTTAGATTTTTAGGAATAAAATAACAATTAATAATATAATATTTGATTTAAAAACTATTTTGTGTCAATTTTGACACTATTTGATATATGATTTTTGTGAAAGTCATAACAGAATTATATGTTCGAACCAAGTTGATTAAATCAACACTAATATATCATAGTAACCTAGAAAATTAGTGTAATTCATAAAAAGTCTCAAATTACATTTATTTTGGTGTTTATAACATCAATTATGTCAATATTTCATTAATAAGATAATTACTGCATCATCATTGTGTCATAAATAAATTAAATTATTTAATGTCTAAAAATTACAAATAAAATACCATTATGTAGGAAATCTTTTTAGATTTCTAATGAATATTTATAGTCTAATTTATCTTATGTATAACCCCATATTAAAAATGATTTACTTATTAAACTTTTATTTTAACTATTTTAACCCTTCTTTAAATAAATTAATAATAAATGTCCTAATCTAATCCAAGTGGGCCTAAATGGTCATATTTTATTCCTAAGTTTGTTTTTGGTCTAATTACACTTGTCCAATAGAATTAGGACATGTTTTAGGGTAATATTGATATCATATTTACCCTTAGTTACCCTATTTACTATTAACCGCGGTAAAAAAAGTAAAAAGTTACTATTCACCAAAAAATTATTTTCATCTCATTGAACCACATTTTAGTCCTTGATATTAACCGTGTCTCTCGGATTTTTGAAATTCCATTCACAGAAGCAGTAAAATTAAGTTTTATGCAAAATTCAGTTTTTAACCTACCACTTAGTGGTTTCACTATTCATCAAAAATTGAAAGTTTTCAGAAAAGTACCAAAAATTAGGCCTAATCTATATTTGATATTATGAACTCAAAAATGATTTCTATTTTACCAAATTCAAAACATATCAGTTGCATTAATTAATTTAAAAATTAACTCCCGTCGTCTAAACAAAAGGCGTGTTTTTAAGAGATAATAACTATCAAAAGATTGACACTTGTTTATAACTGGTTTAAATGTCAAATTACATCCATTGAACAACATTGTATTAAATTGTAAAAATATATTCTAAATATACTTTAAAACCACTCAAATTAATAATTTATTACTATTAATTTTTTCGATTGAAAAAGTTGTTTTTAATTAAAATTTAGTAATTTTCACTATTCATCAAAATACGAAAGTTAACCGAAAATTACCAAAATTTCACCTTAGGCTAAATTCGATACTCCTAATCCATAAATGAAGTCCATTTTGAAAAATAAAATTTACAAAATTTCAAAAAGTGGTTATTACTATTCATAACGGCTAGTTTTAATAATATCTTAATAGCATATCGTTGTTTAGCGAAACTTGGTGTTGCGTACAACACACGCTATCGTGGAAGGTCGCGATTGCGTGTAATGGAAGGAAAGTCAAGGATGCGTATAGTGAAAGCTTCTTTTGTTGTAGCGTACAACACAAGACATTAATGAAATTAAAAAGAATATTTTTCATAAAATCTTGGGGCGTTACATTCTACCCCCCTTAAAATGAATTTCGCCCTCGAAATTCGTCGGGGTTATAAATGGTTTACTATTCAAAATTTTCTTTGATAGAAACCCACATCGTAAAAAGGAATACCAAAACATGGCTTTAAAAACTAAAGTATGAAATGTAACGATTACCCAAATAAACTAATCACTGGGTTTCCACATAGGTGAAAATATGGATATGGAAGAAAAATCTAACCATCATGTTCTGATGGAGAGTGGTAGAGAACATGGCTATGGAAAAGCCAGTAATCACAAATCCATAGATTTGTGATGATATAAGGTACCATCTGATTCATCAGGTATAAGATCACTAGGAAAACATTTTTGGTTTTCAAGATCATTCCCCCTAAAGTTGAAAATTTGAATTAGAATAAATACTTACTTTATTTTGGTACAATCTCACTGTTGTTCGTGCCTTGAACAATTTCCACTTCATCTCTTAAATAAATGAAGTTGAATTTGTTATTCATGAAGTGTTAGCAGATCATGTGATAGAATGACGGGTCATTCCATCTGTCTCAAACAAAAGGTTAGCAAAAATTATATACATAAGTCGATCTATAGTGAGATTAATCATATATGGTTCCTAAAATGGACTTATACTTCATATATCATACTGCTTAATATAATAAAACTAGTTTCTACTAAACAGGGACTTCCTGTAGGCCAGTGGTAGGCGATAAAGGCCAGTCGCACTTCGGTTGTGGGTTCGATTCCCACAGCCTTGTCCGACGCGATGGGCTGTCGCCCGTCCTCCAGGTTGTCCTTTTTCTAAAACTATATTACTATAACATCCCATCAATAATATCGAAAAAAAACTTCTATCCTTAATCCATTCCAATCTTTAGGCTTATCCATACTATTGTAGTCCACTCTCATAGTGAAAATGATTACCATATATTTAATACCATCGTTGATCCCCATATATCATAAGATATGTTTTGCTGGTCACATTCCAGACATTAAAAGTCCTTAATCATGTATTCTCTTGAATACCCATTGAACCTTAATGAAAACTTGAATGCAGTTAAAAGTTAACACTTTTCACATACCGAAATCCTCAAAATTCTATATACTCAAACCATGATATCACTTAGTCCTTATATCAATCATGAGCTCATGAATACTGTAAAATATTTCATTTTCTCTTTTTCCCTTCATTATGCACATATCATTCTTTTTCCAAAAATATCTCAATCACTTTCCATGGTAATTGGTACCATAAAATTATTGAAAACCACAATAGACCAATACATAAATATTCCAATACTCCATGATACAACATTATTTTGGAATCCTATTACATAAACAATTATTCATTCCACCACATCGTTGTCATATTCAACATCACCAATAGTGATCGCATGTGACTTCCCTTTGTCCTTTGCCTTAAGCGGTTGCTCATGTCGATCATCACTAACCCTTGGATTAGGGCATTTATTAGCATAATGCCCCATTTCCTTGCACTTGAAGCATTGAAGTGTTGGTGATGTGTTCTCTGCAATGTTTGCTTTATTCACATCATTAGAATCCCTTTTTCCATTACTTCGACACTCAGCTACTCGATGACCTTATTTTCCACACTTAAAGCATTTTCTAGTCCCTTTAAGACAATCTCCACCATACTTCTTTCCACACTTTGTGCATAAGGAAACATTCATATTCTTTTCACCATTATTCTGAGATTTCTCCTTGAATTCCATCTTTCGTTTCTTGTCAAAACCATGATATGGATATGTAACACCAACTTCCATTTCTACCTTGACAGCACAACGCACAATTTCTTCATAGCTACTGAAGTCTCTTATAGCTAATGCCCTTCGAAGACTTGGTTTTAAGCCACTGAAAAATCGATCAACTTTACTTTCAGGTTGGATGATAATGCCAGATGCATACCTTGCAAGTCTTGTAAAATTTGCTTCGTATATACCAACAGATTCATCATCCTTCTGCTTCAGCTCAAGAAACTCCTTTTCCATCTTTGTTCGAAGAATACGAGGGAAGTACTTACTGAAAAACAAGTTCTTGAACTCGTCCCATTCCATGGACTCAATTTCATCTCTTTGCCTCGTATTCTTGATAAGATTCCACCATTGATCAGCTTCACCTTCCAAACGATATACTGCTAAGATGAATTTATCATGTTCAGAACATTGAAGAACTGAAAATATCTTTTCAGTGGTACTGATCCATTGTTCAGCAACAAGTGGATCGGTAGTCCCACTGAAAGAAGGTGGACGTTGCCTCATGAAGGACTCAATAGAATATTGTTCCCTTCTCTGCTCATTTGGAAGTCCAGAATGATTCATAGCTTGTGTAAGTATAGCAATAATATTTTGTACTCCATCTCCCATAACATTTGTTTGTTCAGGAGGGCAATCATTGCATTGTCCATTGCAATGATCAACACGGTTCCTTCGGGTTCCAGCCATCGTCTAAAACCCAAAAAGAATAGTGTGAGAGGAAAAAATCATAATAAAGGGGGAGTAACTTAAATATCTAACATCTTTGGTTTAATCTAATATCATTACCATAGTTCTAGGACTATATCCTATACGTATACTTATCCTTAGGGGAATCCCTAGACATACCTTAGAAATATCTCTAGGGATCTCACTAACGTTTTCGCATCCTAGTTTCCAAAGGTTGACTAAACCTTTCCTCTGATACCAACTATAGACGACCCATACTTTACATACATTGTTAATACTTCGAAATTGAAGCACACTTATTACAACATATGACAAAACCACAAAGGACCGTATAGGTATAGTGTCTTTAGAAACTGGGAAACATAAACAACTGGTTCATAAATCTTCTACAGTGTCTCCCATTTATTTCATCATATCTAGGGTCCCTTTTAGCATATTCTACTTAATATCCATCTTCCTGACCTGGGGAAAAGAAAACATAAAAGGGTGAGCTCAAATGCTCAGCAAGGGAAAATAAAGGAAATAAAAATCATATCATATCTTTTTGAAAATCAAAACCTGCAAAATAGATCATAATATCTTATCATGGAATAAATCATAGAAGTGAAAATGAGATCCCCATAATCATAACATAAAACTTGAAACTTTGTGGCATGCACACATAATCATGGAAATCATTTCTTGTTAGTCATGACTCATTGCCAAGACTATCTTAGTGGACAAAGTCCCTTTCTTAACCGAGTTCACTCCTCGTTTCAGTCCTGTATCACTGAACCGAAATAACCTTCCGTTCCAGCCATATCTATCTCATGAGATATAAAATCTTTACCCAATGCATTGGAGGGAGATATAGGTCCCACCCATCTTATAATGAATCCTTTCTTATGTGTGCCACATAATCATAAAACATACATCATCGCATAACACATGTAACAAAAATGGGATTCTTGAAACATCATGACATCATAAATCAATTCATATAAGATAAAGGAATTCATAAAAATAATTTCATCACAACATGAACAAATCAATTTAATAATAGGGATAAAAACAGAACCCTTTATTATCTTAGATGGAAAATAATTTTGATAAAACACTTGAACTCCATTCTTGAGGAAAATATCCTTTCTTCTTCAAAAACATTTTTCCTTTCATAAAATTTCATACAACTTTAAAATAAAAGAAGTTGATTAAAAATAAACTTGAAAACTTGTAAAGGAAGCTTCTTGGATTTAATGTTTTAAAAATCCATTCATGCCGTATAAGTTAAAAAAAAACATTCTTCGTACTTTTGTCGGAAAAGTCAAAAAGTACCTCGTACGACAAAAGATTCCTTTCATACATATTACTAAAAACACACCGAAGGGTAAAAATGGATTTAAACAATTTTAGGTGGATGGAAATAATATTACATATTGATGAAACATGGATGTGGATGATAAAATACACCCCAGTAAATACTTACGAATAAACAATCTCGGATAAAAATGAGATTGTGATATTTCCCTTACCTTAGGTCCGATTTGCTTTGTACGTGTCCGAAGCTCCTGTATAATGGTTTAAATAATGTTATTGACTTATTCCAGAATCATACATATTGATATGATATCATATATGGTCATATTATTAGCTTCTTGTTAGTAATATTTCATTGTTACTTGTTACTCGGGTCTTTATAACTTTTTGTTCTTATGCGTGTTTTGTCGAATAAATTCTTATTCATATCTTTATGTTATAGATAATTCATTTCCAGAATGGTATTAGTGTAGTATATACCATATTCATTCATTCAATTCATTTATATAATCATTATGAAATGAAGATCATGTAGAACGAGTCGCATCACATCGTGGAGACGGTATTCCGTACGTACGCACGAGTGATGATATCGTTCCTATGATCGTGGAATTGTATTGGAGTATATATTATTTCAGTATCAATATTACTTCATAATAATCATATATAGTTACTCATTACACCATTATACCCATCCTTGTAAGGTGATGGTGGAAAATAGATTACACCACGGCGTGGAGACGGTATTCCGTACGTACGCACGCGCGGTGATTTCATTTTTCCGTAGGATGGATAGAAGGTGAATTAGGGTTGTTTCATATTTATAATAACATATCAGTATGTAAGTAATACTGATGTTATTACTTTATCATGAAACAACTAAAGGAGAAGAAGTTGAAGAAGAAAGAAATTGAAAAGATCGGTAATGGATATTACCTCTTCTTTGGAACACCTCTTTGAATCCTCCACTAAGGGAACTAAGATTGGTCTTTGAAGAAGACCAGGACCTCTAGGATTATTCTAGGGAAGTGTAGAGGAGAAAATGGCAGGGGTTGGCCGAGCTTGAGTGCTCAAATTGGTGTGAGGAGGAGGGGGAGGAGGTGCCCTTTTATAAGGGAGGAGGTGCCCTTTTATAAGGGAGGAGAGGGGCACCTTAGGAATATCTCAAAATATTATTTTATATTAAAGTCAAAATCGGTTTATAATGGTTCCAAAGGGTCTTATTTCGAAGCTAAAGTGGGGATGGGTCGAAATCCTATCAACCAATAGGATTTAGACAAGTTTAGGGTATTATTTTAACCTTATCAATTAGATTTAACTCTAAGTTAATTAATTTAACTTTTACCGTGTCTTTTTGTTTTCTTTCACTATATGGTTAATACACTTACTATAACATGCCAAAAGAACCCCAAATTGTTTATTATTAATATATATATCCTTATCTAAGTCATTTGGCCGAACCTTAGATTTTTAGGAATAAAATAACAATTAATAATATAATATTTGATTTAAAAACTATTTTGTGTCAATTTTGACACTATTTGATATATGATTTTTGTGAAAGTCATAACAGAATTATATGTTCGAACCAAGTTGATTAAATCAACACTAATATATCATAGTAACCTAGAAAATTAGTGGAATTCATAAAAAGTCTCAAATTACATTTATTTTTGTGTTTATAACATCAATTATGTCAATATTTCATTAATAAGATAATTACTGCATCATCATTGTGTCATAAATAAATTAAATTATTTAATGTCTAAAAATTACAAATAAAAGACCATTATGTAGGAAATCTTTTTAGCTTTCTAATGAATATTTATAGTTGAATTTATCTTATGTATAACCCCATATTAATAATGATTTACTTATTAAACTTTGATTTTAACTATTTTAACCCTTCTTTAAATAAATTAATAATAAATGTCCTAATCTAATCCAAGTGGGCCTAAATGGTCATATTTTATTCCTAAGTTTGTTTTTGGTCGAATTACACTTGTCCAATAGAATTAGGACATGTTTTAGGGTAATATTGATATCATATTTACCCTTAGTTACCCTATTTACTATTAACCGCGGTAAAAAAAGTAAAAAGTTACTATTCACCAAAAAATTATTTTAATCTCATTGAACCACATTTTAGTCCTTGATATTAACCGTGTCTCTCGGATTTTCGAAATTCCATTCACAGAAGCGGTAAAATTAAGTTTTATGCAAAATTCAGTTTTTAACCTACCACTTAGTGGTTTCACTATTCATCAAAAATTGAAAGTTTTCAGAAAAGTACCAAAAATTAGGCCTAAGCTATATTTGATATTATGAACTCAAAAATGATTTCTATTTTACCAAATTCAAAACATATCAGTTGCATTAATTAATTTAAAAATTAACTCCCATCGTCTAAACAAAAGGCGTGTTTTTAAGAGATAATAACTATCAAAAGATTGACACTTGTTTATAACTGGTTTAAATGTCAAATTACATCCATTGACCAACATTGTATTAAATTGTAAAAATATATTCTAAATATACTTTAAAACTACTCAAATTAATAATTTATTACTATTAATTTTTTCGATTGAAAAAGTTGTTTTTAATTAAAATTTAGTAATTTTCACTATTCATAAAAATACGAAAGTTAACCGAAAATTACCAAAATTTCACCTTAGGCTAAATTCGATACTCCTAATCCATAAATGAAGTCCATTTTGAAAAATAAAATTTACAAAATTTCAAAAAGTGGTTATTACTATTCATAACGGCTAGTTTTAATAATATCTTAATAGCATATCGTTGTTTAGCGAAACTTGGTGTTGCGTACAACACACGCTATCGTGGAAGGTCGCGATTGCGTGTAATGGAAGGAAAGTCAAGGATGCGTATTGTGAAAGCTTCTTTTGTTGTAGCGTACAACACAAGACATTAATGAAATTAAAAAGAATATTTTTCATAAAATCTTGGGGCGTTACATAATGCCTTGTCCCCTCACTTTCCCTATAAATACCAAGCCCTCCTCTCATATTTTAGACTCCAAAACCATACTCAACGAAGTTCTGGTCTCCTTACCTCCCAAGGAGTCCTCCCAAGGTGCCCCCAATCCCTCAAGGTCCCAACCTTTGAGTTTTAAGAGTTACGTTTTAAGGTAAGGGATCCGATCTCTCTCTTTCTTTTCAAGAAATCTCTTTTATGTAATTTCTTTTATGATCCATGTTCTTATGTTAAAGGGTGTTCTTTTAGACTCCTCTTACTTTACTTTTCATGTTCACATAATGAGATATCCCCTCTTACTCTCATTATTTCGTTTTATGAAGTTTTAAGTGGCGCCGTTAGGCTGCCGAAGTTTTTGTAACAGATTCTTTCTCCCTTCTCATTTTTCAAGATCTATTTTTATGTAATGTATTTCAAGTTCCTTTTTATTATGTTGGAGTATGATCTCTAAATTTATCATACTGATATTTTATGACCATATTATGAGAGACCCCATTTGATCTCTTAAATTCATTATTTTGAAGTTTTAAGTGGCGCCGTTAGGCTGCCGAATTTTTAAGTGGTTCTTCACCCGTCTCATTTTGAAGTTCTACTTTAATGTCAATTATTTCAAGTTCCTTTTTGTTATTTTGGGGTATGATCTCTATATCTATCATACTGATCTTTTATGACCATATTATGAGAGACCCCATTTGATCTCTTCAATTCATTATTTTTAAGTTTTAAGTGGCGCCGTTAGGCTGCCGAATTTTTAAGTGGTTCTTCACCCGTCTCATTTTGAAGTTCTACTTTCATGTCAATTATTTCAAGTTTCTTTTTGTTATGTTGGGGTATGATCTCTATATATATTATACTGATCTTTTATGACCATATAATTAGAGACTCCATTTGATCTCTTCAATTCATTATTTTGACGTTTTAAGTGGCGCCGTTAGGCTGCCGAATTTTTAACTGGTCCTTGCACCTTTCTTCCTTTTCAAAGTTCTAATTCCATGTCTAGTCTTGAAAGTTACTTTTTATTATGTTGGGGTATGATCTCTATATATATCATACTGATATTTTATGTTCATATGATGAGATACCCTATTTGATCTCATCAATTCATTTTTGGTTGAATTTTATGTAACGCTGTTAGGCTGCCGAATTTTCATAAGAGAAATCTTATTTTTTTCTTCCTTCCATGTTTTTCATTTCAAATGGTATGTCCTTCAAATTTCATTCCCATGTTTATATATCCTTCTTATTCTGCCCCTCTACTGTTTTATGGGTCATTTATGAATGTTGGAACCGTGTCCCCTCTCTTTTCAATGTTTTCTAAAACCCCGAAACATAGCCGTTATGCTGCAGAATTTTCGTCTCAAAATGCCTCTCTCTTTTCTCAAAATTATTTTATGTTATAAAGTGAATAATCAAATCTATTATTTCTACAGGGGTATTAACATATATATCAAAATGTTTTATTTTAAATTCTGGGATTTACATACATGAGACCCGCTCTCCCCTTCCGTGGGTTTAAAGTGACGTAAAGATCATGTCCTTAAAGCAGTTTTTAAAACGTTATGATTATGAAATGAAACCCATTTATTTTATGCTATATGGGTTATTTATGAAATTTTTGATGATGATATATGTGTCTCACATGATAATAAAGGCAAATTTAAAGGTTCACCCTGATAGCGCTCCAATGCATTGGGTAATGATGTAACCACTAGAGATTACAATTTTCACGATACCTTGGTGAATAAACGTGGTAATTTTAAAATGACACCTTGGGGATGGACCTTGGTGATATGTTCATGATTGTATATGTTAAATGTTGCAGCCACATCTTTAAGTTATGAAAAATGTTATTTTTATTATGATATATCTCATGATTTCTTTCTCATGCCTTAAAGTTCTTTTCATGACCTTATTGAAGTATCTCAAGTTCACATGTAAAATGTTTCTCTTGTTTTCCTTACTGGGCCTTTTGCTCACCCTTTCTTTTGATGTATATTCCCAGGTTATGAGATGCAGTAATGAACCTAGGATGAACATGAGGAGAAGCCTTTAAAGTGTTTAATAAGAATGTTTTATGTTTTCATGTTTTAAGTTCCTGGCTTCCAAGACACTAAACCTTAAAGATCCTCGGTTTTGTAAAATGTAATGAAAGTTTATGTGATAAAAAGGCGGGATGCTACAGTTGGTATCAAAGGATGGTTTAGTTATTTGTGGAAATTAGGATATGAAAACTCTAGGAAGAAACCTATAGAAAAGTTTAAATATAGGAAATCTTCCTGGTATTTTGGTGAGTATGGAGTAAGGGGTTTCCAAGCAAATACATCCCTGTCTGGATAGGAGCAGGTAGAGGTGGCTCTGGCATAGATGTACATAGGGGTAAATCCTGAAAACACTGCTTTGAGCTAGACTCGAATGGGAACTGGTACACGACAATGGGCCTTGCTGCACTCTTGGTTACGACACTCCTGAGGGATATTCTTTGGTAAATTCATAAGCTTAGTATGAACCATTGTTAAAGGAACAAAGATAAAATAAAATAAAGGTTCACATAAGAATATATGATCATCGAAAACCTAGATGGGAACCTAAGGGATCACAAGTTAGGGTATACTTTTCAACTACAAGTTATCCTTATATGCTTTAAGTTTCTTTTCATGATTATTGGCTAAGTATTTAAGGCCCTTATTATAGTTTCTTTTCTTAGTTAATGGCGGGAAATGGAAGAACATGTCCCAACAACCAATGTGATAGGAAATGCTATGATTGCCGACAGAGATGACTAGGGGATTAAAAGATGATTATTATTTTGGAAGACGTTCAATATTTTGAGGAACCTATATGATCGAGGTAAATAGATTACTATGGTATTTTCATTGAGGAGTAAGGTTGACTTATATTTTGAAGAATAAATGAATTTAAGGTGGACTTATAGTAATTTAGGTTACTTATGGGAATGATTAACCTATCTTGGGTAAAATATGTTTAGGTTAGCTACTTTTGTTATAAGATGTTAGGTGTGGTTGATGTTGTTTGGAGATGAAAAATGAAGTTTATTTTGGAAGACTATGTTATCAAATCCATCTTGTATTTGGGTTTAAATCTTAGTTTGGTTTATTTTGAGGAATTTTAAGGACCGTTATTTATGGGATGGTCTATGATGAACTTTGGGTAGTACCAGGGAACTTTGATGATTTAAAAATAGTTTCCCTTCATCTGGGATTCTTTCTTTTTGAAGAGTTGTTTTACCTTACTCTTTCTGTTTTTGGGATAATGTTTAAAGATAGAAGAAATAGATTGTTAATCTTTTTTGGATTATGTGATTCTCTAGAAGATGATTCTTGTGTTTTGATGAGACCAAGTAGTTTTGAATGCTCATCATTTGGAGAAAAGATTAGTTTTGGTAGAAACTTATTAAAGGATGAAACTCTACATGAAGGAAGGTATATTTTCTTATATTTTTGTTCTATGTAGTAAATGAATTCCTCAAAATTATGAAAAGGAACGTAAAACAAAAACTTTGTTGGATTACGTTTCCTACTAGGTAATCAATGACCGTTTACACACATCATAAGTTTGGGATTTTCTTATGTTTAACTTTCTCCTAATCATGTTCTCTATCACTCTCCCTCAGAACTTGACCCTTTGTTTTTCTTCCATGTCCATGTTTTCCTACCTGGAATCCTAGTGTGGGCTAACTCGGGTGACCTTCGTACTTCCCTTTATTTCTTTTAAAGTAATAGTTTTACTGACTCCTTTTCCGATGTGGGACTTTCAATTAAAATTCAAAACCTAATTTTAAAAATTGCGAGGATGCAATTTATTAAGGGGGTAAGATTGTAACGACCCGAAATTTTGAATAAATCTTGTTTCCTAATTTTATGTGTTATTTTATTTTATTTTTTTACTCAACAAAAATGTTTCATTTGATAACATGAGTATAATTAAAATGATACCATTGGTTTTTGACTGTTATATAACCATTGGTCAATATGACCGCTGGAAACTAAAAGTTTTGATTATTGTCTCTAAATACAAGTAATCTTGGTTAATTAATATAGAAAGAAGATTCGATGGCCTCACCCTGTAGTCTTGGACCGATCGAAGCCCATCTAACAGAACTTGAGAAGGAGGTAGCACCACTGGGCTTTGCTCTGGACCAAACCCAATCTAAACTTCATCATGTGAAGCTAGAACGGAATCGCCTTCGCGAGAAGTTCAAACTGATAGAAATTACTACTCGTGCGATGTTGGCCGAGCCTCCATCAGATTCTATAACCTTAGCACACCTTACACTTAGGTCCTATGCTGGTGTGATAAGGGGCTATGTAAGGAGACCGTAACTGCCTTGTGTAATCCTCTGTTTTAAATAAAAATTGGGATTTCTTCTTATGATGAAGTTTATGAATTTTCAAATGACCGGATAAATATAGTATGCATATTTTTTATGAATTTTAGAGAATGGATTTTTTAAAAATGTTTATGTAAACCTTAAATAAATAAAAATGTGTAATGATTTTCAAAAAATTGTCTTCTACAAATATGTTTAGTACGGAATTTAGAGTCTAATAAGATCAACTTAATTTTTGATGAATAATAAATTATGAATAGTGATTTTATGCTTAGGATTAGTAATGTGACCAAATGGATTAGTAATCTTACTTAAAGAAAGTATTAATATAATCTAGGCACCTTGATTAAGTAATGTGATACAATAAAATGGTTAAAAAACGGTTTCATAAATTATTATTCAAGTATTAGTTTTTTCGGGTGAATAGTGTTTTTAATTAAAAATTAAATTAAAAATGTTTAGAAAATTATTTTTATAAAATGGATTTCATTTTTGAACTCAGAGCATCGATATTATGTTAAGGTAATTTTTGGGGATTTTTCTAAAAAAAATGAATTTTCGGTGAATAGTGTATTTATTTAAAAAATAAATTAAAACTATTTAGAAAATTATTTTCACAAAATGGAGTTCATTTTTTAAATCAGAGCATTGATATTTGGTTAAGGTGAAATTTTGGGATTTTTCTGAGAAAGTTGAATTTTCAGTGAATAGTAAAAATACATTTTTAGGGTTTCGGTATGTTTAATGACATCATAACCGTGTCATGATGATTTCATGAGATATTTTAAAGGATGTTAGACTAAAGAGGATGAATTATTGTGTGGGGGTCCCCATGTGGCCTAACTTTATGGGAAGTACCATGGGAGGGCCCATGCTTTTGAGAAAACCATTTTTGAGGTGTCCCTTGGCCATTAATGCCTTCTCCCCTCACTTTCCCTATAAATACCAAGCCCTCCTCTCTTCTTTTCGACTCCAAAACCATCCTCAATGAATTTATGGTCTCCTTACCTCCCAAGGAGTCCTCTAAAGGTGCCCCCAAGCCCTCAAGGTCCCAACCTTTGAGTTTTAAGAGTTACGTTTTAAGGTAAGGGATCTGATCTCTCTCTTTCTTTTCAAGAAATCTCTTTTATGTAATTTCTTTTATTCTCCATGTTATTATGTTAAAGGGTGTTCTTTTATACTCCTCTTACTTCCCTTTTCATGTTCACATAATGAGAGATCCCCTCTTACTCTCATTATTTCGTTTTATGAAGTTTTAAGTGGCGCCGTTAGGCTGCCGAGGTTTTTGTAACAGATTCTTTCTCCCTCCTCATTTTTCAAGATCTATTTTCATGTAAAGTATTTCAAGTTCCTTTTTATTATGTTGGGGTATGATCTCTAAATTTATCATACTGATCTTTAATTACCATATTATGAGAGACCCCATTTGATCTCTTCAATTCATTATTTTTAAGTTTTAAGTGGCACCGTTAGGCGGCCGAATTTTTAAGTGGTTCTTCACCCGTCTCATTTTGAAGTTCTACTTTCATGACAATTATTTCAAGTTACTTTTTGTTATGTTGGGGTATTATCTCTATATATATCATACTTATCTTTTATGACCATATTATGAGAGACCCCATTTTATCTATTCAATTCATTATTTTGAAGTTTTAAGTGGCGCCGTTTGGATGCCGAATTTTTAAGTGGTTCTTCACCTGTCTTATTTTGAAGTTCTACTTTCATGTCAATTCATTAAAGTTCCTTTTTGTTATGTTGGGGTATGATATATATATCTATAATACTGATCTTTTATGACCATATTATGAGAGACTCCATTTGATCTCTTCAATTCATTATTTTGACATTTTAAGTGGCGCCGTTAGGCTGCCAAATTTTTAAGTGGTCCTTGCACCTTTCTCCCTTTTCAAAGTTCTAATTCCATGTCAAGTCTTGCAAGTTACTTTTTATTATGTTGGGGTATGATCTTTATATCTATCATACTGATCTTTTATGTTCATATGATGAGAGACCCTATTTGATCTCATCAATTCATTTTTGGTTGAAGTTTATGTAACGCTGTTAGGCTGCCGAATTTTCATAAGAGAAATCGTATTTTTGTCTTCCTTCCATGTTTTTCATTTTAAATGTTATGTCCTTCAAATTTCATTACCATGTTCATATATCCTTTTTATTCTTCCCCTCTACTGTTTTATGGGTCATTTATTAATGTTGGACCCATGTCCCCTCTCTTTTCAATGTTTTCTAAAACCCCGAAACATAGCCGTTATGCTGCAGAATTTTCGTCTCAAAATGCCTCTCCCATTTCTCAAAATTATTTTATGTTATAAAGTGAATACTCAAAGCTCTTATTTCTACAGGGGTATTCACATATATATCAAAATGTTCTATTTTAAATTCTGGGATTTACATACATGAGACCCGCTCTCCCCTTCCCTGGGTTTAAAGTGACGTAAAGATCATGTCCTTAAAGCAGTTTTTAAAACGTTATGATTATGAAATGAAATCCATTTATTTTATTCTATATGGGTTATTTATGAAATGTTTGATGATGATATATGTGTCTCAAATGATAATAAAGGCAAATTTAAGGGTGCTCCCTAATAGCGCTCCAATGCATTGGGTAATGATGTAACCACTAGAGATTACAATTTTCACGATACCTTGGTGAATAACCTTGGTAATTTTCAAATGACACCTTGGGGATGGACCTTGGTGATATGTTCATGATTGTCTATGTTAAATGTTGCAGCCACATCTTTAAGTTATGAAAAATGTTATTTTTATTATGATATATCTCATGATTTCTTTCTCATGCCTTAAAGTTCTTTTCATGACCTTATTGAAGTATCTCAAGTTCACATGTAAAATGTTTCTCTTGTTTTCCTTACTGGGCCTTCTGCTCACCCTTTCTTTTTATGTATATTCCCAGGTTATGAGATGCAGTAATGAACCAAGGATTAACATGAGGAGAAGCCTTTCAAGTGTTTAAGAAGAATGTTTTATGTTTTCATGTTTTAAGTTCCTGGCTTCTAAGACACTAAACCTTAAAGATCCTCAGTTTTGTAAAATGTAATGAAAGTTTATGTGATAAAAAGGTGGGATGCTACAGTTGGTATCAAAGGATGGTTTAGTTATTTGTGGAAATTAGGATATGAAAACTCTAGGAAGAACCCTATAGAAAAGTTTAAATATAGGAAATCTTCCTGGTATTTTGGTGAGTATTGAGTAAGGGGTTTCCAAGAAAATATATCCCTGTCTGGATACGAGTAGTTAGAGGTGGATCTGGCACAGATGTACATAGGGGTAAAACCTGAAAACACTGCTTTGAGCTAGACTCGAATGGGAACTGGTACAAGACAATGGGCCTTGCTGCACTCTTGGTTACAACACTACCGAGGGATATGCTTTGGTAAATTCATAAGCTTAGTATGAACCATTGTTAAAGGAACAAAGATAAAATAAAATAAAGGTTCACATAAGAATATATGATCATGGAAAACCTAGATGGGAACCTAAGGGATCACAAGTTAGGGTATAATTTTCAACTACAAGTTATCCTTATATGCTTTAAGTTTCTTTTCATGATTATTGGCTAAGTATTTAAGCCCCTTATTATAGTTTCTTTTCTTAGTTAATGGCGGGAAATGGAAGAACATGTTCCAACAACCAATGTGATAGGAAATGCTACGATTGCCGACAAAGATGATTAGGGGATTAAAAGATGATTATTATTTTGGAAGACTTTCACTATTTTGAGGACCCTATATGATCGAGGTAAATAGATTACTATGGTATTTTTATTGAGGAGTAAGGTTGACTTATATTTTGAAGAATCAATTAATTTAAGGTGGACTTATAGTAATTTAGGTTACTTATGGGAATGATTAACATATCTTGGGTAAAATATGTTTAGGTTAGCTACTTTTGTTATAAGATGTTAGGTGTGGTTGATTTTGTTTGGAGATGAAAAATGAAGTTTATTTTGGAAGACTATGTTATCAAATCCATCTTGTATTTGGGTTTAAATCTTAGTTTGGTTTATTTTGAGGAATTTTAAGGACCGTTATTTATGGGATGGTCTATGATGAACTTTGGGTAGTACCATGGAACTTTGAAGATTTAAAAATAGTTTCCCTTCATATGGGATTCTTTCTTTTTGAGGAGTTGTTTTACCTTACCCTTTCTGTTTTTGGGATAATGTTTAAAGATAGAAGAAATAGATTGTTAATCTTTTGTGGATTATGTGATTCTCTAGAAGATGATTCTTGTGTTTTGATGAGACCAAGTATTTTTGAATTCTCATCATTTGGAGAAAAGATTAGTTTTGTTAGAAACGTATTAAAGGATGAAACTCTACATGAAGGTAGGTATATTTTCTTATGTTTTTGTTCTATGTAGTAAATGAATTTCTCAATATTATGAAAAGGAACGTAAAACAAAAACGTTGTTGGTTTACGTTTACTACTAGGTAATAAATGACCGTTTACACAAATCATAAGTTTGGGATTTTCTTATGGTTAACTTTCTCCTAATCATGTTCTCTATCACTCTCCCTCAGAACTTGACCCTTTTTTTTTCTTCCATGTCCATGTTTTCCTACATGGAATCCTAGTGTGGGCTAACTCGGGTGACCTTCGTACTTCCCTTTCTTTCTTTTAAAGTAATAGTTTTACTGACTCCTTTTCCGATGTGGGACTTTCAATTAAATTTCAAAACCTAATTTTAAAAATTGCGAGGATGCAATTTCTTAAGGGGGTAAGATTGTAACGACCCGAAATTTTGAATAAATCTTGTTTCCAAATTTTATGTGTTATTTTATTTTATTTTTTTACTCAACAAAAATGTTTCATTTGATAACATGAGTATAATTAAAATGATACCATTGGTTTTTGACTGTTATATGACCATTGGTCAATATGACCGCTGGAAACTAAACGTTTTGATTATTGTCTCTAAATACAAGTAATCTTGGTTAATTAATATAGAAAGAAGATTCGATGGCCTCACCCAGTAGTCTTGGACCGATCGAAGCC
This sequence comes from Viscum album, assembly GCA_963277665.1. Taxonomy (NCBI): domain Eukaryota; kingdom Viridiplantae; phylum Streptophyta; class Magnoliopsida; order Santalales; family Viscaceae; genus Viscum; species Viscum album. The sequence goes on along the minus strand of OY728141.1, from coordinate 1,426,168,877 downwards.
CATCTAACAGAACTTGAGAAGGAGGTAGCACCACTGGGCTTTGCTCTGGACCAAACCCAATCTAAACTTCATCGTGTGAAGCTAGAATGGAATCGCCTTCGCGAGAAGTTAAAACTGATAGAAATTACTACTCGTGCGATGTTGGCCGAGCCTCCCTCGGATTCTCTAACCTTAGCACACCTTACACTTAGGTCCTATGCTGGTGTGATAAGGGGCTATGTAAGGAGACCGTAACTGCCTTGTGTAATCCTTTGTTTTAAATAAAAATTGGGATTTCTTCTTATGATGAAGTTTATGAATTTTCAAATGACCGGATAAATATAGTATGCATATTTTTTATGAATTTTAGAGAAAGGATATTTTAAAAATGTTTATGTAAACCTCAAATAAATAAAAATGTGTAATGATTTTCGAAAAATTGTCTTCTACAAATATGTTTAGTACGGAATTTAGAGTCTAATAAGATCAACTTAATTTTTGATGAATAGTAAATTATGAATAGTGATTTTATGCTTAGGATTAGTAATGTGACCAAATGGATTAGTAATCTTACTTAAAGAAAGTATTAATATAATCTAGGCACCTTGATTAAGTAATGTGATTCAATAAAATGGGTAAAAAACGGTTTCATAAATTATTATTCAAGAATTAGTTTTTTCGGGTGAATAGTGTTTTTTAATTAAAAATTAAATTAAAAATATTTAGAAAATTATTTTTATAAAATGGATATCATTTTTGAACTCAGAGCATCGATATTATGTTAAGGTAATTTTGGGGGATTTTTCTAAAAAAATGAATTTTCGGTGAATAGTGTATTTATTTAAAAAATAAATTAAAACTATTTAGAAAATTATTTTCAGAAAATGGAGTTCATTTTTGAAATCAGAGCATTGATATTTGGTTAAGGTGAAATTTTTGGATTTTTCTGAGAAAGTTGAATTTTCAGTGAATAGTAAAAATACAGTTTTAGGGTTTCAGTATGTTTAATGACATCATAACTGTGTCATGATGATGTCATGAGATATTTTAAAGGATGTTCGACTAAAGAGGATGAATTATTGTGTGGGGGTCACCATGTGGCCTAACTTTATGGGAAGTACCATGGGAGGGCCCATGCTTTTGAGAAAACCACTTTTGAGGTGTCCCTTGGCCATTAATGCCTTGTCCCCTCACTTTCCCTATAAATACCAAGCCCTCCTCTCATCTTTTCGACTCTAAAACCATAATCAACGAAGTTCTGATCTCCTTACCTCCCAAGGAGTCCTCCCAAGGTGCCCCCAAGCCCTCAAGGTCCCAACCTTTGAGTTTTAAGAGTTACGTTTTAAGGTAAGGGATCCGATCTCTCTCTTTCTTTTCAAGAAATCTCTTTTATGTAATTTCTTTTATGCTACATGTTCTTATGTTAAAGGGTGTTCTTTTATACTCCTATTACTTCCCTTTTCATGTTCACATAATGAGAGATCCCCTCTTACTCTCATTATTTCGTTTTATGAAGTTTTAAGTGGCGCCGTTTGGCTGCCGAAGTTTTTGTAACAGATTCTTTCTCCCTTCTCATTTTTCAAGATCTATTTTCATGTAAAGTATTTCAAGTTACTTTTTATTATGTTGGGGTATGATCTCTAAATTTATCATACTGATATTTTATGACCATATGATGAGATACCCCATTTTATCTCTTCAATTCATTATTTTGAAGTTTTAAGTGGCGCCGTTAGGCTGCCGAATTTTTAAGTGGTTCTTCACCCGTCTCATTTTGAAGTTCTACTTTCATGTCAATTATTTCAAGTTCCTTTTTGTTATGTTGGGGTAATATCTCTATATCTATCATACTGATCTTTTATGACCATATTATAAAAGACCCCATTTGATCTCTTCAATTCATTATTTTGATGTTTTAAGTGGTGCCGTTAGGCTGCCGAATTTTTAAGTGGTTCTTCACCCGTCTCATTTTGAAGTTCTACTTTCATGTCAATTATTTCAAGTTCCTTTTTGTTTTGTTGGGGTATGATCTCTATATCTATCATACTGATCTTTTATGACCATATTATAAGAGACTCCATTTGATCTCTTCAATTCATTATTTTGACGTTTTAAGTGGCGCCGTTAGGCTGCCGAATTTTTAAGTGGTCCTTGCACCTTTCTCCCTTTTCAAAGTTCTAATTCCATGTCAAGTCTTGAAAGTTACTTTTTATTATGTTGGGGTATCATCTATATATCTATCATACTGATCTTTTATGTTCATATGATGAGAGACCCTATTTGATCTCATCAATTCATTTTTGGTTGAAGTTTATGTAACGCTGTTAGGTTGCCGAATTTTCATAAGAGAAATCTTATTTTTGTCTTCCTTCCATGTTTTTCATTTCAAATGGTTTGTCCTTTAAATTTCATTACCATGTTCATATATCCTCCTTATTATACCCCTCTACTGTTTTATGGGTCATTTATGAATGTTGGACCCATGTCCCCTCTCTTTTCAATGTTTTCTAAAACCCCGAAACATAGCCGTTATGCTGCAGAATTTTCGTCTCAAAATGCCTCTCTCTTTTCTCAAAATTATTTTATGTTATAAAGTGAATACTCAAAGCTCGTATTTCTATAGGGGTATTCACATATATATCAAAATTTTCTATTTTAAATTCTGGGATTTACATACATGAGACCCGCTCTCCCCTTCCGTGGGTTTAAAGTGACGTAAAGATCATGTCCTTAAAGCAGTTTTTAAAACGTTATGATTATGAAATGAAACCCATTTATTTTATGCTATATGGGTTATCTATGAAATTTTTGATGATGATATATTTGTATCACATGATAATAAAGGCAAATTTAAGGGTGCGCCCTGATAGCGCTCCAATGCATTGGGTAATGATGTAACCACTAGAGATTACAATTTTCACGATACCTTGGGGAATAACCTTGGTAATTTTCAAATGACACCTTGGGGATGGACCTTGGTGATATGTTCATGATTTTCTATGTTAAATGTTGCATCCAAATCTTTAAGTTATGAAAAATGTTATTTTTATTATGATATATCTCATGATTTCTTTCTCATGCCTTAAAGTTCTTTTCATGACCTTATTGAAGTATCTCAAGTTCACATGTAAAATGTTTCTCTTGTTTTCCTTACTGGGCCTTCTGCTCACCCTTTCTTTTGATGTATATTCCTAGGTTATGAGATGTAGTAATGAACCTAGGATGAACATGAGGAGAAGCCTTTCAAGTGTTTAAGAATAATGTTTTATGTTTTCATGTTTTAAGTTCCTGGCTTCCAAGACACTAAACCTTAAAGATCCTCGGTTTTGTAAAATGTAATGAAAGTATATGTGATAAAAAGGCGGGATGCTACAGTTGGTATCAAAGGATGGTTTAGTTATTTGTGAAAATTAGGATATGAAAACTCTAGGAAGAACCCTATAGAAAAGTTTAAATATAGGAAATCTTCCTGGTATTTTGGTGAGTATTGAGTAAGGGGTTTCCAAGAAAATACATCCCTGTCTGGATACAAGCAGGTAGAGGTGGCTCTGGCACAGATGTACATAGGGGTAAAACCAGAAAACACTGCTTTGAGCTAGACTCGAACGGGAACTGGTACACGAAAATGGGCCTTGCTGCACTCTTGGTTACGACACTCCCGAGGGATATGCTTTGGTAAATTCATAAGCTTAGTATGAACCATTGTTAAAGGAACAAAGATAAAATAAAATAAAGGTTCACATAAGAATATATGATCATGGAAAACCTAGACGGGAACCTAAGGGATCACAAGTTAGGGTATACTTTTCAACTACAATTTATCCTTATATGCTTTAAGTTTCTTTTCATGATTATTGGCTAAGTATTTAAGCCCCTTATTATAGTTTCTTTTCTTAGTTAATGGCGGGAAATGGAAGAACATGTCCCAACAACCAATGTGATAGGAAATGCTATGATTGCTGACATAGATGATTAGGGGATTAAAAGATGATTATTATTTTGGAAGACGTTCACTATTTTGAGGACCCTATATGATCGAGGTAAATAGATTACTATGGTATTTTCATTGAGGAGAAAGGTTGACTTATATTTTGAAGAATCAATGAATTTAAGGTGGACTTATAGTAATCTAGGTTACTTATGGGAATGATTAACCTATCTTGGGTAAAATATGTTTAGGTTAGCTACTTTTGTTATAAGATGTTAGGTGTGGTTGATGTTGTTTGGAGATGAAAAATGAAGTTTATTTTGGAAGACTATGTTATCAAATCCATCTTGTATTTGGGTTTAAATCTTAGTTTGGTTTATTTTGAGGAAATTTTAAGGACCTTTATTTATGGGATGGTCTATGATGAACTTTGGGTAGTACCATGGAACTTTGAAGATTTAAAAATAGTTTCCCTTCATATGGGATTCTTTCTTTTTGAAGAGTTGTTTTACCTTACCCTTTCTGTTTTTGGGATAATGTTTAAAGATTGAAGAAATAGATTGTTAATCTTTTGTGGATTATGTGATTCTCTAGAAGATGATTCTTGTGTTTTGATGAGACCAAGTAGTTTTGAATGCTCATCATTTGGATAAAAGATTAGTTTTGGTAGAAACTTATTAAAGGATGAAACTCTACATGAAGGTAGGTATATTTTCTCATGTTTTTGTTCTATGTAGTAAATTAATTCCTCAAAATCATGAAAAGGAACGTAAAACAAAATCATTGTTGGTTTACGTTTCCTACTAGGTAATCAATGACCGTTTACACACATCATAAGTTTGGGATTTTCTTATGGTTAAGTTTATCCTAATCATGTTCTCTATCACTCTCCCTCAGAACTTGACCCTTTGTTTTTCTTCCATGTCCATGTTTTCCTACATGGAATCCTAGTGTGGGATAACTCGGGTGACCTTCGTACTTCCCTTTCTTTCTTTTAAAGTAATAGTTTTACTGACTCCTTTTCTGATGTGGGACTTTCAATGAAATTTCAAAACCTAATTTTAAAAATTTCAAGGATGCAATTTCTTAAGGGGGTAAGATTGTAACGACCCGAAATTTTGAATAAATCTTGTTTCCCAATTTTATGTGTTATTTTATTTTATTTTTTTACTCAACAAAAATGTTTCATTTGATAACATGAGTATAATTAAAATGATACCATTGGTTTTTGACTGTTATATGACCATTGGTCAATATGACCACTGGAAACTAAACGTTTTGATTATTGTCTCTAAATACAAGTAATCTTGGTTAAATAATATAGAAAGAAGATTCGATGGCCTCACCCAGTAGTCTTGGACCGATCGAAGCCCATCTAACAGAACTTGAGAAGGAGGTAGCACCACTGGGCTTTGCTCTGGACCAAACCCAATCTAAACTTCATCGTGTGAAGCTATAACGGAATCGCCTTCGCGAGAAGTTCAAACTGATAGAAATTACTACTCGTGCGATGTTGGCCGAGCCTCCTTCAGATTCTCTAACCTTAGCACACCTTACACTTAGGTCCTATGCTGGTGTGATAAGGGGCTATGTAAGGAGACCGTAACTGCCTTGTGTAATCCTTTGTTTTAAATAAAAATTGGGATTTCTTCTTATGATGAAGTTTATGAATTTTCAAATAACCGGATAAATATAGTATGCATATTTTTTATGAATTTTAGAGAAAGGATATTTTAAAAATGTTTATGTAAACCTTAAATAAATAAAAATGTGTAATGATTTTCAAAAAATTGTCTTCTACAAATATGTTTAGTACGGAATTTAGAGTCTAATAAGATCAACTTAAATGTTGATGAATAGTAAATTATGAATAGTGATTTTATGCTTAAGATTAGTAATGTGACCAAATGGATTAGTAATCTCACTTAAAGAAAGTATTCTTATAATCTAGGCACCTTGATTAAGTAATGTGATTCAATAAAATGGTTAAAAAACGGTTTCATAAATTATTATTCAAGTATTAGTTTTTTTGGGTGAATAGTGTTTTTTAATTAAAAATTAAATTAAAAATATTTAGAAAATTATTTTTATAAAATGGATTTCATTTTTGAACTCAGAGCATCGATATTATGTTAAGGTAAATTTTGGGGATTTTTCTAAAAAAAATGAATTTTCGGTGAATAGTGTATTTATTTAAAAAATAAATTAAAACTATTTAGAAAATTATTTTTATAAAATGGAGTTCATTTTTGAAATCAGAGCATTGATATTTGGTTAAGGTAAAATTTTGGGATTTTTCTGAGAAAGTTGAATTTTCAGTGAATAGTAAAAATACAGTTTTAGGGTTTCGGTATGTTTAATGACATCATAAATGTGTCATGATGATGTCATGAGATATTTTAAAGGATGTTAGACTAAAGAGGATTAATTATTGTGTGGGGGTCCCCATGTGGCCTAACTTTATGGGAAGTACCGTGGGAGGGCCCATGCTTTTGGGAAAACCACTTTTGAGGTGTCCCTTGGCCATTAATGCCTTGTCCCCTCACTTTCCCTATAAATACCAAGCCCTCCTCTCATCTTTTCGACTCCAAAACCATCCTCAACTAAGTTATGGTCTCCTTACCTCCCAGGGAGTCCTCCCAAGGTTCCCCCAAGCCCTCAAGGTCCCAACCTTTGAGTTTTAAGAGTTACGTTTTAAGGTAAGGGATCCGATCTCTCTCTTTCTTTTCAAGAAGTCTCTTTTATGTAATTTCTTTTATGCTCCATGTTCTTATGTTAAAGGGTGTTATTTTATAATACTATTACTTCCCTTTTCATGTTCACATAATGAGATATCCCCTCTTACTCTCATTATTTCGTTTTATGAAGTTTTAAGTGGCGCCGTTAGGCTGCCGAAGTTTTTGTAACAGATTCTTTCTCCCTTCTCATTTTTCAAGATCTATTTTCATGTAAAGTATTTAAAGTTACTTTTTATTATGTTGGGGTATGATCTCTAAATTTATCATACTGATCTTTTATGACCATATGATGAGAGACCCCATTTGATATCTTCAATTCATTATTTTGAATTTTTAAGTGGCACCGTTAGGCTGCCGAATTTTTAAGTGGTTCTTCACCCGTCTCATTTTGAAGTTCTACTTTCATGTCAATTATTTCAAGTTCCTTTTTGTTATTTTGGGGTATGATCTCTATATCTATCATACTGATATTTTATGACCATATTATGAGAGACCCCATTTGATCTCTTCAATTCATTATTTTGACGTTTTAAGTGGCACCGTTAGGCTGCCGAATTTTTAAGTGGTTCTTCACCCGTCTCATTTTGAAGTTATACTTTCATGTCAATTCTTTCAAGTTCCTTTTTGTTATGTTGGGGTATGATATCTATATCTATCATACTGATCTTTTATGAACATATGATGAGAGACTCCATTTGATCTCTTCAATTCATTATTTTGACGTTTTAAGTGGCGCCGTTAGGCTGCCGAATTTTTAAGTGGTCCTTGCACCTTTCTCCCTTTTCAAAGTTCTAATTCCATGTAAAGTCTTGAAAGTTACTTTTTATTATGTTGGGGTATGATATCTATATCTATCATACTGATCTTTTATGTTCATATGATGAGAGACCCTATTTTATCTCATCAATTCATTTTTGGTTGAAGTTTATTTAACGCTGTTAGGCTGCCGAATTTTCATAAGAGAAATCTTATTTTTTCCTTCCTTCCATGTTTTTCATTTCAAATGGTATGTCCTTAAAATTTCATTACCATGTTCATATATCCTTCTTATTCTTCCCCTCTACTATTTTATGGGTCATTTATGAATGTTGGACCCATGTCCCCTCTCTTTTCAATGTTTTCTAAAACCCCAAAACATAGCCGTTATGCTGCAGAATTTGCGTCTCAAAATGCCTCTCTCTTTTCTCAAAATTATTTTATGTTATAAAGTGAATACTCAAAGCTCTTATTTCTACAGGGGTATTCACATATATATCAAAATGTTCTATTTTAAATTCTGGGATTTACATACATGAGACCCGCTCTCCCCTTCCGTGGGTTTAAAGTGACGTAAAGATCATGTCCTTAAAGCAGTTTTTAAAACGTTATGATTATGAAATGAAACCCATTTATTTTATGCTATATGGGTTATTTATGAAATTTTTGATGATGATATATGTGTCTCACATGATAATAAAGGAAAATTTAAGGGTGCGCCCTGATAGCGCTCCAATGCATTGGGTAATGATGTAACCACTAGAGATTACAATTTTCACGATACCTTGGTGAATAACCTTGGTAATTTTCAAATGACACCTTGGGGATGGACCTTGGTGATATGTTCATGATTGTCTATGTTAAATTTTTCAGCCACATCTTTAAGTTATGAAAAATGTTATTTTTATTATGATATATCTCATGATTTCTTTCTCATGCCTTAAAGTTCTTTTCATGACCTTATTGAAGTATCTCAAGTTCACATGTAAAATGTTTCTCTTGTTTTCCTTACTGGGCCTTCTGCTCACCCTTTCTTTTGATGTATATTCCTAGGTTATGAGATGCAGTAATGAACCTAGGATGAACATTAGGAGAAGTCTTTCACGTGTTTAAGAAGAATGTTTTATGTTTTCATGTTTTAAGTTCCTGGATTCCAAGACACTAAACCTTAAAGATCCTCGGTTTTGTAAAATGTAATGAAAGTTTATGTGATAAAAAGGAGGGATACTACAGTTGGTATCAAAGGATGGTTTAGTTATTTGTGGAAATTAGGATATGAAAACTCTAGGAATAACCCTATAGAAAAGTTTAAATATAGGAAGTCTTCCTGGTATTTTGGTGAGTATTGAGTAAGGGGTTTCCAAGCAAATACATCCATGTCTGGATACGAGCAGGTAGAGGTGGCTCTGGCACAGATGTACATAGGGGTAAAACCTGAAAACACTGCTTTGAGCTAGACTCGAACGGGAACTGGTACACGACAATGGGCCTTGCTGCACTCTTGGTTACGACACTCCCGAGGGATATGCTTTGGTAAATTCATAAGATTAGTATGAACCATTGTTAAAGGAACAAAGATAAAATAAAATAAAGGTTCACATAAGAATATATGATCATGGACAACCTAGATGGGAACCTAAGGGATCAAAAGTTAGGGTATACCTTTCAACTACAAGTTATCCTTATATGCTTTAAGTTTCTTTTCATGATTATTGGCTAAGTATTTAAGCCCCTTATTATAGTTTCTTTTCTTAGTTAATGGCAGGAAATGGAAGAACATGTCCCAACAACCAATGTGATAGGAAATGCTACGATTGCCGACAGAGATGATTAGGGGATTAAAAGATGATTATTATTTTGGAAGACGTTCACTATTTTGAGGACCCTATATGATCGAGGTAAATAGATTACTACGGTATTTTCATTGAGGAGAAGGGTTGACTATATTTTGAAGAATCAATGAATTTAAGGTGGACTTATAGTAATTTAGGTTACTTATGGGAATGATTAACCTATCTTGGGTAAAATATGTTTAGGTTAGCTACTTTTGTTATAAGATGTTAGGTGTGGTTGATGTTGTTTGGAGATGAAAAATGAAGTTTATTTTGGAAGACTATGTTATCAAATCCATCTTGTATTTGGGTTTAAATCTTAGTTTGGTTTATTTTGAGGAATTTTAAGGACCGCTATTTATGGGATGGTCTATGATGAACTTTGGGTAGTACCATGGAAGGTTGAAGATTTAAAAATAGTTTCCCTTAATATGGGATTCTTTCTTTTTGAAGAGTTGTTTTACCTTACCCTTTCTGTTTTTGGGATAATGTTTAAAGATAGAAGAAATAGATTGTTAATCTTTTGTGGATTATGTGATTCTCTAGAAGATGATTCTTGTGTTTTGATGAGACCAAGTAGTTTTGAATGCTCATTATTTGGAGAAAAGATTAGTTTTGGTAGAAACCTATTAAAGGATGAAACTCTACATGAAGGTAGTTATATTTTCTTATGTTTTTGTTCTATGTAGTAAATGAATTCCTCAAAATTATGAAAAGGAATGTAAAACAAAAACGTTGTTGGTTTACGTTTCCTACTAGGTAATCAATGACTGTTTACACACATCATAATTTTGGGATTTTCTTATGGTTAACTTTCTCCTAATCATGTTCTCTATCACTCTCCCTCAGAACTTGACCCTTTTTTTTTCTTCCATGTCCATGTTTTCCTACATGGAATCCTAGTGTGGGCTAACTCGGGTGACCTTCGTACTCCCCTTTCTTTCTTTTAAAGTAATAGTTTTACTGACTCCTTTTCCGATGTGGGACTTTCAATGAAATTTCAAAACCTAATTTTAAAAATTGCGAGGATGCAATTTCTTAAGGGGGTAAGATTGTAACGACCCGAAATTTTGAATAAATCTTGTTTCTTAATTTTATGTGTTATTTTATTTTATTTTTTTACTCAACAAAAATGTTTCATTTGATAACATGAGTATAATTAAAATGATACCATTGGTTTTTGACTGTTATATGACCATTGGTCAATATAACCGCTGGAAACTAAATGTTTTGATTATTGTCTCTAAATACAAGTAATCTTGGTTAATTAATATAGAAAGAATATTCGATGGCCTCACCCAGTAGTCTTGGACCGATCGAAGTCCATCTAACAGAACTTGGGAAGGAGGTAGCACCACTAAGCTTTGCTCTGGACCAAACCCAATCTGAACTTCATTGTGTGAAGCTAGAACGGGATTGCCTTTGCGAGAAGTTCAAACTGATAGAAATTACTACTCGTGCGATGTTGGCCGAGCCTCCCTCGGATTCTCTAACCTTAGCACACCTTACACTTAGGTCCTATGCTGGTGTGATAAGGGGCTATGTAAGGAGACCGTAACTGCCTTGTACAATCCTTTGTTTTAAATAAAAATTGGGATTTCTTCTTATGATTAAGTTTATGAATTTTCAAATGACCGGATAAATATAGTATGCATATTTTTTATGAATTTTAGAGAAAGGATATTTTAAAAATGTTTATGTAAACCTTAAATAAATAAAAATGTGTAATGATTTTCAAAAAATTGTCTTCTAAAAATATGTTTAGTACAGAATTTAGAGTCTAATAAGATCAACTTAATTTTTGATGAATAGTAAATTATGAATAGTGATTTTATGCTTAGGATTATTAATGTGACCAAATGGATTAGTAATCTCACTTAAAGAAAGTATTAATATAATCTAGGCACCTTGATTAAGTAATGTGATTCAATAAAATGGTTAAAAAAAGGTTTCATAAATTATTATTCAAGTATTAGTTTTTTTGGGTGAATAGTGTTTTTTAATTAAAAATTAAATTAAAAATATTTAGAAAATTATTTTTATAAAATGGATTTCATTTTTGAACTCAGAGCATCGATATTATGTTAAGGTACTTTTTGGGGATTTTTCTAAAAAAAATGAATTTTCGGTGAATAGTGTATTTATTTAAAAAAAATTAAAAATATTTAGAAAATTATTTTTATAAAATGGAGTTCATTTTTGAAATCAGAGCATTGATATTTGGTTAAGGTGAAATTTTGGGATTTTTCTGAGAAAGTTGAATTTTCAGTGAATAGTAAAAATACAGTTTTAGGGTTTCGGTATGTTTAATGACATCATGACTGTGTCATGATGATGTCATGAGATATTTTAAATGATTTTCGACTAAAGAGGATTAATTATTGTGTGGGGGTCCCCATGTGGCCTAGCTTTATGGGAAGTACCATGGGAGGGCCCATGCTTTTGAGAAAACCACTTTTGAGGTGTCCCTTGGCCATTAATGCCTTGTCCCCTCACTTTCCCTATAAATACCAAGCCCTCCTCTCATCTTTTAGACTCCAAAAACATCCTCAACGAAGTTCTGGTCTCCTTACCTCACAAGGAGTCCTCTCAAGGTTCCCCCAAGCCCTCAAGTTCCCAACCTTTGAGTTTTAAGAGTTACGTTTTAAGGTAAGGGATCCGATCTCTCTCTTTCTTTTCAAGAAATCTCTTTTATTTAATTTCTTTTATTCTCCATGTTCTTATGTTAAAGGGTGTTCTTTTATACTCATATTACTTCCCTTTTCATGTTCACATAATGATATATCCCCTCTTACTCTCATTATTTTGTTTTATGAAGTTTTAAGTGGCGTCGTTAGGCTGCCGAAGTTTTTGTAACAGATTCTTTCTCCCATCTCATTTTTCAAGATATATTTTCATGTAAAGTATTTCAAGTTCCTTTTTATTATGTTGGGGTATGAGCTCTAAATTTATCATACTGATATTTTATGACTATATGATGAGAGACCCCATTTGATCTCTTCAATTCATTATTTTGAAGTTTTAAGTGGCGCCGTTAGGCTGCCGAATTTTTAAGTGGTTCTTCACCCGTCTCATTTTAAAGTTCTACTTTCATGTCAATTATTTCAAGTTCCTTTTTGTTATGTTGGGGTATGATATCTATATCTATCATACTGATCTTTTATGACCATATTATGAGAGACCCCATTTGATCTCTTCAATTCATTATTTTGAAGTTTTAAGTGGCACCGTTAGGCTGCCAAATTTTTAAGTGGTTCTTCACCCGTCTCATTTTGAAGTTCTACTTTTATGTTAATTCTTTCAAGTTCCTTTTTGTTATGTTGGGGTATGATATCTATATCTATCATACTGATCTTTTATGACCATATGATGAGAGACTCCATTTGATATCTTCAATTCATTATTTTGATGTTTTAAGTGGCGCCGTTAGGCTGCCGAATTTTTAAGTGGTCCTTGCACCTTTCTCCCTTTTCAAAGTTCTAATTCCATGTCAAGTCTTGCAAGTTACTTTTTATTATGTTGGGGTATGATCTCTATATATATCATACTGATCTTTTATGTTCATATGATGAGAGACCCTATTTGATCTCATCAATTCATTTTTGGTTGAAGTTTATGTAACGCTGTTAGGCTGCCGAATTTTCATAAGAGAAATCTTATTTTTGTCTTCCTTCCATGTTTTTCATTTCAAATGGTATGTCCTTAAAATTTCATTACCATGTTCATATATCCTTCTTATTCTTCCCCTCTACTGTTTTATGGGTCATTTGTTAATGTTGGACCCATGTCCCCTCTCTTTTCAATGTTTTCTAAAACCCCAAAACATAGCTGTTATGCTGCAGAATTTTCCTCTCAAAATGCCTCTCTCTTTTCTCAAAATTATTTTATGTTATAAAGTGAATAATAAAATCTCTTATTTCTATAGGGGTATTAACATATATATCAAAATGTTCTATTTTAAATTCTGGGATTTACATACATGAGACCCGCTCTCCCCTTCCGTGGGTTTAAAGTGACGTAAAGATCATGTCCTTAAAGCAGTTTTTAAAACATTATGATTATGAAATGAAACCCATTTATTTTATGCTATATGGGTTATTTATGAAATGTTTGATGATGATATATGTGGCTCACATGATAATAAAGGCAAATTTAAGGGTGCGCCCTGATAGCGCTCCAATGCATTGGGTAATGATGTAACCACTAGAGATTACAATTTTCACGATACCTTGGTAAATAACCTTGGTAATTTTAAAATGACACCTTGGGGATGGACCTTGGTGATATGTTCATGATTTTCTATGTTAAATGTTGCAGCCACATCTTCAAGTTATGAAAAATTTTATTTTTATTATGATATATCTCATGATTTATTTCTCATGCCTTAAAGTTCTTTTCATGACCTTATTGAAGTATCTCAAGTTCACATGTAAAATGTTTCTCTTGTTTTACTTACTGGGCCTTCTTCTCACCCTTTCTTTTGATGTATATTCCCCGGTTATGAGATGAAGTAATGAACCTAGGATGAACATGAGGAGAATCCTTCAAGTGTTTAAGAATAATGTTTTATGTTTTCATGTTTTAAGTTCCTAGTTTCCAAGACACTAAACCTTAAAGATCCTCGGTTTTGTAAAATGTAATAAAAGTTTATGTGATAAAAAGGCAGGATGCTATACGGCTAGACTGGGGGTGCACGCATAGGAGACCGCTGGACCGGGGTGCCCGTACAGGAGACCTGGGGCTGGACTGGGAAACACACATGAGTGGTTGGAGCCACGGGTATAAGCATTGAAGACCAGGATATGCGATTAGAGGGTGAATAGGGAACATGATAGTAGACTAGGACACAACAGGAGTGGCCACAGTTACACGTCGGTACATGACAAGAAAGAATGGAAGAACAGGACAGGCGACTGGAAGGGTGTGGTGATTGTTTTTTTTTAAAAAGAGGAACATTAGGGGAGGTTGTCTGAAGACTTTCCCTAATGCAATCGCAATTAGGGGCGGTTTGAACCACCCCTAAATCCCTCTATTAGATGCAGTTGGGGTTATAATATCCTCTAATTTCAACCATTTGTGGTAAATTTTGGACAACATTAAAGGGTTTTAAACACCCTCTAATGTAACCACTACTAAATTCATCATGAATTTACCAGTGCTTCCTCCAAACTGCCTCTACTAACAGTAGGCAGGAACATTAGTGGCGGTTCCTAATAACGACTACTAATGTATTTAGAAAGGGTTATAACCCCTTCTAAAGTAATAAATAACCCCTTATATAATGGTTATTATTTAGTGATCAACCTAAGAAAACCACATCCTTGAATCAGAATGGTGTTCTCAATTTCCAAGGTATTCTCCTCTTAGAATCCAAGGCGATCTTGAGTCATTCCATTCCTTTTTGATATTATAATCATGTAATAATTAATTAGGTTCAATCCTTGTCTCCCATTAGTTTGGATAGGCCAAGTATCATTGCATCCGTTTAATCATGTCTTCATTAACCATTAAGGAATATTCAATTATTGAGGTTCACTCAGCTACCTTCCATCAATATGAAAAGGGGTGCTATTGACATGTAACCTTTATTCAATCACATTTGATAAGGCCAAGTTATATACTTAGTATACTTGCCATTTCAAATTTTACATTCAATAATCAATTTGAAATAACTTACCTTAGATGGGTCAAGTGATGATAATACATGGTATATGCCATTATGCACTTCTCATTAATAACAAGTCATTTATTATGGGAAGGCTCACCTTTAGGAAGGTTAAGCAAAGTCACACCTGAATGGTGGATCAAATATGCCAAAACACTAAAACCCAATTATGGAATAACCTTTGACATGAGGCGGATTAAGTTGTGGGTTTAACCGCTAACAAATAATCACATATTTGGAAACAACATAACCATATGATTCTAACAAGTATAATTATGGCATGAAAATTTAAGAAATGACTTCTGATGAAATCAGTGGGACCAACACAAATATTCCCAAAATCAACAAACTTTAGGGATGAGTTATAGGCCACCCACCTTAGGTTTGTACGATCCTTCTCCTCTAGTATTGGCCCTTTTTTCCCTTAGATCGGATTAGATCTAAGAAAATGTGAAAATGCTCACATGGAGATATCTAGGTCAAGAGAAAAAGAGAAGAAGAACAACTAAAGAGGACTCGAGTACTTACCATTGCGCATCCAATGTGATGAACAGAAGCTTGATCCGATTCCAGATGAAGAAGATCTCTTAATCCCTATATTTGGCATTCAAAAAGATCCAAATTGAGAGAGAAATAGGTCAATCCCACATAAAATTGGATTAGGGAGGAAGGAGTGGATTAATTAGATCATTAAGGGAAAAATGGAAATTTACCTAGAAAAATAGCATGCGCACGGTTTGTCTGCACGATTTGTCAAACTGTACTCAACCCATGCACAGGTACCTTGGAAAAAATGGGTGCTGACACAGTTAGGCAACAGGGTTGTGTTCCAACCATGAAAGGTGGATCTGTATGAAAAAAAAACCATTTGTATGGTTTTCCAAGCTGTGCAAAATTTCGCATGGTTTACTCTAAACCATGTGCCAGGTCTGTTTTCTATAAAAAGATGGGTTCAAGGCTCTGAATAAGCCCCAAACACCCTTGGAACTTTTACTAAATCATTAGGCATCCATATTAGGTCCAAAGAAAAGATTTAGACCAAAAATTAAGGGATCCATACCTGAATGAAAAACAGGGTTCTTATATTCTCCCCCTTAAAATAACTCACTCAGAGTTCTCCTTCCAAGGGTAAAGAAACAATATTTAAGAACAAATTTGGCCACTAGGCATGTACGTCAGATTCCCTCTCCCAAATATTTTCCTTTACTCAGCCATGAAGCTATATCACCCATATGAGAGGTACAGAATTTCCTCAGAGATCCTTCATGCTTCGGTCAACGATGTGTACAGGATACTCCTCAAAGGTAGCATCAACATCCAACTCAACTCCCTCAGGATCAAAGGTATGAGATGAGTTAGCATGATATTGGCGAAGCTGTGAGACATGAAAGACGTTGTGCATAGAACAATACCTCTGAGATAGTATCAACCAATAGGATATTGACCTGACTCTCTCTAGAATCTCTAATGGCCCGACGTAATGAGGTGAAAACTTTCCTTGCTTCCTTAACCGTCTATGCCCTAGCCTAGGCAATACCTGAAGAAAAACATAATCACCAACCTCAAAATCAAGAGGTCATCGATGGTGATCTACATAAGATTTTTGTCTAGACTGAGTAGTATTAATACGCTTCCTGATCAGCTAAACCTATTCTGAAGTCTCCTGAACAAGACAAGGCCCTAGTAGGCCTGCCTCACCCGCCTCTATCTAGTATAAGGGTGAATGACATGGACAACCATGTAAGGTTTCAAAAGGTCCATCTGAATCATCGCCTAAAAAGTGTTGTTATAAGAAAACTTGGTGAGAGGGATATTCTTAGCCCAAGAACCACCAAAATCAAGGACACATGCTTAGAGCATATCGTCTAGAACCTGTATTGTCCATTCCAAATTTCCATCGGTCTGAGGGTGAAAAGATGTTCTTAGAAGCACTTGAGTCCCCATAGATTTTTGCAAACCCTGCTGAAACTATGAAGTGAAACGAGAGTCCCTATCTGAAATGATAGTATGTGGAACCCCACGTAGTCATATGATCTCACAGACATACAGTATTCCCAATTCATCAATTGAGAAATTATACCATATAGGAATGAAGTGGGATAATTTTTTAGTCAGTCAATGACTACCTAGATAGCATCGCTACCCCTTGGCGACCTAGGTAAGCTGACTACAAAATCCATAGAAACATCTTCCCTTTTCCATTCTAGGACTTGAAGTGGCTGTAACATTCCTGCAGGTATCTAGTACTCCACATTCATCTATTGATAGGTGGAACACCTAGTGATGAAGCATGCAATATGAAATTTCATTCTAGGACACCAATACTGGAGTCACATATCTCAATACATCTTCGAGATTCCTGGATGAACTGCCCACTGAGAAGTGTGGGGATCTTTTATCAACTCCTCTCTCATATCTGTAGGAACCCAGAAACATCCACATAGATGTAGGAAATCATCTCTATCTGTAGAAAAATCTAGAGGTGGGATATCTCTTGATATACTCTCATGGATAACCAAACCTTCACGATTTGAAAACTACCTACTCATCACCTTCTCAAGGAGAGATGAGGTAACTGTTAAGTCTGAGAGGTAATACTACTCATGAATGTCATGAAACTCTAGATTAAGTTTAGAAAATAGGGCCATCAACTTCCATTAATTACTGGCTTCCTGTATGGCCTACGTCTGAGTTTTTCGACTCAGTGTATTAGCGACCACATTGCCCTTTCCAGGCATATAGGCAAGCTCAAAATCCAAGGATTGTAGATATTAGACCCATCTCTTCTATCTAAGGTTCAAGTCATGTTTAGAAAAGATATACTTGAGGATTTTATGATCTGTATACACCAAAAATCACTCACCTAACAGATAATGTCTCCAGTAACGTAAGGCATGGACAACTGCTTCTAGATTGAGGTCATGCGTCAGGTAATTTCTCTTGTGAGGCCTCAACTGCTAAGATCTGTATGCAATGACTTTGTATTCTTGCATAAAAACTGCTCCTATGTCAATGTATGATGCATCACAGAAGATGATATAACCTTTACCTAGTTATGGAAGAATCAGAATAGGTGCTGATATTAGCCTCCCTTTCAGCTCCAGAAAGGATTTCTCACATGCTTCAGACCATGTGAACTTGACACCCTTCTTTATAAGTCCAGTAATAGGTGAATAAAGACAAGAAAAGTATTGTATGAAATGCCTGTAATATGCAACGATCCCTAAGAAACTTCTGATTGGGCTGCTCCTAGGAAACTACAACAAACCTTTCCAGGGTCAACAAATAATCCTAATTCTGAAATAATATGACACAATAATTGGACTTTGTCGATCTAGAAGTCACATTTAACAAGATTGGCATAAATATGATTCTATATCAGTGTACTCAGAACAATCTTAAGATGTTTGGCATGGTCGTTACTAGTGCGAGAATACACCAAGATGTCATCCACAAAGACCATGACAAAAGAGTCCAAATAGGGGTGGAAAACCCTATTCATTAAATCCATGAAAATAGAAGGATCATTTGTAAGACTAAATGACATAACAAGATACTCATACAGACCATACCTGCTACAAGAAGCTGTGTGAGGTATGTCTGATGGTATGACTCACACCTGATGATAACCCAATCTCAGTTCGATCTTAGAGAACACATTTTCTCCTCAGATCTGGTCAAAGAGATAATCTATTTGAGGAAGTGGATACCAGTTCTTGACCATAAACTGGTTAAACCTTCTGTAATCCACGCATAAATGAAGAGTTCCATCTACCTTCTTGGTGAAAAGAATAGGCGAACCCCAAGAGGATGTACTAGGTCGTATAAAGCCTTTGGCCTCTAGGTTCTCTATCTTCCACTTTAGCTCTTGAAGCTTAATTGGTTCTATCCTGTATGAAGGAATGGACACTAGAGCTGCTTTTAGAATAATCTCTATTGTATACTCTACCTCCTTCATATGAGGTAAGCCAGAAAAGTCATCGGGAAAGTCTTCCCTGAAATGATCAACTACTGAAGGAAAATCAGTTTGAAGAAAACCTTGATCCTCCATGAAAAGATTTGAAATCTGGGTGGTCACTACACCTAGCCCATGGTGCTTCGGTCCAACTCTTCCAGCCTGGACATCCCACTCACCCTTGAAAAGATAACTGCTGCCTTTTGGTGATGTAAAAGAAACCCTACTGTGATAGTAGTCTACAAGGAAAGATAGTGGACTAACCAATCCATCTTGAGAATGAAATCAAATCTCGTCATCTCTATAATGAAGAGATTACACAATAAAGGGTAGCTTCCAACCTCAAGGGGTCAATCCCTGCACTAGCGGATGCCCTCCATCCATATTCCCAATGGAGTATTGAGGGTCATTACACCATAGTGATACTGTATCTCTAGTTTGATATATTCCATGATAGATACAAAAATAAAATAGTTTGAATCACCTGTATCAAAAAAAACATAGATAATTTTAGAGGCCACTCTAATATTACCTCATACTATAGATGGTCCTACATCCTGATCCTTAGGTATCAGCTATAAAGCATGCAACTTACCTGATCCAAGGCCATGTGCAACAGATGAACTACCACGATCATGACTACTCTATTGATGCTACTGGTAGTCAGGGGTTGGACTACCATGGCCACAACCTACTCCTCATCCGAACTTGCCAATGCTATTACAACTCCCCGCCTAACACGAAACAAAATAAATCGCTCCTATAGGTGGATAAGATAGTGATCCTTTTACACTAGAAGCTGGTGGAAAGGTTCTACAGAAATGACGAAGATGACCCGTACAACTGCAAGCCCGACACTCCATAGGGTCTTTTTACAATGGTGATTCTTATGCCCTAGTCTTCCACATTGTTGACACACCACAGAGCTATAAAACTAGATACTCTGGCTGCCACTGACCTGATGAGAAACCTCGAGGTAACGTTTCCTACCACAGGAAGAACTACTGGCCTAACACGACACTGATTATTTAAACCTAGTACTCGTTTCCTCCCTTAGGTTACACTCAGTGACAAGGGCCTAATCAAATATTGAAAAAAATATAGGAAGGAAAAAGACATTCACCTAAGTTCATATGGCATATTGGATCCCATCCTCAAAATGTCTAGAACATGAAAGCTCATCACCGACTAGAAGCGATGTAAGGCGCTTTAAATCAGTGAAACTTGATGAATATTCCATAACTGAAATAGAACCCTACTCAAGATGCATGAACTCTCTATCTCTATTAGATCTCAGTGACTAAGGGAAGAACTGATCATAGAAGGCAGTCTAGAAATCAACCCATAACATGCCCTGATGATGAATAGACTGGGTAACCACATCCCAGGAATGCTTGGCCGAATCTCAAAGCATGTATATAGAAATCTTGACTCTCCTCTCTAGAGGTGTTTCCAGATGATCAAATGTAGACAGCATGGCCTCTAGCTAAGACTTAGTATCCCGAGAACTTCCATCCCCCAAAAAAGAAGGAGGATGCTGCTGCTGGAACTCACGGGTCAGATCAGCCATCATAGGCACAACACATGGAGCACCATGCATTGACTGCATTAGACATAGGAAACTATCATGGACTTGAGCATCGGTGCTCGTATTAGTTACAACATTCGGTGCCTTAAGTGGAACTCTTGGAGGTAAGAATGGCAGCTCATGGCCCACCATGTTTTGAGCATGATCATTATCACCCTTCTGGTGAATGACACGGGGACATCATGGCAGCATTGGTCTACAAATACCAAGCACACACCTTAGAACAAGGTTAGGAGTGTAAGGTAGTGTCACTAGCGGAAACTGAACATAAGAAAACTCACTACCTGAGGCATACTACCCAAACTACCTTCTTAGATGGATAGGTATCAGTAAGTGCTCAAGTATAAGTTTGATGTAATTTTGTAGTTAATTTCTAGGTTCACCAATTTACCTTTCATATACATGAGAAGGAAGAATAAGTATGCACAACCAATTCATTTTAGATTTCAAGATTCACTTTATAATGGATAGTCATTTATGATGAATCACTTCCCATACACCTATCACCAGAAACAACACCCATTTATTTATAGTATAATGGATTGACTTAGTAAATTAATCATCCGAACCCATGAGGGCCTATACAACTCATGAATTGAGATAGGAAATCACTCAATCAAAGCCAAATTAATACATGTACAAGCAACTATCACAATATCACTCAACAATCACAAGCATATGAAGCAACACAAAGTAGTTAAATGCACCTATATGGAATGAAAATATGCATGACATGTGAATTCTAGGTGCCCATAATGATGCATGTAGCAATTATCCTTTCCCTCATATCATTGGGATAAGGATAAAATAAGAACCTCAAATAGAGTAATAATCAACAACACCACACAACATGTGTGTCACCCAATGGTAAAATAATATCCACTGTAATAGGCAAAATAGAACAACAATTGCATTTTGGGTAACTTGGATTTTACCCCGAACATGGGTTTGTGAACCCTAAGTACGACTTATGACCAAGTACCAAGAATTCCTATTCTTCAATATATTGTCTCTAAATAGTAAAGTAAGAAAAGAAACCAGCTCAGATAGCACTTTGTGATGAACCGGACTCAGATTCCACTTAACGGGTTCCCCGAGCTTGGTGGGCCACATGGCCTCGAGCGCATCTCCCCAAATTCCAGAAGATTAAAAATAATAGCAAGGGCATAGAATGTGTCCGTGGGATGACTATACCCTCATTTGAAGAGTGTACCACAACGAAAGGAACTGTAAACAAATAGTAAACAACATAAGAAATATAAATATTATAAATAACTAGCAGAATCAAACTGATGAAATAGATAAATGAGAACAACAATATCTGTATCCACTAAAGAAATGATAATGTAATGACATGTCACTAGAAAGATGGAAAACATGGATATAAGACAGCATACATAACATGTTTCACAAGAAAAAGAAAACAAAGTCTACTCTAAGCTTCCTGAGATCCCACTTAGTCATCTGCTATCAAGCTCCATCCCATTAGCAAGAAATAAAGTGTTCAAAGCTATATGCTTCCCTTTGTTAACACCTGCTATCATGTAATCTACTCCAGGTACCAAATGGTGCCCAAAGAGGGTGTGAGATAAATCTCAGTGGGCCACCACCAACGATGTCTATAACATCCGGCCCGTGTAATGGAATATAACAGTGTGCATGCATGAATATATAAATAAAAGAAATAAGTACAACATAACTAAATACCCAAGTACCTACTTCAGCCCTTAGATGGTTCTTAAACATGTAACCAGATCATTAATTAAGTAATTACCATTTAATTTTAATAGGTCACATGAGGCGTATCCAGCACTGACATCACCTCGTGATAGTATAATTAGTGAAGATCCCAAGATATAATGAGGAAACATAAAAATGATATACAGTGAGGGAGTTCCAGGGTAATAACCAAGGTAAGGTAGATCTCACAAAATGCTAACTTAGTAGTAGCTGAGTCTAGATAAGGGGTAAGAGTGTAATACAAGGAGCGTAATACAAGGCATTCCACAAGATGGCGCCTACCGAGTCCAAGGTGACAGAATAAGGTAAAATGGGACTAAGAAAATAAAGGGCCCTATGGGCTTTCACCATGGCACCTACTATCCAATTCTAGATCCAAGGAGTGTATCTGATATCCTATAATAATTAAAAGGACCCTACAGTAGTATACCAGGCATCCAAGGAATAGATAAGAACCAAAGTCTTGGTGGGTATCAACCTAAGAAAACTACATCCTTGAATCATAATGAGGTTCCTAAGTCTCAATGTATTATCCTCTTAGAATCCAATGTGAGATCGAGTTAGTCCATTTCTTTTTGATATTGTAAGCATGTAATCATTTATTAGGTTCAATACTTGTCTCCCATTAGTTTGGATATGCCAAGTAGCATTTCAACCATTTGATCAAGTCTTTATTAAACATTAATTCATATTCAATTATTAAGGTTCACTCTGCTACCTTACATCAATATAGAAAGGGGTGCTATGGGCATGTAACCTTTATTCAATATCATTTGATAATTCCAAGTTATATACTTAGTATACTTTCCATTTCACATTTCACATTTCACATTTCACATTTCACATTTAATAATCAATTTTAAACCACTTACCTTATATGAGTCAAGTGGTGACCATACATGGTATATGACATTATGAATTTCTCATTAATAAAAAGTCATTTATTAGGGTAAGGCTCACCTTAAGGAAGGTCAGACAAAGGAACACCGGAATGGTGGCTCAAACATTCCAAAACACTAAAACCCAATTTTGGCATAACCTTTGACATGTGGCAGATTAAGCTGTGGGTGTAACCTCTAACAACTAATCACATATTTGGAAAGAGCATAACCATACGATTATAACAAGTATAATTATGGAATGTAAATTTAAGAAACATCTTCTGATGAAATTGGTGGTCCCCACATGAATATTCCAAAAATCAACAAACTTTATAGATGAGTTATAGACCACCCACCTTAGGGTTGTATGATCCTTATCCTCCAGTATCGGCCCTTGATTTGCCTCAGATCGGAGTAGATCTAAAAAAGGTAAAAAAATTCTCACATGGTGATATCTAGGTTGAGAGGAAAATAGAATAAGAGCAGCTAAAAAGGAATCAAGTACTTACCATTGCGCATCCAACATGATGAACATAAGCTCAATCCGATGCTGGATAAAGAAGATCCCTTGATCCCTATATTTGGTCTTCAAAGAGATCTAAATTGAGAGAGAAATAGGTCAATCCCGCATAAACTTAGATTAGGGAGGAAGTAGTGGATTAATTAGATTATTAAAAGAAAAACTAGAAATTTACCCAGAAAAATAGCTTACAAATGGTTTGTCTGTAAGGTTTTTCAAACTGTGCGCAAACCGTGCAGGACGGCTGTGCCCGAACGGTTTGGTCCACACAGTTTGTCAACCTGTATGCAACCCATGCATGGGTACCTAGGAAAAAATGGGTCCTTGCATAGTTACACCATACAACCATGTTCCAACAATGCGAGGTGGCTCGGTCTGAAAAGAAACCATCCATACGGTTTACCAAGCCATGCAGAATTCCGCACAGTTTACTCTAAACTGTACACCAAGTCTATTTTCTCCAAAAATATGGGTTTTAGGCTCTGAAAATGCCTCAGAAACCCTTGTAATTTTTACCAACTCATTAAGAATCCATATTAGGTCCAAAGTAAAGATTTAGACTGAAAATTAAAGGATCCATACCTTAGTGAAAAACTGAGTTCTTACATTGGGATAGTTTTGTGGTTCCCATTATGTTGTTGTACTTTTGGTTTTAGTTAAAGATGTAAGACTTTGAATCTAAAAAATGGAGTACCTCATTTATTTATGATATTCAGTATTGTGATTTTCTATTATTGTTAGTTGTTTATGATAATGTAAATGGGATAAATTGTTCTCAAGATGTATTATTGATACCTAGGAACTATTTTATAGCCTGTGGGAATCAGAAATGCCCTTAGGTCCTTGTCGTGGATCAGGTCAAATGTCGGGTTGGATGGAATCCCAGTTTGGTTCATGAGATAGTGAGATTTTGGCTTGCCTTTTGGTGATTTTCCTTGGAGTCTCATAAAGGTAGCATGATAAGCATTCAGAATTGAGCACAAACTTAAGGAATCATTCAACATTCTAGGATTGGATGTAGAGAAATCATTATTAAAGTAGGTTAAGAGGTGTGGTTCTCATGCCACCAAAACTTCTCAAGGATGAGAAGTGATATAGTAGGGATATTATGACAACTTGTTCTATTATGGTTGTAAATTTTGGATGGATTTTAAAATTTTCATATGGTGGAAATATTATTCGGAGAACCTGGTATTGACCCAGGATGCTTCATGTCTAGAAATAATTGAGGAGTGTTTTTAGAATCAAATGGAAGCATGGTGTGTGAATTTGAACTTGGAGGAAGGTCAGAGGCCTGGTCAGGATAGCCAGGTTATTGCAGCAACACCGACTGGCCAGTGGGGTGGGTAGAGAACCTGCTACCTAGTAGCTCTCACTGGCCAACCGGTGATCTTGCATAATCCAACCTATGAGGCATGAAATGATCCTACTTCTCAAAAGGTATCACTAGATATCCCATATACTGAAACTGGCTAGCTGATGGAGCGTACTTGCACTCTTTGATGAAGGTTTTTTAACCTTTTCATCTAGTGAGGATCACTCAGTTTTATCACCCTTGTCTTGGATTCTTGAGAAATTTCAATTGTGTTCTTCCCTCTTCGTCCCCCTAAGACATTCTCTTGATCTGAGGTGGATCTTGATGTGATCCTATGGTAAATATGGGATAAGTCCTTCAATCTTATTCAATCTCATCTACCTTATTCCTCCAATGGGTTGATCATGATTTCATTCATTATGGATGATCCTCTTGGTAAGTTTAAGCCTTTGTGATCATTTGATATCTCAATTCTCATTGGATTCTCTCTCCTTTTATCATCTTAGTCACCAATTGATTGTTAGCATGATCTTTATTAAAGTATTGGATGATGATTCCATCAGATCATGATAGAATTTTCCAATATCTATGGAGCATTGGATCATTATGGTTAGAGGATATCCTATAACTATGAAAGTGTACCATTAGAGAGTGATTCGATGAAGTTATGTCCCTTAATAATTCATATATGTATTTTTGTTAATTTTTGTCAAATTTCCATCAAAACATGTAATTTATTTGGGGTTTTTCTCATATTATAACCAATAGGGTGCCATGAGTGGATTGAACTCCATTGAGAGATGTTGTATCTAAGGTAAATATTTAGTTAGATTTATTTTAAAGTTAAAATTTAATTATAATAAATTAGACTTTTCCTTGATATCATGTGATAGGAATTTCGCTCCAAATGAAGTTGGAAGTGCTAGATATACCTTCCATGGATGACTGATCATGTTTCCAACTAGGCAGTGATATTTGGTAATTATTTCGAAAAATGTTCCTTTTTCCTTAAATGTGAGTTCTTGTAATATTTAAATTAATTAAAATTTAGTTATAATTAATTAATTGGAATTCTTTGGCTTGAGAAGGACCTTTTGGAGATCGTTGGAGGTCGAATATGTTCGTCTAGTGTTAAAATGGAAGTAGGGGCATGAATTGGACTTTTTAAAATTAATTTAAAATTATATATGCGTTTAAAAGTTATTAAAATGGAAAATAAAAAGAAATGGACAAAGTAATTTTTATAGCGGTTTGGATGTAAATGATCCTAGTCCAATATTCACCCTCTCACAAACTAAGAGATGTGACACCAAATAAAATGGAACCTTATAAATACTTTTTCACACTTGAAGTCACAACCCAATCACAAATATTTTTTCTCCCTGGATGACTAAACCCAACTTGTCTTTTTTCTACCTAGAGTCACAACCTAAATAGTATAACATTTCCCACCAGAGGAAAAATCTAATGATTGACATTTTTGGGGAATAAAAACCCCGAAACCTAACTTTTAATGGGTAGTATAACCCATTAAAATTACACACATAGGAAATAATTAAAATAATTAAAACCACAGTACTAGATGAACACTTAAAGGACTGAGTGTCAAAGTAGTAAGGTACTCTCCAGCCACAAAGGATCAAACGATTGAAGTTCAGGTGAGAGTAATAGTTGATCATCAAAGTATGTCACACTTGTATAGTTCAACAAAATTCCCAACCTCATTATCTCAATCTGTATCTATCATACTCCTTATATAAATTTATTCTATGCACAACGAATTCAAAGTATGAAACCCATTACAGTTTATCTTTCTCAATGTAGCTTTTGATTTCTTCATTGAATGTGCATGGAAAACATACCCATGCGGGTTACTTAGATGATATGTAATATTAAAAACATGATTCATAGTGAGAAAATGTTAGAATAATTAATATAGTGCTAACAAATAATTATAATAAATATTAAAGTCCATTTGAAAGATCCTATAAAGTATATGAGATAAACTATTCAAATTCTGACCACATTTAATTTGAATCCCATGTTTTCCCAATAAACCAGTTTGAAACTTCAACTCATGTGATGAGAATTTAATCATATATAAAATTATTACAAATAAAATTCCTTAGTATTAAAATAATTAATAAGTATTTAAGAAATATTTAAATCAAGATAAACATGTTAAACAAACATGTAGTAATTTGAAATATTGAAGTAAAGATAAATCATATCATGTTTTGAGAAAAAATATAATAAAGGAATTAAGTGACCATAGATCACAAGATAGGTTCAATAATTTTCAAATTTTAACTTTCAATCACTTCATTTTTCTTCTTAGGATCCCTTCATTTTTTTTTCATGCGGTCACTTTATTTTTTTTCATTTGGTCACTTCCAAACTTTGTTAAATTGTCACTCATGATAAATTCACTCATGGTGACTCCCATGATTTTTCAAATTTACACTCACTACCACTTTTAGAATTTGTAAAAATTTCAATCAGGATCACTTCCATAGTTTGTCAAATTTTCACTCATGGTCACTTCACTCATAGTCACTTCCAGACTTTGCAAAATTTTCACTCATGGATACTTTACTCATGATCACTTCACTAGAGGCCACTTATTTTGGTCACTTCTCATGGTCGCTTATCAACATCACTTCTCATGGTCACTTCTGAAGATCACTTTCCAAGGTCACTTATCAAGGTCACTTATCAAGGTAAATTATCAAGGTCACTTCTCAAGGCCACTTCTCAAGGTTATTTGTCAAGGTCACTTATCACAGTCACTTGATGATTTATCCGAAATATATAAAAACCCAAAACCAATAAATATTATAGTGTATAAGAAATTATAATTATTTCAATTATTGAAAATAATTATAAATTGGGTCAAGGATCTAATTAAACATTCTCTCCCTTTTTGATAATTCGAAAATAAACATCAATTCCAAAAAAAAATCTCTAACTTTTTGAAATTTATCAAAAATATGTTTCAATGTATCCTTTAATGTACCAATGGTGTAAGGTTTAAGGATTCCCCCTAAGATAAATTATCTTAACAAGGAAATAGACCAACCCTTCTAATGTTACATAACTAGGATTCCCATAAATTCATAAATTTTCAAATATTAGTTATAGATATAAATTCCTTATAAATCCATGAAAACATTTAAATATTTTTAATGAATGAACTAATGATTTGAAATAAATTAAATAGTAACCAACTATTTAAGCATATGTTAGTGAGACAATAGGATAAAACATATAGAATATGAACACTTTCCAAAAAGAATAGATTTATAGTTTTATCTCAAAATACATGTCTAACTCCTCCTAAATATATGATGCACGATTAAATTTACATCAATCCAAGTTCAAATTTGATTTTATCAAAATTAGATAAATACAAGGTTTTAGTAAATATATTAGCTAACTTTTTTTCTAAAGAAACATATTTCAGACTAGTATCCCCCTTTTGAACATGGTATCTAATGAAATGATATATAACATCTATGTGTTTTGTCATAGAGTGTTGTTAGGGATTTTTTGAAATAGAAATAACATAATTTTTTTAATGAGATATAGGAATCTTATCAAAATGAAAAAAAAATTCAAAAAGTGTTTGCTTAATCCATAATGACCGAGCACAACAAGATATAACATCTATGTATTCATATTCAACGGTTCAAATAGAAACATAATTTTATTTATTTTAAGAAAAAGAAAATAAAAAATTACCAAGTAAATGTAACATACCTGAAGTTATTTTTCTATCTATCATACATCCACCAAAATCAAAATTAATATAGATTGACTTATAAAAATTAGTTTTTTAGGATTAAATAAACAAATATTTAAAGATCCTTTAAAATATCTAATAATATTATTAAATGAATTAATGGGACTTTCCTTAGGGTCACGTTAAATTCAAACACACATGAAAGCTGAAAAAATTAAATCATTCCCTAAAGATATTAAATATAATAAACATCCAATCATGCCTCAGTTAGTTTTAACATCAACCAATTTTCCAGATTCATCTAAATTTAACTTAAAATTGGTACTCATATGAGTATTTTCACTTTTCAAAGAGTCTAAACCAAATTTATTAACTAAATCTTTATCATAATTGGATTGACTTATAAAAATACCATAATTTATTTGAAATATTTATAGACTAATAAATAATTTTAGTTTACCAATAATATTCATATCAAATTTAGAATTCATCAAATCTGAAAATACATTACACATATTTTCATATAAAGATAAAAAAATAATGCCATAAAAATAATTTTTTGCAATCAATATATCATTACAAATTTTCTTAATAAACAAATTATGATCAAATTTTTCTTTCTCAAAATTGTTTTTCAAAATAAAACTAGTTAAACTTTCATACCAATCTTGAGGAGTTTGTTTCAAACCATATAAATCCTTAAATAATTTTAAAAAAATAATCAGGATTCTTTTCATTTTCAAATCTAAGAGGATGTATGACATATAACTCTTCATAAATATAACCATTTAGAAAAGTGGTTTTGACATCCATTTGAAATAATTTAAACCCATGAAAAGCAACATAATCTAATAATATTATAATTGATTCTAATATAGAAATAATTATAAAATATTATTTAAAATAAATTCATTATTATTTATAATATCATCGAGCCACTAATCTAGCTTTATTTTTAACTATATTTTCAGATTCATCAAATTTGTTTCTAAAGATTCATTTTGTTCCAGTAATATGAGAATCATTTGATGGAATAACTAGAGTCTATACATTATTTTTAATAAACATATTTAAATAATATTTCCTATACAAGATCTAATTAGAATCATTTAAATCCTCATCAATATTCTAAGTTATAAAATAACAAATTAAAACAAGGTAATCACAAATATTCACATTATATTTTCTATTTTAAACATTTGATTCAACATTTACAATAACTTTATTTATAGGATGCTCTTTATAATTCTTTTAATATATTTAATGAATAGGTTCATATTAAAAATAATTATTCTCCACCTCAATATGTTTATCTTTACTTGAGGTTCTTCCTCTTCAAAATTAAAATCACTAAATTCATCCGCAAGTTGAGCGATATCATCATCCCTTCTATTAAATGATTTTTCATCAAACTTAACATGAATTTATTCTTCAACAACCAAGTTTTTATTATTATATACTATATATTCCTTAATATTATTTGAGTATCCAAAACAAATACCTTCATTATATTTTTCATCAAGTTTATCTAAAACATATTTAGTATTGAGATTAAAATAATTACACTCAAAGACTCTAAAATAGATGATTTTAGGTTTTCTCTCATTCTAAAGATCATAAGGTGTCTTTTTCAACGAAGGTCTTAATATAATTATATTGGTAACATAAAAAGATGTATTAATATCCTCTCCCCAAAAAATATTTAGGTAGATTAAACTAATTTAACATGGTCTTAGACATTTATTGAAGAGTTCTATTTTTCCTTTCTGCTACACCATTTTTTATGGTTTTATAGGAGTTGAAAAGTTGTTAAAATACCCCTTTTCTTCAAAAAACTAGTTAAATTGTAGATTTTTAAATTCACCACCATGGTTGATGCTAATTTATTTAATCAAGTTTCATTTATCATTTTGAACCAATTTACAAAAAAGTGATAAACTTAGGTAAAGTTTCATATTTGAGTGTAATGAAGTAAACCCATGTATATCTAGTAAAATCATTAATAATAATAAAACAATATCTCTTACCACCAAAACTAGTAGCTTTTATAGGACCAAATGAATAATATTAAGATGCATTATATTTTTTACTTATTTAATTAACTTGAAACTACTTTTCTGTTGTTTAGCTATCTATCAGGATTCACAAACAAAGGTGTTGTGTTCTTTAATTTCAGGTTACTATAGAAATGTTTGGTTATTGGAAAGATTATGAATCAACATGAAATTATAATTTCTCAAACTTCTTTGCCACAAGATGTTATCATATTGTATAGAATTCAGAAATTTTCATTTTGATTAGTTAATTCAGTAAAATTAATTGAATAAATGTTGTTGTTTTTTTGTTTTCATAAAACAAAAAATATTTATCTTAAATACAACGCATTTATAATTTTGAAATTTAACAAAAATTATATCATCATGTAATTTTGAAATTATTATTTAATTATATTTCAATCCTTTAGTGTATAAAACTTTAGAAATAGTAACAAAATTAGAAATTCAAACCTCACCAAAACCTTTTACCTTTCCTTCAGAATTATCATCAAAAGTAACATTACATATATCAAATTGAATGATATAAAGTTTGATATGTAACAAGTCACGTGTCTTGAGAATCCACTATCCATATACCAAACATCCTTTTTATTCTACCAATACATACTTCCTACAAAAACATATTTAATAAAGTTTTGGTATCCATGCAAATTTGGGTCTGATGGGATTAAAATATGAATTCTTGAGAACCCAAACTGATTTAAAACAATTTTTATAGGAAATATAGAATATATAGATATATAAATTAAATCCTTAGTATTTATAATAGATTATTGAAATTTTAATGTTCACTCATTTTCATAATTACCTTTCATATGAAATCTAAAACATGTAGTAGAAGATTTACTTCCATTGGTGATTTTAACAAAGAAAGTATTATATATTTTGGGTAAATTTTTATCATAACCAAGATAAAATCTATTTTTATTCTTATTATTGAAACTTTTAATTTAATCAAAGTGTTATATTATTTGAATAAAAATGAAAAAAATTTGAACTTAAACTTTCAATTTCATTTTTGACCTGTTCATTTTTCTTAAGAACAATATCAAAATTACTTATTTTAGATTCATGGAATTTTGACATGAAATCAAATTTTCTCTTTAATTTCTCATTTTAATTTTTTTTATTTTCTTTAGCATTTTATAAATCTATACATGAAAATTTAAAATAATTATTTTTATATTTTAACCCTTCCTAGAGAGATTTTTTCATATCTTAATTTTCTTTAAGAAAAACCTTATATTTACTTTTACTATTATTATATATTCTAGTGATATTTTGAACTTTATGATCAAGTCTTTCAACCAATTTAATAAATTTGTTATATTGGGTTTTTCAAATTTAGATTCATATGAATAATAATAAGATGAATCACCTAATTTGATGAATCCATTAAGAACATTTTTTTACATCCTTTTCTGAAATAGATTCTCTATCAGAACTTGAATCCTTGGTGTAAAACCATATGTTTTCTATTTATTTCTTTTACTTATTATATTTATTCCTCTAATTCTTTTTCTTCTTTAATCTTTGGAAATCAGGATTGATGTACCCCCTTTTTCTTTACTCATAACATATTACATCTTCAGTATAATTAGAAATAAAATTACCTTTCTTATTTTCCTCTTTAGGATAGTATTTATAAGATCTCATTGAATAACCTTTATTTATTCTATATTCTCCCTTTGTAACATATACAACACCATTACTCTCATTGTTCTATAACTTGGAGTTAGAAGAGTAATTAGTAACATTTTATTTAAATAAAATTCCCTTCTTATTTGTATTATCTTCTTCAATAATATTTTTCACTTGTAAATCATATTACAATAATTATCCAATAATCTCATCAAGTTTATATTCCTTGAAGTTTTTACTTTCATATATATCAACTGTTTTAGAATTCCAATTCTTAGGAATTTCTCTAAGTACACTTTCAATAAGGACATGATTTTTTAGATTTTATCCTAAGGAACTTTTTCCATTTAAAATAATATTAAATCTATGTACATCTGATTAATAATTTCTTCTTCACCAAATTTTAATTCTTAATATTTAACTCTTATTATGAATAATTTAGTTCTAATAAGCTATCTGATCCAATATGTGAAACTTGTAGAATTTTACAGATGCCATGTGAAGTTTTACATGTAGATACATGAATATACACATTTCTATTTATTTAACAATATAAAATACTCATTACTATGTAATTCATCACATACTTTACCAAATTATTTCCAATTAATGATTTAGGTTCACATTCAGGCATTTTGTATGGTTTTTCCATGATTATCCAATGATCAATTATAGTTTTCTTTAAGAATTATTTGATATGATATTTCCAATAGTCATAGTCAATGCCATAAAAATGTGGTGGTTTGGTGGTATCCATCCATCATTCAATCTTGTTATTTCAATTTTAAATAGATAATTTCTCCTTAATTGTTAGCAAAAGAAATATATAAATCTAGGCATAAATCTATGATACCAATTGTTGGTCTAGAATTAAGATGAAAAATTAACCAATAGTGGTTGAATTGGCCATTTTAAAATTAATTTAAAATTATATCTGAGTTTAAAAGGTAATGCAGTGGAAAATAAAAAGAATTGGCCACCGTGATTTTTATAGTGGTTTGGATATAAATGATCATAGTCCACTGTTCACCCCTATCATGAAATAAAATAGATATAGCCCACTAAAATGGGATCTTATAATGACTTTTTCACACTCGAGGTCACAACTCAATTACAAAGCCTTTTTCCCCTAGAGGCCTAAACTCAACTAACCTTTTTCTACCTAGAGGCATATCCTTAATAGTGCACCTTTTCCCACCTAGAGGAACATACCAATTAAAGAATTTTGTTTACTAGTTACAAACAACAATACTACCTTTTAATTCATATTATAACCCATTATGATTACACAAACAAAAAATAAGGGAAAGAATTAAAACCATGAAACCAGATGAACACTTCAACGTTTGAGTGTCAAGGAAGAAAGGAACTCTCCAATAACAATAGATCAAAAACTTGAAGTTTAGTTGAGATTAGTAGTTGATCCTCAAATTATGACTCACTTTAATATTTAAATAAAATCCTTAACCTCATTATATTTATTTGGATCTTTCATAATCCTTATATAGAGTTATTCTATGCACAACAACTTTAAAACATAAATCCCATTGCAGTTTATCTTTCCCAATGAAGCATGTTATTTCTTTATTGAATGTACATGGAAAAACTATGGACATGGGTTAATTTTATGATATGTAATATTGAAAACTTGTTTTACAGTGATAACATGTTATAGTAATTAAAACAGTACCAAAAAATAATTATAATCAATATTAAAGTCCCTTAGAAATCTCCCATAATGTATATGATATAAAATATTCAAATTCTAACAATAGTTAATTTGAAACTCGTGTTTTCCCAAGAAAACAACATGAAACATAAACCCATGAGATGATAATTTAATCCTATATAAAATTATTCAAAATAAAATTCCTTATTATTAAAATAATTAATAAGTATTTAATTAATAATTAAATCAAGATAAACATGTGAAAAAATCATGTAGTACTTAAAAATAGAGAAAGTTTTGAGAGAAAATATAAGAAAGAAATTAAATTATCTTAGATAATAAGATAGGTTCAATAATTTTACAAATTTCAACTTTTGGTCACTCTATTTTTAATCTTTTGGTCAATTCATTTCTGTTCATGTGGCCACCTCATTCTTTTCATGCGGTCACTTATACAATTTTTTAAATTTTCAATCACGGTCACTTCCAATATTTATCAAATATTCACTCATGATCACTTCTATACTTTGTGAAATTTTCACTCATGACCACTTCCATACTTTGTCAAATTTCTAGTCATGGTCACTTCCAGACTTTTTTCAATTTTTTACTCACACTCACCTCACTCACAGTCACTTCTAGACTTTTTTAAATTTTTACTCACAATCACTTAACTCATGATCACTTCACTCAAGGTCACTTATCATGGTAACTTATAATGGTAACTTATCATGGCCACTTCTCTAGGTTACTTTTCAATATCACTTCTCAAGGTCACTTCTCCAGTTCACTTCTCAAGGTCACTTGTCAAGATCACTTATCAAGGTAATTTGTCAAGGTCACATCCCAATATCACTTCTTAAGGTCACTTCTCAAGGTCACTTTTCAAGGTAATTTCTCAAGGTAACTTTTCAAGGTCACTTATCAAGGTCCCTTATCAAGGTCACTTTTTAAGGTCACTTATCAAGTCCACTTGATGATTTAACCAGAATATATAAAAACACAAAAAATATTATAGTGTATGAGAAATTAAAATTATTAGAAATATAAAAAATAATAATAAATTGGATGAAGGATCCAATTAAATAGAATGGAATTAGATGGACTTAGAAAAAGATTTTGGGCTTTTCATGGTTGGGATCTGACTTAGTTTGAGGTAGGTGGTCCTGTTTACTCTACCCAATGGTATTTATGCATGTTTATTAACATGATATATTTGGTTTTCCACTCTGGGTGAATGACCCTTAAATTTATAATGTATTATAAATAATAGGTAATTATATGTTAATTAATGATCTTAAAGTATTAATTGATTAAATGAACTATGATTAATGCAATTGGACAATGTGTTGAGGGCCACATTGGACCCTTGTGCACTGGCTTATTTTTGGTCATCGATGGTCAAGGCTTGATCAATAAAAGTGCCTTTATTTACATGGGGACCTTGAGGTGTTTTGTGTGTGTATCCTACTAGGCCATTTATTACGATTTATGTCATGAGTATTCTTAGATTTTATATTATACCTTGTTTGATCTTGATCACATGTGTAGCTATTATGAATCATGATGATATTCCATTATCTATTTATATGTTCACCCTTATTTCCTTGATATGATACCTGTATTGTCATTTCTTGTTGACCATGCTTGATAGGGATTATATGTGGGTCTGTTTGTAGTGAGTGATACCCTTTATGATTAATTTTTCCATGAGTATTCCTATGTAACTTGTTTCACCATGTTTTATGATGATTGCAAGTATTTTTATGTGATAATTTTCCTCAGGATGATATTTTATACTCTACATATATCTATGCTCTACCCTATTATGTGTGTTTTTATACCTTTTTAGGTATTTATTATGGTGAATAGAATAGGTAGACCATCATGGTAGGGTTATCCCTTTGTGGTGGAGTGTGCACAACTTGGGATGATAGCGATGATGGACCTAAGATCAGGGTAGGGACATGACGACCTTGAGGCTTGACCCATGGTAGAGGAAGTATGGTCATAGAGAACTTGTGGCCTAACAAAATACATAGTTCTGAGATATGACAAACCTTTGGCCTAACCCAAGATAGTTTCAGGATGTGATGACCTTGTGGCTTGATATGACTCAATGTATTGGGACTCATGAGAGACATGTTACCTCGATACATTGAGGATGTTAATTCCCATGATGAATCAATACCTAGAAGTACATCCTCATGCCTTATTATTTATTAACCCTAAAATTCAGTATGACTATCCTTCCAGCATGGATATGAATATGGTATGATCAAGGTTTGTTGTAGTTTGGTAAGTGCATGAATGCTCGACACATGGTTGTTTTGCTTGGGTTTTCTTTATGATATTATGTTGTTCTTATACAGTTATGTATTACATGTTTAATTCTTACTATGCACTATATATTACAATTTGGGCACTGGACCACATTGGTGGTGACTTACTGAGTTATAAAAACACACTGCTCAGGCATCCATGACACTTGGGTATCCGAGTAGCCCTCAATTATTGTGGGTATAGGTTGGGGTGAGTCCTGGTTTGATTGTTGAGTGGGATAGCTCACTATATTTCTGGAGAATAGGATGAGGTGAGGCTTCATGCTGCAGAGCCTCCACATACTTTTTTATTTTATTTATTAGTATATGT
Organism: Viscum album; assembly: GCA_963277665.1. Taxonomy (NCBI): domain Eukaryota; kingdom Viridiplantae; phylum Streptophyta; class Magnoliopsida; order Santalales; family Viscaceae; genus Viscum; species Viscum album. The sequence continues at coordinate 1,426,132,219 of OY728141.1, read as the reverse complement.
GATCATCCTAGTTGGTGATCATATCCTTATACTCAGGTTGAGTCTATTTTTTCGCATTCATACTGATGGTGTGTCATTGGTTTCCACTTACTTTGATTGTATATTTTTTTTTTCATGTTTAGTTATTTATGGTTATTTCTCATTTTATGGAGGGTATAGTCTCTCAATAGCTCCACTTGAGACCCTCATTACTAGTCATCATCCTCTGGCATATAGGCAGCCTACGGATTAGACCTGGTGATTTTAGTCGGGATGTTACAAAAATCATCATACAAATCGTGTGATTTTATCCATGGAACTACACATCATGTAATTAGATTACATTCAGTGTATATTGACATTTCATATAAGTACATGATAGATGACCAAGGAATATACACAGTAACTATTACATGTCATGTTGTGTAATGCTACATGCTGTGTAAAAAAATGTAGAAAGGGAACTTATCTTGTTTCCTCTAGTACACACTGTGTACTTTTGTAATTTAACAAAATATTTAATATTATAATGGATTGTATTATTATGTATAACTAGACTTATTATATTAAATTAATATAAAGAATTAGTTAATTAATAAGACCCTTAATTATTAATTCAATAGAACTTTATCTTAATTAAGATAATGATTAGTAATGGATGCCAACATATATGAATGTGATTTTTTTGAACTTATATGATTGATCATGAGATTTTATTGACTAATTTATGTCATGGTTTCATTTAATTTAATATTATCACATTGGTTTATAATAATTTGTTATTAAATTAAATATTATGATATAAATGTAATTCCTAACTCATTTAATATATAAGACCTATGTGTTCATGGTTTATTTATGTAACCCATTAACCAATCCATTGGTTCCCCTCACCTCCATTTGAGTTAAAATGATATATAAAAGAAGGGTCTTCTAGGAGAGTGTGGGTGGTTCAAGATCGAGTTGAGGAAAAACCAACCAAGAAGATACATTGATTGATAGAGGGATACTTCAACTTGAGACAAGACCAACTCATGGAGTCCCCCTCCCCTAAGATCAAATATTGATTTATCACTTAGGAGAATTTTTTTTTCATTAATATAGAATATAATCTTAACCTTTTACAGTTTTTGGTACTTTGATTAAAATTCAAGAGTTTAAAGGTTCACTATCATCACTTATTGATCCTTAGAATAGTGATAACTGATAATCATTAAGAATGTAAGATGAACATTGAACTAATTTTAAATTTTAATGGTTTAATTAATAAGATAAAAACATATTAAATAATTTAAATCCATTTAAGTATGATTTCCCTAAGATATTATTCTACTCATGATCACCCTCCTTAAAATCCCCAAATTTTGAAGCAATTTTTTTTGAATCTGAGTCCACAATTAAGTTGGAAAGGTTAGGGAGAACTGAGAACCAAATTAGGAAATACATTGAAGTGGTATATCCTAAACAATTTTTTCTTGATTATAGTGTTTCTAAACTCATTCATCAATGTTTATAGGCCTCTCATATTCCCAGACCTGATTCTGCTTATTGTCTTATAGTACCTAGGAAGTGTGAGTATATTAATGGTGATTCCTTTACTGAAAATAGAAGTTTTAAAGTTTAGGTGGAGTTTGAATTCATTTATATTAATCTTGGGGTATATGATAATGTTTTGAAATCTTTTAAGAGTGAGTTAGAGGAGTTTCTGGAAATTTTACCAGATGTGGATAGTTGTCTATTACTACTTCATTGAATTTATTGGATGATGAATTTTCTATCTATGACTTTGAGAAGTTCTTAAAAAATATTTAGAAATCTTCCCCTACTACACCAAAATAATTTTCATTTGTGATTAATCTTGAGGATAATTGTGAGTAGGTTATAGTAACTCACACATCTAATTATTAAATATTAATTGTCTAAAGTGTAGGGGAGAGTGTGGGTGAGAAAGTGAGGTGTGAGGTTTGTAGTTTTAGTAAATTTTGTGATGTGTCTTCTCCTTTTTTTGATTATTTTAACTAACAATTAGTTCTTTATTCCACTGGTGGAAGGAGGATTAGTCCCATAACTTTTGAGTTTTTAGGGAGATTTTTTTATGCTGCTGAATTACATGATGTCGTGAGTGAACATGCTGAAAATTAAAAACCCAATATCAAGGTTTAAAATAATAATAATTCATACCCATTTAATTATCATAGATAGAACACATTAGGGGATATTGTCTAGATAAAGAGTTTAAATCTATAATTCCACGATAGGAAACTCATTATTTTCTAAGTCTTTACTTTTCCCCCTTTTTTTGAATAAATTTATCCCACTATATTGTGTGAAAATCACCATATCAAACCAAAATCCCACTTTTTTACTTAGATTCATTTTAATTATTTTGTAATAATGGACTTAATTTTTTTCTTTTCTTTTACTTTAGGCACTTCCTTGAATGAGTTTATGTGAAAGTCAATGATAAAGGATCTACTTTCTGAAAAAAATGGATTAAACTTCCCTAATTCTTATATATGGTTTTATTTTGATTTAACTTTGAGTTCTAGAAATTAATGTATATATTTTTCATTTTGTTAGAGATTAATGTTGTGCTACTTGAGGATCTCAATCAAATTACAAAAATTGGTAGGATTTTTTTGATAATATCTAAGTATTAAATCTCTATTATAGGGGAGTTAAAATTCAAATTATGCAATTATTTTTTTCTAAATAAACTTAAAATACCACTTGCTTCTTGGGGAGTAATTTATTTAAAAGTTCATATTTAAGTTATTTTCATGAAGAATTCATCATGTAAAATATGTTGGTCACTACTTCTGGTTTGAAGTCTTTGAATGCTGAATTTGTGCTTTGAATACTCATCTTGGTGCCTTAATTATTATCATTTTGAAATTCAAAGTGTATCATGAAACCTCACTAATTTGTTTTGTTGCTGTACTTGATTTTTTAATTAGTAACCAATAGGTATTCTTGTGAATTTTGAGAATTTTTTTATAAATGGAAAAGTAATTTTTGAACCTTATTGTGACTCTAAACATGTATATTTTGAGTTTCATTGAAAATCTTTTTGATTTTAAAAAATTATTCAATGACCACCCACTTTTAAATTCAAAATTAGGGACAATTTTTGGTTTCAAGTTTGGTGGAGGGGTATAATTTGAGTTAAACTATTATTCAATGTGAACCCACAAAAAACCCCTATTTTTAGAAATTATAATTTTTTTAAGAATCATTTATAAAATCTAAATGGGTGATTTTTTTCTCAAATTAGAAGGTTTTGATGGCACATTGAAAATATTGATCTTAATTAACACTATTGATGCTACATGAATGATGTTTCATGCATATTTGGTCTTTATTGTAATGCCTCAACAAGATTAGACCAATTTTCATTCCCTTTTCAATCGATGGTCTTATTGTTTTTATTAGTAGGATGATTTTATCACTGTAATGAGTTACTAGGTGAAAATATATGTTGAAGATATTTGATAATGGTTTAATATTCACCATGATATCTGGGATCTAGTTTGGTTGAATGGTTGTATAGATTTTTGATACACGATAATCAAAATGCTAGAAAGAGAAATTTATTTTGGTTGAATTCAAGGTTACTGAGAAATTTTATGGATGATGCTAGCTAGTATAAATTTATTGTTTTTGGGATGTGTTATTAGAGGTTTATAGGAGTAATCAATTAGCAGAAAACTTAGGAAACTCTTCTGAAGTGACAGTGTAGGCAAAAAATGGGGAATTTTCATTCTCATTTGGCACTCACCAAATAAGGAATTTAAAATAAAAACATCAGTGGAAAATTATTATAAAAATAAGGAATAACAATTCTAGAGAGAGGAGGAATATCATAAAAACAATAATAATAATGACATATCGGTGGAAGCTTGGAACAAAGAGGAAATTGACTTTGACAGAGAAGATTTATCTCTCTATTTTATTTCTTCTTCTATTCTTCAACCTTGGCAATGTATTTATTGAAAATAATTTTTATCGTTTCTACATTATTTAGTATTTTAATATCTTAGGGGAATTGGAATTCAATAGATTTAAATTATTTAATATGTTTTTATCTTGTTAATTCAATAATTATAGTGAAAAATTTGTTCAGTAATCTTATTACATTATTAATGAGTATTAGTTATCACAATTATAAGGATTTAAAAATGAAATTAGTGAACCTTTAAACTCTTGAATTTTAACCAAATTACCAAAAACTCAAAAAGGTTAAGATTCTATTCTCTATTAGCTAAAAATTATTTTTCCAAAGTGATGATTGAAAGATCATTTCAAAGGATAGATCATTGAGCTGAGAAAGTTCATTGAAGCAAGAGCTCAGTGAATCTTCACTTGTTCTATAAATACTAGAATACTAGTTGTTAATATGAGTATAACAGAAAATATTTTTAAATTCAGCTGTAATAAGTCTAACAGCCTTGTATTCATCAATTTATTTGTCTCCTACTTTTTTCCCTTCCATCATCTCTATTTCACTACTATTTCCATTTCGCTTCACACAATAACCCTCACCTCTACTATTTCACTTTTTTTTTGTTTTTTTAATTTATTTTGACAACACACACCTAACATTATCCTTACCTTTGGAATCGATACTCTTACTTACCACAAAACTAATAGTATGAGGTTTTAAAATAATTAAATTTTCATGTTCTCAATGGTAACATGTCATTTACACCATAATATCTCATATCCTATCACTTTAGGATGGGAAATATAGGAAAGATATAAATGAGATTGTCAATACATTATATCAGTGTAAACTAGAAGGGAACCTTACTACTAATCATAGAGTCAAAATGTTGTATTTCATTAATCAGGTAGTGAAAATGGGCATCCATTTGGATAAGAAATTATCCATTAATTTTATATTATCATCCTTATGGCCAAGGTTATCCTTATTTGTCTGAGTCTAAATAAATAAAATAGATAAATCCCTTGTGAATATTTTAACTATACTTCACTAAGAAGATAATGATCAATGGGAATGTGTTTATTTTCCCCTTATAGTGAAAATAATGAAAGGAAAGGTTGAAAAGCCTATTGTTGATTTGAATATAATGGTGTCTTTATAACATCCCTCAAATAGATAAAATATTCAAAGGGACTATAATGAGTAGGAAGCTATTTTCTTTTCACATGGTCATAAAGTTCATCAGAATAGAAATTTCCATGGATTAAAGGATAATAAATTTAATTAATACACTTCAAGATTATTCATTGTTTTAACTCTATTTACTTCTATTTTTAAAATACAACATGTTTACCTCAAACATGAATTTAAATGTAGGAAACAATAAATTATAGATAAAAGAGGATTTTTATTTCTAAAAATATAAAATTGAAGAATGGTTATTCCTAGATTAGTAAATAAAAACACACAACTTTTGTATTATATAGTGGAATGATTCAAATTAAACTATTGTTTTATATTTATAATCAATAAAACTTTTATTTCAATGTCTATTTTAGACACAATGATGCTTTATTTCATTTTGGAATAAATGTTGTTATGGTATTTCATAATTAAATTATAGACCAATGATTCTAGAATCATTTATATCCAATTAGAAATAATGTTAAATAATATATAAGACTTAATTACCTATTGATGTCAATAAAATTCTTTCTCAAATAAAACCAATTGTAGTTGACTTGTTTGTATCCATAATAGTGTTTTAGACTCTATTGAGCTAATACACTAGGTATACTAAAGAAAATTAATTTATCAAGTTTTAGAAAAAAACCTGTATAAATAAATATATGCCACAAAGCTTCTAGAGTTGGTTAAAAAAGGCCATATGAACTATACCAAGGAGAAGCTAGAGGTAATCTCATATAATTCATGATATTTCTTTAAGGAATTTTTAGGAATTCTCAGTAAAGAAAGGAATAAACTTGGTAAAAGGATATAAGATCCTCCTTGATGGCTTGTATAAGTGTATATTAACCAAGTATTATTCAATCATTTATATGTGGATTGAATGTATTCCTAAACTCACATTTCCTCATACATCAAAGTTTCGATGGTAATAAAAGGGGAATGATGTGGAGTCTTGTATATATTGTAAATCCTCTATGATTTATTCAAAGAAATCATTTTCAAATTAGTAGCATGAATAACTATACGCCAACTTATTAAGTAATGTATATCATATATTCTACAATATGGTGTAAATATATTAAGTTGTAACTTAATTCTTTATGATGTAGGTTGTTTTTAATACCAAAAAATAGACATCAAAAGAAAAACACAAAGTGTATCTATGTTAACTATCATATTGCTACTCAGGATATTAACTACCCTAATATAAAAAGATATTAGTTATGATAAACTATATTTCTAAAAAAGGGGGAATAATATTTATTAAGATAGTGGGATTAGTATAAATTTCAATGAAGTATCAGATCTGATGCACATGAGTTGGAATAGAAATACAAACTCAACTAAGCTCTGTGGGAGAATTTATTCTAGAAACACATACTATATAGGAATACTAAAACTAAATAATTGGTTTTTTATTCACTAAGATGAGTGATATATATATATATATATTATTCTCAAAAATAACAAATTATACATGAAATTAGTAAAATGGTATTAAATTTTTTTCATGAATTCAATGATGGAAAACATATATAAAAATTATAAAACTCTATATTTTGAAGGTTTCTAGACTTTATACTGCTGATGGGTATTCAAGAAAAACTATATGTATGGTATAAGTCAGTACTAATAAAGAATTATTGATTATTAAATTTCTTATCGATAGTGATAAACATGTTCAATGATGAGACCTTCGCTCTGATCATCATTCTAAATCTAATTGAATTCTACTTGTCACAAAAAAAATTCTATGATCATTTATTGGAAATTGGATATCAAGGACAGTATCCTATGTGGAAACCCTATCGAATATGTATATATGATGCAACCTAAAGGGTTGGTGACACTAATAAATGAATATAAGATATGAAAATTACACACATCACTTTAGGGATAAAAGTAATAATAGTTATCCCAGAATATTTGGTTGGAATGAAGGAATTCCATGTGTATACAAGAGATTAGTGGGAGTGCTACAGTTTTACAAGATAATTTTTTGATAACATATGGAAAAAATTAACCAGTCCTAAAAGTTTGTTAAGACTAAGGAATTATTTTATTCAAAGTATGACTTGAAGTATCACCAAAGTTTTAGGGAACAAGATCTATAAAGATAGATTTATAGGGTTATTAAATATATTAAAAGTACATATTTGAAAAAGAATTTAATAATACAAGATGGATTCAAGAATAAATTGATGTCGTGGCACATGGCATGTAATCTCTCTAATAATGGAGGATATTATTATAAATAGAATCTTAGGTACCTAATTTTATTTTAGAATCTAATTTCTCATGCCATGATATTCATTGTGTTTAATATTACTATGTGTAAAACATAGAGGATGAATATCAAAACAATACTAGGAGAACTACATAGACCCAAAAATAGAACTTTATGATGGTACTTAAGTGAGTAGAACTAGATGAGTTCTTGGTAGATAGAGAAATAGGAATACTATTCATCAAGAAGATGTAAAACTAGCATTCCTTCTGATTTATTGATCTAATAATGTGGTGGGGATAAAGTAAAGATGCATAAAAAACTTATTACAACCAGTATTTTCCATATATATAATAATCGATTATGTTGTGACTTCTGAAGAAACTTAATAAGTGGTTTAGAAATTATTTACTAGGGTATACAAAGAAATAGTAAATTTTCATCATTAAAATAAACCTTTAATTTGGAATTATCTAAGTTGTTATATTTATAATAGAGGAAAAAAGGTAAATACTTGGTGATATCACTTATTGAGGGATTTTCTTAAGATTCAGGTCACAGTAAATAGATTTATCATAATTAAATGTTCTAGCACTAGAAACATATACAAAATAACATGGTAGGAATAATAGTTATATCCATATTCATCAAAAATATATTTATCAAGTGAGGATAACTAGTTTTTTAGAAATTGGATCCAGTGAAAGTGAGAGTTTGTTGGAGTTGGTTACCTAGAACTAACTACCTTTATACTTTAGATTACCTATATATATATTTAAAATTTTGAATATTAATCTTATCACATAATTATTAATTATTATGTGTTACATTAATGTGATAATGTACTTGGGATATTGGTCACATGGAAGGGACATAATAGTTCCCCTCTATGATGAGATCATTGAAGTTATATGACATATTCTATAAATACAAATCCTATGATCAGGATAACATTCTATGACGAGGCACATAATATGTTAGTTTTAAGGTGATAATACTCATAAATAAATAAGACTGCATCTCATGAATTTAGTAACTAGTAATCGCTAAGACGAGAGATTATGTTCACAGACTCTCTTATAGAAATTCCACACGTTTTCATGTCATTATAATTCATGTCTACAAACATGTATAATGTTATTTTGACTGTATTATTATTATCAATACATATCATGAATCATGAATTTTTATGTATTACCCAATTTCATGACAACCAATACTTATATAAATTATAATACATTAGGGACATCATGAATGAAATGTTATTAATGAATAATTCAAGAAAGGATTTATCCCTTCCATTATTTAATGGAAGTTGATACCTCAATCCCATTGATTGAAATGTAATTGATTGATAAATTCCAAGGATATATTTTTTGACAAGTTCATTTTAGATAGTTATAGAAAGAGTAATCGAGCACATAGGTTTATGACATAAAGTATGCAACCTGCTTTATTAGAGAATCATGAAAAATGGATTTTATTACACAATGAGCATTCATATGTTGTTGATGTCATTTTGACATATATTCTTTCTCTACGGGTGTCTTGAACCATTTCTAGATAGTAATATTAGACTTTAGTAAAGCCCAAATAATTTCATTGAGAAAGAGGATTAGAGTGTCACACACAAAGTGTTTCCTTGATCTCAGTTAAATTATTTTTGAATTTAGAAATGGAATAAATTAATATTCTCAAGACTGAGGAATATTATTTATTTAGGATTTATTAATCACAAATACCAAGTTAGTATTTATATGGGTGAATTAAATATTAAATAAATATTTATTTTCAATACCATGAATATAATACTTATTTATTTATTAAATAAATAATATTATTCAAATATTTATTCAGTGTTCAATAAATGTTGAGGAGGACAAAAAGATAAAGTTATATGTCACATTATAAATATTTATTTGAAAGACCATGAATAAATAATATTTATAATTGTACGAGTGTGTGAATCCCATGGGAATTATATAAGAGTTAGATATAATTAAATAATTAAATATTTAATTATTTAATGACATGGTATTTGATTATGTACAAGATGTTGCATACCATGTTATAATAATAATAATAATAATAATAATATTATTATTATTATTATTATTAAATGGGGTCCATTATGGGTTTAATTATTGATTAAGAGCCTCTATGCAATTAATATAATTAAATACTTAACTCTTTATATACCCTGTTATATCATTCATGAGATATATATATATACATATATCTGTGTGTGTGTGTGTGTGTGAACCTATACATTATGCACTAAAACGCTTCCCAAGATATTTCTCTCCACCAAGGAAATATTTAGGGAATTCTCTCAATAATAAGAGAAGAGATTATACTCATCCCTCTTAAGCTCGAGAGATCAAGATACAGTCCTTCAATGTTAAAAGGATTGTCATTATGATCATCAATGAATGGCAAAAGAAAACTAACATCTCAATGCTAGCACCCAAAATTTTGACAATGATGTTCCAAGATCAAGGAGTGTGTGTGGATCACCACTAGAGGAGATCTTATATGGTCCTCTTCCCACAATGATGATTCGACATGGAATAGGTTCATGAGATCGAAACCTTCATCGAAGAAATATCTCAAGCCTGAGGTATTATTATTATTGATTAAATTAATTATATATTAAACATAAAAAGACCATATCTCTTGGTTTTGGTTTTCTTATCTAGTTTCATCAGGTATATCTATTATGCATGATGATTTTTCATCATGATTTATCATATTACTATTTGTAATTAGAAAAAATCATCATTGGTAAAGGGCCCAACCAACACTTTCATTTTTCCCATAACCCACTCAGGTATATGGAGTGTATTCATAAAGGTGTATCATAGTAGAGGAATTTTTTAGTACACATTGGAATTTAATAGAGGGTGGTTTTTTTTTTTTTTTAATTTTATGATGCACTACTAGAAAATTGGGCTATAAAGATAGACTATGACCATGGATATAGGTTTTATCCTCTATTGGGATACTCATGGAGATTATCGCCATTGAAATAGCCCTTAAGTCTATAGCCATGGGAAATTCCTATGGAAATAGTCAATTTCACTGAGAGACCCTATAACCATGGGCCCTATTCCTATAACTATAGGATAAAAAATTTACTACTGTCAAGATTCGAACCTTTATCTCTATTCTGGGACTCATCCAAATTTACCACTCTACTAACATAATTAACTTAAATATATATTATATATATATATATATATTTTAATGAATTTATAAATATATTTTATTATTATTTCAAAATTCTCCATATATATAGGATATAATATAGCCACAATCAGGATTGAACATGGACCTAAAGGATTTCCCACACCCTCCCTGTGATATATTTTTCTTCTCATAATGGTATAGGAAACTATATAGGCATGGTTTAGTTTCACTATAATGAACAAACCCAAGTCAACCAAACTTGCCACCTAAGATGGCTCGTCATGATGTGAGGTAGAGAAACGATAATAGAACAAGTCTTGAATATAACTAAAATAAGACATGCACACCGAGTAAAAAGTGGAAACAAAGGAGATGAAACTAGGTCCATAAAATCCAAGACAAACAGATAAACCAAAAATTATTTCAAGTCCCCATGTTACCAATTGTCACCTCCAAACCATCTCGAACCAAAGACATCAACAACAAGAGAATCCAACATGCTACATGACACCCTTCTCTTTACCTGTATCCTACAATACAACATATAAAACTGCCCAAAAGAAAAGGTAGTGTGTGATCATAAATCCCAGTAGGATACTACTAAAGAGTCTATAAAAGTTTTAATATCACGAATGCCATAGTTCTATCTTTTGAAACAAAACAGTTTTACAAAGCATCTTTTATAAATCCCAAACCATTTATAAATCATTTTCTTTATTTTCATTTTGTTTTTATAAAATACTTTAATATCCAAAAAAATCTTTAATATGAAAATTAGAAGTGATAAAGCAAGAAATAATATCCATTCATAATAAGGTAAGTAACTAAAAACATATCCATAAAATACCATCATGAAAAAAAATCATGACCAACAATCCATGACATATAAATCATCATGCGATAAAATTTATAAATGGCCAAGAAAACTATCATTTTTGGGCTCTAGCCTATGGTAAAATACATACTAGACACTAACAAGCCTAAACATGAATAATGTTGATATAAACCAATATCAAGTCCTTCTATAGTCCATTGATATAAAAAAGGTTACCCCTAGTGGTTACACACACACTAAGGCTACCTATGTTTATTTCTCGATGCACCCAAGCTTCCGAAATTGATATATTTAAAATTAAATTTCAAAAACATTCTCACAATTTAATAAAATATTTTTAAATCCATGATAATACTACTTTCATGTTTGAAAACCCATTTTTGAATCAAGAAATATTATTTTTAAATAAAAACACTTTATATTTCCAAGAAATCATTTAAAACAAAAAATAATTTCTAAACATTGAACAATCCAAAGTAATTTATCAATAAAAATATAAAATTAAAATAATTAACCTATTCTATAAAAACACCTACCTCAAAATGGTATAACCCTAGCTGCCTTCAATAATGGTGATCAAAATGGTATAACCCTATCCGCCTTCAATAATGGTGATTGGAAACCAAGAGATTAGCCTTTGTATGACAAGGCAAAATAAGAAACTAAAAAGGGTTGATATAAATAACTATATGATCATGAATATCAATCATAAACACAGTCGACAACACATTCAAAACCAATTAAAATTAAATAAATAAGGGATTCTTACCCAGATAAGCATACCCTAACAACCCTTATGATCGATCACCAAACTGGGTGATCTAGAAGAAAGGGAATCACTCAAAATCACCTGGAGAGCTCCAGGACATGAGAGGACAGGATTCACGGTAGAATAAAATTAGAAAACACCTGTATGGTTCTCTAAAAACTACAATTAATGAGATTAACATGGCATGAAATTTAATTTCATGTTGTGTAATCCACAAGTCTCATATACACCTAATAAGGTGTCACCTTGGATTAAAAATACAATTTTTGACTATTACACATTGTGAACCTATCACACGGTGTGTAAAACTTTCAAATCAGGAACCATTTCATAATATCTGATAGGTAATTAATACACATCATGTAACCCCTTTACACATCATGAAATTTCCCTAAAATAATGCAAAAACTGCAGGTTTAAGAAGAAAAACCCAAAAAATCACTCCTGTCATTCTCTAAACTTGGGAATAACCTCAATAATATTTTGAAATAATTATACCCAAACTCCATTAAATCAAAGAAACATACATCATTGGACGTTAGGTCATTTTCCCTAGAAAAGGATATCCATCCTCAATAAACCTAAAAATGAACCCAAATGAGGACAATGAAATGAAACATAAATGAAAGTGTACATGAAAGAAATAACGGTATATTACAATATCCCTACCACAAAATCTTTATGTCCCCAAAAATTTCTCAAGAATATGGATCTATAAAAAATAAGGACACTTTTTCCTCATCAATGATTCCCACTCCCATGTCCCATGCTTATCATGTTTTCACTATCATAGTATCTAGACCAGTTGAATCATTTTACTATGTAGTACTTTATCCTAAAGATCCATAATATGAACTAGTTGTTCAAAAATGGTTGTATTGGGCTCAAGATCAATATCCTCTCATATTATCACATGCGAAGTATCCAGTATACACCTATTCAACTAAGAAACATGAAACATATCATGGATAAATTTCAAATTATATAGTAATTCCAACTGATATGACACTTTCCACATTCATCCAATGATTTAAAATGGTCCCACACACCTTGGTGTTAACTTACCTTTCCTACCCAACCGATGATGTCCCATGAAAGGTGAAACTCTAAGAAAAACTTGATCAATAACCTCAAAATTTAGATCCCAATGATGATGGTCTGTATAATATTTATAAAAACTCTCAGTTTTTATCAATCTTCTTTGGATAAACTAAACCATCTTCATCATCTGTTGAAAAAGACTTTGAATAACCAAGGAACAATCTCCCAAGTCTACCCAACATAGGGGGGGTCTACATGGCTGCCTATACAAAACCTCAAAGGGCTCTATCTTAATCGTGTCTTGATAACTGTTTTTATAGGAAAAATCAACCAAAGGAAAATTTATATCCCAAGAACCATCAAAATCAAAGAGAATATCCTTGAGAACTTGGATAGTCCTATATATCTTCCCATCTATCTATAGATGATATTTCATTCTTAATTTCAATTGGGAACCCATCTCCTTCTATAAACGTTTCTAGAACCTAGACATGAACTTCATGTTCCTATTAGATATAACCATAGGGGGAACCCCAATAATTCTCATAATCTCTTGTACATAAAAGTCCTCAAGCTATTCCAACTTAATCATATCCTTGATAGGGAATATATGTGATGATTCCATGAGTTTATCTATAATCACCCAAATTGCATCCTTCACACTGGGTTTCCATGGTAAAACAATGAAGAAATCCATAGAAATATCATACCACTTCCATACTATAATGGATAAGGGCTTAAAAAAACCTATAGATCTCTAGTGTTACACATTAATTTTATGACAAGTAATACCCCATGATACAAAATATGTAATCAACTGCCTCATCCCCATCCACTAATACTAACGTCTCGAGTCGTGATACATTTTGGTAGTCCCAGGGTGTACAGACCAACAAGACCAATCCCAATATCCATCAACTCCTTTATTAGGGAAAATGGAATAGACAAACTTCTATGGAATCACAAATCTTCACTAGGATACTGAGACCAATCAACTGAGGTTCCCCACCATATAAGGATTTCACAAAAAGTTGGCACTTATTGTCTTCCACGTACTCAAGCTAAACTCACTCATCAAAATATGATTCATCCTTAATAAAATCCAAGAACACCCTAACACCAACCTATTACACTCCCAAGATCATCTCATTAAATAAAATCATTAGAAACTACTCCTCAACTGATTCTTTTATGGGTTATTTCAGAAATTTTCTGCTCAAAATATTGGAAAACACATTTCCTTTTCTGAGAGTGTATGAAATATAAAAATCAAAAGTATGAAGATAATCCACCCATAATATTTGTCAAAAGTTCATATCCCTTTGAGTAAAATTATATTTTAGGATCTTATAATATGAATACATTTTAAATCACTCCCTAAAGAGATAGTGATTCCATATTTTGTGTGAATTCATATCAGCTACTAACTCAAGATCATGGGTAGGGTAGTTATTTTCATGAGGGAATAACTGGAGAGGGACATAATCCACCACCTATTACCCATACATTAAGAAAAATAAAAAACCCATTCTAGATGTATCGTGGAGAACATAATAACCCGAATATGGTTCTAAAAAAATCAAAATTGGAGTTAAAGTAAATATAACCTTCAGTTCCTCAAAATATCTCTGACATTTTTTGTTCCACTCAAACGTTACATCCATATGGGTTAAGGATTTCATTACAGATACAATCTTAGAGAAGTCTAAAAAAAACCACCTATAATAATTATATATCCCCAAAAATATTTATATCTAGAACACATTGTTTGGTCTCTCCTATGACATAACTACTTGTACCGTTTTAGGATCCACTGAGACACCCTCTCAAATATTACTTGCCCCAGAAATTTCACTTCCGAGATCCAAAAATCACATTTGGAAAGCTTACCATACAGACTATATTACCTAAAAATCCTTATAATTATATTCAAATTGTCCATATGATCCTCCTCTCACTTGGAGTAAACCAATATATCATCCATGAACACCACAAAAAAAGTGTCCAATAACCGATGAAGGATATGGTTCATCAAATCCATAAATACCACATGAGTATTAGTGGGAACAAACAACATAATGAGAAACTCAAAATGCACATATTGACTCCTAAATGTTGTATTAGTTATATATTCCTCTTAGAATCTCAACTGGTGGTACCTAGACCATAGTTCAATCTTTTAAAACTAGTGATCCCCTCTAAGATTACCAAATAGATCATATATCCTAGGAAAAAAATATTTGTTCTTAATGGTCACTTGATTCGATTTTCAATAGTCAATACAAATTATAAGGCTCCCTTCCACCTTATTATAAAAGAGGACATGTGAAGACCATGGTGACATGCTAGAATGAATAAATCCCTTAGCCTATAGGTCCTCAAGCTAAAATTTAAGTTCGATCAACTCAAGAGGATTTATTTTATAAGATGGAATAGAAATGGGAATTGTTTTAGGAAGCATGTCTATAGTAAACTCAGCCTCTCTATATGGAAGTAAACCATAAAAATCATTTGGAATGAACTAAAGGTACACACATAACACTGTAAAAAGTAGAATACCTGAACAAGGGTCAACAACATCAAGAAACATATATGAAAATTGGCACAATATTACCCCATCATAAGGAACAACATGCCCTTACCTTCCCAATTTAGAGTCCCACTCACCCTGAAAAACATGAGTAACCTCATCGACATATAAGAAATATACCCAGTGATGATAATAATCTATCCAGGCCTTAACAATGATCATCTAATATATACAGATAATCAAGTCAAAGATGTGAAGATCGAGCACTAAGAAGTCCCACTCCACCTCAAAGTTAACTATAATCACCCAACACGTAGGACATATAAAACCTTATTCGAACCTCTTTTCTAAAGAAATATAAAGATCTTTGTATGATAGTAATATTCTGGTTGATTGTTGTTGGAGGTGAAATTGGAATTTTGGGGAACCCACACAATCTACATGGTTTTGATTCAGATGAGGATAGAGATGGTCGTCTTCATCATGCACGACTTTTCAGATTTGGTTGATTGAGAGGGTATGGCGTAGCCATTGGTACTGGGCTTGTGCATTCTTGCACGAGACAGTTTTCTGAGCAGCCATTCTTTGGTGGAGTCATGACTTAATGTTGTTGATGCTGGGTTGAATCATTTCTTTGTAGTTTTTTATGGGTTTCAACCCTCTGTTTTCTCAAATTTTGTTTATGTATTGATGTTTTTGATGTCTTGGTTTCCCCCCTTTACCCATAAAAGGTGGATTTATCCAAAATCAATAAAAATACTGGCCTTTGTACCATTCAGTCAAAGGCATCTAAAGATCCAAAAAGAATGGAATAAGATCATAACACAAGCCCAACACATCCACCATCTTGGATGATATAAAAGTGTGAGTATAACCTGCATCAAACAAATATAACATCATTGAAGATTAAATAAATATCATACATATAATTGTATTCATCCCTACTTTAGATTACTCTAGTGAATACTCTACTGCATAAATATAACTTGTCTTATCCACATGAACATACCCCTTGGATTGAGGATTAGACCCACCACCTTTGGAAGCATCTACATGAACCAATGAACCCTTAGTGAATGTGGATTCAACCTTACTGCCCTCAGATATCCTGTTATAAAAAAATTTCAGATGGACATATCACCCATAACCATGAAAATTCCTAGGATCCTACAAATAGTTAATCTTGGTATGAACTCACTGTCCACACTGATATAAAAAACCTATTGCTACTCTAATGAAGCTCCTGAAACTGGTCCTGATGAAAATTGACCACTATTATGTTTCCTATTGTGGTCAGAAGATACAATATGGCTAACCACTACGCCAACTAAAGGTCCACCCAAACCCATCCTTCTAGCTATGTCTACCTCATCCATAGATACTTTTTTTACTAACTCCACAAAGGTCGGAAGGCACTGAAAAACCATAATTAAAAGAATATCATCCCTCATCCCCATATCAAACCTTCTAGTTTTTAGGTGATCATTTGTAACAATATCTTGTGGTAGATGAACCAACTTAGAAAAATAGGTGGAATCAATAAAAAATATTTCACTTTTTCAAATAGGGACATATCTGTTGGTAAAAGAACATTTTTTGTTGGAAAAACATTTTACCAACAGTTATGTCCCTATCACTAAACTGTTGGTAAAAACACTGTCGCCAAATGTTATTGTGACAGATAAAATGATTCTGTTTCAATTATAATAATACCAAAAAATAATTTATATGTTGGTCAAAATGTTTAGCAACAAATTAATACGACTAATATATCTGTTTCTAATATTATTAACATTTATAAACAATACTAACAATTAATATTTGTTTTTAAATTATAATTTAAATGTTGGAATTAAAATATTTATTGTTAAAATTTTATATAATATTTATTAATACAATTATATATAATATATTAATATATTAATTATATATTTTTTAAAGATGAAGGATGATCCTCATTTATTAAAAGAAAGAAAAGATAGTGGTCAAAATAATTACAGAAGAATAAGGAAAATCCAAAATCAGAAACTACTTACCGATCTTTTTCAACAGTCATGCACTTAACCACTTTTCCTCTTCTCGTAGTGCATTCTAGTCAACCCTTCCACGATCTTTCCCCCAACCTCATGATCTCCCCCTACTTGATGTAAGATATTGAAGCCTTTTATAAATCGTTTCTGCATCAGTGATTTCAGAATCAGAGCTGTCCTCTTATCACTCTTCACATTTGTCAGGAGAGGTGTCTTTTCCACAAGCGCCACCATTCCATCAACTGTCAATGCTTCAACCGGGTCCACAATATTCTAGTGCTCTACAATCAAATTCCCAACCACCACATAAGTGTCAATCGGAGGCTTTGTCTTCTTATATAAAACAAGTTTAAATACTTCACTATCCACAAAAAGCTTTGAAGATTTAGAAATGAATCGAGAGTCAGATTCAAGCTCTAAAAGACTTTACATGGAACTCAATGAAACTTCATCTTTGATATATTTCTCACAAACATCGGACATCGCTGTCATGGAATCCCCATCACTTCACATGAAAAACTATCTCCTTTAATGGATTTTAACATGCACAACTTCACTATCATCCCTTTGAGGACCACCCCTGTATGTTTGAAGAAAAAATTTTCCACTTTAGACATCACCATCACCAGCAATGTTATGATCACAAGAAAAACCTATCCACTTAAAAGAAACGTTCACAAGCAGCACTTGTTCACAAGAAACATTTAGATTATAATAATCACTTTTCCACTTACAAGCACTTGTTCAAAAGATGCGTCTATTCACTTACAAGAAACACCTATCCACTAGTAGCACCCGTCCACTCACAAGCATCACCTGTCCACTAGCATCACCTTTCCACTTACAAGAAACCATCATAAGAAACATTATGATAAAAACCAAAACCTATCCATCTCCAGCTCTGATCACAAGTAGAACCTATCCAAACACATCACAACAAATAGTTTTCATTTAAACACATGATATAAAAATATCATCCAATGACCACAATAAGAAGATTATCTAACCAGTGGAAACAACAATAATAAGATGATCAAACAAGAGACCACAAAACCAGAAGATTATCCATCCAATGGCCACAACAAGAATATGCAACCAATGATCACAAAAATAATATCTAACCAATGAGAAAAAAAAACTTACATAATTCATGATAAAAAAATAACCAGTGAGTAAAAAAATAGAAAAATGACTAGAAGAACCATTAACTACAAAAAAATACAACAAACCACATTAACAAAAGATAACTAGTGACCACAACTAAAAATAACAATGCATGATATAAAAATAAAAATAATATTATCTATCCTATGACCAAAAACCATTGAGAATGACACTAATTTCAATTAAGAGACACATAACTCAAAATCTATAATCTAGTAACACTACATTAAATTACATAATCTAGTAACACTACATGAAATTACATAATCTATTAAAGATACTTTCAATAGAGAATGAAACTAATTTTTGATTGAGAATGATGCCTAATTCAATAGATGAAACCCCATTTAGTGTAATAAAAAACCTTAGGCATTAAGGATAGAGTTACAAATATGGTCTTGAAGGAAATTTTCAAATTATATGAACATAACTAGGAACTTATTGTCTTCTTTCAATTTTAATTAAAAGTAAAAACACATGTTTATGTTAATGTATTGCTAAAGGGTGTTCCTTTTGATGAGGTTTTGGAGGTGTTTTCCAAGTGAGGGATGATAAAGGAGGACCCCGAAACAAAAATTCCTTGAGTGAAGATCTATGTTGACAAGGAAACAGGAAAAAAGGGTGATTCACTTGTTACATATTTGAAGGAACCTTTAGTTTCTTTGGCTATAGAGACCGTGGATAGGACAACTATTCGACTAGGTTTCAATACCCCCATGTTAGTGACCCAAGCCAAATTTGAGAAAAAATGGGAGAAATTCATAGCAAAACAAGTGGAAAATAGAAAGAAAAAGAAACTTTGGTTGAACGAATATACTTGGATGGGGTGACTATGATGATTCCAATGTATCGATTCTAGATATTGTTATCCTTCTACATATGTTTACTATTGCTGAAATGATATCTGATATGAATCTACATTTAGAATTAGAAGTGGATGTTGAAGAGGAATGTGCGAAGCTTGGTCTGGCTGACTCTATCAAGGTTTTTGAGAATCATCCTCAGGGTGTTGTCCTGACAAAGTTTAAGAATGTGAAAAAATACATAATAGAATATAGTTAATGAATGGGTGATGGTTTGGTGGAAGGTAGGTTGATGCAAGCATGGATGATGTGGGGGTGTCAACCACATGATGGTATAGGACCTGGATGCTGACGTTGCCCAGCTGGAGAAGTTCGACGTTGAGCTATAGGTAGGCATGTAAATTACAAATCAGAAATAAATGTTCACACAAATGTTTTCCATGTTCTTAAAGTAGTAATTCAAATCATTATACATTTATATTATATTTTGTTTTTACTTTATTATCTTGCATTATTATTCTTAATAAGGGGAAGGATTTCAACTTCACCTATTAAAAACCTCTTATATAGAGAGAAAAATGGATCACACAATTTCCAGATTCCAATAACAGACCTAATGATTAAAGAAAAACAGAGTTGGATTACAGATCATGTGCATAAAAAACAAGATGATTGAAAAAACACCACAAGTTAGGGATCTATTATTTATATTGATCACATTTATATTTTTATCGAATTATGGTTCTTTATCATGGTTCTTTTGTGTATTTTTTTTGAATATTTTCTGGAGGTGGTGATGTTCCTAGAGGATTAGAATAATGAAACAAAAAGAGATGAAAAGAATGAAGAAACAAATAAGTGGCAAGCAAACAATCATTATGATTTAGAGGAAAGGGTAAAGGTGGAGAAACCTCAGCTTGATGCTATCAAATTTAGAGGCAAGGGTGAATGTGGTGAGTGTATTAGCATCATGATACTGGGTGATGCATCACCCCAAATAACTTTCTTTGATGTCCTATACCAAAAAACAATAGAAAGATGAAACAAAGAGTTAGAAAGAAAATAAGGGATCCTGAAAGTGGCATCACCATTCATGATATAAAATACAAAGTTTCCTAAAAAATCACTCTGTTGAAAAGATAACCTTTCTCAGGCCTTTTTATAAAAATTGAATGTAACATTTTAGAATTTTGGTGCATGTTACATTTTCAAGATCGATTCAGCATGCACATTACAAAATCAGTATACAGATAGTTTCACAGCAAAACATAAAAGTAGAAATAGTAGGCTTTAGTGGGAAATAGTGGTAGAAATTAGTTGTAAAAATAATATATTAAGAGGAAATGTATATAGTTTACCTTTCCCCCACATTTATATTTTAGAATGTGAGAAGAAATTAGACATTTAAAAATAATAGGGTGTTAGGATATGACCTAGATGCTCAATTGTTGAAGTGGATAACTTCTTGAAGTTGTCTTTAATATGGTGGACTGCATTTCTCTCTTTATTTTCCTACAAAAGAAACAAGAAAAAAATAATATAATTAAAAACCAACAAAAGAAACACATACCTGAGTGTTTTATTTCAAGGTGAACAGCTGCTCCATTGCATGTACATGGCCAATCAATCTTTATTTATGAAACCTCTCCAGTAATCTACTGGGATCAAATTGTACTAGAATCTAGATGAAGTTTGACTTTCTCTCTCTCTTCTCCTATACAAAACATATAACACCTTTCCAAAAAAACTAAATAAATGGTTAGAGTTCATGTTTGATAGAGGTAAGAAATAAGAACAAATTTCAATTTTATACAAGAAATAAGTCCTACTTAAATATTTTATTTCAAAAATGAATGTTTTGAAATTGTTTTCATAAAAGGGAGTCATACTCTCATTTATTCTCACAAAAAAATCAGTTGCATTCAATTTTGGTGAAAGTGTTAGGCACAAGTGACCTTCAAATAAAAATTCAATATTGATTTCATCATTGAAAACCAATTACTCTTCATCTTCTAAAGGTTTAAATATTATGTTTGTGGAAAGGGGTAATTAAAACTTTATGTTCTCTACACTAACAAAGCACTCATTTATATTTTTAAAATATTTCAAATCAGTACATTATCTCTTTCATCCAATCAAAACAAATCATTTCATAATAAATTTCATCACTAAAAAAATCAATTTCATCCAATTAAACATGTAATTTAAAATTTTCAAGATCATTTTCAATTTCAAAATCATTATCCAATTCATTAAGAAATTTATGTTAAAAAGGCCGAGTTTCCAATTTAAATGGATTAAAGAATTGATTTTGGTATCAAAAAAATGTGTTCCAAATTTTTTTTAGCAAGGCGGTCAAGTTCTATATGTTCACAAGAAAATTCAAAAAACAAAGGTTAACTTTCAGCAATGAAGAAGTATATAGCTTTTGAGTTGCAAGAATTCATTTCATCTTTTTATGGAAAATAAAAAATGGGAAATGACACCTCTAAGTCCAATTAAACATGTTCTTCTTCATTTATATTTTTATATCCATTAGAAAAATCATCACAAAAAAATCTAGAATTAATTTTTAACCACTATTTTTATGAATTTCATAAGTAAATTAATTAGAAAAAATCATTTTAGTAGTTATAATATCATCCCAATGTGAGTTTTAATTTTTAGAAGCAGCTTCAAAGGATCTCACATTAATGGTTTCACACAAAATGACTTTTTAATTTAATAAAACATGTGAAACAATATGTCCATACTCAATAGATATTTCAATATCATCTAAAGTATACTCACAAAGGACACACGAAACAATGGTTTATTTTCCATTTTCAAATTCATAAAAGTTATGTAAAATCTAGTGTATAATTTGAAAAAAAATAATCATGTTACAAAGGACACAACTACAAAAATAAACACACACACAAAATACATGAGACAACAATAAGTAGATAAAAAATCTTACTCACAAAAATAGAAGAGTTCTTCTCAAGACACATTAATGGATTTCAATGAAATGAAGTGTACCATCATCAATTGTAAAATATTCAACATCCAATATTGCCATATTTTTCTCATTGGCATCAATTGACATGTTAGTTTGTAATTTATACACCTTAGGTATAATATAGACTGTAACATCTTTAGGTATGATCTATTCCTCCATTTTATGTATGATATCTTCTTCATCAGAACCCAAGAGTAAATTTCTCTACAATAAATATATAAACCAATTATTTTTCAATACTAAATAGAGTGAGGTATGTCAAATAATATATCCATGAACATGAATAAATAGACCTCAATATGCATTGATAAAGAAATTTAATAAAATTTGTGAAATGTGGAGAATCTTTGTGATGTTCAGGTTGTTCAGTAATAATATGCAAATAAAAAATGTGTTTAAGGAATTGTGATGTAAATTTTCCTATAGAAGTAAGGGATAATTTCTATAGTTTATATAAGAGAAATAATTATTAGAATCCAATTATATGTTATCAATATATGTTATGTCTAAAGAGTGAACTTCACGATTGTAGCAGTAATCATTAAGAAGGGTGGGATCCTAATTGGATTTCAAAGCTGTTAACAATGTAAGAATCCTAAGCAATGAAGCCTAGAATACAAAATAAAATTTCGATAAACAATAACAAAAAACAGCAATCATACAAGCATATAATTCATAAAATCTACTTATAGATGGATTGGTAAAAATTTTACATATCCATACCGACATGGGGATATCATGGATTACCATCATAATATGTATTAATGATAGAAAGATTTATACTGAAATGATGTTGGAATAAGAAATTTTAGCACGTCATCAAAGTTGAAACCAATCTACAGAATCACTCTCCCAGGTTCCGCACCAAACAACAGTGCACATTTCAGTTCACCTGATCACCATCTTCCCAAACTATCCACTATTACAGTAACATTTTAGGCTGTCCAAATCATAAATCAATGCAAAATAATTACTAGATTCCAGTTCAACCAACCACTTGAGAAAAAATCAATTATATCTAGTGAATTTGTTTCCCACATAAGAAACAAAAAAAAGACCAGCAGTAAACTGACTTCAAACAATCAGATAGCTAAGAACTCTAATTTGAAATACTGAACATCAAACCAAGAGAACCACTGGCATCTTGAGTGCAAACTTAGGCCCACATTAAAGATTTTCAATGAGAAAATGAACCAACAATCACTAGATAACATCTTCTAGATACTCAACACAAAAACCTTCAATGAAACATGGTACATTGCTTTCAGGTACCAGAATCACTATCAAGCAACACCAGGACCCCAAGACATGTCACCAGGATTCACCGCTGTGGAAATAATCCACCAAAACAACCTCAAGAAGAACTCAAAACCACCACAGATGCTTTTGAATCTAAAAAAAAAGACTCCAACCAACATGAACTGAAATACCACAAGAGGAAAATGTTTGATTTCAGGAAGATCCGCCGAGAGAGGAGATGAATTGAACCCTTCCCATGAAGCTAGCCCCTTGAAGAGGAAGGAAGGGTCCAACGCAGCCAGTGCTGATTAGGTATTAATCCATTCAAGATAGAATCCCCCATATTAAAATTAAATAATTAAATAATTAATTTATTAAATTTATTTTTATTATTTTTAATTATGTTTGTTAAATTATATATAAAAAATAAATTGTCATGTATAGAGAGAGTGTAAAAAAATATTTAAATGTTTATTAAATGAACAACATTGAAAAATATACAATATTAATATTTAGAGAAATTGGAAATTAAAATCAATTAATGACATATTTTTAATAAAATCCAAAAAATAAATATTGAATTTAGTGTAATAATAATAATATATATAAAAAATTTGGTTTATTTAGATTGATTATTGATAAAATATTTGTTGTTATTGATTGGTTTATTATAACAATTTTTATTGATAGAAAAAAGAATTGTTTGTGATAGTTATTATTAATAACAAATTTATGTGTTAGTAAAAAAGAAAATGTTGGTATTAGTATGATGGATAAATAGATCTTACTATTGGTAAAAGATTTGTTGGTATTGAACTATCAATATCAAAAAATATATATGTTGTTAAAAACAAGTGTTGGTAATTAAAACTAATACCAATAAAAATTAATATCTTTTGGAATTGTTCACTTATACTAATATATATATTATCTGACAATAAATTTCTATTGATATAAGTCATTTTTTTAGTGAATAATCCAGAACGGTATGCTCCCCCTACTCTAAGGTCAGAAGTTCCTAGGTCTTCACCACACATAACATCTTAGAGTAAAACTTTTGATTAAATATTTTCTTAAAAGAATCCTAGGTAATATAATTGTGCAACTTATCTTGCACAATAGAGTCCTACCACCTCATTCTCAAACCCTTGAGCATATACGTGAAAAAAACACACCATAGAGTCATCATAATTCTTTAAGAAATTAAATATCCCCTCAATCCACTCAAGATACTCCTTAGACTCATGTGGTCCTTTATCACCAAGAAATACGGGTGGATGCTACTTAGTAAATTCAGATCCATGATCCACTACACATCTTGGGTCCCCAACACCCACTTGACCGAGAGTCTGAATAGTATAGATTATAGCCTCTTCCAAAGAAGGGCCCACCAGATAATTCTCCTATGAAACCTATCTCATATCTCCCCTACTCATATTTGGAGGTTATCTTATAGGATTCATTTTTTGATAAACACGGGACAATAACCAAATCATTCATTAGAAAATTCTAGAATCACATGAATAACTTCAAGAATCCAAAACAAAGCTTTCAAACAATTAGTATTTAAAGAAATTACAATTTCCATGATCAAAATAAAACACATTAAAATGGAACATGTCCATTTAAATAAACTTACCATACATTTCATTCAAAAAACGTCAAACTCTAAGTCTCAAACCTAGTAAAAATTCCCAACAAACCATGTTAACTTAGATTAAATCATGGGATTGATTTGGAAAATTCCCCTTTTCCCACCAACTATCCAAATCCTGGTGATCCTAGCTATTGTCTACCCAAACATATAATCAAACTCAGTTAGTGCTAACACACTTCAGGCTGATTGAATCCACTGATACCAAATTATATTGAAATAACCTGGGTCAACCAAACCATCCATTTGAGTCATCCCGTCACAGTGTGAGGTATAGAAAATATAATAGAAAAAGTCTTGAATAAAGCCAAAAAATACATATAATCATAGTAAAAGAGGAAAAAAAAGTAGATATAACTAGGTCTATACAATCTATGAAAGATGGATAAACTAAAAAGTATTTTAGGTACCCATGTAACCAAAAATCATCTCCAAACCATCCTAAAATAAAGGTAGTGACAATAATAAAAGCCAACATGCTACATAATGACCTTCCCTTTACCTGTATCCTACAATACAAAATCTACAACTGCCCAAAGTAAAAATTAGGTTGTGAGTACAAATCCTTTGATTTTCATAAAATCCTTTCTTATCAACAAAAACCTATAATGTTACAAGTAGAATTGATAATTTAAGAAATAATATCCATGCATCATAAGGTAATAAATTAAACACATATCCATGAAATCTCATCATGAAAAAATATGAGCAAAAATCAATGACATACAAACCATCATGGAATAAAATCTATAAATGACCAAGAACACTATGATTTTTGGTTTCTTTCCTATGGGAAAATACGTAGTGGAAACTAAATATCCTAAACATGCATAACGTTGATATCTACTAATATCAAGTCCTTCCATAGTCTATCAATATCAAAAAGGTTACCTCCTATTGGTTCTATACACACTAAGGCTACCTGTTTCTATTTCTTGATTCACCCATGGTTCCCCAAGTGCTATCTTATCAAATTAAATTTCAAAAACATGCTCATAATTTTATAAAACATTTTCAAAGTCAATAAAATCCTACTTAGGTGATTGAAACCCCATTTTCGAATCAAACAATTTCATTTTTAAATTAAAACCCTTTAAAACCCATTATCTTTCCAAGAAATCATTTGAAACCACAAATCACTTCTTAAAATTGAACAATCCAAAGAAATTTATCAAGAACTACATGAAATTCAAATAATTAACTCATTATATAGAAACAGCTACCTTAAAATGGTATAAACCTAGACTCCTTCAATAATGGTGATTGGAAACCAAGAGATCAACCTTCATATGAAAAGAAACGACAAGAAACTAAAAATTATTGATATAAGTCACCATCCGATCATGGGTCTCAATCATAAATTCACCTGAAACCACTTCCATGACTAGAGACAATGAAATAAAGTAGGAACACTTACCCAAAGAAGTGTACTATGACAACCCTTATGATCGATTTCCAAACAAGGAAATCCAAAAGGAATGGAATCACCAAAAATCTCCTAGAGAGCTCTCAAACATAAGAGGAGAGAATAAATGGTCAAATTAAATGATAAAACACCTATACAACACCGTAAAAACCATAACTCTTGATATTTCCATAGTGAGAAATCCAATTTCACATCATGTAATCCATGCAGCTCATATATGCTGAATATGGCATCACCCTAGATAAAAAATCTGATTTTAGACCATTACACATCATGAACCTATTACATGGAGTGTAAAAATTTCACATCATGAATCAAATCATTACATTTTTAGGTGATTAATACACATTTTTAACACCTTTAAACAACATGTAATTCACTAAAAAACTACAAAAAACTATAGGTTTTAGTAGAAAAACCCAAAAACTAACTTTGGGAATTATCTAAACTTGGGAAGAACCTCACTAATATTTTAAAACAATTATACCCAGAATCCATTAATTCAAAAAAAATATCATTGGAATTTAGTTCATTTTCCCTGAAAAAGGATCTCCATCCCTAATAACCCCATAAACGTACCCAAACAAGGATTATGGAATGAAACATAAATGAAGGAGTTCCTAAAAGAAGTAACGATATGTTATATTCCCTGTGGCTATAATTTGTTTCTCACTCCCTTATGTCCATGGTTGGGTATGAATAGGGATATAAGACACCTATATCCACAGTCAAGACCAATTGTGGGTATATATGTATGATGAGTTTTTTTGTAGTCATTTGTATTTGGGTTTATATAGTTTTATTTAGGGTTACTGATTTTATATTAATAAAAATGCCTCCAGTATATTGTATTAGATACCCTAAGTGCTAATTGATAACCTTTTAACTATTATAGGAATTTTTCAAGGGTCATCTCTCAATTTCATCACTAAGTTATGTGGGGTCATGGGGGAATTGAGTAATGACACAATAGTGTTAGAGAATAGTTCATTATATGTTATTTTTAAGTGAGTTTTTATGATTAAGTTGAAGGGATTCCACCAAATAACTATCCAAAAGTTTTTCACGAGGATGGAATATAGGAATTATGAAACAGGATATCATCCAAAATTAAACGATAAGGTGTGCCAAAGTTTTTTGGTAATGTATCATACCTTGAAGCATAAAAAATAAATATATTAAATTGATGTTATTTTTTATTTGGTTAATACTCTAGGCTAATTTTTAGTACCCCTAGTAGTAGGTTTACTTCATAATTCAGCTCTACATTGGTGGATAATGGATCACATGGATTAATATAATATGTATTGGGGAGAATTTCATGAACTAATCATGAATTTATTTTATGAATTCACATGGATGAATGTATGGAGGGGATCATTGAAATTTAGAAAAGATAATCCAATGTATGCGATCATGGAGTTCACTTTAGGAAGATGATAAGACTTTATATTAACTTTCAAACTCATGATTAAATATGAAAAATTCATTTTGAGTCTTATTTAAGGCTAGATATTCAAAATAATGTATTTTCATTTATATTAAATACCTAAAAGGAATCAAGGATTCATGTAGAAGTTGTAGAAATTATTTTATCTAGGGATCTTGTTTTTGGTAATACTCTTTAAAAATATGTTAAAAATGGGGTGATTAATTATATATGTATTAATTATTATCCTATTAGTTATCATAATATAATTTTAAGATATTATCATAGATAATTAATGTAGTTATGAGCCTTAGGTATGAGTAGTTAAAGATTATCTAAAATGAGAGGGTTGATCTGTTTCTTTTTTAATGGAATGAGATGTCGGGTGTATAAGTTTTCCTTAGTTACAAATGGGTAAATGGATGAAGGTATAGAAATTTATCCTTAGTTATAGGTGAGATGATATTTTTCCCTTTCCATTATCATGTTATCATTTTATTTTTAGTGAAATCCTAAAATATTTCTTTTTTATAAATTGTTTTCTTGATGAGAAGTCTTACTTCATCACTTCATTATCTTTTCTCTAATAGAATCAATGAAATATTGGGGGCTCAATCAAGTTCTAAGTTATAGTTTGTTAAATTTATTCTTCTCTTTGATTATTACTCACCAATCCTCTTTTCTTGAATAGAGTTTCAATTAACATGATCTCATTCCTCCACGATTTCATAGTGATCCTTATACTATAAAAAATACTTTGATGTTATGTAAAAACACATATTCTTTATCATTAATTATTTCCCCACATTAATGTTTATTCACATTAGATATTGATAAATATTTTAAGAAAATTTTTAGAGGTGTCTGTAATATAGAGACATGAAAATTCAAATATAATACTTTGTTAAATTTTTAGTGGGTAAAGTGGTAATTTTATTTTGATGGGATATTAAAGGGGTTTGATGAATAAATATTATATTGATGAAAAGGGATAATGAAAATTTTAATTAAATAAAAAATTGTGTTTTAATGTGGTTATATATAGAAAAAATGATATTTTTGGTGTTGATTCAATTATATTAAAATGTATTTTTGTATGAGCATGTAAATAATTTTGTAACTTAACATAGTTCCCCATTCAGATAGTTATGGTTTCTAATTAATTAATGATATATAATAGAGTAAATTAATGGTATTTTAACCTTTCATTATGTGGTAGATAAATAAAATTTTCAGAATATAAATATATGGGGGTCTTAATAGTGAATCCATGATTAATGAAAAAATAAATAGGGATGGATGGGTGGGTTATCCCGTGGGGGGATACGACATACTTTTCTAGCCTATGTGTGTTTGGTGTGTGTATGTTTTTTAATGTAATTATATCCCTAATCACTTAATATAAAAAATTTGTTAATATAATTTGGGATGTTTATTCTCACATTCCACTACTTATTTCAATTTCCTATCTAATTTGATGGGTCCAGATATTTTGACCTGGTATCAGATGTGTTTCTCTATATTAGGGTTTTCTTATTCCATGGATAATATATATAATTTTTTAATAAAATTTGGTATTTTTATTCTTTCATTCCACTACAGATTTCAATTTCCTATCTAATTTGATGGGTCCGGGTATTTTGACCCAGTGAGGTTCGATGCGTGTGTTTTGGGGAAAATGGGGGCGATTCGGGCTACTCATAGAGAAATTCATGATGGAATTCCCATCTACATAATGTGTAGTGAAGTGGATCATTCCATGTGTTCTTCCCATTTGGTTAAGATAATCTTTGGGGACTACATGTCGTGTACTTTGGTTACACGTCGTGTAGTTACCCCCAGTCTTGTTGTTGCGATGCATGGCCAGGGTAGCCATGTGGTGAAACATGATCGTGTGATAGTACAAGACTAGATTATATGGGCACATGGTGCTAGACATGAGAATGTCCAAGATACATGGCCAAGTGGGATAGTTTTCTAGAGCACACCAAGTACCATGGGTACACGCTATGCGGAAGACATGGCTGGTGGAGCTATGTGAGGGAAGACTTGTCCGAGTGGATGTGGTGAGGTGTGACACACCATGTACTACTGGCACACACCATGTAATCCCACATTTCCATCCAAGATGTGAATTCTGAGGACACATCTAGGTGTTCAAGCAGGGTCACATGACATGTAAACCCCCTTACATGTTGTGTATTCTCCTCTTGGAGGAGTTTATACCCAGTGTATCTGCTCTTTTAGGGATCATATTTAGGCCTACAAGTAGCCTATCATGAGTAGGTTTTTGCATATAAATCTATGGTGGCCATGGTTTGGGCCAAGGATATACAAGGTAAGGTGATGTTATGGGTCTCTTGAGTTAGATACATTTGGACCGATAGTGGTTGAGTTAGTTCCCTTAGTCTATTCATATGAGGGTATAGTGTGGCATCGCGTCCTAGGTACAAGATTATGATCCATTCGATAAGATTTTCTTGAATAGAGTTATAGAATCACTTTGAAGAGTTCAATAAAGGATCCTTTATTATATTTTTAGAGTTGTTTCATCCCTAAAAAAAGGCCTAGGCAAGATCCTATAGCATATTGTTTCCCTATATCAGATTCTCGAAATCTTCATGACCAAAACTACAAGGGCAGTGATCCCCTATCTAGAAGGATATCTCAGTAGGGTTTGTGGCATCATTGGATTTATGATCCCCTAGGTGGAAGGCGGTTTCATTAGGGTTTTTAGCATTATTGGTTATATGATCCACTACTCATTAGATAGTTTATGTAGGGTTTTTGGTATCATCAGGAGTATGATCCCCTACTTTGTTAGTTATACCAAATGGGGTTTGTGGAATCTTTTTGACAAACACTACATGAATGGTGATCCTCTATCTGAGTGTTATGATCTCCAAAATGTTAGATTAGGATTTTGGTGTCCCCCAACAGGTCTTGGGAGTGATACCCTATCTTTGTGAGAACTTTGGGGTACTGAATTGGGTTCATGGTGTCCCCAAGAAAATACTAGGAGTGACTCACTATCCTAAGAGACGTGGTTTATAGTTTTCCAGACTGGGTTCATAGTGTCTCCCAATGGATCTTGAGATTGATCCCCATTTTGAGTAATGATACCTTTTCATAGTTATATTAGGGTTAGTAGTGTCCCCTATCAGGGATGTATGAGATTCATTATCTAAGTATCAAGATCTATTGGGTTTAATCATGACTTTCTTAGGGGTGAGAATTGCCGAGTGTGTTCTCTCGGATGTATTCCCCTTGGTATGGTAGTGTTTTTCCATCAGCATTGTGACACCCGATGGAGTGGTATCTCTTGGATGTGCCATATGGGATGGTTGGGTTTTACCTGATGGAGTTATATCACTTGGATGAGTGTCATCTGGGATGATAGAGCTCATAGATTGTGTGATTCTATTTGAGTGTTACCTTCAAGACTCGAGTAGAAACCTATCACTAGCTATGAGTTGAGTACCTCATGAGACTTGGAGTTTTAAATGAGTATATTTTGGTGTGTTTATAGGTTTCCTTTTAGTGTTGTAAAATATTTTTTGACACACCATTTGGTTTGAGATAACTAGTTTTTTATATCCAAGGATGGTCAAGATAGAGTTTGTCTCTCATTTGGGCTCCCTCTTGCGGGGCCGAGCGGACTGTTACCTTTTAGTTTCTCTATTTTATTTTGGGTTTTTGAGGTGCCTAATGAGTATTGTTATACTCACCCAAACATGGGGTTTTCCTGCACATTTTGTGTCTTGTGAAGACCACAAGCCTTTTGATGGAGTTCCAGGAGGACCCAGAGTAGGTGGAGCTTAGTGATCTAGACTGACCAGGGTGTTTACCAGAGCTTGACTGATGAGCTTTTCAGAAGTTTCATTTGACAAAGATCCCATCCATATGAGCAGATTAAATGACTCTGTAATTTTCTTTTAGAAGGCCTATATTGTTTCCTTTTTGTACTTATGTTGTACTCTAGCTTTTGGGATAGATGTATGCATACATTTATTTTCCAGTTTTATGTCTCTGCACAACTTCATGGAGGTGTAGGTGGGTGTGGGTGTTCAGGTACCTTAGGATAAGGCCTCCCATTTGTGTGACATGACTACTCAGTGTTAGAATCCATCCCCTATCCTATATAGGCGGGCTTGTGGAGTTGTGTCTCAGAACCTTTTGGGACAGGTCATGAAAAAGTGGTATCAGAGAAGGTTCCACTTTGGGATCGTGGTGTTGTGATCTTGGTTTGGGTTGCATAGTGATAGTGTGTTTCAAGTTTGGATTTCAGATCAAGGACTCCAATGTTGGCGTTTCAGCTAAAATATCCATTCACCAGGACTTTTATAACCTACCTTTTGAATAGGTACATTAGGACACTGGTTGTTGGGAAAATTTTTTACATGCATCATATAGGATTGGGTTTTGGGTTTTTTATGTCCTTCTTGAGTCTTCTCACCTGATATACTCTTTGAACATGGTGCATCTTGTTTTTATTTAAAAATTCCTCCATGATGACAGTAATATAGGGTTCCAAAGTAGGATTGTGGTGATGATCTGCCCTGAGATGAGGATTCAGTGTAGGGCATTGGTTCAGAGGCTGGACCTCTGACCGGTCCTCCAGTTGATCTACCACCCATTGAGTAGCAGGTTATACCAGCAATGCAGGACAAGGATGTGTGTTGGATGAGTGTGCTACACAATTTCCAGAGGCATTTACCTCTATGGTTTCGAGGTTTATTTTGTACCAAGTCATCTGATGACCCACTTGAGGCAGTCATGCACATTTTCCACATTGTGAGGATACCTCTCAATTATTTGGTGGTCCTAGAAGCAAGACTTCTATAAGCTTCATCAAGGAGATGGTGTATTCTTATGACATAGACCCATGATAAGGATATGATCACTTGGGAAGAGTTTGAGTGACTCTCCAAGGAGGAGTTATATCCGGCCATGTTGAGATCAATGCGTATCCAGGAGCATTCACAACTCTGGTAGGATAGCATGACCATGGAAGAGTACTCAACAAGGTTCACAGACATGTCATATTACTCCTTGGATATGGTTCTAGATATATTTTTAGAGCATATACCTTCAAACAGGGATTACACTACGATATCAGGGCATTAGTGGTGTTTTTGTGCATTTCCACCTATGCTGGAGTGCTTGAGCAGGCCTTGGTGGGGGAGATATTTCAATTTGAGTAGACTCAGACTACTAGTTTTGGGAATGAAAAAATTGAGACCTCGGTAGGGATCTGGGTGTGTGAGAAACTTTAAGAGGTGATCCCAAGATGAAGGGCCTGAGGCTCAGGGTTTACATGCTAGTTTTGATCATCCATAGGAGAGGTTGTGTTACACTTGTGATGGATAGAGATATCTTTCTATATATTGTATGATATGTTAAGATGCTAAGAGGGAGAAAATCAATGGACTGCTCTGGAAGATGCAGTGTTTCAATCATGTAGCTCTACAAGTCAATAGATGTGGCAGAGGATTAGGTAGAGCAGCAGGAGGTGGAAAACAGTATGAGTTGACACCACCACCCCTGGGTGGTCCATTCCAGGATCAGGGAGCTGGTGGATGGGGGGTGAGGACAACTGCAGGTAGCTGATACCTTTGACCCATAGACTCTAAGGGTGGATATAGGTACGATATTTGTCATTTATAATTTCTATATTATTATTTCTACTCACTTTTGTGAGGTAATTTTATTTCCACTTATTTCTCTAGGGTTTTTTAGGGTGACACGAGGCGTCGATGTAACCCTGTGATGATGTTGCTCAATGTATCTTTGAATACATAAAGAAGAGGGAACCTTTACCCATTGAGACATGTTTTTATGATGCAAGTAAAATAATGATTATGATTCAATTCCTCCCAAAGAGGATATTGTCAAGGTGTAGTGGGTGATTCCCTCAGAATTGTGCGTTCAGGGCAGGGTTTTGTGTTGGATATTTACATAGAGGGATCATTTAGATCCAATGTGTGTGCTTGGGCAACCCCATTTTGTTCCTTGGTACCCTCACATGTTCAACATTAGTTTTTTACACATGATTCTTGAGGAGGATGTGGCATGTTTTGAAGTGTATTTGGACTCACAATAATTAGGGATGCTTTCCCCACTAATATGAATTCTTGAGATGTAGTGAAAAAATGTGCGCGCGAGACAGTGCTGCCCAAAGTGGATAGTCTTGAGGTTCAATGGAAAAGTTCCTTTGAATTTTGTGTTTGGAGAAGGTTTACATCTCTGCATCAGGTTAGTGAGGTGGTGTACCACTAGACCCTATGATTGTAAAAGGAACCAGTGCTTAATACTTTCCCACTTGTCGTAGATGAGGATACATGTGCCCACTTTTTTACACAATGTCAACCTAGTTTGAGCTAGAATTGGGTTCAGTGGACTTTGTGGTTCCCTAAAGTGCATTATTGTAGGAAGAATGGGAACCCTTGGTAGCCTCTATATCAGTCTTGGTGAGATTGTTGGCATGTGGGTCCTTGGTTGAGTGCTTAGTTTCTTTCCCATGTTTCCAGGCTTTTGCTTTTCGGGGACAAAAATCCTTAATTTGGGGAGGATATAGTGACTCTGTTTTTCCCTTATAAAACTAATTCTAGAAATATTTATGAAGGAAAGCGCTGAGTCAGCATGGGATTCTAAGGCTTGAAAAGCCTTATCATGGTGATATTAAATATATTAAATATATGTTATCACATGTGCATAGTTTATTTGGAAACATATAATAATTCTCAAGTGAATACTTGGATCAAAATTCTGAGACCGTAGTTGAGTTCGTAACATCATGTTTACCCTAGGCGCCACATAAACTTTTTCGGTGTCAGGTGTTAGGTCAGAGGAAAGTTGGAAATGAAGAGTTAAATGGAGGATATTGTTTTAATAAAATTAAAATAATATCCCCTTCCACCCCCTTGGTGTGAAAAACATGAGGATCTGAAGCCCCTCCCCCCCTTTGGAGCGACAGATAACCTAAAGACCAAATTGAGGAAATGAGGCACCATTAATCTGTGATCTTTATGGAGATCGCTCTTGGATCATTCTTATTTCCCTATGGAATTGGGGATGATCTCATTGATTTAAGACTCAAACATTACAAGCAGTTTCTAATGGTTTTATTCGTAGAACATGAAACATCTAATGATTCCATATCCATTTGGACCTACTTTCCAAAGGTAGGCTCTCATTAGTTGTGGACTGATAAGGCTTAGAAATTTTCATTGGTTGAGAGGATGGGAGGTCGGACTCATCACACCTTTTTGAGGGGAATTATTTTCTACTCCGGGACTCTCTTTATAGATTTAAGTTATGTTCATGAATCCTTATTACATTACCAAGTATAAAATGAGATTTCCTTTAGATTTGACAATCAATGATTGATATATAGGAAATTTAGAGAATATTTTATACGTATTCGTGGTTCTTCATCAATATAGAATCATATGTATTTGTTAGAGATTCTTAGTCAATGGTATCCTTCAATACATAAAAGTCTCTTGGTCATTATGATGACCATACTGGTTTTAAATCCACTCAGTGGGGCACTTGAAGTTTTATTGTCATTCAGAAGGACATTGATTATTTCAGAGTTGGGATCGTACCCGCAGATGGGCTACCTATGTATCCTTTGTTTTGGAAAAGGAATTATAACCCACGTAGTTCGAGTAAGGGAGTATGATGTTTATGCATTATTGATGGCTCAAAGAAATATGTCATGATTACTCTTACACTCTAAGCTCACGTGAGTCATGCTCGGTGTGAGAAATAAGAGGTATTGGTGAAACCAGATAGTTGTGCCATGAAATTATGTGGGGCTTATGTATGTATGACTGCCCAAATAGATGAGGATTAAGATTTACTTCAGGGAAGAAATCCATGAACATGGTCCATAAAGGTATATGTGCTTCATGGAGATTTGGATACTCTAATCTTGGGGATTACTCCTAAGGAAGATGCCCAAGTTAGGAGGGGACTTATGATTTGGTTTTACTCTTGAGAAGGAAGCCCAAATCAAAAAGGAATTATGATTGGTTAAGAGAAATTAATACTGGAGCTTACTCCTGAAAAGGAGGCCCATCTTAAAAGGGATTTGAAAACTGGGGCTTAACTCCTAAGGAGGAGGCCCAGGTTAAGGGAATTTTAGAATTAAGGGACTTGGGGATTACTCCTGAAAAAATTGCCCATATTTGAGACTGGGGATTAATCCTAAAAAGGAGGACCGGTTTAAGAGAATTATGGTTGGGGCATACTCCTGAGGAGGATGTCCATATTTGGGAACTTTAAGACTGGGGCTTACTCCTGAGAAGGATGCCCAGATTAGGGGACTTGGGGCTTACTCCTAAGGAGGATGCCCATATTAATGAGAATTTGGACTGGGGATTACTCCTGAAAAAGGAGGCCCATGTTAAGGATTCTCTCATATTAAAGGATGAGGTTGAATGAATGAACTCTCTAACTTTAGTGACATAAAGATGTGTAAATCACTAGGTTTTGAGAGATGTTCCATGTAATTCCTTTTAGGTAAGGATGTCAATCAAGAAAACATTCCATAAATGGATTTTAAGAGTGTATTGAAGACCGAATATTTAATAGGAGAGGTGGAATGGAAAAAGAGGGGTGAAATGGGTAGGAAGGTCACCCAAAAAGATAGGGGCGCGCAAGTCCTGTCAGGCACGCAAGTACTGCGTGGGTGCACAAGTCCTGGTAGGCATGCAAGTACTGCGTGGGCGTGCAAGTCCTAGGTGTGCAGGTATACCTGTACGGTACATGGGTACTTGCGCAATTATTAAGAAGTATGGTAATTCTTGGGTGATCCTTGACCAAAGCCTTTAGAATCATCCCGAGGTATTTTCAGAAGAGTGGCGCGCAAGTTTTAATGAATAGGTAAGGAGGTGTGCAAGTGTATTCATTTCCCTTAAGGGAAAAACACTTAGGCGCACAAGTGTTAGTGAATTCTAACACTTAAACCTTATTCCTCTTGTTTAGACCTTCCATTATAGGTAAAGAATTACCTTAGAAGCGTTCGGAAGACTTGAGGAAGAGACTTGGGTGTTCAGAGCTCTGTATCTGAATTCTGGAAAAAATTCCTCTCTCGAAATAGGGGGCCCACAGGGTCTATTTATAGGCTACTGAAGACCCTGGAATATTTTCAAAGAGGGTGCGCAAGTCACTTGCACGAACATTAGGTGGCGTGCAAGTGTCCTTGCACGGCAGTAAGGGAACTTGTGCGGCGCATGTGCATTTAAAGCCTTGTTCATGGATTTGACGATTTTTTATGTTTTCTTCAAAGGATGAATCAATTTGTGCTAATTCATTTTCCTTTCCATTCCTTTAAACAATGTGACAAAAAGGAGCATCAACAAAAGTCCCCCCTCAGAGTTGGATATGAAAGAATAAGGATGTGGATCTGAGGAAAAGAAGAAAACCAAAGGGAAAGAGGCGTGCAGGTGTTCACTACGAAACTTTCATCATGTAGGTGCGAGTCACGCAGGGCTGGAGCACGCTAGCTGTAGACGCACAAGTGGCTGGGCTGGCCTATATATATGTGCTCATTTGTCGCGCATTGCACCAAACTTTATATTTTTGAGCTCTCGCCGCACAGGTCATCTCCGCCGTGCAAGTTGCTCTTTTTTCTGCTTTTCCTTTGTTGTCGCGCTGCTGTCAAGGTATCTGGACCTGCGCAGTGATACTTGCACTCCAAATACTTGAGCGACACATTATACTTGCGTGACATATCCACATTTTCGCGCCAAGTTTAGACTTGCGTGCCTTAATGCCTTTTCCATTTTTTCTGAATTCCTTCACAAATTTTATGAAAAATAAACCCATTTAAGAGTTAATTTATTCAACCTTTGTGCAGATTCAATGGCTCCCAAGAGAATCAGAACGACTAATGAATTGGAAAGCAAACGTCTTGATGATATGATGGACATCGTTGGCCACAATTATTATACCTTCTGCGATATCACCCTCCCAGATTTGGCTAAGTATCTGAAGAAATATCACTTTGATTTCCCACAAAGCACTTATCTGCCTTTGTATGGTTATGTTCATCTGCGAGAAGTCACTATTCTAGAAGCAAAGAACTATCTCCCACTTTCTTGGTTTCAGAATTACACCAATTTTTCTTCAGAAAATATCTCATGCAGAGGAGGATTTATAAATGCTGGAATAATGGAGAAGGCCCACATGATGCATCATAGCCCTTGTACGCCAGATCTGAAACCTCATAAGCCTGAGCTACAAACACATTGTTATCTTTAAATATTCAAAAATGCTCAGATGGATCAATCCAAAGGCTGGAAGAAAATTTGGGACTTCCGTCCTGGGGGAGGTGTGAAGCCAGCTTGGATGTGAGCATACTGGGTACAACAAACCTGTGCAGAGTTTGTTGAAGATCTGAAAGGAGTTGCGATATACAAAGCTGTCTGGGTTGGGAAAACATATGTTTACAGACATGATAACTTCGTGCCGGAGATACTCAGCCACTGGAGCACAGAAACCAATTATTTCCATATGACTCATGGAGAAGTAGGCATCAGTCTGTGGGATGTCCACATGATCTCAGGGGTTCTAATTGTGGGCGACATGTATGATGAATTCATTCCTCCCAAGGTGACTTGGAATGATTCAGAGAAGACTCCTACTTTGGCTCGAGAATTATTTAAAATCTTCCACAGGCTCAAGAGTTCAGAGACATCCTTAACTCATTCTAGAAAGGATATTCATCCAGAGGAGTGGATGAATATATTTCTTATTGAGAAGAAAGAGAAGGATCCAAAGGAGAAGGAGTCGAAGGAGAAGGGATCTAAGAAAAAGAAATCCAAGGATAAGAGGCCCACCCGTCCTACCACCTACCCAAAACCTGAGAAGAGGGGTGCTCCTGGCACATTCTGGCCAACTCTAGAAGCAGAAGAGTTTGAGAAATGGATATATGAGGTGAATCAAAGGTTCCCAAAGAAGACTCATCTGGCGGGCTTCTTGGATTTGTGGCTCAGTGTTTATCTCTTGCCATTCAGAGATTCAAAGGGTGGCGTTAGGCCAGGGAACTTCATCATTTCGGAAAAGTTAGATGAGGGAAAAATGGTTGGGTTGGCTACCCCCATTTTAGCAAAGATTCACAGGAGTTTACTTCATGTCTTCATGGGTAAATATCCTTTAAGAATAGTGGGACCATTCCAAGTTTTATGGGGATGGATCGCCACTCACTTCTGGACTTACAATGTACAGAATGGAGTACAAATTCCTGGAAGTTCTTTCAGGCCGTCAGTTCAAGAATTCTCTGGAGTTTCTCCATTATATCATAATGCCTATGGCATGAAAGTGAGGCTGATAATGTTTAAGGAATTGAACTTCTTTCCCTATGGAAATCCACCAACCGGGCGGTTTGTTGATGATGGAACAACCTACTTGGATTTGAGGGCATACATACTATCTTGTAGAGATGGTGTGCTAGTTTATAGGATCGATGGAGAAATTATTTGCGAGGAATATGATCCATATAGATTTTCACATCAATTCAAGTGTCTGCAACAGATTGCTGTATCTCCCCCAGTACATGCCAGGTTAGAGCAACATCCAATGGTTACTCGGAAACTGTGGCTGCTGACGTCAAGGGAGAAGACTGGGGTAGTATTTGATCTACCAGTTGAGAAAGAGACACATAACTTGACCACATGGTATGCCGAGCACTGGATAGCATCATACCCTAAAGGGGTGATGAATCACCCAGTTTATCAGGTGGGTAAAAGGAAGAGGACTGTAGAGAAAGGAACCCTTCCTCATGAAGGTGATGCTTCCCCACCTGAAGCTGATTCACCGGATTCCTCATCAAGGACTGGCTCACCAGATTCCCAAGATGGGGATGATGAGGCAAAACAAACAGCAAAGCAGCCTCGTGCCCGATATAATCTTCCAGTTAGAATCAAGAGACCTACTCCATCAACTCTTGGTGAATTACTTCATTGTGGTAATTTAATCACTACTACTTTATAAAGAAATAAGTATTATTTTCTTATTCTCTATCTGTAGTTGCAGGAGTTGGGAAGAAACTGAAATCAAAGATTATAGGACCTTCCCCCCAGCCTTCATATCTAAGACCAGAGGCTGTCCAGACATGGCAGAGTTTATACTGTGGTACTGAGACCGCCTGGCTAGATTTGTGTGAGGGTCTACAACTCCCTGAAATAGGGAATCTTGTGGCTTCTTTAGATATCCAATACGAGGATAACCCTAATGAAGTGTGGGCTTACATCAGAGAGTTGGAAATGCTCATATATTCCACTGATGAGTCCATTCCTGTCACCAAGAGGGTGAAGGAAATGATTGATCGTGGCGCCACTGAGGGGGCTGGTGCTTCTGGAGATGAGGAGTGGCATGATTATGTGGCTCCTGAAGATGTAAGTTTTCTTTCCTTATTTTCTTTGCAACTAGATTCCAGTCGAAGATTTGTTACTTAAGGAAGTTATTTTCTTCATCTTGCAGATTGAAAAGAAAGGAACTAATGAGGTTCCTTCACCACAGTATAGCCCTGGTGGTACTTCCATTGGGGCTGTTGATGAATATCCTCGCGAATCGGGCGAGATATCTCCAAGCCAGTAGGCCATGAATGGCGATTTAAACATGGCCTTCCATTCACCAATTCAAGTGCCAATAAGGGAGACTACTGATACTCCTAAAAAGCCAAAGAATCAAAGGCATCGGAGGAAGAAGTCCACGGCAAAATGCTTCATTAGTAGCGGTAAGTCCTTAGGATAATCATGAATATATACCCATGAAATGTTTGCTCATATTTATGGGGATTGTAGGGGATTATTCAATTTACCCTATGAGGGAAAGGCCTGCTCCTTCTTTGAGGACCAAGGAGGGTGATATGGAACAAACGCAAATTCAGGATGACTTGGCTGCTTCTGAAAAAGAGCCAACTTCTATTCCTAGTACTGCTCCTGCTGCTGCTACAAGTAGAGAAGAACCTACAGCAGAATCATTGGCGGCCATAGCAACTGAATCTGCCATCCTTCCTGAAGAATATATCTAGGGTCAGGGGCTGCAGAATGAGGGTTTCCAAGAGGACACATCAAATGCTCCCACTGGTGAGACTAACCGGTATTTTGAAATATCATTGGATGAAATAATGAATCGTGGCATGTATTTAGAAGAATTTTATAATCATGCTAAGTTATCAGGTGATTTAGAAGACCTTGGGCGTGATTGTTATCCTTCGTTCAATAAATTTTCTTATAATTTACACTTCTAATCATGAATGAAAATAATATGCAGTTCCATCCATAGAAGCTGTTGAACTGCCAATGCCTGAAGAGGGTGTGGACATCGATTTCAACCCTACCATTGCAGAAACATTAGCTCAAGTGGAGCTAAATCCAGTAAACCCTCATGAGACCCATCTTGAAGATCCTGTTGAAACTGGGAGTGATGGGGAGGAGTCTTCTCAAGCTGTTGATCTACTATTAGGTAATGATTGTACTGAGTTTTCAAGATAGACAAACAACTTTAATTATTCTATGAAACTAACCATACTTTTAATTAATCAAACAAGGCTATCAACTTCAATGGCTAGAACTGGAGGTGAAGTCTCAACCTCATCTCAAATAGTAGTAGAAGGTGAAGCTACCAGGGTTAGGGGGGAAGGAGCAGAACAAGGTACTTCCTTAAGTGCATTAATCCCAGATTACATGCCCCCCTGTGATGATGATGTTGAATCAGAACCAGAGGTGCTTAAGGCGCTCATCTTTTCCCGACACAAGACATGGAACAACATATGGAAAATCATATCTGAAGTGCCTCTTGAAGAGATGTCATCAAATATTTCTCGGTTATCGTCCCATTTCTTCATGCTAGGACTTGGCGGTTTTGGATATGAAAAGATCCATGTCACGGTGAAACAGGTCATTTTCAAGAGGGAGCAGAAGCAAAAGTGTCGTGAAGATCTGACTAGGGTGAAACTGTCTGTCAACATCGGCAAATTTGAGGCTGCTGTATCCCGAGCTGAGGCTGACTATGCTACCAAGATGAAAGAGATGAAGCATACGATCAAAGATAAAGTCGTCCAGCAGATGCACCTTCATCAACAGTTAGACGCTGTTACTGGGGAACTTGACCAACTCAATAATTCACTGGAGGGAGCTCAAACGAATGGTATGAAGTCCATTGCATATTCTAAGAAATCACTCCATTAGGCTAGAAAGAGTGAAGTTGGTCGAGTGCACGAGCTTCAAGTAGCTGCTGATGAAGCTCAGGATGCTGTATATCAAGTGAAGACTTATGTTGACAGTCTTTTGTAATTTCCTGAAAAAGAGAAGAGGCTCCAATCTGTGGATGTCCCTCTAATTCTTGTGAATCAATGGAGAGTACTTTTATCTTCAATCAATTATTCTTGTATTCTTTATCTACCTGCTTTAAATTTTACCTAAGACAATGGGCCTAGTAAGAATATTTTGATTTTTACTAGGATTAATGTAAATAACCCTACAAACTTTGAATATTTTAATTGCTCAATATTACCTAAATCATACAAAATGTATGTTTAGTGAGCTGGAACTTGACTTTTATTCAGAGTTCCTTTGTCTTTTGTGGGCAGTTTAGAGTCATTCACATCAGACATAAAGAGGCTAATGTTTAAGTTCGAAAAAACTTTGATCGAAATGGATTAAAATTGACTCAATTCATTGAAAATTTATCTGAAAACACATTACCATACTCAAGTATGAGGGAAAATATGTAAACTATGACTTAAG
Organism: Viscum album; assembly: GCA_963277665.1. Taxonomy (NCBI): domain Eukaryota; kingdom Viridiplantae; phylum Streptophyta; class Magnoliopsida; order Santalales; family Viscaceae; genus Viscum; species Viscum album. The sequence continues at coordinate 1,426,089,007 of OY728141.1, read as the reverse complement.
AATATTTTAATCTGAGGAATGATATGAAAAAGAGCTAAAAGTCATTAGAAGAAGTAATTTCCAAGAATGAAGTTACCATTATTTAACAAACCCATTAGGGGGTTGAATTATGCAGGGCCACCTTAGGGAATTGGCTACATAGTCAAATAAATAGCATCTTTTGGCTAACAGGTCCGTTATGTAGACTACTTTATGCAAGGCCGCCTAAGGGCATGTGCTGCATAGTAAGACAAAAGAACTCTCAGAAATTTACTTTCCTAGTGCTAAAAATCCAGTGAAAGTTTATGAAGATTCAAATTTTCCAAAGTATAGAGTTTTCTGTATGGAAAGAGGTACTTGAATATGGAGAAGATATTTCCAAACAAGATTATCGAAGAACTGGATGGATATCACTTCTACGAAGGTCTGACCCAAACATAGGGAAGGAGAATATAAACCATAGAATTGGATAATTTCAGATCATGAAAAAGAGTATGGGACAGATATGTTAAGGATGGCCATTTTTTTACAGATCCCTACATATTTTCATTAAGAAAACCAAGGAAAAAAGATATTTTCATCCCAAGAATGAAGTTACCACTATTTGAAAAACCTGTTAGTGGGTTGAATTATGCAGGGCCACCTAAGGGCATTGACTGCATAGTCAAATAATAGAATCTTTTGGCTGACAGGTCCGTTATGTAGACTGTTTATGCAAGGTCGCCTAAGGGAACATGCTACATGGTCAGGAAAAAGAACTCTCATAATTTCAGGCCTTTTGTGATTAAAAGTTAAGAAAAGGGTTATGAAGATCTGAAAATATTTAAGGTTAGGATTATGACACATAAAGATGGGTATTTTACAATGTATGCAGAGATACACAGATCAATTCTAACAATAATCATGTTGTGGCTGGGTCCTGAATTGAAATATTGGACTTCACTACGTATCCCATAATAATGGGAATCAAGCCATACATAGTTCTTGAACTATAGTTTAACGTCGTGTGAGACAAAAGGATAGTAGATCTTAGTTTAGGTTCATAGATCTCGGACCATTATAAGAAATACACAATGTGTGTTTTCATGGGGACTTTTCAGCCAAGGGACTGAAAGTGGAATTTGGGGTTAGGCCCAAAAGGCTTGGGGTTGGATTCGAGGGACACTCAAACGTCCCTATGTATCCCATAAGGATGGGAATCAAGCCCATGTAGTTCTAGAAATACCCTCTGTACAAATTTGGTTCGTACATGTGAAGGGTGAAGGGGGACTTTAGTGCAATGATGGTTTAACCCAAGATAAAAGGTTCAGGTATTTCCATGTTTGCACGTAGTATTTGTAATGAAACATGATTGAAAAATCAATGTAAATAATGATTCCCTCTCAGGTGAGGGTATCAAAGAATATTGTAGTTTATTGTCGTACATGACAAAAGTGTTGTGCAGTTTAACGTCGTATAACAAGGACGAAAGTGAACCAATGTAAAGATATTGATTCTAGGGGTAGTTTCACGAATCAACATTGTATGAGATGGAGGTGAACCGATGTGAAGAGACTGGTTTTGGGCTTGAACCTTGGGAGGTTGCCTATGTACCCAGCTTGGAAGGAAAGGATCAAAGTCCGCGTAGTTCAATTAAAGAATGAATTAGTGATCAAGTTGTTATTGGGGAAAACGACCTAAAAAATGGTGTTGGGACTTACACGTGGTTAGCGGCCCAAAGAGGGTGTTATGGTTGAAATTTTCTCTAATCTCACGTGATTCATACTCGATGTGAGAAACAAGAGGTAACAACAAACTTAACGATGCACAGTTTAATGTCATGTAGGACATATGAAGGGACTATTCAGTTTAAAGTCTTACAGTTAGGACTATTGGTGCTGCACAGTCTAATGTCATGTAGCAGGGAAAAAGTACAGTTTAGTGTCATGTAGGACATATTAAAGGAATTTTGTATAGTTTAGTGTCATGTAGCTAGGACGATGGGGACAATATAGTTTAGCGTCATGTTGGACGAAAGGGGGTCTATGCTGTTTAATGTCATGAAGCGAGGACAAAAGAGTACACCATTTAACGTCATGTTGGACGTATTAGGGACTTTTTCACAGTTTAACATCATATTGGACAAAAAAGGGACGATACAGTTTAGTGTCATGTTGGACGTATTAGAAAATTTTTCACATTTTAACGTCATGTCGGATGAAAAAGGGATGATATAGTTTAGCGTCATGTTGGACGTAAGTGCCAATAGTTTAAGGTCGTATGCATGGACCGTTACTGTATTGTTTAACGTCATATAACAAGGATGATGAAGGGGACACAGTTTAATGTCACGTTGGACGAATGTGATAATACAGTTTAGCGTCATGTTGGACTTAAGTGCCAATAGTTTAAGGTCATATGCATGGACCGTTGGTTATGCAGTTTAATATCTTGTTGGACGTAAGGGACTTCTATACAGTTTAGCATCATGTAGCCAGGACATTACAGTTTAACGTCATGTTGGACGAAAGAAATGCAAATAGTTTAAGGTCGTATTCATGGACCGTTGCTGTATAGTTTAATGTCATATAGCAAGGAAGATGAAGGGGAACAGTTTAATGTCATGTTGGATGATGGTGAATATATTTTGTGTTATACAAAATACTTCTTCAGAAATCTGGCATTGGTTGGAGTAGTGATGATTTCTCCATCCATCGAGATTAATGAATAAGATCCATTGGAGTAGACCCTATGTATTGAATAAGGTCCTTCCCATTTTGGATCAAGCTTGGGAGGTTTCTTTCCTAGTATCATTGGAATTCTGAGAACTAATACTAATTCTCCCTGAACGAATGAATGAAGAAAAACTTTTTTGTTGAAAGCTCGTGCTATTCGATTCTGATAGACTTCCAAGTGGTGCAAATTGCACAATCTTTTCTCATCTAACCATTCCAATTCATTCAATCGCTTTTGAGATTTCTCATCTATAGATGACTGATCACAAATGGCTACTCTGAGCAAGGGTAGTTTAACTTCAATTGGAAAGACTGCTTCTGTTCCATATACCAATGAATATGGAGTTGACTGCGTTGTAGTGCAGGTGGTAGTCCGATAAGCCCATAAAGCATGAAAGAGTTTATCAGGCCATGACTTATTATCTTTATCCACCATCTTTTGTTGTATATTTGATAGAGTCTTGTTGAAGGCTTCTATCTGCCCATTGGCCACTGCATGATACCGAGATGAATGGTTGGATTTGATGTTGTATTCTTGATACAACTTCTTCAACTCGAACGAACAGAAGTTGGTTCCATTATCCGTCAATATGGTATGAGGGACACCAAATCTGGTAATGATGTTAGACTTGACAAAGCTAACAATACTTTTAGAACTAAATTCTTTGAGAGGTATTGCCTCTGCCCATTTGGGAAAAAAGTCAGTAGTAGTAAGAATATACTTAAGCTGCTTGGCCGTAGCTGAAGGGTAAGGTCCCACCACATCCATTCCCCATGTGGCAAATGGACACGAGTATTTAGCTGTATGAAGAAACTATGGAGGTTGATGAATGAATTTGGAATTTACTTGGAATGAATTACACTTCTTTGTGAAATCAACACAATCTTGTATCATTGAAGGCCAAAAGTATCCAAGCCTTTGAATATGATCAGACAATCTATGTCCAGACTGGTGGGCACCACAAACTTCTACATGCACTTCTTTCATGACAACCATTGTCTCTTCACCATCAATGCATCTGAAGAGAACTCCATCAAAAACCACGTTTGTAGAGAATTTTCTCTAGGTGATCTGGGCTATCATAAAGAGTAAAATTGATCACACGTCGCCAGATTTGTTCTTTCTCAGCTCTATCAGGTGGAAGTGTTCCATTTTGAAGGTATTCCCTGATAGGTGTCATCCATCCTATAGTATGACCATACGGTTCAAGAATGGGACTAATTTCATTAATTTCCTCTGTTCTGGTTCGAACATAAGGTGAAATCGCACGACGGTGGGCAATACTGATGGTTGTCTCGTCCCGATCTGGATCTGCTAGAGCTGTGGCTATATTAGCCAATGCATCAGCTTGAGCATTTTGGGATCTTGGGACATAAGTTAATGTCAGTTCCGAAGGGAATTCCACCATTAACTCTCTGACGTAATCATACAAAGGGATTAGTTCTTATTTTCTGATGGCATAATCCCCATTAACTTGTTTGATTACCAAGTCTGAATCACCTTTCACCTTTAAGTGATTCACTTGTTCTTGAAGCGCCAACTCCAAACCTACGATGATAGCTTGGTATTATGCTTCATTATTGGAACCACCCTCCCATAATAAGAAGGAATAAGGTAACACTGCCTTTTCTGGAGAAATGAGCACAACTCCTAAGCCAACTTTGTTGAATTTAGGATTTTCCATTTTCCTCCCTGTTGGACTCCTGGAAGCACCATCAAAGTACATTTCCCATGCCTAAGGACTTTTTTGAATAAAGAAGACTTCCTCATTAGGGAGTTCAATATCTGAAGATGTATCTTCCACTGAAGGGTGTTCATCCAAGAAATCAGCCAGAGCTTGTCCCTTTATTACCATTTGAGACACATACTGAATGTCGAATTCCTGGAAAATAACTGCCCATATTTCCAAATGTCCTGTAAGCATTAAACAACTAAGGATGAATTTGAGTGGGTTATTGTGAGATACCAATTGGAACTCGTGATGTTTCAGGTAGTGTCTCAACTTCTGGACTGCAAATATTAATGCCAGGCATCACTTCTCAATATTTTAATATCGGGTTTCTGCTTCAAGCATAGTTCGACTGAGATAGTATAGACTGTTTTCATTCCCAACATCATTCTTCTGAGCAGGAAAGGCACCCAATGATCGCTCTAGAGCTGTCACATATAGGATAAGTGGTCTTACTTCAATAGGTGGAATAAGTACCGGTGGACTCAAGAGGTATTTCTTGAGAATATCGAATGATTCTTGACATTCTTCAGCCCACTGGTAAGTGACTCCCTTCTTCATCAATTTGGTGAAGGGTAAACTTTTACCTTCCAAATTGGTGATGAAACGCCGAATATAGGCTAAGTGTCCTTGAAGTCCTCTCAATTATTTCAAATTTTGAGGAGGTGACATACCAAGGATTGACCTGTCTTCTCAGGATCGACTTCGATACCATGATGGCATACAACAAAGACGAGAAATTTTCCCGAGGTTACCCCAAAAGCACATTTTAAGGGGTTCATCTTCAAATTATATTGTCGAAACTTGGGGAATATGACTTCCAAATCAGCCAAGTGATTAGAACGTTGTTTGAATTTGACCACAAAATCTTCCACATAGCATTCAACAAAATTTACTAAAAAGGGTTTGAAGATATGATGCATGGCACGCTAATATGTTGCGCCTACATTCTTTAAGCCAAAGGGAATTACCCGATAGCAAAACACACCATGAGGGGATCTAAAAGATGTATATTCCTCATCTTCTAGAGCCATTCGGATTTAATTATATCCAGAATATCCATCCATGAAGGAAAGTTCTTCATAGACAGTTGTTGTGTCGATTAAAAGTTATGTAATCGGAACTGGAAAATCATCCTTAGGACAATGCCGATTAAGATCTCTGAAATCAATGAAAACTCTAATTTTCCCATTATTATTTTTCACTGGGAAAATATTATCCAACCACTTGGGATATTGAACTTCTCTGACGAAGTTAGCTTTGATAATATTATCCACTTCAGCCTCAATTTTGGAATCATAGGTTGGGTGTGTTCTTCTAGCGGCTTGTTTAAATCCTCGATGTTCTTCTGGTAAACCCAAATGATGAGTAGAAACATCAGGATCAAGCCCGGGCATCTCTGTATAGTTCCAAGAAAATACATCTCTATTTTGATTTAAGAAGGAAATATTAATCCCTTGTTCTTCAAGAGTCATGGACGCACTGATTAAAGTGGGGCGTGGATCTTCTTTTGTACCCATATTGATTTATATGAGTTCATCCACGGTGGTAGAAATACCCTCTCCAAATTCTGGAGGATTATCCATGAGATCTTCCTCTTCTTCTTCAACATGTGTTACTTCTTCTGTTTCTACTTGCATAGTAGATGATGAAGTAGAATTTCCATGATTAAGAGAGATGTTAGAATTTGAACATCTTGAAGAAGAGGCTTACATTCCTGACCCAACTGATGATGAAGGGTCTTCCATGGGTAATAAAGAGGAGATGATGGATTGAGAATCAACATCATTTTTCACCTCTGACATTGCTATAACTTCTTCTGGCCTAGTTGGCAAAGTATAGACTTGCTGGATTTCAGCAGATGAAATGAAGACATCTCCATTTGAGCTTTCATTATTTCCTGGTGGATCACCAATTTCTTCCATGTGGTCTGAATCGATTTTTGTAATTGACATTATGGATCTTTCCATAATAGTATTTTTATTTGGGTCTATCCTATCAATCTGACTGATAGGAAACACATAATCTGTACTCACATGCGGAAATGGATTTACTGGAATCTTCTCCAAACCATACGGAGCATTAACTTTGGTAATCTCCTTTGCTGTGGATTTCTCCCTTCCCTTAATGTGATAGAATTCCACCTCAGTGTATTGATATTCACATGTCTTAAATGAGGCCTTATCACTATACAATGTCCCAACTTGACCATTGAAACAATATTTGAAACATTGATGTTATGATGAATGGATAGCTGCATGTTGATGTAGCCAGGGTCTTACAAGAAAGATGTTGAAGGCCGAGTCTTGATCAACAACCATAAAATCTGAATTGGATACAAGATATCCAAACTGAGTTTTCAGGGTAATCTCACCCAGTGGTTCTTGTTCATTTTTATCATATCCTTGTAACATCATAGTTGAAGGAGATAAATCAGATTCTGTGAGGTCCAATTGACGAAGTGTACGAATAGGCATGAGGTTGACTCCTGAACCATTATCAATGAAAGCTCTTCGGACATCTACACCATTGACCTTGCCAGATAAATACAAAGGTATAATATTCCCATGCAGGACATCATCTTCATCTTCATCTGTGAAAGATATCACTGCATGGCATTCCGTAGGATTATTCTCTATGTGATAGACTTCAGCTGCATCAATTTCAGTTTCAAAATCTTGAGGACTTGAAAAAGCCTCAATGAGTGCCTTCTGAAGATCCTTTGATAGATTCAAAGCATACAGAATTGATAACTTGGTCGGTACTTGGTCCAGGTGTTTTAATACATCATAATTTTGATCCAGAGGTCTGTGTTTCCCAACAGGAACATGTGGTTTAGCAGGTGCCTTGGAAGTTGATGCTTTGGAAGTTGATGCATCTTGTATCGGGATAGGAGTTGGAAATATTCCTGGTTTTGGAATATTAGACCGATTAGATCCATTTACTTTTTGAGAGGATGAAGGTGGAACCCCCAACCGATCTTCCAGAACAACTGTGCTAGGATTGAATTTTCTATTGGTGGAATAACTTGTTTGTTCTTGTTGAGCTCGCTGAAAGGATCTGCCACGAGTTTATGCTACATACACAGTTCTAGAAGGGGTAGGATTGAAATAGTGGCTTCTAAAAGATCCACGTCTTCCCTTGTATCCTGAGCTTCTGGAACTTCCTCTGATTCCTCTATTTGATATAGGGAATTCAGGATCATCGAAATCGAAACTACGATTGGAATACGGATTTGTTAAGTGACTCATATTAACAGAACCAAAGATTAACTCTTCATCCGATGAAGAATCTGCTTGACTAGCCAATTTAGGCTGTACCGTTTGGTGGGGTGGTTCCCGTTTCTTTGAATTAGATGGCATGAAATATTCTAGAGTCAAAGACAGCTTAGGCTTTGACACATACTCATCTTCTTCTCATTGGTCCTCTTTCTTGGAATTATGTCGTTTCTTTGAGGATTTTCCCTCTGATGAAGAGGGTTTTTCTGTGGAATTTATGGCAGAAGGCACCATTGGTTTCTTCAATTGAGTTCGCAAAATGGAATGAGTTTGGTTGATCGTTTTTCTGACCATACAATCATCATATTTATGCACATTTTTTCTTTTAACTTCTTGCCATTCGCCTTCTTTCTCTAGAACTGTAGCAGAAAAACATGCTACCTGAGCTGAAGAACCTTTTAGTTTGACTTGTCCCGAGTCGACCATCTTTTGCAGGAGTTATTTTAAGACAAAACACTCCTAGATGGGATGCCCCAACATTTGATGAAATGGGAAATAGTTGGGACGATCTTCATCTCCTTCCTTGTTTGGCCTTTTTGGCATTGGCAATTGAACCAAATTATTTTCCAGAGCCGAAATGAAGTAACCAGGAACTTGTTCATTTTGGAAAGAGTATGATTTTCTTTTCAAATCCTCAAATTGTTTTCGTATTTGATATATTTGATTATCTTGACGAAATGGCCTCTGTTGTTGGCGCTCAGGAGGTGGAGCCCTTCGAGAAGATGAAGGTTTTGAAGTAGAAGTAGGTACAAGTGCTTGTTTAAGCATAACTGTAGCAGTTTCTACTTTACCCATTCTCCTTCCTAGAGTTGATGGAATTACACAAGATTTAGCCTTAGTCTGTATGAGAGAATATTCAATCTGTTGAGCAATTGAAGTAAGGTCTCTAAACCCTCCTATATATTTCACAGGGATCAACGGCATGCGTAATTCGTCACGCATATTTGACACACATATTGGCAACATTTCTTCTTGAGGGAGTTCTAAGCTTAGGGAATATGTTAATCCCTTCCAACGAGCAATGAAATATGAGACCGTTTCATTCTCCCTCTGCTTACAGTTTGTAAGATCAAAAAATGTTGTCTTTGTCAACATTGAGATGAATTGGAGAAGGAATTTTTGGTGAAGATCCTCCCATCTGGTGATTGACCGAGATTGCAAGCTTGTATACCGAACAAAAGCTAGTACTTGCAAGGTTCGCACGAAGCATCTGAGTTTCAATACTTCTTACTGTTCCAGAGTTCCCATCACAGGATCGCTACAAGATACGTAATGCATCAAATGCTATTCAGGATTTCCTGATCCATTGAAAATAGGGAATACAGAGTTCCCAAAACTTGATGGGGGAGAGATTGAATCTACCCATTCAAGGTAAGCTCTCTTTTCTGTTTGAACCTGCACACGTTTCCCTTCCATAGTCTCTAACTGAGCTGTTAATGACTCAATGGTAGTTATTAACTTTTGAGAAACATCCAGTTGAACTTGGACTTAGGTAGGTGCAATGACTGGAGCTAGTACAGATGTGGTGGCTGGTGCTGCAACTGATGGTAGCACCGCCAATTGTTGTTGTACTTGACCCATAGGATTAGACCTGTGAGGTTGTACTGATAGAGGAGGATATTCTTGATCCATCTCAGAAGCTGCAACAAATTCCCTTGGATGACTGAATCCAGCATGCTTAGGAATAAGACTACCTTGAAGTAGTTCTCCATTCATCCTTCTCGATTCCTTCATTTCTTCCTCCTGTTGCGCAAACCTTTGCTCAAGTGAGAGGTATTGACCTTCTCCAGAGGAAGGGAATGTAACCTGATTCTTTCCTTTACCCTTGTTGGCTCCCTGTTGGAGAGGGGGAAGTGGATTACCTGAAGGATTACCTAGATTCCGAGTAATCCATTGATTTCGTGTACGCACACCTTCTTCATTTGTATCTGTGCATACAACTTCTTGAGCAGAAACCTCTTCATCTGATCCCTCTGAGTGAGATTCATCTGGTGGATCAGAAAAAACGGCATTGTTGACATTAATTGATGCAAAATGCATTGCATACATTATATCAGCATTTCTGTGATACTGTCTTCTGCCATGCTCCTGACGAGACATTGCCTTTCGTTGGTTCGATCCCTCAGGAACTTCTTGGCGAACCGTAATTTGGAGAGAGTCTCCTGATAATTTGGATCTTATTTCCTCTTGGGAATTCTTCCCTAATCGAGAGAAGACCACCTTTCTTTGAGGGAGGGATTGAGGATTTGAAAAAGTCCCCAGTCCGGTGGACTAGGGCTGTTTCTGCTGTTCCCGCTCAACTCCTCGAATCCTATTTGTTGATTCTGAGGGTTGGTTTAAAGAGTCCCTAGTCTGGCAAGCTGGGGTGTCTCTTGACATGCTATGTCTGAGACTTTCTTAAAATCTATCCTGATCTTGCAGAACTTAGTCCAGAAATTAGCTGGATGCATCAATTGACATCCACTTTTATCACCCGGTTCAAAAGACTGTTGGATGATTTCTAACACTTCTGTTACTTGATGATGTGCTTGCTCCATACGAGAGGCCTGTTCAATATTCTCATTTTCTTGATGAAGGATTAATTCAACAACTTTTTCTCTGTATTCTTGATTTTGATAAGAACTAGTTGAGTCCTGTTCTTGGGCAAGATTTTGATTACAAACAAAACCCAATGACTGTGGCCGGCCACGAGCAATAACATTGCATGAGACCATTTTCGGCAGGCTTTTCTGACTGGAGAGAATAGTGAAATGTAGTGCTCCATGAACACCCCATCCTCTAACATGAATACCAGATGGGGCATTGGAAATTAACTGGCGCAATCTTCTTAGTGCTCCAAGGCATGAACGCTGAAGGGCTCTCTGCTGCTTTTCAGCCTTCAGATATCGAGAGACTGATAGAGATGCCAAATCAATCTGACGTTGTAACCCTTCTATTATCTTAACATGATTTTCATATTCATCATAAGATAATACTTTGTTTTTCAACTGACAAAGATTTTTCCATATGTTGAGACGAATATCATGAATTCCATCTTCCGTCAACATCTCTGGGATGTCATACTGAATGTTATCCAGAGGCCAAAACATCACTGGCACTTCACCTTTCACCAGTTGTTTTCACATGTTCAGCATTTCCTATTTATCATTCAATGAATATTCTTCTACTTGATTTGACAAGAGCTGGTGATTCCTTGTTGCTTCATCGGATTCAAGAAGATTGGTAGAGAGATCACTGATTAAACTAGAAGATGAATGACTTAGGGGTGGTTCAGAGAATGACCTACACCATGGGATATCTTCTGATTGAGAAAGTATTTCACCTGCTAGTGATGAAGCATAAGACATGACTAGTTTCACATTTGAAAGTGCTTTAAGATAAGAGGGATTTCTCGGCACTACATTGTCCACTGAAGCTTTTTTCGGGCAATGTGCATCACTACTACGGAGAGGACTTTCACAGTGAAATTCATCATCACGGGGAGGACCACTATGGTGGGTTACAACAAAAGATGAGATCTCTTGCTCCTTGGTCTTCTGACCACACAGAGGGTTCCTATGGCTCTCATCTGAAGATAAAACTTAGAGATCGACCGAACTGTCATGAAGTAAGACTTCATGAGGAAGTGTCTGTTGAAGACCTTCAGAATTAATGTTCCCACTATTGGGAAATGAGAGATTAGAATCTTTAATTCCAACAGATAACTGTCTAAGGGCTTTAAGAACTCCATCATCGAGCAAGGCCTTATTACAGATTAACTCTTGATCTCTTAACTATGCTGGGCGGGTCTTCTTCTTAGAAGCCTTCTTACTCGCCTTGGAATCCACTTGTTGATGAAAGTGGCTGCTCTGAGCAGGTGTATGTGCCAGATTAGGAGAGATGGACAGGTTAGGCTGATGATCTCCACTCAAATAAGGTGTATATGCCTAACTTGGTTGTCCGTATGATATGGGGGAGTATTCCCCACAACCCTCTTAGACTGGAACCGATGTGTGTGTCTGTTCCGGAGTGAACTGTTGATGTGTCACTCCACTGGTAGAGATAGATTTATGTGTCTTTCCTTGAGATGCTACTGAAGATATTATAATATCCTGACAAGAATCCAAGATATGACCAGGGATTTGATTATGCTCTTTCACTATTGACAGAATGTGCTTGGTGACTTCAGCTGCCGAAACAGGGATATACGTCCGTTCCGTGCTTGGAGTATGTGTGTGTTCCTGCTTCTATCCTCCTTTTCCTATTAGTGAATCCTGACAGTACTCAAGTGTGGGGGGCAAAGAGTTGTGTATGCCTCCTATTTGTCACCAGAGATTTCCGACTGACTTCTCCGAGTGCTACCAAGAGAGATTGTTGGTAGTCTTGAACAATACTAGCAGGTGTATGTGCTTGCTGATTGTACTTTGACGAATGTGGTTCAGAAGCTCCATCATATGTAGTCAGACGAGCCTGCTGACTAGCTGATGACGTATAAACATGTGTATATTTCTGCCTGTAGTACTCCGCCAGAATTTCCTGGAGGGATTGGCGTGATGCTTCCAGACGAGTCTGCTGGACAATGAAATTAAAATGGACGGGTGTATGTGCCCGCTTGTTTCTTGCCACAAAGTTAGGTTGGTGGACTTCTCCGGAGATGGCAGAGATGAGAACCTTCTCACTGTTAACCGGATTTCACCTCTGGCGATTCATCTTTCCTGCTCGGGTTCGAGGAACCTGAGCCGAATGCCTAGAGTCGATACCCTCATTATGTTGAGGGGGTACTACTACACGAGTCTGACAGTGATTGTTGATAGGATCCATTGGGAATAACTCCTATCTCCTTGAATTAAGGCCCCCAGGGACCTTCTCATTCACCTCCTCAGAATATGGGAGTGAATGGTGATTGCGTTCCGGGGATAACGACCCGAAACGGTTGGAGACGGTGGTTAACACCACCTGCTTCTTGATCGCTGGTCATCACTGTCCAGACGATCAGGTTGAATTGTTCACTTGGATGGCTTGTCGAGAAGCCTCCAGAGTTGTAATGGTACCATTTTGATGGTACTCCTTAACCAGCGCATTTGATACCCAGCATTGAAGATGCTGAGTAGGTGATGTCTTCCTCAGAGTGGATGACGATCCAGCAGGAGTAGCAACAATGACATTCACAGCAGAGGTTTTCACAGCAGACGTATTCATGGGTGTGAACTTAAGAGAATCCATTCTGGAAATGCAGAAGATCTTGGAAAAGAGTGCATGTTTGATATAACAGACCAAATCAAGATAATTCCGACCACTACATCTTTTGGATGAGAAAATTTGTCAATGATTGCTTTGTTGTCCCTCTCATTGAGTTTTAAATAGGGGCCTAAAAAATAAGTAAAACATCATTTTAACTTGGTTAAGGATTCACATCGGGTTCACAATTTTTTGTTTCCCTCTGGAATTGGGGATGATCTCATTGATTTAAGATTCAAACATTCCAAGCGGTTTCTAACGGGTTTATTCATAGAACCGGAAACATCCTGTGATTCCATATCCATTTGGACCTACTTTCCAAAGGTATGCACTTATTAGTTGTGGACTGATGAGGTTTAGTAATTTTCATTGGTCAAGAGGATGGGAGGTCAGACTCATCACACCTTTTTGAGGGGAATTATTGTCTACTCCAGGACTCTCTTTATAGATTTAAGTTATGTTCATGAATCCTTATTACATTACCAAGTATAAAATGAGATTTCCTTTAGATTTGACAATCAATGATTGATTTGTAGGAAATTTAAAGAATCTTTTATATGTATTCGAGGTTCTTCATCAATAGAGAATCATCTGTATTTGTTAGAGATTATTAGTCAATGGTATCCTTCAATACATAAAAGTCTCTTGGTCATTATGATGACCATACTGGTTTTAAAGCCACTCAATGGGGGCACTTGAAGTTTTATTGTCATTTAGAAGGACATTGATTATTTCAGAGTTGGTATCATACCTGTAGATGGGCTACCTATGTATCATCTGTTTTGGAAAAGGAATCAGAACTCACGTAGTTTGAGTAAGGAATTATGATGTTTATGCATGATTGATGGATCAAAGAAAGATGTCATGATTACTTTTACACTCTAAGCTCACATGAGTCATGCTCGGTGTGAGAAACAAGAGGTATTGGTGAAACCAGATAGTTGTGCCATGAAATGATGTGGGGCTTATGTATGTATGAATGCCCAAATAGATGAGGATTAAGATTTACTTCAGGGAAGAAATCCATGAATAGGGTCCATAAAGATATATATGCTTCATGGATATTTGGATACTCTAATCTTGGGGATTACTCCTAAAGAAGATGCCCATGTTAGGAGGGGACTTATGATTGGGTTTTACTCCTGAGAAGGAAGCCCAGATCAAAAAGGAATTATGAATGGTTAAGATAAATTAAGACTGGGGCTTACTACTGAAAAGGAGGCCCAGGTTAAAAGGGAATTGAAAACTGGGGCTTAACTCCTAAGGAGGAGGCCCAGGTTAGGGGAATTTTAGAATTAAGGGACTTAGGGCTTACTCCTGAAAAGGATTCCCATATTTGAGACTGAGGCTTAATCTTGAAAAGGAGTCCCAGTTTAAGATAATTATGGTTGGGGATTACTCTTGAGGAGGATTCCCATATTGGGGAACTTTAAGACTGGGGCTTACTCCTGAGGAGGATGCCCAGATTAGGGGACTTGGGGCTTACTCCTAAGAAGTATGCCCATATTAATGATAATTTAGACTGGGGATTACTCTTAAAAAAGAAGGCCCAGGTTAAGGATTCTCTTTTCTTAAAGGATGAGGTTGAATGAATGAACTCTCTAACTTTAGTGACATAAAGATGTGCCAATCACTAGGTTTTGAGAGATGTTCCACGAAATTCCTTTCAGATAAGGATTTCAATCAAGAAAACATGCCATAAATGGCTTTGAAGAGTGTCTTGAAGACTGAATCTTGAATAGGATAGGTGGAATGACAAAAGAGGGGTGAAATGGGTAGGAAGGGAACCCAAAAAGATAGGGGCGCACAAGTCCTGTCAGGCATGCAAGTACTGCATGGGCGCGCAAGTCATGGGAGGCGCGCAAGTACTGCGTGGGTGCGCAAGTCCTGGTCGCGCAGGTATACCTGCGCAACACATGGGTACTTGCGTGATTATTAAGCAGTAGGGTAATACTTGGGCGATCCTTGACCAAAGCCTTTAGAATCATCCTGAGGTATTTCCAGAAGAGTGGCGTGCAAATTTTAATGAATTGGTAAGGAGGCGCGCAAGTGTATTCATTTACCTTAAGGGAAAAACACATAGGCACGCAAGTGTTAGTGAATTCTAACACTTAAACCTTATTCCTCTTGTTTAGACCTTCCATTCCAGGAAAAGAATTACCTTAGAAGTGTGCGGAATACTTGAATAAGAGACTTGGGAGTTCAGAGCTCTGTATCTGAATTCTGGAAAAAATTCATCTCCTGAAATGGGGGGCCCACAGGGTCTATTTATAGGCTGCTGAAGACCCTAGGCGGTTTTCAAAGAGGGCGTGCAAGTCACTTGTGCGACCATTAGGTGGCTCACAAGTGTACTTGCGTGGCAGTAAGGGAACTTGTGTGGTGCATGTGCATTTGAATCCTTGTTCATGCCTTTGTCAATTTTTTATGTTTTCTTCAAAGGATGAATCAATTTGTGCTAAGTCATTTCCTATTCCATTCCTTTCAACAATGTGACGAAAAGGAGCGTCAATAATGCTGCAACAGCTCTTGAGTACCAATTAGACCTCAATGATTTGGAGTTTCTTCAAGAGGTAGGTGGTTTTGAGTTTTATTCCTAATTTCTTGGGACCCTGTGAAGGTCGATCGATGTGTTTTGGGGAAAATAGGGGCGATTCGGGATGCTAAAAGGGAAATTCCCGAAAAAATTCCCATCTACATGGCGTGTAGTGCAATGGATCACCCTGTGTGTTATTATCATTATGGGAAGATGAGTTTTGGGTACTGCACACGTATACCTAGGCTACATGTCATGTAGTTACCCTAGGTCATGTGGCCACGAGGCATTTCCAGGGTAGTCGTGTGGTGACATGTGGTCATGTGACAATACATGGCCAAAGTACATGGGCATGGGTTTCCAAACATGAGCATGACTAAGTGACATGTCCAAGTGGGCCAGTTTTCTAGAAAACGCCGTGTACCATGGGTACATGTCATGTGGAAGACACAGATGGCAGAGCTATGTGAGAGAAGACATGGCCAAGTGGGATGGTTTTCTAGAACTTTATGGTGGCCATGGTTTGGGCCTAGGATATGCGAGGTGAGGCAATGTTATGAGTCTCTTGGGTTAGGGATGTTTGGACCAAAAATGGTTTATTGAGTTCCCTTAGTCTATTCCTATATGGTTACAGTGTGTAATTACATCTTCGTTATAGGATTATTATCCCCTTGATAGAATTTTCTTGGATATAGTTGTAGCATCCCTCCAGATAGAGTTGGGTGGGATCCTCTATTTTATTGTTGGATTTGTTTCATCCCTTTGGAGAGTCAGGGTCAGGATCCTCTAGCATATCGTTTTCCTAGATCAGGTTCTCAAAAATCTTCCTGACCAACACTATAAGGGAAGCGATCCCCTATCTAGTAGGATAACCCATTAGGTTTTTTGGCATCATTGGGTATACGATCCCCTATGTTGAGGGCAATTTCAGTAGGGTTTGTGGCATCATTGGGTATATGATCCCTTACTCATAAGAAAATTTATATAGGGTTTATAGTATTTTCAGGAGTATTATTCCCTACTTCACGAGTTATACCAGATGGGGTTTATGGAATTGTCATGACCAACACTACATGGGCGGAAATCCTCTATCTGAGTTCTCTGATATTTAGGACAATAGATTAGTTTTTTGGTGTCCCCTAGTGGATCCTGGGAGTGATCCCCTTTCTATGTGTGATCTTTGGGTTACAAGATTGGGTTCTTGGTTTCCCTTACTAGATCCTAGTATTGATCTCTATCTGAGGATATGTGGTTTAAATTTTCCCATACTGGGTTCATAGTGTCCCACATAGGATCCTGGGGGTAATCCCTTTTTGAGGAATGAGAAATTTTTGTAGTTCTATTAGAGTTAGTAACATCCCCAATAAGTGATAGGTGAGATCCCCCATTTTAGTATCGAGATCTGATAGGTTCTAGCATGAATTTATTAGGGGTGAGATCTAACGATCATGTTCTCTTGGATGTATGACCCTTGGGATGGCGGTGTTCTTCTATTAGCTTTGTGATACCCGATAGAGTGGTATCTCTTAGATGTTCCATCAGGAGTGCTTGGGTTGTACCCAATAGAGTGATATATCTTGGATGAGTGTCATTTGTGATGAAAGAGATCATGAAGTGTGTGCTTCAGGTCAAGTGTTACCTTCGATCCTCATGTAGAAACCTTCCACTGGCTATGAGGTTAGTACCTAATGAGACTTGGAGTCTGAGAAGTGTATATCTGGGTGTGTTTTTGGCTTTCCTTGAGGTGTTTTAACATCTTGGTTGAAACTCCATGTGGTTTGAGATTACTAGTCGTGTATAACTGAGGATGGTCGAGATGGAGTTTCTCTCTCATTTGGGTTCCCTATGGTTGGGTCGAGTAGACTATTACCATTCAGTTTCTCTATTTTCTTTTGGGTATTTGGGGATTCTAATGAGTATTGTTATACTCAACCCTGCATGGGATTTTCCCACACATGTTGCGTCTTGTAAAAACCATAGGCCTTTCGACAGAGTCCTGGGAGGACCTAGATCAGGCATATATTAGTGAGCTAGACTGACCAGGGTGTTTACAGGAGTGTGACTGAGGATCTTTTTAGTAGTTTCATTTTATAGTGATCCCCTCCATCTGATAAGGTTAGATGCTTCTATAGTTTTATTTTGGTGGGAATGTATTTTTTTTCCTTTTTTTACTTCTATTGTGCTCTAGTTTTTGGGATAGATGTATGCATGAATTTAGTTTCCAGTTTTATATCTTTGCATTGTTTCATGTAGGTGTATGTGGGTGTGTGATTATAGGTAACTTAGGCTAATACCTCCCATTTGTGTGATATTCCTACTTGATGCTAGAAGCTAACCCTTGGCCTATGGAGGAAGGCTTGGGGAGTTACAGCTTGGGCCTCGTTGGTACGGGTCATGACCCCTAATGAATGATACCATATTATTTTCATCATTTTTTTCATGGATGATCAAAAACTTAAATACAATTAAACTATGGTATTAATGAATTGATTATATTATGTTTATTATTTTGGAATGGTAATATTAAAATTAAATTCATTTTTAAAATAATAGTTTATGATTGTATAAATAATTGAAAACGAGGGAATCATTTTCATCTATTTGGGAACTATACCTATAAATTCCATTAAATTAACATTTAGTTTTATAAATCATTTAAAAAATATAATTCTAGGGATTTTTTTCTTAATAACATGGAATGATGATTGATTTCATCTTATAAAAACAAGAATGTAGCAATCAAAACTACTGACATGTGATAATAGAAATACATTGTTAGCAGATAATATGAAATAAATGAATATAATTTATTAATATTAAAGGTAAAAAATATAAATAGAGTTTTAAATGTGTGGATAGTGAAGTTAATTCTTATTTTATATGAAATTATTATACACTCAGTAATTTCTGTAGTAAATATAATGGGAATTTTCTTTATCTATAGTTTGAGATGGGTATTTCTCATCTAAGACTATATTTATTATATTATTTCAGGGATCTATTCTATATCCTATATTCTATTTATAATATAGTATATTTTTTCTTTCCATTTATTGTGACTTACATATTAAGGTTGAAGGGGAATCATTTTATATCTCCTTCTTTACATTTCTCACTTAGTCTAGTTCTGCCACCTCCTTCTTATATATTCTTCATATGGATTCCATTAGAAGTATTATTATTCAATTATCTAATTTATTTTTGTATTTCTCCTTTTAAAATCAATTATTCATACTTTATTTATTTATAAAAAATATAAAAAAATAAAAAAATTATTTATACTTTATTTTTATATAATTTTTTTCTTCCTTAGAAGAATTATATATATATATATAAATAACCATATATGTTATACTATTTTGATGTTTCTTATGTTTATTTGGGGATATTATTTTCTAGTATCATCCATTTTATTTCTGTGGATAATTTGTTATACCTTATTAAAATTGTTTTATAAGACATTTTATTTTAAAGGGTTAAATATATTTTTTCTTTTTATGGATTTATTATTATTTTCATGTTAATATGAAACAAATTTATAAGGATATAAATAAGTGATAGGTGGTCTAGAAATTATATATGCCTCAAATTCATTGGATAATATTTTACATATCGTGGGAAAATTATGTTGTGGAACCTGATTAGTGAACTTAGTTAAATAATTTATGAGAAATGAGTGATTAGCTTAGTCCACTATGCTATGATGGTCATGAAAGTTATCCATGACATATGTTAATGAAATCCTAAGATTATTTATTTGAAAGATTCTTACACTATTTCATATCTTTATGTTATGATTCATGTTTCAGTTTACATGGTTTATATTCAAGTGGGTTTTATTTCCTTATATTTTTATACGGTACCATGATTATGTTTTCAAACCTGTAAGTCAACTTTATTTTCACTTCATTATGATCATCCTTATAATTACTTATGTTTCTCTGATTCATATCTCATTTGTTTCCTCCTTATCAAGCATCTAAGCTAATCCTTTTCACATGTTTCCTTTTTCACTTGGTTATGAAGAAGAATATTATGTATGATATGTCATTAAGGGAATCATGTGTAGAAAATATTATAGAATAAATCTATTATGTATGATGGTATTATGATGGATATGTATCTAATCATCAATGATACTAAACCTTTAGGATCTGAGAGTTTGTTTTAATTATGAGGTGTGATGTATAATTATATAAAATGATGTAAAATATATGAATGCTTATAAAGGAGTTGACCATTTTTGATCGATACATTGTCTTTTTTTGAAGGATCCGAGAGAAGTTTAGAGGGATAAAGGTATTTCTATAGATGGGATTTATGTAAGGTAACATGTGTCACATTGTAGATATAAGTTTTGTTCCATGATTAGAATATTGGGAGGTTGTGTCATGGTGTGAATTTGTGTCATGGATTGGGGAATAATCCATGAGATTATGGAACTGTTTTGTTTCAAGGAGGAAGTAAAGTCATAGTGCGAGGTGTGTTTCCCATGACATAGTATATTCCAAGCCATTATTATGTATGAGTTCAGAGATGATACATAAATAATTTGAGGTTTTTAGTTATCCTTAAATATTATTATCCCATGGTATAAGGATTTTTGATCATTGAGTGAAGGTCCTTGTTTAATTTTGAATGAGTTTTCATTGTGGCATGGTCAGATATATTACTATGTAAAGCCCTGGGAGGTTGAGTTTTTGATTCCATGAGTGGTCAATTTGGATTTTTTTGGGGCTATGCCATGTTTTTTGGAAAAAAATTTCTCATGGAAAGACTAATTTGGTTAGTCCATGACCATCATTGGTTTTGTGGAGTTAAGGTGGGTATTATCATGAGATTTAGGGCCAATATAAGGGAGATAATGGAATGAATTCCATGGGAATTCTTGACATAGGCCTATCATGGAAAGGCCAAGACCAGTCATACCATGATTCCTTAAATTTCATGTTTTAGTATAAATTCAGACTCCCATTTGAATTCTTCTTGAATACATCATTTTTTCCAAACCCCAAAAAACCATAGGTGAATCTTTTAAGACCATTGAGATCTCTTTTATTGTCTTTTACCCTTGATTTGAAGAGATAGACCACTTTGTGATCTAGGGTGAGTTTCTCTTCTCTTCTTTTGGGTTATATTATTTTCCTTATTGGGGAGGCGGTGAACATAGTTTAAATTATATTTTTTAGAAATTTGGTCATGGATTTGATGGAGGATGTTGTGCTCTAAGTTTTTGAGGTTTTCCTCACATGATCTTGGTCTTCTGGTCATCTCCCTCTCCTTTTTTATGAACAATGATTATTGATGCTCTAGTTGAGGTATGGGATTCATAAATCCTTTTTATTTTCTATAATTTTTTGAAGTATCCTGATTTTTTTTGTGGGTGGTAAGGATTAACATATTGAATATGATGAATAATATTAAAGGAAGATAAAGGTGTGGGGTGACTCTTCTTTGTTTTATACGATTCTATGTTATTGCATGTGATATATGAATGTTTGATGTTTCTACTAATGTTTGTTTATTGTTGTGATATATTTAATAATACTATCATTATAGTATCTAAATCACATTTAATAAATGGTGAAACAATTAAAATATGGTAATGAGTCAGTTGTGTGAAATTTTTAATTGATGTGATACTACTCAAGTATAAAGTGTGAAATTAGTTTGAAGGCATGTTTTAAAGTAGGAATTATGCATGTGTTTTTTTAGTGCACAGATTTGTTGAAGTAACACTATGTAGGGGGTGTCTCAATGGTACAAGTTTTACAAATTATGTTAAAATTAAACCCTTGTAACTAATTAATTTTATGATCCACTCATGTTAAAATCACTTTCACCAATATTTAACAATAATAAAATAATACAAAACACATTGGAGAGTTTTTAAAAGGTTCTTCCTTAATATGAGGTCATATTAATTTCTATGTTTAGGTAAAGATCTGAGACCTCAATTGTCACTATAATATCAAACTAGTTACAAGAGAGGGGCGGTGTTCTTCCTTGACTTTGGTAAGGGCTTCCAAGATAGTATACAATAAGGGAAGTGTACATCCTTAAATCTTGCACAAAAATAATGAAGGCATTGTTTGTAAAGAAATCACTGGTCTTAAATATTATATCCTTTATCTTAAATGTGAACAAGACAATCATAACTCTACTATATAACTCTATATTAAAGATAAGTTCTTCTGGTTAGGTCTTTGAATTCTTTAACATGATAGAGTACCATACACATCAAACTTCCTCAGATATTTAGAATGATCTCTATGAACATGATGATCTTCTTCCACCTGAGTAGCAAGCACAATGAAGATAAAAAATCTGATGAATTTCCTAGAAACACTTGGAAATATCAATTATAACACTAGTCAGTCTTCTTCTTTAGTTTATCCTTCTTCGATACAGAAGGTTATCAATGTAGAAATGTATTAGTTTCTCTATACTCAATTCTTTTTCCTCTTAATTTCATTTCATTTTTCCTTTTTAAATTTATATAATAAATGTGAATAATATTCCCATAAGTGTTTATAGAAATTCCTAATTGAATTTTTGAAATAATATCTTTACAATAACTGGTCATCAATACCCAGTCAACAGTAATGATAATTTATCTAGTTTGATTGGATGTAAAGGATTTTTAATATTTTAATTTGAAATATCGATGAATCTCTCCGCATGAACATCTCTTTCTATCACCATTAAAATCTCAACAAATCTTGTAAAGTATTATTTATTTGACCAATAACCTATGATATTTAAATTTTTAATTCATGCTAATCATCATCTATTTGGATCACCATTCCATGATTATTAGATACTTTATTATATAAGGTCAATTACATCTACCATAGTGAAACACAACACAAGGAAATAGATTATAGTAAGGATAAATGACCATCACATTCCTCATTGTGAGATTATCCCTTTTTCAAGTTTCTAATTCATAAGGATAAATGACCCGTATGTTTTAGGATACCATTGTGAAATTCATCATAAGGATAAACAATTCTTATTACCTTTTCTTGGTGGTTAGAAACTTTTAACCCATTGAAAAAAAATTCTTGCATCTAGTCACTGTTGGATTTCATTGTAAACTTTTTCATCTATAATAAATAGGTTTTCCAAGGAGAATAATGTCTCTATAAGTTTCTGTGAAATAAAAAGAGGCTCACCTTCAAGTGAAAGTCCCACAAGCTACACAAAGTTCTTCACTGAAAAAGAAACTATGATCATTTACCATAAACATCACCTTTTTCTCTCTATCTGAATCATCAAATATCATTATATCATAAAATTGAAAGATAATTAAAGGATAAAAAATGAATAATATTTATATGGATTATTAATATCCACCCATACTTAGAATCTGATAACTTCCTTCAATAAGGATTCATGATTGTTAAATTAAGCATGATCTAATATTCTATTTTGAATAATATCATTTTTAGAAAATTATCTAGTAAATTACATATAAATTTTAAAAATTATGCACAAGATATTGAAGTAATATATTGAAAATGTAAAAGATATGAATTTAATATAGACAAACACCTCTAGGTCCACATCCCTTTATATAAGTGATACATCGACTGTTGATTCAATTCTGTTCCAATAGTTCTCAAAGATTCCTTCTAAAAGGATGATGTAAAATCTCTTTAAAAAATTGAATTTTCAATTTCATAAAAATATAACATTTTACCTTACAATGAAGTAAATTCTCAAAAAAAATATTGAAAAACTAAAAATAATGAAATTATTAAAAGTAATCATCCATTTTGATATGTTTTTTCAAGATAAAAATTAATAGATTTGAAGCCCCCATAAGTTATCTTCCATGTATAATATGGTTCCCAAAGTGATTCAAAATCACGTTCCTATCTTAGATAGAATCTGATAGTGTATAAAAAATTATTTACATGAAAGTTAGACACCCCCCATCTAAAAGAGATCAATAGTAAAGAAAACCTTTCAAAATGTAAGAGTAAAGTACTCAACATCAAAATGAAATGTTAAGTACTGAATATTTTATTTTATCTACTGGTACACAATGAATTTATAAAATTTAAATTTAACTTCATGGTAGGTAGGAATACTTCAATCCAGAAGTATTCATGAACAACACCTTGGGTACCCACATATTTCTAACTCACTAGTTCTCAATTGAAATAAGATCATTTGAGATGAATACCTTGTGTGTTCTAAAGGACTTAATTTTTTTCAACAAACTTTTTTTTCAGTGTAAGCTAAGAATTTGTGAAAAAAGGAACACTACTTGGTGCAAATTAATTTTACTAATAATGATTCCTTCCGGTGATTTTACTATCGAGTATATAATTTATCCTTTTGGAACTTAACTAACTATATAGTTTCTTAAAACATTTCCTTGTAGTAAATTTTGAATATTATTTCTTTAAATTTTCATGTATAAATTCAATTTAATTGATTCATTCCTATCTTTCAATGAAATAAAAATACTTTTTCCTTTATTTTAGGAAGTTATCTTAGAATTTTTTTATGTGATTCAATACTCAGAACTAAGTTTATAATTCACTTTATTAATCTCAAATAGTTGAACAACTCTACTAGTTATCTTGTAATCCAACTCAAAAATTTCATTCCTTTACTCAACTAGATTAGCTTTCTTCTCAAAAACTTCAGCTATAAGTCCTGTGTAACTCTCAAAAAGTCTTTGATATGTTCCTTCAAATTTATAAATATAGAACTTTAGTTAATGATACAATGGTTCCTTAATTTCAATTCTTACATTATCTAACAAATATTGTTTATCATTCAATAAAAATTGGAAATAAACTTTGATAAACCCTTAGTTGATTTATCCATCAAGCATCTCTATTCCTTAGAAATGTTAGTATAAAAATATGTAGTTCTCCAACTGTTACTACAATAATCACCATCTTCCAATACACTATTAAAATGTAAAAAATTCCTCACTAGAACTCTAAGATTTAGAAGAATCATTAAAATATTTCTTCCATATCCTCTTTGAATGCTTAATGGATTCCTTTTCTTTATTTTTCAACTTAGGGCATTGAGTTCAAATATGTATAGGTTTCTTTCACTTGTAACATATAAGATTTTATGAGTATTTCATTTTAACACTACTCTTTCCATCTATAAAATTCTTCTAATAACCTCTCAATAAATTACAGTTACCAAACATCCTATTAACCAATTTTCCATATTCTCCTTTTGTAAGTTTTTTGAAAACTATAATCAGAACATCTCTTAGAAGTTATTATTGATTTACTTATATTTGAAGTTTGAAATCCAAAAGTTAAAGCTTCAGAAGAAGATGAAAACACTACTCCATTTTTCTTCCACTTTTTCAGCATCTCACTTTAAATTATTTTCATATTGCAATAAATTTTTGATGGGACCAACTAAACTTAGCTTTGTGAATTCTTCAGGTAATAAATTGATGTTCTCTTGGATTCCCAATATTTCAGTAGTATATCAATAATATTTTTAGTAAGATTCATCAGACTTTTCTTTCTCTTAAAGTTATTGAACACAATTTAAAATTTTCATGAATCTTTGATGTATTTGGGCTACTAATTCACTAGGTAAAGAATCAAAACTTTGATAATTAGAACATATCATAGCTCTCTTAATTTAAATAATTTTAAAAATTTCAAAATGTGTAATATGTAGTTTCTTATAGATTCCACAAGTTCTAAAATATGATACATGATTGTATATGTTCTTTTAAATTACACATAGTAATATATTATACACATGAAAATTAAGTTGAAATTATGACTCTGATAAAATTTAAAATTCTTTATCTGGAGTATTATAATTTCTAGTAAGAATAAGATAATTATCCACACAATTATTAATAAACTATTTCTCCATACATCCATGTCAATATTCATAATCTTCACCATCAATTATAGGTGGTTTTTTATTTAAGTTGTCAATGGATCCTACTAGTATACCTATGATCATAAAACAAAGATCTTTTCTCTTATACATGGTTAGTGTAAGAAAACTAAGATAGATTTTGATGAATAAATGGAAAATAAAAACAAAATTTATCTCAAACATAAGGAGATCCAATACCAAATGTATCAAACAAAAGAAGAGCCAAGTTATGATACCAAATAATCAGTACGATACAAAATACTAAAAAAACTTCAAGTAAATTAAAATTCATATTAAGTGTATTTTGATTATAAAAAAAAAGGATAAGAAAATGTACAATGACCCAAAGACTACTAGATATTTCAATTAGTGGTTTTTTTCAAATAAACATATATAGTGAATATTTAAAGTAAAACACCATAAAATATATAAAAATTAAAATACAGCATGAATGTTTGAATAATCCTACAATTCATTACTCCTTACCCCTCCCTTGACCTCTTGAAAGATATAATGTAATTGGTAGGTATCAATCAGTGTGAGAAAGAAAAAGTAGAAAATTCTATTAAAAAATAGAATTATATAATAAAAAGGAGGAATATGAAGGAGAAGAAGCAGAAAAATAGAAGTAGAAGATCCTATGAGAGACGCTGCAACCCTGAGGTTGTGGACTAACCCACCATCCAGCTACTACTAAAGTAATTACAATTACTTTAATAGCCCAACCACACAACCCACATCCCCCTTTATTTAATGACTCAAATTAAACTTTCTAGATAACCCCCCCTATTAGCTTATAACCTAATTAATGACAACTAACATCACTACTAACAACCACCTATGATATTTACACATCTTCTCTTGATAGATTATTATTAATATTACCTTGATACTGAATAAAACTTAGACCCTAGACCCTTCACAAAAACAAGCAGTCTAAGGTCTCCTATTCATAGCGAATCCAAGTCCCGCATTCCTATAAATTACACCCCCTTAAAACCCATATTCTCCTCAAGGTGATTATATAGTGGATTTTGTGGTGGTCTGGGTAGCCATGAAACTTGATCATTGAATGAAAGGACTGAATGCATATTGTATTTTTTGAAAGGGTCTTTATCTTCCTATGTTGCCACTATACTGACAATACTCCCTCGTGCAATATTATTCCAGTGAGGTGGTTCTTGAATTAGACCCCCAACATTATCATCTACTTGTACTAGCTGATTGAGGCTCCCTCTTATAGTCATTTGAGTAGATCTAATTCTCTGAAATGCACTCTCAACATCAACAATTTCCATTTGGAGTGCTCACCCAACTTGAGTGAAGCTGTAACTAGTGTGGAAACTAACTACTCTATTTGGATACCACACTGCCCCCACTCCTTGTCATGCATTCCCCTGTAAACTATTGTTGAAACCATCCTCCAATATTCCTCTATAACTATTGTTTTGGAGCTGCCTACCCCTTCATCCACAATCACTAACATCCCATTAACAACATCCTAAGCATAACTCTCAGCCTGCCTTCCTTTGAGTCATGCCACATCACATCCATAATCTCTTGTTCTTTGTCACACATTCCCTAGCCAACAACATCTATGTAATTCCACATATCTCCTTCAACAACATAAATTTATAAGATTCCACTGTCTTCCTCATCAATGATAGACTGGCATACTGAAAATTATCCAACCTATGACTCCTCATGATACAACTACTCAAGCATCTCTACAAGAGCTCAATCTTGCATTAACACTGTCTAAAAAATCTCATATTGTGGCTACTCCTGTTGTGTCTTCAGTTCTAACTGATTTTCTTATAGTAATACTTGGTCTGAGAAATGTTGTATTTCAATCAGTGAATCATAGTTCAACTTCTGAAGCTCATTAAGTTTTAGATCCATCTATTCAAATCAAACTCTCAAATATTCCAATAATTTTTCTCATGACTCCATGTGTATCAGCTGCTTTGTTTTGTCTTCTACAGCTTCTTGGGAACAAGCTTCCACATCATCTTCAAGAATTTATACTGACAGATCCTCAATAACTATCAAACTCGAAGCTTCTATGTCAACCTCAACTACACTACATAAACCAGATCTGGTCTAACAGATGCATATACCTGGTGGAAGTAGTTTTATGCTTTTTCATATTCTCCTACCTTAGTTATGACTGAGTCATATATTTTTTCCCTCTCTACAGTGTGGGAAACCATTGTGTCAGTTTATATTCAACACAGAACATGATTATCCATAAAGTTTTTCATAAATGATTGTGAATCTCAGATAATATCTTTCCTCCCAACCTAGAATAAATCGTTTTCCACTTTTGAAATTCAATTGTCATCATTGCGTTCCCCCATGTGTTTTTTACTCCACTACTATCTTAAGTTCCTGTGCTTACTGCACTGCCCCTGCAAGTTGGATAGTGAAAGGGTTTTTCTTATCTCTCTCTAGTATTTTCTCTCAATGAAAGTTCCAATTAGTAGATATCAATCGGTATGAGAGTGATAACAATAGGAAATTTTATTAACAATAGTATAATTACATAATAAAGAAGAGGAATATTAAGGGGAAGAAGAGAAAAAAATGAAGTAAAAGAAGATCCCTGGGAGACGCTGCAACCCTGAGGTTATGGACTAACCCACCATCCAGCTACCACTGAAGAAATTCCAACTACCTCTACAATCCCCCACACAGCCCACAACTCCACATATTTAATGACTCAAATGTAACCTTCTAGATACACCCCCTTCAAACAACTAATAACTTAATTGGTGAGAAATAAAATCCTCATTAACAATAACCTATGGTATTTACACATCTTCCCCACATATATTATTGTTACTCTATCCCTTATTCCCAAAACAACCATCCCCTAGACCCTTCACAACAGTAAGCGGTCTGAGGTCATATTTTTTTAAAAAATGCTTAGGTTATTTTTAAAAAAAAAATACACTTTAAAGGCGGAACTGCAACTGCTGCCTTTATGATTTGGGTGAAAGGCTAAAACGGTGATACTGCCTTTCAGGTTAAGTCGAAAGGTGGAAACCCCGTTTCCTCCTTTCTTCTAAAACAAAATATATTATTTTTTGTATTATGACTTTATTTTTATTTTTATTCTGTTTTGTTTTGTTTATATATATATATATATAAACAAAAATTTTTAGCAGAATTTATCTGTTATTTAAAATCTAGCAGTACTGCCATTACAACAGTGTGGATTCTAATAGAAGCTCCCATACAGAGCTCCCTTTTATAAGAGAGCTTACCCTGAAAATCATTCTGCATTTCCGATGTGAGTTTCTAGTTCTCTCTTTCCTACACAGAACATTCTCCATTTCTGATGTGGGATTCTGTTTCAAGTACGTGAATTTGAAAGATTATAAAATATAAAATATAAGACCAATATAAATGAAACTTAACACATGGATTAAACATATAAGAAATAGTTGAAAAAAATGAATTTCATAAAAAAAGATGATAAAAAATAATTTATAAGATTTCAAAACCACTTACTTGAAACTTAAAAATGTTTCAAGTACGTGACTTTGAAAGCCTATAAAATATAAACTACAAGACCAATATAAATGAAATTTAATACATGGATTAAAAATATAACAAATAATTGAAAATAAAAATAATTTCATAAAAAATGATGATGGAAAATAATTTATAAGTTTTCAAAGACACCTATATGAAACTTAAAAATGTTTCAAGCACATGTCATTGAATGCCTATAAAATATAAACTATAATACGAATTTAAATGAAACTTAAAACATGGATTAAACATATAACAAATAGTTGAAAATAAAAATAATTTCATAAAAAATGTTCAGGAAAAATAATTTATAAGCTCTCAAAACTACCTACTTGAAACTTAAAAATGATTCAAGTATGTGGCTTTGAAAGATTATAAAATATAAACTATAAGACAGATATAATTTAAAGCTAAAACATGGATTAAACATATAATAAATTATTTAATTATTTAATTAATATTGTTAATAATTAATTATATAATAAATAATTAGTTAATTAATAATTATCAATAATTAATTATATAATAATTAACTAATTAATTAGTAATATAATTATTAAGTATAAAATAGTTAATTAGTTAATTAGTAATATAATTATAAATTATATTTATTCATTATAATTAGTAATTAGTAATTATTAAAAATTATTATATAATAATTAATTAGTTAATTGGTAATATAATTATTAATTATATAATAGTTAATTAGTTAATTAGTAATATAATTATAAATTATAATTATTCATTATAATTATTAATTATAATTATTAATTATATAACTATAAATTTTATAATAATTAATTAGTTAATTAGTAATTATTAATAATTAATTATTTAATAATTAATTAGTTACTTAGTAATATAATTATTAATTATTTAATAATTAATTAGTTACTTAGTAATATAATTATGAATTATATAATAATTAAATAGTTAATTAGTAATATAATTATTATTTATATTATTTATAATTAGTTAATTAGAAATTATTAATCATCAATTATATAATAACTAATTAGTTAATTAGTAATATAATTATTAATTATATAATAGTTAATTAGTTAATTTTTTGAGAAAGATAGACCTGAGTCCCTTTTTATAATTAGTTAATTAGTAATATAATTATTAACTATATTTATTCATTATAATTAATAATTAGTAATTTTTAAAAATTATTATATAATAATTAATTAGTTAATTGGTAATATAATTATTAATTATATAATAATTAATTAGTTAATTAATAATATAATTATTCATTATAATTATTAATTAGTTAATTACTAATATAATTGTTAATTATATAACTATTAATTGTATAATAATTAGTTAGTTAATTAGTAATTATTAAAAATTAATTATATAATAATTAATTAGTTAATTAGTAATATAATTAGTTAATTAGTAATATAATTATTAATTATTTAATAATTAATTAGTTACTTAGTAATATAATTATTAATAATATAATAAATAATTAGTTAATTAGTAATATAATTATTAATTATATAATTTGTAATTATTTAATTAATAATTATTAATCATTAGATTTATAATAATTAATTAGTTAATTAGTAATATAATTATTAAATATATAATAGTTAATTGGTTAATTTTTTGAGAAATATAGAGCCGAGGTTCTTTTAATAATTAGTTAATTAGTAATATAATTATAAATTATAAATATTCATTATAATTATTTATTAGTTTTTATTAAAAATTCTTATATAATAATTAATTAGTTAATTAGTAATATAATTATTAATTATATAATATTTAGTTAGTTAATTAGTAATATAATTATAAATTATAATTTTTCATTATAATTATTCAATTTTAATTATTAAAAGTCATTATATTACTAATTAATTAGTTAATTATTATACACTTAATTATTGATAATTACTAATTAACTAATTAATTATTATATAATTAATTATTAATAATATTATTTAAATAATTAAATAATCTATTATATGTTTAATCCATGTTTTAACTTTAAATTATATATATCTTATAATTTATATTTTATAGTCTTTCAAAGCCACATACTTAAATCATTTTTAAGTTTCAAGTAGGTGGTTTTGAAAGCTTATAAATTATTTTTTGTGAACATTTCTTACTAAATTCTTTTTATTTTCAATTATTTGTTATATGTTTAATTCAAGTTTTAAGTTTCATTTATATCATTCTTATAGTTTATATTTTATAGGCTTTCAAAGTCATTTGTTTGAAATATTTTTAAGTTTCATGTAGGTGTTTTTGAAAACTTATAAATTATTTTCCATCAAATTTTTTTACAATTTTTTTTTATTTTCAACTATTAATTATATGTTTAATCCATGTATTAAGTTTCATTTATATTAGACTTGTAGTTTATATTTTATAGGCTTTCAAAGTCACGTACTTCAAAACATTTTTAAGATTCAAGTAGGTGGTTTTGAAAGATTATAAATTATTGTTTATCATCATTTTTATGAAATCCTTTTTGTTTTAAACTATTTATTATATGTTTAATCCCGGTTTTAAGTTTCATTTATATTGGTCTTATATTTTATATTTTATAGTCTTTCTAATTCACGTACCTGAAACGGAATCCCACATCGGAAATGCAAAATGTTCTACATAGGAAAGGGAGAACCAGAGTCCCACATCAGAAATGCAGAATGATTTCCAGGGTAAGATCTCTTATAAAAGGGAGCCCTGGGTGAGAGCTTCTATCAAAATCCAGACTACTGTAATGGTAAGTATTGTTGGATTTTAAATAGAAGATAAATTCTACTGAAATGTTTATTTTTATTTTTAGTTTAGTTTAGTTATATATATATATATAAACAAAAAAAACAACAATTTTTTTGGTTTTAGTGAAAATGCGGCATCGCAGATACTTCCTTTGAGGCATACTTTTAAAAATATTTTAAACCGAGGCATTTTTAGATTTTTTTTAAAAACGTATTAAAAAAAACTCTCTAAGGTCTCCCCTTCGCAGTAAAGCCAAGGTCTATGTTCCAATTAGTAATACCCCATATTCTAGTAAACAAAATATATTTATTAAATTTTATTTATTGAATAACTTGTTTTACATGCAACATCTAACTAAAAAAACAATTATTCATTTCATTAAGTTAAAATATTAAATTATAATATGAAATATACCTTTAAATTAAAATAATATTTTATAGAAAATAATTATGAAAACAAGATAAAAAATAAAAAAAATTAAATTAAAATACTACATGATTAAATTATTCTTCCTTGTGGACTCCAATGAAAATAAAACCATTCACTATAACTATACATGGAATGGAAAATATTAAAAATATGATAGAAAATTTTAAAAATAAATGAAATAATAAGATGAATGATTTTTAAAGAATTATGTATGGTTATATATATTTTAAAACCCTAAAAATTCATATTCAATACTTTGTTAAAATTTTTAGTGGGTAGAATGGTAATTTGATTTTTATTTGATAACAAATTGTTTTTATAAAAATTTATACTGAGAAATAATTATTTTATTGATGAAAATCGATAATTAAGAAAATAATTATTTTTTATTGTGTTTATATATAGAACAATAGATATTTGTGGTGTTAACTTTATTATATTAAGATTCTTTTTTATATGAGCATGTAAATAATATTATAATGTAAGGAATATAGATCCCCATGTCAGTTTTAATGGTTTCTCATTAATTAATGCTATATAATGGATTAAATTAATGGCATGTTTTCTTTAAAAAATATGTCAAATAAAGAATTTTTAAGTAATATAATTATAATAGGGTTTTGATGGTGAATCAATTATTAATGGAATATAATTTATTAATAAAAATTTCAATGTGTGAGACTATTTTTGATTTTTTTACTAGAATTAAAATGATAATATCTTATTCAAGAATGTGGTAGATGATTCTAAGTTGACATTTTAATTAATTCATGATATTCATGTTCTAGAATTTTTTGATAATCATTAAAATGTTATTCATGTATTTAATATCATCAAATTCATAAGTATTTGACAGGTATAAACTATGTTATTAATTATATATTTTGAATGATCATTCATTAATGAAATGTTTATTTTTTTCATTGTGTATTAATTTTTAGATTTAAAATTTGATAATGTTTATGCATTAATATAGTGGTAAAATAAATCATTATTATGAATTATAACTATTTTACGGTTAACTTTTCATGTTATTATTTATGATTACATACATTTCCCTTATAATTAAAAACATGGTAAAGTATTTTTATTATTGTTCATTTAAAAGAAAATAATAATAGATGGTGGGAATTATGTTGAATAAATATCATTAAAAATTATGGAAAATGCATGTTATGAAATTATGTGTGAAATATTATTGTTTAAATGGTAATTAATCATTCATTTTGGTAGTATAATTATCTATACTGGTTTAATGCATAATAAATGTAATTTTAATATGATATTTCATTGAATAATGAATATATTTTATTAAGGTGGAATTATTAAAATGTATTATTAAATAAAATTTATATAGAAATATTTATGGTTTTAATAATTACATGATGGATAATAAGAATAAAGTTTAATTATATATATGGATAAGTTAAGGGTGTTTACACTGTGAGTGGTATTTACCATGGAAGATATTTATGTAATAAAATATGTAAATTTAAATGAGATGAATTATATTAGGAGGAATGATTTTATTATTTTCATATTATTATATTATTTATTGTGTTGATAGAATTAGGGGAGCCTCCCTTGGTTAAATGAATTCAATGTGGTGTGTTTAATATTTTAATTAATAAGGTTTCATGGTCAAGTAAGTAATAATTCAAATCTATTTTAAATGGGACTATTTAATGGGTGTTGGTTATATTAGAGATATGAATGTTGGAAGTGAAATCTATTGTATAAATATATGGTGTTTGAGAATAGAGGGAATCTCATTGAGTTTAGGGAAATCCATGCAAATAATTGGAGGCCCATCATTGATAACATCTCTATTCTCCAACACCATTAGTAAAGTAGAATAATATTCCATTGACTTAGGTCGAAGGATCTACACATAATTTGTAAAAACTCTTTCCTTGAGTTAGAGAATTAATTTACCAATATATTTCCCTTCTTTAAGATAGGTATACAATTAAACTATATCCTTATCACCCAATTTGAGCCACAGAGCCCCAGACTTCTCCCTCATCATTCATTCTTCTCAGATCCAACTCTATGATAGGATATTTTGTGTCTTAATAAGTTGATTTAAAATATCATTATACCATCTAGTTTGGATGGATAAATATATATCTTATACTTCCTTTAATAGGTCCACATTACAAACTTTATTAGCTACCTGGTCAGATTCCCACTGATTAAGATAAAATTTAAGATGCATAAGTTTATTTTGAAATGTTTTCCTGGACTGTGTTAACAAAGTCCTTTTCCATAAGTCACTAAAAGAAGGAAGATAGAAAGTTTTCATACTCCAGTCTTACCCAGGTCCACTTTCTATCTTTTTATTATTGCACCAAGTTGTTGCATGATTTTTTTATATCCATTAATTTATTTTCTGATACAAAGGTGTTGAAAGTCATCTATAATCCTCTTGAAGATGATTCACCCCCTCTTTTATTTGTGTCATAAAGGTTGGTGTCACAACATATACCAATGATCCAAGTTAAGGGACCTAGAATAGACATTAAAATATATTTCCAAAGATTAAATATTTCAGCAATGACACATTTGGCACAGATAATTGACAAAAAAGAAATATTATTTTTCTTTGATTTTTAGAGAAACCTTATAGGAAGTAAAATTGTTCATCTATTTTTATGTGTAGGTGTTATATAAAATCCAAATGTTCCTTTTACAATGGGCAGCATGAAGAAATAATTTCATACTTATTTTTAAATGGAAGTCTTTGATAACTTTTTGTTTATGTTTGGCCTGAAGGATCACCAAAATGGATACCTTCAACCTTTTAATTATTGACCAGGATTTCACACATAGTTTGGGATCTAATTACCTTAACATGTCAAATTATAATAGTTATCATTAGGATAGGTTTGGAGTGACCTTGATGGCCTGGTTATATCTTCTAGAATGGGAAATAGGGATGCTACTAGAACATGAGTGAGTGTAGGCTTGATTTGACGTGATTAACTCCTATTGAACACTTTTTAGGTGGGTTTCTCTCTAATATGACACTTGTAAATTGAGGTAGGCTGACCTCCTTCCTCCAGACCTTCTAACACAAAGAAAACATTTTGAACTGTACAAGGAAGATATGGACCTCCCTCAAACTTATATTTGACTTCAATAGACCTTTGATTAGCATGAACCATGGTCTAAAAAAGGAAAACTAGGTCCTTAATATCATTATAACAAAAAACAAGAGCCTTATATCCCCCATAAAATCCCTTTCCACCTATAGTTATCTCAAGAACACCTGGGGGATCACATTATCTCTTGAAAAAAACACCCTTAGCACTCACTGAAATAGAAGCCTCACTCTCTTAGAAGGATTGACTGAATTATGGTTTTGTATTAACCAAAACAACCAACTCTTTTTAAACTCAATCTTCTCCATGGACATAACTAATCCACCTATAAAAAATCATCATACAATGGAAAGACTCATAGAACTTCTAGGATAGTCATAGAAAAAACTGTATCCACTGAAGTAAGAGCCTATGAGACTTCAACTGACGCAACACCACCAAATTCAGAATTATAAACTTCTCCCTTATTGATGAGAGAACACACAAGTGATAAGAGTAGACCCTATAAGATATATCTTCTTACAATATTCTAACATGATCTTCCAACATCACAAACATAGTTGTACCTTGTTGTGAAGTACAATCAAGATTCTTTGATCGACTTATGTGAGGAGGCAGAGGTGGAGGTGGATGTGGAATCCAAAACATTTAATTAGAACAATCTCAATCACATTTCATATAATTAGCGACATTGTGACCATGAAGGTGGAATAAAGAAAAAAAACTAATCTTGTTTGAGATGTCATGTTTATGATTTTTCTTAAACCTCATGAATATATGAGGCTTCAAATGATGCAGCACCACCAAATTCAGAATTGAAAATGTATCCCTTGTTGGTGAGATAACACTCAAGTGACAAGGGGATAACATATACTAAAATCTACCTAACAAGATTTTGAATGGAATTCACTTCAAAACCTCCCAAGACAAAGCTCCTTCTTATAATATACCAACACGATCTTCCAACATCAATAAAACAACTCTACCTTGGTGATAAGAACCATCAATATTCTTTGATTGACTTAACTAAGGAGGTGAAGGTGGAGGCATAATCCACAACATCGAATTAGCAAAAATGTAATGCCCTGACCCCAGAAGCCCATAGCCGGTGCCTTACTTATTACATTGGAATGATTAAAAGGAATGAAATACTGAAGAAAAAATCAGTTTAGTAGTCTTAAAGAAACTATATACATACATGTAACTCATATTACATTGGAAAAGGTAACACAATACAATACATAACAAAAACTAAAAAAAACTGCATCCATGAGAACTCAATATATGGTCTCCTCCTCATAACCTGTTAAAGGTAAAAAAATGAAAGGTGTGAGCTCAAATTCTCAGTAAGGGTTAATAATATAGGAATCATGAATCAAAAATAAATAAATCATAAACAATTTTTCATAGTCAATATGGCATGGTGAATAAATGAAAAACCCGCACCATTAATAAACTGAGAATGAAACTGCATCCATAGGTTTTGTCATAGTGAAAAACTCATGGATATTAATAGCTGGAAATGAATAAAGAGATATTATTATTAATTAGAATTCATTTATCTGGAACATGATACCAATATACGGCCAAAACGGTTTAAGTATGTGGGTAAAAACCCATTTGATTTTTGGAAACAAACTCGAAGGGTTTGTCGCCAACTGATTTGTCTCATGAGACCTATCGATGCATCAAGGGGATATAGCAGGCCCCACCCATTTTTTCAAGTCCAAATAATTATTTATAAATATATTTAATACAATCCTAATATTCTTTCTCAATATCCATATAGATTAGAGGATATAGATTCATCAATATTTCCATAGTTAAAACAACATTCAAAATAAACACCGTATGTAAAAAAGTACACGGCTTAAGAAAATAATCATATACATGAAAACATAATATGGATATATAATATATTTACAATTTAAAATGAAAAATTATCTCAAATGGGTAGTGTATAAGACACATAAGAAGGATTGGGTGCACAATACCAAGTAAATGACAATGAAATGGAAATTGAGACAAAGTCCCTTACCGTGTTGTAATCAATCAAGTCGTGTGACCAAAAATTAATAACCACCAAATGAATAATAGAATACCATGAATATAAATATAATCATGATAATATATATAAAATTTCAGTATATAATACAACACATGAAATAAATAATTTGCAATCAATAAAAATCTCACATAATTAAAAGTGAGATAAGAAACCCCTTACCTTATGCCCGAAAGTGTTCTTTGACTGATCTTAATGACCAGAATAATCAAATTTAAACTCCTTAAATAATAAATACATAACCTCCTAAACATTTAATTTATTTCTTATAACCTTATTAGGTCCATTCATGGCCTTTTTGATGGGTTCAAGAGGTTCAATTTTATTATGTTGGAAGCATTTTCATCCTTGGTTTTTATGATCGGTTTACTTGTATTCATGAATGGAAGTTCATTTGTAATGTGGTTAAACATCCAGAATTGTTAATATACATTATTATTTACATTTATAGAGATATAAATGATCTTATAATTATTTTTGTTACATACCATGAGGATGACATGTTTGATAACAGATAATGATAAACGCTTGGTTTACTTGGCGGTTTTGTGCATAATGAACTAATTTTGTATTATTATTTTATATTATCAGTGTGTAAGTATTATAGAACTTTTAATAAGATTAAATACATATATTATGATCTGTTTCAACAATGAAAATGGTTTCATGACTATAATTTAAGATGATAATAAAAATTGAGAACCTATCGTCCTTGAATGTGATAAATTAACATATCTCGAACGATGTTTTAATTTTTTGTATAAGAGGAGGGGGAAAGAGAGATGATGATGAAATATTAAATTAGCATAATAAAATTATATTTTATATAAGGTAATTTAATTATAATAACATTTGGATAAGAGGATATGAGGAAATAAAAATAAAATAAAAGAACTCAAAATAAAAGAAAAATTGAGAAATCCCTTAAGAAAATTTGGCAGCCTAACGACGTCACTTAAAAATCAATAAAATATTTTGAAGAGATAAAGATGGTATATCATCACTATTACATAATATGGACATAAATTGGGATATGGAATGACATATCCTAACATAATCCAATTGAAAATAAAAGAGAAAACATAAAATGAAAGCTTTAAGAAAAGAGAAGGGTGTTAGATTTCCTTACCTTGTAGAGTAACTACCAAAACATGAAGGTTGGGACCTTGGGGGCATGAGGACACCTTGATATATATGACTAATAGGGAGGTAAAACTACCATATATTCGAGGATTATGGATTTTTAATGAAATAAAACAAAGGGATGAGTGGGTATTTATAGTAAATGAGATGGAGTTTTTTATTAATTTAAAGGGACACCTCATTAGTTGTTTTTGAAAAACCATGGTCTTGACCATGGTATTTTTCCATGGTTTTATCCACTTTGGACACATAATGTAATATTTTACTGTACATAATTCTACCAGCCTTTTATATTAATTATTACATCATTATGATGTCATTAAACTACCGAAAACTCAAAACTGTATTTTTACTATTCACAAAATTCAAGTATTTTAGAAAAATCCCAAAAATTAACCCTAAATATTTTTCAACATGTATAATTAAAAAATGACCTCCATTTTTTAAAAATAATTTTATAAATATTATTAATTTAATTTTTAAATAAAATCATAATTTATTCAAAAATAACAATTTTAAATCTATAACTCATTTTTAATACCTTGAAATATTATGAAACATCTCATTACTTTATAACCTCAAGAAAATAAAATAATAATATGATTTACTATTTATAAGGGTCATATTACTATTCATAAGGGTATGTTACTATTCATCAAAAAAACAATTTGGTTCTATCAGACTCCAAATAACTTACTAATCATAATCGCAGATGACCATTTTTTGAAATTCAAAATAAATATGGGGAAAATTTAAGTTTATTGGATAGGTTATGAATTTCTCCTATAACCAAGTGTTTTTTCACAGAGACTTAGTGCTTCATTCAATATATGCTATCTAATGAATTGAAAGTATTTAAGAGAAACATACCAAAAAATGTTTGGGGTGTTATATTATTCCCACCTTTGGAAATTTTATCCTTGAACTTTTTTTCATGTATAAATCCCTTCAAAGATATGTGGATGGTTCTTCTTTATAACATCCACAGGTTCCCATGTCACTTCCTCCATTTCGTGGTTTCTCCAAAGAACCTTTACTAGACGAGTTGTATAATTTATCAATACCTGCTCTCTTGTGTCAAGAATCTCAATAGTCTCTTCATAGTATGACAATTTAGGTTCCAAATACATTTATTCATAGGTGAGTACATGCATTGGATATAAAATGTATTTATTTAACAATGAAATGTGGAACACATTATGAACTTTAGAGAGACTGTGTGGAATTGTTAAACGGTAATCTATAGCTTCGATCCTTTCTAGAATTTCAAACGGTCTGATGTACCTGGGGCTCAGTTTCCCTTTCTTACCAAACCTTAAGACACCCTTCCCCATAGATACTCTTATAAATACATTATATCCTACTTGAAATTCCAAATATTTTCTCCTATTGTCAGCATAACTCTTTTTCTTACTTTGGTCTGCTTTAATATGGGCCTATTTTTTTACCTTTGCAGTTGTCTCTTTGATAAGTTCTGGGCCAAAAAGATTCCTCTCGCCAACTTCATCCCAATAAGTTGGAGTTCGAAACCTCTTACCATATAATTATTCATATGGAACCATTTAAATTCTAGAATGGATACTATTATTGTAAGAAAATTCCACCAAAGGTAAGTATTGATCCCACATACCTTGAAAGTCAAGATAACATGATCTCAATATGTCTTCTAGTGTTTGAATAGTCCTTTTAGACTATCCATCGGTTTGGGGGTGATAAGAAGTACTCATATGAAGCTTAGTATCCAAATCCTTCTAGAGACTGTTCCATAATTTTGATGTAAATTGGGGATCTTGATCAGACACAATCGATAATGGTTCACCATGAATTCTCAAGACTTCATTAATATAAATTATTACAAGGTGATCAAGTGGTAAATATTCTCTTATAGAAAGAAAATGTGCAGATTTTTTGAGACAATCAACAATTACCCATATTTCATCATTCCTTCTAGGTGTCCTCAATAGTCCTGTAAAAAAATCCATCATAATTTTATCCCACTTCCACATAGTAATAGGTAGATATTTCATCACCCCTATAAGATGTTGTCTCCTTTCCTTCACTTTTTGACAAACTAGACACCTTGAAACATAGTCAACAATTTATCACTTCATATTATCCCCCAAAAAATATTCATTTAGATCTCTATACATATTAGTGCTACCAGGGTGTATAGAAAAATTTGAGCTATGAGAATCATCTATTAGTTCCCTTTTTTAGATTAGGTACTAATGGAATGCATAAACTCTTCCCAAATTTCATAACTCCTTCCACATACATAAAGTCTTCCAATCTCCCATTCTTAATAGCATTAGTTTTATTATTTAGATTCTCATCATCATATTGAGAGATTCTTATCTCCTCTAGTAAATATGGTTTATCAATCCTTTGAAAGTGGAAAGATATTTACCCTTCCTCAACAATTTCCATATCCATATTTAGTAGATCCATGAATACAAGATCTCTCTCAGTCCTCATTTGGGTCAGAAGTCCATGATATTTCTTGCTTAATGCATCTTCCACCTTATTTGTTTTTACTAGGTGATAGTGTATTAATCAATCATAATCTTTGAGTAACTCGATCCATCTCCTTTGCCTCATGTTAAGTTATTTCTATGTAAAAATGTATTCCAAACTCTTGTGATCCATATATATCTCACATATTTCACTATAGAGATAATGTCTCCATATTTTTAGAGAAAATATTATGGATACTAACTCAAGATCATGAGTTGGGTAATTGTTTTCATGAGTCTTCAACTTCCTTGATTCATACACAATAAATTTATCATTTTTCATAAGTACGCAACCCGTTCCATTCTTTGATGCATCACTGTATATCACAAATCCATCAATTCCAGATGGAAGAGTCAAAATTGTAGAATTTACCAATATTCTTTTCAATTATTCAAAGCATTTTGTATATTTTTTCTTCCATAAAAACTTAACCCCTTTACGTGTGAGCTTGGTTAGTGGGTTAGCCAGTCTGGAAAAATTCTAAACAAAACACCAATAGTAACTTCCCAAGACAATAAAGCTCTGTACCTCAGTTATGTTCATTGGAATGGGCCATTCTTGAATTTCCTTTTTCTTCATAGGATCAAATAAGATCCCATTATTATATACAATATAACTGAGAAAAGAAACTAATTGAATCTAGAATTCACACTTACTAAACTTCCCATATAATTCATTTATTCTAAGAGTTTTTAGAATAATCCACAAGTTATTCTCATGGTCTTTATAGTTTTCAGAGTATACAAGGATATCGTCGATAAAGACCACGAAAAATTCATCAAGATATTCCTTGAAAACTCTATTCATTAGATCCATGAAAACACATGGTGCATTAGTTATTCCAAAAGGAATCACTAGAAACTCGTAATGCCCATACTTGGTTCAAAATGCTATCTTTCGAATATCTTCCTTCCTCACACACAACTGATGATATCCATATCGAAGGTCAATATTCAAAAAATATTTTTCTCCATGAAGTTAATAAAATAAATCATTAATTCATTGTAGATGATACTTATTCTTTATCTTAATAGCATTGATTTTCCTATAATCAATTCATAGCCTCATGGATCTATCTTTCTTCGTAAAAAAAAGGATAGGGGATCCCCATGGAGAAACCCTAGGTCAAATAAATCATTTTCACTCAATTAATATAGTTTTTTATTTAGCTCCACTAATTCCAAAGTGGCCATTCTATAGGTAGTATTTTATATAGGTCTTTCACCAGGAATTAAATCAATGGAGAACTCAACTTCCCTATCTAGAGGATGTCCAAGTAAATCCTATATAAATACATCAATGTATCATTTCACTATATGTACATATTTAATTTGAATATTTATTTCCTCACCCATAGATATTGGGTTCTCTTACTCTCTAATAATTTCATTCAGTAGAGCTATTGGGGGTGGGTCTAGATGAGAATCAGATAGAGAGGTTTCTCCATCCAAATGAGTTTTTGTTTCTTGTAATGTTATGACTGTGCTGATGGTTCTCGGCGGTGTGGCATGGGGGAGATTGCTACTGATGGATGTGGTCATGATGGTTGTTGGTGAAGGTGGAGCGATTTTGTTTTGGGGTTTTGTTGTTAGTGACTGGTATCAGAATCAGTTAATGGTAGATTTGATGAAGTTTTGGTTGGAGATGACTGAATCCAGTGGAAAGGCTCACCGACGATTTGGTTTGAAGACATGGGACGGCGGTGTGGTCCTGATGGTTGGTTTTGCCGACATTCTACTCTAGCGGGGGTGCCTGATGGATGGGTGCATGGCTCGAGGCGATAGACTCGATGTGTACGGTGTTGGAATTTTACCAGTTTTGAAATTTGAAATTTGAATGTTGAAATGTATTTGTATGTGTGTCATGTTATGGTTACCGGTAACCCATAAACCGACTTATTAGAAAATTAAAAAAATGGATTGAAGGCAATAGATATTCACATCATAATTTGATAGCCAATTCATACCAAGAATTATATCAAAGTCAATCATTGGTATGATGATAAGTTTAGCAACTAAATCACATTTATGTGTCATGAGGGGGATTGATCGACATATATTTGTTGCAATGATACATCCCCTAGAAGTTTTGACTGAAAACTTCTTTATTAAATAAAATTGGAAATGTAAAATTTTCGTGGAAAATTGGGAAGATATAAATGAATGTGATGATAGAGAATCAAATAATGCATTGGCTATGTCTGAGGAAATAATTAAAGTACCTTCCACCACATCATTATGAACTTCAACCTCTGTGGTTGTAATCGCATAATATTTCCCTTGCTCTCATGTCCTTTTCTGAGGCAAGTTTCCTTGGAACATAGGACACTCATTTGCATAGTTTCCCATCTCTCTATAATTGTAGCATTGAATATCATTGAATCATTTCTTCCCCATGAATTCATTAGATCAATGACCCTTTTCTCCACACTTATAGAAGACTCCCATGCCTTTCAAGCATTTCCCAGGATGATTCTTTCCACAGTTCTCACATAATGGAAATTTCTTCGTTCCCTTATTCTTATTTGGAGCTTAACCTTTTCTAGGGTTATCAGAGCACCGCTTCTTATCTTGGTTTACCTTGAAAAAATTTGATCTAGAAAATTCCTTCTCTATTTTGATGGAACTTGATACAATTTCATCATATGATGAAAATGTTTGAGAAGCCAGTGACCTTCAAAGAATTGGATTAAGACCTTCAAATAAATGATCAATATTGTCTTCCGAGTCACATATGTGATCTATGGTATACCTCACTAGTCTTGTGAAGGCATCCTCATACTCTGCAATAGTTTCTTCTTCCCTTTGCTTTAAGCCAAGGAATTTCATCTTCATTTCAGTTCATTTCCCATGAGGGAAATAGTTGTTGAATAATATTTACTTTAAATTCCTCCATTACATATCTTATATTTATTCTTATTCCATGGTATTTTGGATCAAGGACCACCATTGATCAGTTTCACCCTTGAGACAATACACTTCCAACACTACCTTTTCATTTTCATTGCATCTTAATGCCATGAATATATTTTCAATGGACTTGATCCAATTATTAGCTACCACTATACTAGTAGTCCCACTAAAAGATAGGGGTTTTATCCACATGAAATAATCCAACATAGGTTTATCATGGTTATTCTTCACAACCTGAGTAAGTTGTCCCAATATGGTCATGATCTGATCCGCTCCAATATTGACTATGATAACTTGCTCAGTGGGTAAATCCCTGCATTTTCTATGAGTATTGATTCTTCTTCTTCCATTAGGTTCCATTTATAAATAATTTCATTAAATATATTTGGTTATGAATCATAATTTATAATCTCAACTAGAAAATTATTTATCATAAATTGAAATTCTATGCATATCTAATCTCATAAACATGGGTTCTCTTGAGGAAAAATTTACATTCAAATCCTTTATAATGGATTGTAAAGAAAATTTGAATTATCCTATGCATATACCCCGAAAGTGTCAGACCAAGAGTGAATCAAGGCCCGTTTTCATGCACCAGGACACCCCGGTTCAAGCCCAAAACTCCTTGTCAGAGCTTTCACTCCTAGGTACATCTTTGCTAGAGCCAGCTCTACTTGTTTGTATCCAGACATGGATGTATTTTCTAGAAA
This sequence comes from Viscum album, assembly GCA_963277665.1. NCBI lineage: Eukaryota > Viridiplantae > Streptophyta > Magnoliopsida > Santalales > Viscaceae > Viscum > Viscum album. The sequence continues at coordinate 1,426,044,503 of OY728141.1, read as the reverse complement.
TATCCACATAATCTATTCATTACCAAAATAAATGGATTCTATTTTATTTTTATCCTCAACTAATATCTTAGTGGTTTGTTCCCTAATCTAAGTTTTCTAAATATATTTTCCAAGTTTTCTACTAAACTTCCTCTAATACCAACTATAACGCCCCGAACCTAGAAGGCCGGAGCCAATGCATTAATTATTACATTGGCATGATTAAAAGGAATGAAATAAAAAAGGAAAGGTCAGTTTAATAGTCTTAAAGAAATTAGATACATACATGTAACTCATATTACATTGGAAAAGGTAACATACTACAATACATAACAAAAACTAAAAAAAAACTGCATCCATGAGAACTTAATATATGGTCTCCTCATCATAACCCGTTGAAGGTAAAAAAATGAAAGGGGTGAGATAAAATGATTAATAAGGGTTAATAATATCAGAAGCATGAATCAACAATAAATAAATCATAAAAAATTTGGCATAGTAAATATGGCATGGCGAATAAATGAAAAACACGCGCCATTGATAAACTGAGAATGGAACTGCATCCATAAGTTTTGTCATAGTGAAAAACTCATGGATATTAATAGATTAAAATGAATAAATAGATATTATTATTAATTGTAATTCATGTTTCTATCACATTATACCATTATACCATTGAAACAGTTTGTGTCTATGGGTATAAACCCATCTGATTTTTGTAAACAAACTCGAAGGGTTTGTCGCCAGCTGATTTGTATCATGAGACCTATTGATGCATTGAGGGGATATATTGGGCCCCACCCATTTCTTCAATTCCAAATAATTATTTATACATATATTTAATACAAGCACAATATTACTTCTCAATATTTGTATAGAGTAGAGGATACAGATTCATCAATATTTCCATAGTTAAAACAACATTCCAAATAAACACCCTATGTAAAAGGGTATAGAGCTTAAGAAAATAATCATATACATGAAACCATAATATGTATATATAATATATTTAAAATTTAAAATGAAAAATGATCTCAAATGGGTAGTGGATACATCACATAATAAGGATTGGGTGCACAATACCAAGTAAATAACAATGAAATGGAAATTGAGATAAAGTCCCTTACCACATTGTAATCAATCGAGTCATGTGACCAAAAATTAATAACCACCAAATTAATCACATAATAACATGAATATAAATAGAATAATTATAATATATATGAAATGCAAGTAAAAAATACACCACATGCATGAAATAAGTGGTGATCAATGGTAATCTCACGGAATTAAAAGTGAGATAAGAATCCTCTTACCTTATGACAAAAAGTGTTCTTTGACTGATATTAATGACCTGAATAATCAAATTTAGACTCATTAATTAATAATTAAAAAAACTCATCAACATTTAATTTATTTCTTATAACCTTATTAGGTTCATTCATGGCCTTTTTTATGGGTTCAAGAGGTTAAATTTTATTATTGTGGAAGCATTTTCATCCTTGGTTTTCATGATCAGTTTACTTGTATTCATGAATGAAAGTTCATTTGTAATGTAGTTAAGCATCCAAAATTGTTAATATATATTATTAGTGACATTTAAAAATATATAAATTATCTTATAATTATTTATTTACATAACATGAGGATGAATTGTTTGGTTAAAGAAAATGATAAACGCTTGGTTTACTTGGCGGTTTTGTGCATAATGAACTAGTTTTGTATTATTATTTTATATTATGAGTATGTAAGGATTAAAGAAAATTTAATAATATGAAACAAATATATTATAATCTAGTTCAAACATAAAAATGGTTTCATGACCATAATTAAATATGGTAATAAAAATTGAGATCTCGTCGTCCTTGAATGTGATAAATTAACACATCTCAGATGGTGTTTTCATTTTTAGTATAAGAGGTGGGGGAAAGAGAGATGATGATGAAATATTACATTATAATAATAAAATTATAATTCATGTAAGGTATTGTAATTATCATATCATTTGGATGAGGGGATATGAGGAAAGAAAAATAAAATAAAGGAACTCAAAAAAAAAGAAAAATTGAGAAATCCCTCACGAAAATTCGACAGCCTAACAGTGTCACTTAAAAATTCATAAAATAGTTTGATGAGAGAAAGGGGGTGTATAATCACTATTAAAAAATATTAAAATAAAGGGGGATATGTAATGAAATATCCCAACATAATCCAATTGAAAATAAAAGATAAATCATAAAATGAAAGCTTTAAGAAAAGTGAAGGGTGGTAGATTTCCTTACCATGTAGAGTAACTCCCAAAACATGAGGGTTGGGAACTTTAGGGCTTGAGGACACCTTGGGATGAATAATAGGGAGGTAAAACTACCATATCTTTGAGGATTATGGATTTGGAATAAATTAAAATGAAGGGATGAGTGGGTATTTATAGTAAATGAGAGGGAGTTTTTTATTAATTTAAAGGGACACCTTATTAGTGGTTTTTGCAAAACCATGGGCTTTCCCATGGTATTTTCCCATGGTTTTTTCCAATTGGGGATCCTCATGTAATATTTTACTGTAAAAAATTCTACCATACTTTTATATTATTTATTACATCATTATGATGTCATTAAACTACCGAAAAATCAAAGCTGTATTTTTACTATTAATGAAAAATTCAAGTATTTTAGAAAAATCCAAAAAATTCACCCTAATTTTTTTTCAATGAGTGGAATTCAAAAATGAACTCCATTTTTTGAAAATAATTTTCTAAATATTATTAATTTAAATTTTAAATAAAATCATAATTTATTCAAAAATAACTATTTTAAATCTATAACTCATTTTTTAATACCTTGAAAACTTAATCAACATCTCATTACCTTATAACCTCAAGAAAATAAAATAATAATTTGATTTACTATTTATAAGGGTCATAATACTATTCAACTTACTATTCATAAGGGTATTTTACTATTCATCAAAAAACAAGTTGGTTCTATCAAACTCCAAATAACATACTAATCACAACTGTAGATAACCATTTTTTGATATTCAAAACACAGATATGGAAAATTTAAGTTTAATGGATAGGTTATGACTTTATTCTATAACCAAGTGCTATTTCATAGAGACTCAGTGATTCATTCAATATAGTCTATATAATTAATTAAAAGTATTTAAGAGAAACATACCAAAAAATGTTTGGGATGTTATAAAAAATCTATAGCACCTTTCCAATAGTTGGAGATATTTTGACCCTGAAGGTGGTATAAAGAACAAAAACTAACCCTGTTAAAGAAGTAATGTTGGAGATATTCTTTAAATATCATGAATATATGAGATGCATTAGGACATATCATATTGTTTGATATATGTATGTTGTAGAGTAAAACATGCTTGGAACGACGACATTTTATATGCATTTGTATAGGGATATGGGAAGGTATGGTATATGATATCATGCTACTGCCTATGATTAATAAGGTTGCCTATTGTTAAATGGTTAATGTTCATTATTTCTTCCAACTTTAGTATCATTAAATGTTTCATAAGATGAATCATATGTAGATTCATGGGTTCCATTTAAATATGAAATATAGTAATCGAAATATTTAATTTTATAATTTATAAGTTATTACATAAAGAATAGAGGACCATCCCTAGAACCTATATTATAAGTTATCCCCATGAGATGGGGTGATTTAAAATTTCATAATCCTTTTCCAACTCTCCCATACCCAAGGGTTCTATTCCATTTTCCCCATTTCTTTATGAGGCACTAGTATGTCATGGAGTGAAGGATATTCTTTCCCATACAATGGGTGAATCATAGTAGCCTGTGGATACACTATAGAGGAGTTAGACCTTAAACATTCTCTAATTGTGGCTATTTAAGTGAAAGGTATTCATGCGTTCTTCATTTTTGTTTAATCATAGTTTCAGTTTCATGCATTGTGGATCTTTGTAATGAGTTTTTTAATTCTTTACACGGTGTTGGTTAAGTGTTGATTGATCTTCAGAGAACCATTAGTGGGAGCTTCACCATGTTTCATGATTCTTGAAATCAATTTTTAAATTAATAATTGTTTATATAGTATTGAATCTATATAGGTTGTCATAAAATTTGATTGAAAATTTGAACTATGGGTTGTTTCAGGATATGTGATATTGTGAACAGTGATTGATTTGTCTAATAATATATGTGATATCATAATAGATGACATAGTTGAATTTATTTGGATCCATAATATCATATCATATGATATGGTGGATCATTTCCTCTTAAAATTATCTTCTTCATGAGAAAAATATTGTCGCATCATAAATATGGTAAAATAGATGTCATAAAATATGATTTCCAACGTTGGGTACTCTTACACATAGGCTTATCATAGGTTGTGATTTTCATTGTGCTGTTAGTTTAGTCATAGGTAGCCTCCATTACATATCATAGGACACATTATCAATTTTAAAATATGATTTATTGCAAGCCTTGAGATTTATCATTCATAGGTTTCCATTAAAGGTATGTCAATAAAAATGACATGTAGACAAATTTGTTTTCCTAAATTTTAAATTATTAATTTTTTAAAAATAATTTATAAATTGTTTATATATTATGTGAAATTTTATTCTGGGATATTAATATATATATATATATATATAAAAGATATTAGGTATATAATTACAACTACACCCACACACACCCAAGGGGATGACCAAGGCCATAGACCACCGAGGGATTTAAGGAATTTATTACCATATTTTTATAATATATATATATATATATATGTTTGTTTGAAATCCCATAGGGCACTCAATTCCATGAACTGAAGGCTCAAAAGCACTGGATTTTGATCTGAAGGCCCTCACAGAACATTTCTTATGCTTACCCTTTTAACACCGCCCACCCTGTGGCCATTGGATCACCACCCCACTCTGGTCGTGATGTATCGTTCCCTTAATATAATTTATAGTGTTTATAAATTAATTAATTTTAAATTTTTTATAATTAATTATTATGTTTTTTTATAACATTTAATAATTAAATTACCTGCACTATAGGTAACTATTTCTGGGTGGCGTGTTGTGGGGGATATTTGCACGGTGGGAGGGAGGCATGAAATGGGGTGGTATATGTGGATGATATCAGGCTTGGAGAAGGGATTTTTTAATACTGGGCCTTGGTGGTGAAGCGAAATTGTTGGGTGAGTCAGCTTCTATGACGATGGGAGATGACAATGGGAGATGAAAATGATAGTGTTGGGGAAGAATACATGAAGGTTTCAAGTGGTGTTTAGTGGGAGGAGGCCCGAAAGGACTACTAGGTGTTGGACATCAGTGGTAGGCCTCGACAACGATGGATCTTCTAGGGAGAGGTGGCTGATGTGGGTGATGATGATGGTGAGTTTTGGTTGTGATAGTGGTACTGGGTAAGGTGCTGGTGAGTCAATGATGGGAGGATTCCAACAGGGTTGATGTGCACAGGGTTTATTTGACCTACATGGGTTTAGGTCTTTAGGCCACCTATGATGGGTTTAATACACAATGATCCTAGAATGACCCTCTACCCAAAATTATAGAGGTTGCCTTTGTTTCAATAAAAATAAGGGGGACTTCCTCCCTACTTAATATATATATATACATATGAGTGTGTGTGAAATGTCTTATAATATATATATATACAATGTTTATATGTAAATTAGAAGAGTAATTTATAAAAAAATTATAAATTATATAGTAAGGAAACAATTTAATAGTTTATATTTATATTATAAATTTTTCATAATATTTATTTTTAATTGTTCAAATTAAAGGGTCTTATTTAAGGGAAATATTCAAACAATATCAAAAGGAGTTTTGGTAATGGATATTATCAATGTTTAAATAAATTAAATTTGTGATATTTAGATTATGAAAAATGTTTACATAATAAAATTAGAATATAAAATGATTTATTTAATTTAATATCATATATTTAAGAAAACTTCTATATAAAGGATAATATGTTAAAGTTTAAATTGGTAATAAGTTGTTTTTATATTTATTTAATTATAAAATGTCCACAATTCATGACTAAATTTAATGTATATAATTATTTTTATAAGAATTGTTACAAATATTTTATCTCCAATTTTAATATGTTAAATATTAATTTATTTAATTTATCCCATGGTTTTTTCATGAATATAATTATTATATTATGATTTTATGTTAAACTACTATAGATTTCCATATATTAATATAAAAAGTTACATGCCAGATATGATAATGGATTTAGTCTTATTCTACATTCACTTTGAATACTACTAGTTTCTGAGTTTGAATTTAGGAATTGATTATAGTTTATGCATTTAAGTTATGAGAGTTATGATGGAATTTATGTATCTCCTAAGTAAAGTATCCTTTTGTAGAGAGAATTTGTTATGAATCACCATTTCAGGGGCCCCAACAACACAATTGAGGACTATTAAGTTAATTTTTTTTTAATGATTTTAATGTGTTTTATAACTTTATATATTCTAAGGGAAATTTAGTCTATCTTTTTAGGTTTTAGCCTATAAATAGAATTAATATAATCAATTATATTAAGATTTTACACTGATATTTAATTCTATAGAGTTCTTTCTATCTTGTAGGATTCATCCATGTGTTCCTCCCAAGTTCATCATGTAAGGATCCATTTTATATCTGATGTGCTGTATCAATTAGAATCAGAGTGAGGTTTTTCCTTATTCGCTGCCATCAGATTGTGTCTACCCGTTCTTCCTTATACACTTATCTGTGAGAAGTTATCATGATTTCATCCTTCCTGGAATATCTTCTTGAACAATTTATAGTCACGTCACATCATGTGTTCTTTTATATCCATCCAAAAACATCAATTACACCCCTTTTGAAGCTTGGTGATTCCCACCTTCTCATGATTCCGCGAGCCATGGCATCCACTCCATTCAGCCGACAAGACTAACCCATCCCTGTTTCTAAAAGAAGAAAAAGAAAATAGGAAATTTTAAGGGAAAAAGGAAACAAAAATAAGATAAACATGAGAGCTACCCTAAGGTCACTTAAGCTAGGATTCATAGTAGTATAACTACACCCCCAATGAGTGCACCTATAATAACTTCACTAGCATAAGGGGGAACCACGCTAATAAATTCACAAGTCAGGATCACACCTGATCAAATGGAAAGGAACTTGTCTGGTCAGATATCCTAACCAAGTACCTAAGGTATCTCATGTAGAATATTCACTAAATATGGGAGGTGTGTGAACTTTTTTTAACAGAATTCAATCACATATCAGTCACATTGCATGAGATAATAAATAATATAATTAATACCTCATATAACATCCCTACTCATGATGGTGAAAATCACCTATATATTATATATAATAATAAATATAAACCATTTCAATTCGCATGATCACATACATTAAAAAATAGTGGGACTTACACTATGGGTGTAGAATGGTTTTAGAAGAACCATTTAGAATATTCCTACTAGACCGTTATAGTTTCTTTTAAAAATCATCTTTGAAAAATTAATTAAAAATTGATTCTGAAGCATTGAATTTAATTTCAAATTTCCCTTTGATTCCATATATATTAATATATATATATATATATCAACATACATATTTACATGTTCCCATGTGAATATGTCCACACACACACACACACACATGTGTGTGTAACCACCAAATATAGATAGAACATGTAATAATTCAAGGTTTGTAACATAAAAACCTTGATTAATATATTTATATATATCTAAATACATAGATCTAAGTAAAATTTATAATTTATAATAAAAATTTAATTTGAAATACCTAAGCATGCACGATATACCAAAGAAAAGAAAAAGTAGAGAAATACCTAACCAAATCATGTATAGATGATGTAATTCCTTCAATAATGGTGAATGTAGGGCTTAATATACCCATCACACACCCTAGGAATAATATCCACACTATTTTACAACATAAAAACCCACTTAGGGTTCATCTAGGGCACAATACAATGAATGGGAAAGAAAAATAGAGAGAAAAGGAGAGGAAGAGGAAGGATGAGAAGACAGAGCCTTACCTGGATGAAGATTGAGTTGAAACCACAAGAGTAAACACCCAAAAACAGATGGGAAATTGAAGGAGGATGCACTTTGGGGTATTACTTAAACTAACTTCAGAAATAATGGGAGGATTCAATTAGGGTAAAAATATAAGGGAGGGTATTTTAATAATTTTCAAAAAAATTAACACGTAGGTAAAACGCATGGTTTGGCCACATGATTGGCCAAATTGTGTTCCCCTCACTGGATGAAATTGATCACCCTACACAGTTTCCCCTATGACCCCACATGGTTACCATGCTCTAATAGAGTGCAAAGGGATTGTTAAAAATTGTAGCACTTTCATGTCGGTGTCACACAATTTCACCTAACCGTGTGTGCTAACCATGTGGCACCTAAAAACATTCATGAATTTAAAATTTATGAGTTTATTGAGCCCTAAACTCAAGGGAGAGCTCAATAATAAATAAATAAATAAAATAATATGGAAATCCAAGTTTGGGGTGTTACAATTCTCCCCAACATAAAACTTTCTTCCCCCCCAAAATCTTGAGACCAAGAATATGAATCAAGTAGGAGTTCAATCAGAAAGAATGGGTGAGCACGAACTGGTCTCCAAGATTTCCTAAACCAAAGTGTCTTCTAAAATTCTCAGAATCTCTAAATCGTCAAAGAGAAACTCACACCTAACTGATAATGGAAATATCAAGATATAGAGACCTATAATGGGTCTCCCCACCATTTAATAACTCAACTAGCATAGTGGTTCATGAAGATAAAAGGAAAAAATTATCTAAAAATAACCACGAACCATAACTCAAACCTCCAATCAAGAGATCAAAATGAAGGACTTGCTCAAAGGCGCACATAGGAATTCATGAGGAAATACACTTACTGTCTATATGGGCATAAATAATCAAGTATCCCAAAAGATAGAAACAACCTCTAGAAAATGTTAGAATATCAAAATAGAGACTATAAAGTCACCCACCAACATCCTATAGCCATAAATGAAAATGGATGAGGCACAAAGCATGATCATGCCTTTAAAAATGGTAACCTAAGACCTTATACCCAGAACACCGATCATGGAAATCACATCAAGACAAATAGACACCAATTGATGCATAATCTCAACTAGTTAACCTCCATCCTATGTACCTGAAGCACACACCCAAAGTGTTACCTATGTTCAAAGAATCAAAATCAAGCGTCACCAACCATGAACACACACAAGACTCCAAAGGGACCTATCCACTCAAATGAGACACAAGTGAAACCCAAAAGCATGTAATTTCATGAGGAACAACTGAAAAAGAACCCAATGAGTCACACTCAACAAAAGAATTACCTCAAATACTCGACTGACTACAACCCACAAAAGAGAATATTCTCTATAGCAGTGGTGGGTACTGTAGCAGGTAGGTACTGTAGTAGTACTATTCACAAAATGGACCTTAGGCCAAAAATTTGGGCCTACAGGCCATGTAATGGGATACATGCCCACTGGGAATTCGGGCTATGCAATGGGTCTCCCTCTAACCAGTTAAAGAGGTCTTTTCTTTTCATTAATAATAAAAATGAGGCTTTGGCCCCAACCTTTTAAAAAAAGTAGCCTTACATTTTGAAATCTTAAAACTCCATTTGAAAAACAAATTAAACCCTGAAATTACATCATCAAAAACACTTACAAATTTCCAAACACCCAATTTATTTTGAAATTATTTAAGAAAATACTTTTATTAACTTAAAAACCAATTTTCCTTTTGTTAAAACCAAGTTCTTCGAGCCAAATGATCAATAACCCCATTTATAAAGCATTTTCCAATCACAAAATTTCTTTTTCTAAATTCAAAACATACTTTAATTGTTTAAAACCATTATTTCCTTTTAAAATCATTTCAAAATGCACACTACATTTGAAAATCTTGAAACTTTACTTGAAAATTGCTTTAAACCATAAGAAATTCTCATTCAAACACCAACCAAAATCCAAGAAATGAAGATCACACAACACAAGACCACCTTGAATGGGACTAGTGGTTGTGCATAAATTGGCCACATGGTTTGGTGGACCATGTGCCAACCATAAAATTGTCACTAAGATCTCCATCGAACCATATATGTGGGATCTTCATGGGTTATTGGGCCACATGAGCTCATCACAAACCACCATATCAACTCTCATTCCATCAAAAAATACAATAAATTTATCAACATAAATCAAAACACACCAAAAACCAAAATCTATGGCTTGAAAATTAACTTCCCATAGAAACTCAGGGGTTTAGAATAGGTAAGGTTGATCCAGAACCTTACTGCACCCATTTCCTGAGTTCCGATGGTCCTATCGCCATCTACGAGACTTACCCAAATAACCAAGGGCACCTCTAATACTATTTTCCAAGAAATTTCTTAGTCTTCCCTCCATCAGGAACTCTAACTGGCCCTTTATAAGGCCTGATAGTCATTCCTGATCCCCAAGGGTTGAAAACTAGTGTCAGGAATCAAAGTGAACTCAATTGGGAACTAACTCACTCAATAAATATAATTAATTAAGCAATGTAGTCTATAACAATTATATCATAACCTATTCTTACATCAGAGGTCCATGATCTAGAATAAAAAGAATTAATAATATACAAAAAAATATAATATGAAAGAATTAAAACCTCATCTCACCTTCAACCCCCTCACACACAATAACTCCTTCATTCAACATCTATATCCCCACATGCTTAAACACCACCAATTAAGGAAAAGAACAAAAATGGACAATTTGGAAAGAAGTACTAAGGTACAAGAAAAATAAAACTGTCATACCTGATTAAGATAACCATGTGACCTGAGGTCACTCTCCAACAAAAACTCAATTTAATATGCTTAAACTTGTCTTGGAGAAAGAGTATGATTGGTGTCACTCTTTAGAGTCAGGGCCTGATATTGTAAAAGATCTACTCAGTATACAAACATCGAGTGGTGTAAGTAGGGAGTGAGCTTAAAAACCCAAGAGGATATCACTATTGAGTTATTGTTCTTCATTTTTAAGAAAAACCATAAATTCTAGTTTGAAATACATTTAGAAATTTATTTTTTCATAAATAATCACATAAAAGAAGAATAAAATTCCATGATTTTTTACAAACTTTTTTTATATGTTTATTAAATGAAAAATATCACTTGGAAAGCATTTTATCGGCTCACACCTCATTTATTAAAACAATCGTTTTTAATCTGAATTTAAAATAAAATTGAATTACCATTTTTTTAAAAAAAAATTCAAAAATACTTCATTTACATAAAACACTTTGGAAATATTTTAATAAAAAAAATTGAAGCAAGATTAATAAATATAACACTAAGGTGTCACATCACTAAAGGAACAATAAAACAAAATCCAATAAATGGGTTATTCAAATAAAGGGACTACACAAATCAAAATCAATAAAGAAAATCCAAGTCTAGGGGAAGGTCCTGGTTAAATCAAGAAAATGATAATATAGCATGAGATAAAGGATATATATATATATATAATAAATTTGTGAGAAATCAGGATATGTACTAAGGTATATTGAAACAAATAAATAAATAGTGAATTACATGGGATCTTACCTAAAGACACCTAGGCTAGGATACATAGTAGTATAACTTCACTCCCCATGAGTGGACCTATAACAACTTCCATATCTAGAGGAGGAGACACACTAATTTACAAGTAAAGATGACACCTGATCAAGTGGAAAGGCCCTCATTTGATCTAGGATATCCTACCCAAGTACATACGGTGTCCCGTGTAGCATATTAACTAAATATGGGAGGTGAGAAGACCTTTTTAACAGAATTCAATAATAGATAAATCACATCATGTAATATAATAAATCATTTAATTAATACCTCATCTCACCTCCTTATGTTTGATGGTGTGAATCCCCTTCATATTATATATAGTAAAAAATATAAACCATATCAATTTTCAAGCTCACACACATGAAAAAACCATAAGGATTCCACTACGTGTGTAGCGTGGTTTTAGAAAAACCATTTATAAGATGCCAAATGGGCCTTTAAAACTTATTTAAAAAATATTCTTTGCAAACTTATTTAAAAACTGAATTAGATTCATTTAATTTAATTTCAAAACTACCCTTTGTGGTCGTACACATAGCGCATATATATATATATAAATATATAAATCAATGCACATATTCACATGTTCCCATGTGAATATGTACATATATCTATATATGTACACTTTTTTATATGTGTATAACCACCAAATATATAGAGAGACATAAAAAAGTGTAAAATCCTAAAAAGGTTTCTCAAGTAATGAAATCACACCCAATTTACCTACTTAAACACACCCTCCAATTGGTAAAATGGAATAAACAATATCAAATAACTTTAAAATATTAATATTTTATATAAAAACTCCCATAAATATTTTATTATCAAAAAAATAGAATCATTATTATTGCGCAATTTGGTATTTTCAGTGGGTTTTATTGCAGTGGGTTTTGTCATGGAATAGCTTGGCATCTTCAATGGGTTTCCTCGTAGTGAGAATCATTAGAGTCATGGAAGTATAGTGTCAAATACACGTTATTTTTCTCAGGTTTTACCATTGTGTAGGGAAATATCCTTCAATCTACTTTTTTTTGGAGTTTTTATTTTTCTTCTTCTAATTATAATAGTTATGGATGGAGGTATTTCATATTATATTTTAAGTGTTTTTACTGTTAGTTTTTTGGTAAATCTAGAATTAGTTTCTATCCAATATAGTATGCTGAATTTTTTAGTGGATGTGAAGGTATTGGAGATTATATTTGGGGTTTTTTATTATTACTTGTGTGTTAAATATAGAATCATTTTGTATCTAAAACTGTATGCTTAATTTTTTAGTGGACATTTTACTGAAATAAATATACAATTTTGTTTCATTGCATAAGTTCCATTGGTTCTTTCCTTGGATTTTCACTGAAATTTATAGTAAAAATTCCACTGGAAGTTCCACTGAAAGTTCCACTTGAGGTTCCACTACAAGTTCCACTTGAGGTTCCACTACAAGTTCCACTTGAGGTTCCACTAGAACTTCCACAGGACCTTCCACTGGAAGTTCCACTGGAACTTCTACTAAAACCTATAGTGGAAAATAAATTCAATATATCTTATAAATTTTTTATTCATAATTTTAAAAATATTATTATATTTATTTATTTGTAGATAATTTTTTTTCCAATTATGTAATATTTATTTACATTTTTTCAAATTGTTTATACAATTTCAAATGCTGAATTAAATCATTTTAATAAAAATTTGAAATGATTTAAATTATTATTTTTTATAAATTTATTTAATAATAATATATTTATAAAAAGTCCCATTGGAAGTTCCACTTGTATTATTTTCCCAATTATACAATTTTTATTTTCAGATTTTTTAAATAGTTTATACATTTTCAAATATTAAATTAAATCATATTTATAAAAATTAATTATTTTATAAGAATATATTTATTAAAGATTAATTTTTATTAATATATTCTATAGTTTTATAAATATATAGTTTTTTTGTAGTGTGGAACTTCCAGTCAAAAATATATTTAATATATCTTATAATTTTTTATTTATAATTTCATAAATTTAATTATATTTTATATATTTTTAAAAAATATTTTCCTAATTATAAAATTTTTAGTTACATTTTTATTCATATAGTTTATACATTTTCAAGTTGATTAAATCCTATTATAAAATTAATTTAATTTACTTGAACTTATGTTTTTTGATTGTAGGTTTTTCCAATGTTGATGATGTTGATGTTGTAGCAGCTTCTATTAAACCAATTGTAGGGATGATGTTCAAATCACTTGATGATGTGAAATGTTTTTATTTCATGTATGGGGAATTAAATGGGTTCGCTGTATACCTAAAATACTTGAATAAAATGATAAATGATAAATCAATTGTCACATCAAGACTTTATACATGTAGCAAACAAGGTCATAAGAAGGTTGGAAAATGTGATAACATGGTGAAATTTCCTCTCTTTGAGACACATATAGGTTGATTTTATAGAATGGTGGTTATTTTGTTGTCTACTGGGAAATATTCATGTACTTTATTTTTTGAATGGAATAATCATCCCTTGCACAACCTTTAATAAATTCATATGATGAGTTCCCAAAGAAAAATCATAGAATCATAAGTGGTTGAGTTAGATGTGAATGATTCACTAGGCATTAAACTAAATTATTCTTTCTCCATAGCGATAGCTATTACAGGGGGTTGAGATGTTATTAGACGTGTGTCGATTAGTTAAACTTTTTATGGTCTAAATAGTAAAGGGAGTAAGTTCATGGTGATGCATGTTTCATGTTAGAGTACCTGGAAATATAAAGTTAGGAAAATCCATCATTTTGGAATACAATGTAGTTTGACATGAATGGGAAAATTAGTAATATTTTTTAGGATGATCCAAAATAATGAAAAATTATGAGTTTTTTGGAGATTTTTTTGTTTTTTACACCAATTTCATCACTAACAAAGAGTACCATCCCTTAGGTGCCTTTTGGGGGTTCAATAATCATCTAGAGATTGTTATTTATGGGGCACCTTTATTATATGATAAAATTGTGACTTCATTTTCTTGGTTGCTTCAAAAAAAATTATAGATGCATCAAATTAAGTGACCTCAATCTATATTTTCTGATCAAGATACGACAATGCTAAAAGAATGTTTTTTTTAATGTTTTAGTTGGAACTCGACATTTCCCTTTTTCATGGAATTTGATGAAAAATGGAATTAAACATTTAGGTAATTGGATGAAAGATGGGTCTATATTTCTAACTAGATTTAAGAGGTGTAAGTTTCAATACCATGATGCACATAAATTAAATCAAGAGTGGGATTACCTTAAATAAGAATATGGGGATGGGAAAGTATAGTGGTTAGATGATGTATTCATGTTGTGAGAAAAGTGGGCACATTGATTTTTGAAATATTCTTTAACATTGGGTATTCACATCACTCAATTAAGTGAAAGTTTTAATGGATTTATTAATGATTGCATTCATCACAAGTTAAGTTTTTTTTGATTTACTTAATCATTTTGAGAGATTGTTGTAAAAAATCGATATCACAAAACAAAGTATTAATTTGAGATGTAGGAGAAGTTACCTTGTAATATTTACCCTTATCTTACATTGTTGTTCTATATTTCTACTAGATATACACCAAAGTTATTTGTTTTATTTCATCATGAATATCAAATGATTAATACTTGTTTTTTGATATCATGTATTTAAATATATTTTCAATTCATTTATATTATTGGAATGGTTGGATGTGAAGATAAAATTCATGTATCATATGAAGCTTCAGATTAATTTGTTTAATGTTTTTATTTAAAGTTTGATTCAGTCAAGTATCTTTGTTGTCATGTTTCAAAAATTTATGATCGGCTTGATGTGAGATCAATACTTGAAAAATATATTTTGGGGAGGTGGACCCAATTGGATAGAAATATTGTGCCGTTTGAAGGATCTTATATTGAAGTAAATGCTGATAGAAAATCAGTTATAGAAAAATGATACAAATATTTATCACTAATGGGAATGAAGTTGACTATCTTCGCTTGTGAGATAGATATGGGTTATGAAATTGCGTTCTCTAATTTTAGTAATTTATCAAAAGAGTTGAATAATATAAATACATCATCAGATAGAGTTATTTTTTGTGATATTTTACACACAATTTTAATAAAGGATTCTTTTAAAAGGAAACAAAATAGGAAAGGGGGTGATAGAATCAAAATATTTTTAGACAATGGATTCTGAAAGTGGACACATTTGAATAAAAATAATAACATGTATACTTATATTATGACTATATGATTTTATTTTATGATGAATTTCATTTATAAGATAAGTCTTATAATGGTAATCTGTTATCTAATATCATTTTTCTTTGCAAACAAGGAATTATAGATCTAGAAAGATCATATTTTGGTGTTGGATCTACAAAAAACGGTTTTAAATGTGATTTTTTAGTATCATTTTTTATAAGTGTCGTAATTGTTTTGTTTCTCTATTACAAAAATACTTTTCAACCAATTTGGAACTTCATCTTTATAGGTAGACTGGCATAGCATTGTAAGAGGTCGAGCAGTGTAGACAACATTGGATGACATTTGTTTTTTAGTTTAATTGTGATATGTCCACACCATGTATAGGCTATTTTAAATTTTAATGATTGCATTGAAGAATTTATAGGCTGAAATAATTCATATTCTAGTGTCATTTTTAAAGGATTGGTATACCATTTAAAGAAACTTAAATTTTTATGTAAATGTATTGTAGGATAATACAACAACTACTCTAATTCCTTTATGGATTGGGCTACCATTTCAAGAACTGTAAATGTATTGTATGAAAATGTGTTGTATTCAAATGTGGAATTGACACCATTGAAGATCATATTTTCTATACTAAAAATTTGAAAATAAAAATTCCTATAAAAAATATTAAATATCAAAACATGGAAAATCCATGGGTACGTTTGAATCCATGTTTGTATTAATGTTTAAACATAATAGAATAAAAACTTTGATATAAAATAAGGGAAACTGAGCTTGGGGATAATTTTAAATAGTTTTTAAAATATTTTGGATTCAAATAAAGGAAACTACAAATGTGATACATTATTGGAATCCCCCAAACTAATTCCAAACAACCCAATGTAATAACCAATACCAAATAATTCACCCACCATAAAAACAACTCACTAAACCAATATAACGTTGCAAACAATTCCCCCTTAAAACACCATAATAATGTAACAAAACATCAAATCCACTCAATAAACATACATCTAATCAATAGTATATATTTTATCATTAATTAAATAAATTCAGAACAGAAAAATTATCAGCCACAACATGGGAAAAATATTCTCCTCATATGCATAAACTATAATATTCCCTTCAATATTATATAAAATTAAAATAATACCTATATAAAATAAATATAACATCAATATCAATATTTAATTATCAATATTCCATTTTATAAATCATTAATACAATGACATTGAAGTAGTAAAATAGAAATATAGTATCTAATAGTATAATAGTGATGAAATATCCATCAACCAGAAACTTGAACAATTATGAGCACACAATCACTAATAATGATATATTGATACCAATAAAAACAAACCACCATTAGTATCTATTTATAACCTAAAAATGTAAAATCTATGGTCAAACATATATAGATAATTAAAAACTCATAATTGAAATAAAACCCTTTAATGAAACAATTATATTCTATATACATCAATCAAAATCTACCATAGAAACAAAGAAAACATTACTGAACATCCATTTAATCAACACCACCATACCAAAAAACATATATCATTCCAATAAGGCTTTCTAATATTAATGATATAACCATAGAATATTTATATTCAATAATAATTTCTCAAATACCATGTGATGTAATAAAATTGAAATCAAACAAAATATTTCTAGCCTCATAGAAGCATGTGAATCATTAGAGAAAACCAGATTCATAGAAATAGAAAATAAAAAACTTATATCATCATGTGACATAATTCCAAATTCATTTCCATCACCACTCAATAAAAAGTATACATAAATAATTAATTTTATAACTAGATTTAAATGCGGATACCAAACTTAATACTTTGAATTAAAATTATCACATTTTATAGTTCAACAGTCTTAAAAAATTAAATAAAGAAGAAACCAAACCATCATGATTTTTAACTCTCCCATTAAAAAAAATTTCTAGTTATTCAATAGTATCCATCCTAGAAACATAATAACTACTTTCATATTCCCCTCTAATGAAGATTCTATATGAGTCAAGGATCCAATACAACCCCTCATATACTTTAAATATAAATAATAAGAGGCTAAATAAGAATATATAACATAAAATAAACTATATATGGAAGGAAACAAAATCAACATTCAATCCCAGTTTCCTATCAAATCCATAAAACTGAGATGTATAAATGTTTAACAACCGGAATAAATTCAATTCCAGTTTCCTGTAATAGCCATAAAACTAAGATGTATAAATTTTTAAGAACCCGAGAACCTTTTAATTTCCAATTTGATGTTAAATCCATAAAATTGGGTTGTTTAAATGTTTATTTAGATGCCAGTGGCCCTATTTCTAAGAGGAAACTCCTGCTTCTAAATGATGTTTTTGTCCAGCTGTTAGCGGGGTCAGTAAGGAAGCAACGTTCCATATAAAGCCATAGGTCATCAATTTATTCTTGTACTAGCTTCTTCTTATATTCTTGATCAGTTTCCAAATTCTATACAACATAGAAAAATATTATTCCATAGTCCAAGGTTATATCCCCCTGTTGAGGTGTATCTTCCACTAGGAATAGGAGCGTGGGAGCCATTTTGTCCAAGTAATCGGGGCATTATTTATTGATGATTTTTTTAATAAATTATTTCATAAAGTTGTAAAAATTTAATTCAATCAGTTGGTTTATATTAAAATTGATTTCATGTCGAAGAGGATAAAATTTACCATTTATAAGGCATCCTTCGGATAACAATCATGTCTAGCACCACCCATCTGAGGCTTCATGGAGTTTTAGTGGTTGAAATATTTTCTCTGCATATCAAAAACAAGCAATGTCTAATGTATATTTTTTGTGTTGATGGGGATGAAAAGTTTATCATTTAAATTCACTACATACTTAACTAGTTTCTCTACCAACATCTCTATCAAATTTTGGTTTTTCCTAGAAATTATTCCCTTTAAATATGAATAAATTTATACAAAATATTAATTAATATATTTAAAACTTATAGAATATAGAGAATAATAAACTCACCATGACAGAACTTGTCATAATCATTGATTTATCCGATAATATCTAGTTGCCTTCCCCATTTCACACTTCTTTTTTATTATCTAGCCATAAGCATCTGGAACCTGATATCATTAAAAATGATTATAGGATGTCACACTAATTGAATATTAGTTTATAGTAAGCTTGGTTAACTTAAATAATCACCATGATACCTGTCATTATTTTTTTGAAAAGAGAGAAAATAACATCCATTTCTACTGAATATAAATTGTTCTTAGATTCCTATAAATATTCACTACATAATAATAATAGTAATTTATAAGAAAACATATACAATTTAGGGGAATTTAATATAAAACTATAAATTCATTGCGGTCATTCACTTTGGTCCTAACAATATACCAGGTCAGGTCCAACTGCAGAATCTTCTCGAGGTTCTTGTAGTATTTTTTTGAGTTGTTGACTCTACCTGGTCCATTTTGGTATAACAACTATCTCAGTAAAAACCCTTCCATGTTTTGGTTTCATTAAAACACTACCTACATCGATGGTTTTTTCCAGCATAGTTGGATCTTCTACTACTTTTGTTGAGATGTTGTTTCTCTTATTCTTGTAGTTTGGGTTTTATAAAGATATTACAAATCTAATTTATTTTTTTTCTTAGTCTTGATTTCACATTTCTAATCAATTATTGGTTTCGGTGGGTTTTTGTTTCAGGTTGTTCTTCTTGGCTGCTTTCAGGGAGAGGTATTCCTTTTTCAGCAGGTTCTTTCACATGTTATACCTCCTCTTGGATCCCAAATTCATTGGTACCTACTATCCAGTTTTCCTCAATTATACAAGGGTTCATTTCCTCTCCATAAATGATATTTTCTCCTTCTATTTCCTCTTTATTAGGGTTTTCAATTATCAACATGTTCAGTTTTTTAATTTTTTTAGACTCTTTCCTAATTGTTTCTTCCATTTTCTCTAGTTTTATTTTCAATTATGAATTTTATTCTTCAATAATTTTTATTTTTTCCTTTTAATCCACCCTTTACTACTGGGTAACACCATATTCCTTACTGGTTGTTGAATCCTCAATTATTTCATGTTTTAGTATCTTTAATATTTTTCTTTTTACATACCCATAGGTTGAGAAAATCATTAATTTTAGACTGTAATTGGAAGACTTACCCCATTATCTACAAGTTGTTGAGTCTTTATTTTTTTAAAAGTAGCATCAAAATATAAAAATATCCATTTTATAAAAGGTGTATTGTCACCTTGTTCATTTCATTTCACTATTCTTCTTTCTTTACAATACCAATACTATAACAATAATAATGATATGAGGACTAAATCATACATAGAAGTGAAAATAAATATTAATCTATAACAATAATGAGACAATATCCCTATTAATATTTACACACTTCTTATTAAAAATTTTAATAGATTTCACCAAATTTTGGTGTATTTCATGAGACCAATTTAGTGTTCTCATGTCTCTCAAACTATCCACAAAATTGATGAAACCCCATCTCTAGTAAGAACTTGTAGTAGGGAAAACACAATATAACATGTGTATAAACATAGAAGTATTGTTGTGTCAACATTATCCACTTCTTCATTTCCTATTATAACTTCCAAAAGAGCTATTTTGATTTCCTTTTTTGTCAATAATTTAACACCTATTTGAAATTTTTGTATATAAAATGATGACTTGGTTGTCTTGAAAGAATAAGATTCCTCTATTTCCATTTTACCTTCAGTTATCCCAAATATCCTTTGGACATCCACTTCACAAAAATGTCTTTCCACTCTACCAATTTTGAAAGCATTTTTTAAGGGAACATAGTTATCTAAAACATAAAAAAAGAACTATCATATTTCTTACAATCTTATGATAATATATTATTGGATAGAAACGCCGAAAACATATTCCAAAAATGACTATTACAAAAAGTAATTGTATGAACTTCCTTCAATTGTGGTTTTATTTCTTGTATAACTCTTTGTAAAGATGTTATATTTGACCTAAAATGCACACTGAAAAATTAAAAGTAAGACCTTTCTTTTTGAATCAAAAAACTTACAATAGGACTAGAAAGAATAGAAAAATATTGTGCTGAATCCTGTAAAAAATTTACTTCAAAATAGAAAACATGTTTTTTGGGGACATCTATAAATTGAAGTATAGTTTTGAAAGGTAAAATAAGTCTGAAAAGTACAGTGGAAGATCCACTGGATGTCATGTGGGAAATAACAACATGCTCTGCTGAAAAGGAATGGATGTTCTTATGGAACCTCTAGTGTGAGTTCTAGTGTGAAATAATGGCATGAAATTTACTTCTAAATCTTGTAAAAATTTCACTAATTTTTTTAGGGATTCTATAAATTATAGTATATGTTTTAAAGATATAATATGGCTGGAAGTTACACTAGAACTTCTAGTGGAAGCTCCAATGTAACTTCCAGTGGGAAATAACAACACTAATTTTTTTACTTAAGGTAGCTTTGCACTGCAATTTGGTAGAATAGGTTCCAGTGGAATTTCTAGTATAACCTCTAGTGTAAGTTCCAATGGAACCTCCATTGTAAGTTTCGGTGGAACCTCGAGTGGAACCTCATGTGAAGTTATAGTGAAACCTCCAGTGGAAGTTATAGTTTGAAATAATGACATTAAATTCACTTTTTAGTCCTATAAAAATTGCACTACAAATATTTTTTTGGGGGATTACACAAATTAAATTATTGGTTTGAAAGGTGGAATATGACTGGAAGTTCTACTAGAACTTCTAGTAGAACCTCCAATAGACGTTCTAGAGAAACCTCCAGTGGAGGTTCCAGTGGGAAAAAATAGAACAATTCCCCCTCAACCCTACAAAAATTATAGTACAATATAAAAAATGTTTTTTTAAGATTCCATAAATTATAGTGGAACCTCTAGTGGAACTCTCAATGAAACTTTCATGAATAATGTTGTAAAATAGTTTCTTTTTCCTCTATTCGTATGGGTTGAAGTGGATTCAAAATAGGAAAATTAAATATTTTAGAATTGGAAAGTTATAAACATAAAATTTTTACAGAAAAATAATCATAAGAAAAAAGTATTAAAAAATTAATGGTAACAATATAACATTTGGTTTTTCTAAAATGGAATAGATATTTTCCACTGATAAGGACAATACATAATTCAGTAGAAATAGATATGCTATGCCACTTTCTTTATCCATTGGTTCCTGTTTTGTACAAAAAATAGTGCCTGGGACTAAGACTAAACACCACCAGAGTCTTGGTAGTTCTCAGAGAATAAGAATCACACCTTTGTGTTGGATGAGGCTAGGGGAAAACATGAAAATGAGTTTGGTGAATTCATCATCACTGTCAAAGTTTTTAGACTCACTAAAGATGTTGTCGAAGTTAGATAGTCTCATTGTTGTCGCCACAGTCACCAGATTCATGGTTGTCTCCACAGTTTCTGGAGTTGCCACAAAAAAATCTTGGTCCATCTTAGGTATTTTCCTCACAAAAGGGAAACCCATCTAAAAATTAAAATATGGGGAATGACCTAAACAAATGATCTTACGGATGAAAATATAATAGGACACATTTTCTCATCTGAGGGGTGTACTAGAATATCTAGTTAAAAGTTTAACTGGATATGATGTTGGTCTAAAAAATAAGGGTATTTTAGGATTTAAAAAATAAATAAAGCTTGAGTAAAATACATGGTTTGTAAGCATGGTTGAACAAACTGTGCGCCATCCTTGAGCCCCTCTCTAGAAAAACATGTGTTCCATACACGATTTGATTAACCATGTGATAACCATGTGAAAGGGAATTGTAAAAAACTATAGCACCATCACATGGGCACTATACGGTTTCCCTTAACTGTACAGGCTAACCATGCGACACTCAAAAACCTTCAAAAATTTGAAATTTTCCAGGATTTTTGGCCTGAAAGTCAAGTTCGAGGTTAATAATAAATAACCAAATAAAATAATATGAAAATAAAATGTAGGGGTGTGGAATAGTTTTTTTCCTTTTTAATGGAATGGGATATTGTTAGTATGAGTGTACCTTAGATTAGGATGGATCCTCATGTGAAAATATCAAAATTTCTCCTCAATTATAGGTGATACAATCGTTTTTCCTATCCATTATCATGGTCTATTTTTCTAATTAATATAATATTAGAATATTTATATTTTATGTATTATTTTCTTGATGAAAATTAGTAACTCATAATCTCATTATCATTGATCTAAGTAACATAGAGAAAGAATAGTGGCTTAATTGAGTTGTGAGTGATGGATTGTAAAATTTTGTCTCATTGATTATTACTCAACATGCTTCTTTTATTGAATTGAATTTACATTAACTTGGTATTGTTCTTCCTTGATTTCATAGAGAGGCTTCTTCAATAAATAATCTTTCGATTTTATATAAATGCACACATTTTTTATCAATAATTATTATCCCTCATTAAAATATATCTTCTTAAGATATGAATAAAAAATTTTGAGGATGAAAAGTTATAAAGGTGTGTGTAATGTAGAGACCTGGAAATTCATATATATTTTTTACTTTCTTAAAATTTTAACAAATAAATCAGTAATTTGAATATTATGAGATAATAAAGCATTTTGATAAAAATTTACACTAATAAATATTTATTTTATTAGTAAAAAGGGATAACATAAAATTCAATAAAATAAATAATTACGGTTTAATGTGGTTATATATAAAATAATAGATATTTTTTGTGTTGATTTTATTATATTAATATGTAATTTTGTGTGAGAGTGAAAATAATTCTACAATGTAAGGAACATAGTTACTGATAAATATTTTTTTGGATTATAGTTAATTAATTATGTTTAATGGAGTAAATGAATGGTATGTTGACATTCATGATGTTTTAAATAAATAATTATTATGAAATATAATTATAATTGGGTTTTGAAGGTGAATAAAATATTAATGGAATATAATCTGTTAAAAAACATTTTAATGAGTGATATTATTTGTGATGCATTCACTAAAATTAAAGTAGAAATAATTTATTAAACATCAGGGAGAATGATGAAAAAATTTGCATTGAAGGGTTTATTATTATTTTTATTATATTAAATGGGGTCGGGTTAATTTTTATTTGTGATATAGATGAGTGAAGCACCATTTGAACTGGTGTTTTGGGGATAAAACACAAAACACCATATCAAATGGCACTTTGGCCCCACACCCCCACCCCTTTACACCCCCTTTTAACCACCCCTTAATATATATATATTTATAATTATATATATAAATATATATTTATTATTATACTTATAAATAAATAATTTCAATTATTTAAATATATTTATAAATATATATTTAAAATTATGAAATTATTTATAATTATATTTATAAATATATTTATAATTATATAATTATAAATATATATTTATATAGTTATAAATATTTATTTATAAATAAATTTTAAATATTTTTAAACATATAATAAATTTTTAATAATAAAATTATTATTTATAATTATATTTTTTATAATACTAATTTAATTAAGATTTATTTCTAATTATATTATAAACTAATTTATTAGTATTATTGATCCGGGTAGGTTTGGGTAATATTTTTAAAACCTAAACCCTTTCTGAACTCGATTACAGGGTTTCAAAACTCGAAACATATTTAGAAATATTTATTTCTTAACATATTTATAAAAATATATTTTTAAAGAAATATTAAAAAAATATTTTTATATTTATAGATAAATATATTAATAAATGTATATTTACTATATTTATAAAAATATATATAAATACATATTTATTAGGCACTAAGTGAGGCTAATATTCATTGTTAATATATATAATATTCATGTGCCTTATTATTCATAAACACCATTTTAGTGCATTTTACACTTTGAACATCATTTCACATTATGATTGTAATACCTTCTTAAATTGCCCTATTATGTGGTACATTTTTGAACATCATTTGAAGTACCCAATGATTCATCTTATTATACATATTTTAATTTGATATTTTTGGAAATTGATCTACACTCCAATATGAACATGTTTCATTCAGGGATCAATGGAGAATTCATGGAAGAAGATGGGGATATTTTGTGATGAAAGGAAGCAATTCTAGAGAAGGCAGATTGGACACTAGCCCACTGATGAGACTGTGGGGCCCAACATATAGGCCCAATGAATCCCAAATTTTGTGCGATGCTAGAAGACATGAATAGAAACAAATAACTCTACATTATCCAATGCTAATTCGGCCTCTATGGTGGTCATTAAGGTGGCCCAAGTTAGAGATACAATTCTGGGCCAGATTCTGCGTCCCAGAAAAGCAGTCCAATAATTTTATCATATCTCGGAATACGCAACTCCAAATGGGTCCAAACTTTACGGGAGGTTAGAAGAAATCCTGAGATCCATTGTATTCTTCTATGGACCACTCTGATTCGGCCATCTAAAAGGTATTTCAGATGCGTCTATTCTGTGAAGGAAAGCTGGCTGCCACCTCAGGTCAAGGGTGGAAAAATCAACTCTCCCTTACTTTCCACCCACCTATGGCCTACCAAAATTAATTGAGGAGACTTTGACTATTGGAGGCTGGACCCAAGGTCTCAAAAATTCCTATTTAAGGTAGTGGTTTTGGAGGATTGAAGGATCTTTGGTGCTTGGTTTCATTGTAGTGTTATGCTGCCGCTTTGTGTTTGTAATCACATTTCTTTCTCATGTAAGTTGTTTAATTCACCTTAGTTTCTTAATAAAAGTTCTTCTTATATTATTATTTTTTTCTTCTTCTTATCAATTTTATACCATTGGTTCATGGTGTGAACTTGTACATACCAAACCTTGTGATATTTATCACACAACAGAGGAGTGATCTTTTTTTTGTTGTTTTTACTTCTTCAATTCCACCTTTGTAAGTCTACTTCCCACTTCCGTTGAAGACATTTCATCAATGGAGGGATAAATATTTTATGGGTTGATCCAAGGGAGTATAAAGGGGCTGGATTGGATTTTATTTATCACTCTATTAATGGAAAATCACTTCTTTTAAATGAGATTTTTATTTGATGATTTTAAAACATCTTCATCCTTATTGAATTTAAGGTCACACATTCAAGTGCTAATATGAACCTCTACCTTGGAGTGCTCAAAAATTTTATCCTTAAAGTGTATAGGTGATTAGTATTAGGTTTTGTAGGCATTAAAACAGTAAGTTATGATTTCCTTTGATCTTCTTAAATGAATCCATATCAATTATAAGAAATTGAAATCATTAAAAAAGTAATTCATCCAATCCACCCCGAGCGATAACCTAGGATCAACTCATTCTTATAAATTGAATTCACTTAAATCTGTTAGTTATCCTTTAAACCCATATAAAATCAACCCATGTTGGCCACTTCATAGCCAAAAACAGTCCATAGGATGTACTTGTCTATAGGTTTCTTCTTAGGTCTCTGAGGATTCGATAACCCAAGCTAAACCACAAGGACCGTTCTACCTTCATCTCTTGGGTAAATTTGAGCGAGAATAAAATTTTGGCACCATTTCTGGGGACCCAAGTAAGTCATCTAAACACCCATTCTATTATCCCCCATTTCTTCTTTTCTCATCCAAATTCTCTTATCTTGTCCCTTTCTCGTTTTTTTTCTTTTGGCGCATGTCCGCCTACACCCGCGATCAATCAAACCGTCTAGTTAGGGTGGATAGTCGTGGGGTTGGGGAGTCAAGTACACCAAGGGAACTCATTCCATTAGATCCTAGTCTTCCTAATACTCTAGAGTCCAAAATTGAGCCAATTTCAATGGAAGTTCTTTAAGGAAACCAACTCATAAACCCGGGTGGGAACCAAAATGGAAATCCAAATAAGGCAGCCCCAAACTTGGGGAATGCAATTGATCAAACCACAAATGACTACCTCACACCTTCCTGGACCAATTCCCCCTCATACATTAGACACAATTCCCTAGTAGATTCCAACTACATATTTAAACCCCATGTCCTAAACCACCTTCCCACATTCCATGGAATGGAGTCCAAGATGCCCTACCTGCACATTAAGGAGTTCAATGACATTGTAGAAACCATGTGTCCCCCATATCAACTAGAATCATCTAAGATGAGGCTATTTCATTTTTCTTTAAAGGATCGAGCTAAAAATTGGATAAAAAATTTGATACCATCATCCATCAACTCTTGGGACCAACTACAAAGAGAATTCTACAAAAAATAATTTCCCCACCATAAAACAATTGCACTTAAAAAGAGTATCCAAAACTTTTTTTGAAAAAGAGGGAGAGTCATTCTATGAAACATGGGAGAGGTTCAAAGACACTCTAAACATGGTTCCACACCATGGTTTTTCTATTCCTGAACAAGTGAGAATTTTCTATGAAGGGTTGGGTCCGGGGAACAAACAATTCATTGACATGATGTGTAATGGAACCTTTAAAAACAAAGCCCCAAATGATGCTTACGAGTATCTAGAAAGCCTTTCTGAAAAAAACCAAACATCGGGAACTTCACCTTATTCTGAAAAGCCACAAAGAACTACTGGAATTCATAAACTTAGAGAAGAGGAAAGCCTTAGAACTAAACTCGCAGCACTCTCTAGGAAGGTTGAAGAGATAGACCTTAGGAAAGTCCATGAAATCCAAACTGTTGACCCTGTTTGCACAATTTGTGACAAACATGACCATAAGACAGACAACTACCCAACCATTCCATCCATTAAGGATGTTATCTTAGGAGGACCCCCAGCGGAAGTAAATACTTTGAACTTTCAAAAGCCTCAATACCAAAACACCTTCAACCCAAGGTATAACGACCACCCAGGCTTCCGCTGGAAAGATAACCAACAACATAGCCAACCATAGGGACAAAATCCTTACCCCCATCAGAACTACCAAAACCATAACCAGATCCAAACTCAACCTATCCAATACCAACAGCCACCAGTCCATTTTCAACAAACCATCCCACTTACAAAATATCCCCCTGGGATAAACCAATCTTCTCAAGCACCAACCCAAACTGTTCCACAAAGCCTATTAGAACAACTATGCAAAGAAATGGAGAGGACGAACTCAGAGGTATCTTCCCTAAAACAAGAACTTCAAACCATCAAAACCGGAAAGGCACCCATGCCTACTCAGGCGGTTCCATCCTCAACTTCAAGGGGAGAGTCAAGTTGTTCTCAAACAACTCATGAACAACTAAAGGCTGTTACTGTTTTAAGAAGTAGGAAATCAATTGAGAAACCTGAACAACTAATTCAGATCCCACTTAAAGATTCAAACTTGGATGAAAATTCAAATGAACCACAAGATCAAACTGAGGAAACTGATAACATTGTCAAGGAAAAAACTCTTCAACAAACAACCCCACAACCTGCACCATTTCCTCAACGCATGAGGGGGAAAACCAAGCCTGAACTGAGTGAAACATTGAGGGAAATCTTTTCACAAGTCAAGTTGAACATACCCCTTCTCGATGCAATCCAAACCATAACTTCCTACTCAAAGTACCTTAAGGACTTGTGTACTTTTAAAAGAAAATTTTCACATAAAAACCAAGTCCTTTTGGCTGCTAATGTGAGTACCACCATTCAAGGGACCATTCCTCCTAAGTTGAAAGACCCGGGTTGCCCTTACATCAATGTTGAACTAGGAGAAAGCAAAGTTGTCAAGTCCTTGTGTGACCTAGGTGCTAGTGTCAATCTCATCCCATATGCTGTGTACTGCCAGTTAGGCCTAGAAGAACTCCAACCCACATCTGTCACACTTCAACTTGCTGATCGTAGCATTAGGGTTCCAAAGGGGATTTTAAAGGATGTTCTGGTAAAGGTTGAAAACTTCATCTACCCTGCTGATTTCATTGTCCTTGACAACCATCCAAACTTAGGAAATAAGGAACAAACCCCAATCATCCTTGGTCGTCCTTTCCTTGCAACAATCAACTCTGTTATCCGAGTCCGAAATGGGAACATGACCATCACCTTTGGGAATATGAGTCTAGACTTGAACATCTATAATGCATGCCCACAAATAGGGGATGACGAGGACATTCATGAAGTAAACATGATATGAAGCATTGATAATGAATCCATGGAACATCAATGAATATTTGATGAATGTTTATGTCAGAATGAGATTGATTTCCTTTGTTCATATGAAGGAAGTTTATCTCCTTGGCTTGAATCATTTTCAAATTTCTCTTATGATGAATTCTTAGGTCCAACAATCAGTGAAACCTTTCAAGAAACTACTTTCATGGAGACCACTCCAATTTCCTTCCCTAAATCTAATCAAGCCAATCTAGTAGATGAAACTTCTACATGTGGGGAATCAATCCTATCTGAAACTCTAAAAAAAAAATTGATCTTGATGCAATGTCCCAATCTTCTGCTGAAATTCTGAACCAACCTGATCTTGAATTGAAGGAACTTCCTGCTGCACTATAGTATGCCTTCCTAGGGGAAAATCAAACACATCCTATTGTCATTTCTTCTTCTCTTGAATCCAATCATGAGAGGATGCTTCTATATGTCCTTAGGAAGCATAAGAAAGCCATTGGTGGGACCCTTTCTAATATTCATGGGATTAGCGCACTTATCGAGACTCATAGGATTGTTCTGGAATCTGATTCAAAGCCATGTCGTCAACCTCAACGGTGACTCAATCCTAATCTCATGGAGGTAGTAAGGAAGGAACTTATGAAATTGTTAAAAGCTGGTATCATATATCCCATAGCTGAGAGTGAGTGGGTTAGCCCAATCCAAGTGGTTCCAAAAAAGACCGGAATCACATTGATAACCAATGAGGATGGAGAGATTCTTCCAACAAGGGTGAGTAGTGGATGAAGGGTCTGCATTGACTACAATAAGCTAAACTCATTCACCAAGAAGGACCATTTCCCCTTACCATTCATTGACCAAGTCCTTGAGAGAGTAGCAGGTCATGCCTTATACTATTTCTTAGATGGGTACTTGGGGTACAATCAAATTGAGGTCTCCCTAGAGGATCAAGGGAAGACTACATTCACATGTCCATTCAGAACCTTTTCTTTCAAACGCATGCCCTTCGGGTTATGCAATGCCCCTGGAACCTTCCAACGGTGCATGATGGGAATCTTCTCAGACATGGTAGGGGATTTTCTAGAGGTCTTCATGGATGACTTCTCTGTGTTTGGGGATACATTTGAGGGATGTCTGAAGAATGTGGAGAGAGTCTTGTCAAGATGTGAAGAAAAGAATCTGGTCCTAAACTGGGAAAAATGCCATTTCATGGTTAAAGAGGGACTTGTTCTAGGCCATCTGGTCTCGAGTAGGGGGATTAAAGTTGATAAAGCAAAGGTTGACATCATTCGTCACCTTACATCACCCAAAACTGTCAAGGAAGTGAGGTATTTCTTAGGAAATGCTAGTTTCTATAGAAGATTCATCAAGGAATTTAGTTCAATATCTTGTCCCCTTTGTTCTCTCCTAGTAAAGGATGCTCCATTTTTTTGGACAGAAAGCTGTGAGGGTTCATTCTCAACCCTCAAATCCTCTCTCACCTCTCCTCCCATTATGAAATCTCCAAATTGGAACCTTCCTTTTTAACTTATGTGTGATTCCAGTGACTTTTCTGTTGGAGCTGTGTTAGGACAAAGTTGTGATAAAACTCCTTATGTCATTTCTTATGCAAGAAAATCCTTAAATGATGCCCAAATAAACTACACCACTACTGAAAAGGAGCCAATTTCTATTGTGTTTTCTTTAGAAAAGTTTAGGTCCTACCTCTTAGGATCCCCCATCACTATGTTCACTGACCATTCTGCACTAAAATACCTCTTCCAAAAACAAGATTCTAAGGCTAGACTGATTAGGTGGGTCCTTATCTTATAAGAATTTGACCTCACAGCCAAGGACAAAATGGGAGTTGAAAATGTTGTAGCTGATCACCTCTTTAGGATGGAATTCAAAGACAACTCAAATCAACTTTCTGTGTCTGATTCGTTTCCTGATGAACACCTATACTCCGTGAGTGACTGCCCTTGGTATGATGACATAGAAAATTTCATAGTTACAGGAGTCATTACAAAATTCTTAGGGACTCAAGCTCGAAGTAAATTCCTTTCTGATGTTAGACACTATGTGTTTGATGATCCATACCTCTATAAGTTCTGCCCTGACCAAGTCATTAGGAGGTGTGTTCCAGAATCTGAACAAGAGTCTATCCTTAAATTCTATCATAGTGAGGCATGTGGAGGTCACTTTTCCTCTAAGAAAACATCTGCTAAGATTCTTCAATGTTCTCTTTTCTGGCCCACCCTCTCAAGGGACTCCTACACATTTTGTCAAAGTTTTCCTAGGTGTCAACAAGGAGGGTCCATCACAAAAAGGAATCAAGTGCCACTCACTCCCATCTTAGTGGTTGAAATATTTGACTGTTGGGGAATTGACTTCATGGATCCCTTCCCAAACTATCAGGGATACCTCTACATAATATTAGCTGTTGATTATGTCTCAAAATGGGTTGAGGCCATTCCCACTAAGTCCAATGATCATCAAGTTGTGATTCGATTTCTGAAAGAGAACATATTTTCAAGATTTGGAATTCCTAGGGCTATAATCAATGATCGAGGAACCCATTTCTACAACTGCCCATTCTCTTCACTCATGTCTAAGTATGGTATTTCTCATAAAGTGTTCACTTCATACCATCCTTAAACCAATGGTCAAGCTGAGTTAGCGAATAGGGAGATTAAGAAAATTCTTGAGAAAACTGTCAATCCTTCTAGGAAATATTGGTCTGAGAAACTCTTAGATGCTCTTTGGGTATATCGTACAGCATACAAAACCATTTTAGGAATGTCCCCATATAGGTTGGTTTATGTAAAAGCATGCCATTTTCCAGTGGAGATTGAAAATAAGGCCTTTTGGGCAATTAAGAAAATGGATTATGACCTCTCATTGGCTGGAACAAAAAGGAAATTAGATCTCAATGAACTAGAGGAACTAAGGATGGAGGCTTATGAAAATTCAAGGATCAATAAAGATAGAGTTCAAGCCTGCCAATCTAGGAATATCAAGGTCAAACATTTTGAACTGGGAAAACTTGTGCTCTTGTATAGTTCATAACTTCATTTACATCCGGGAAAGTTAAGGTCTAGATGGTCAGGACCTTTCATAGTGCATCATGTATTCCCCCATGGGACAGTAGAGATTCAATATCCCACAAGTGGTTACATTTTCAAGGTCAATGGTCAAAGGTTAAATATATTCATTGAATCATTAAATAAACAGGAAATAGAGGCTGAGTTAACTGAGCCAAACTATGAATAAGGAAAAAATTGATAGATTTAGGGTCCATGTCGAGCTAACGACGTTAAACAAAGCGCTGCATGGAAGGAAACCCATGGTTTTCAAGATTCTTATCATTTTGTTATTTTAATAAACTTTATATTTTAAATAGGATTAATTAATCATTTTTACATTTAAAAAAAGGACTATTGACCCGCTCTTCTATTATGAGTATGGATGGGTATGAAAGGGGAGAATTGTATTCATCCGTGTCACGTGGTGTGATCCCTGAGTAATACCTTACCCATAAAATTAAAAACAAGACAATGTATCATTAGTTTGATTTAAAAAAATAAAAAATAAAAAAACAAGAAAAACCATAAAAATGATGATACTTGGAATTAAATAAGTCGTTGTGTTGTTTGTTTTGTCTGGTTTGTTCTTTTTTTTATTTAGGTACTATTTTGGGTGATACATGTTCAATCAAGGAGGTGCCTACATCCCCCAAGATATCAAAGGACTAATTTGGAGCAGCAAGAACTTCAGCTTCAACCACCAGGTGATTTCATTCCATGATCCTCAGTTTCAATTTCCTTTTTGAACTTCAATTATCTGCCTCTACTCCTTCTAAATTTTTATTTCTTCAAACACTGGGGACAGTGTTGTTTTAAGTTGTGGGGAGAGATAAAATAAAAATAAATGCTTTTGTGTCAAAAAAAATGAATGATTTGAAAAAAAAAAATTAAATGGATGGAAAAATTCCTTTAACTTTAAACATGGTAATACACATTGCACACTTTGAAACTGAATATCAAATAATTTAGCATACCCTGATTCTGATTTTAATCCTTGTATAATTTAATGAGCATAGATTTTGGAAAGTGTGGCTGTCCAATGTGATATTTCATCGTTTGTATTTTCATCCAAATAAAAAAAATTCACAATGCACGTCCTTTGGATAGTGGGGTATTAGTTTAAGTTAATGGGGTCCCCTAAATAAATAGCATAGGTTTGGTGATAATTTTACTTTAATATTAGTATTCAAAAAAAAGTTATTTTTTTTGCGCGTAGAGCAATGAAATGACCTAATGCGTGGCTTTCGGTACTTGGAGATCGTGACTCCATAGTTGTCTGGCCCAGAGTTAGTAATTTTATCTCTATTTTTGGTAATTTGAATTTCTTTTTGACTGAGTTAACTTGAGATGATACCCGAGTATGTGGGATTCACTTGGTTCCCTAAGGTCTTTGAGCCTGGGAGTCATCGGCAAAGTCTCGCTACAGGGGTTGACTCTTTTGAGTGCAACTTCAATTACCATGGAAAAATTGCAAAAAAAAAACAAAAAAAAATTATACAAAAAAAAATGAATACTCATCTTAATATTGAAATGTGATTCCACCTAGAGCTTCCGTAATTTCCCCCTTGAATAAAGATGAACCCCCATGTCTATTGTGATGCACAACACATCCTCATACTTAATTGATATTGGATGAAATATGGAAATGAATTTGAACAAAGGAATGGGATTGGGATTGGGATATGCTTATGAAACTATCTTGTATTAAAATATTTTTATGGGTTTCATGATTGTTAGGTATAAGGTTTTTTGGTGATCATTGTGTATTAAAATGTTTTTGGAAAAGGGAATTCGAATTTCATATTGTTGAGATATATTTTGCTCGGGACTAGAAAAACTCAAGTTGGGGGGTGTGATTAGCCACTAAATGAGGCTAATATTCATTGTTAATATATATAATATTCATGTGCCTTATTATTCATAAACACCATTTTAGTGCATTTTACACTTTGAACATCATTTCCCATTATGATTGTAATACCTTCTTAAATTGCACAATTATGTGGTACATTTTTGAACATCATTTGAAGTACCCAATGATTCATCTGATTATACATATTTTAATTTTATATTTTTGTAAATTGATCTATTCTCCAATATGAACATGTTTCATTCAGGGATCAATGGAGAATTCATGGAAGAAGATGAGGATATTTTGTGATGAAAGGAAGCAATTCTAGAGAAGGCAGATTGGACACTAGCCCACTGATGAGACTGTGGGGACCAACATACAGGCCCAATGAATCCCAAATTTTGTGCGATGATATAATACATGCATACGAACAAATAACTCTTCATGATACAATGCTAATTCTGCCTCTATGGTGGTCATTAAGGCGGCCCAAGTTAGAGATACAATTCTGGGCCAGATTCTGCGGCCCGGAAAAGCAGTACACTAATTTTATCATATCTCGGAATCCGAAACTCCAAATGGGCCCAAATGTTACAGGAAGTTAGAAGACATCCGGATCTCCATTGTATTCTTATATGGCCCACTCTGATTTGGCCATCTAGAAGGTCTTTCATACGCGTCTGTTCGGTGAAGGAAAGCTGGCTGCCACCTTGGGTCAAGGGTGGAAAAATCAACTCTCCCTTACTTTCCACCCACCTATGGCCTACCACAATTAATTGAGGAGACTTGTACTGTTGGAGGCTCGACCCAAGGACTCAAAAATTCCTATTTAAGGCAGTGGTGTTGGAGGATTGAAGGATCTTTGGTGCTTGGTTTCTTTGTAGTGTTATGCTGCCGCTTTGTGTTTGTAATCTCATTTCTTTCTCATGTATGTTGTTTAATTCACCTTAGTTTCTTAATAAAAGTTCTTCTTATCTTATTATTATATTCTTATCCTTATCAATTTGATACCGTTGGTTCAAGGAGTGAACTTTTTCATACCAAACCTTGTGATATTTATCACACAACGGAGGCGTGATCTTTTTTTGTTGTTGTTTTTACTTCTTCAATTCCACCTTTGTAAGTCTACTTACTGCTTCCGTTGAAGACATTTCATCAATGGAGGGATAACTCTTTTATGGGTTGATCCAAGGGAGTAGAAAGGGGCTATATTGGATGTTATTTATCACTCTATTAATTTCAAATCACTTCTTTTAAATGAGATTTTTATTTGATGATTTTAAAACATCTTCATCCTTATTTAATTTAAGGCCACACATTCAAGTGCTAATATGAACCTCTATCATGGAGTGCTCAAAACCTTGATCATTCAAGTGTATAGGTGATTAGTATTAGGGTGTGTAGGAATTAAAATAGTAAGTGATGATTTCGTTTGATCTTCTTAAATGAATCCATCTCAATTATAAGAAATTGAAATCATTAAAAAAGTAATTCATCCAATCCACCCTGAGCGATAACCTAGGATCAACTCATTATTTTAAATTGAATTCACTTAAATCTGTTATTTATACTTTAAACCCATATAAAATCAACCCAAGTTGGCCAATTCATAGCCAAAAAACAGTCCATAGGATGTACGTGTGTATAGGTTTCTTCTTAGGTCTCTGAGGATTCGATAACCCAAGCTAAACCACAAGGACCGTTCTACCTTCATCTCTTGGGTAAATTTGAGCGAGAATCACATATTTAGGTATTTACATATAATTGTACTTATAAATTTATATTTATAATTATTTTTATATATATTTATTTAAAATTATTTAAATATATTCATAATTATATAAATTTATTTATATAAATATATATAAATAATAAATAAATTTGACATGCATATTATTATATAAATATATTGATTTATAATTATATTTATAAATATATATTTATAATTACATACTTAAAATTATTTAAGTATATTTATAATTATATAAATAAATATATTTATATATAAATATTAAATATATTTAATAATTATATATAAATATAAATATATATATAATTATAAATATGTTTATTATATATATATATGTATTTAAATATATATATTTATAAATTTATATTTATTATTATATTTATAAATACATATTTACAATTCTTTGAATTTATTTAAAAATATGTAAATATATTTAAAATATATTTATATATATTTTTTAATAATTGTATAACTATAATTATATTTATATTTCTATAGTTATAAATGTTTCTTTATAAATAAATTTTAAATAAATTTAAAAATATAATAAATAGTGAAGGGAGTGTGATGGCGATGCTAGGGCTTGAGCCCATCTCACTCTTCAACTTTGGTGATTGGGTTCCTCTTCTATGATGATTCTACTTTCAGACGAATATTTTAATATGGAAGAGGTCTTCATAGGTCCCTTAAAGAAAGTCAATGCCGCTTCTGGCTTGGTTAAAGCGTCTCTACCTCCCTCAGATACAAATCAGGATTTGAAAGGAAGTCTTGTCTCTCACTCTTTGGAACCTAAAAATTTGGTGATTCAATGTGTTCTAAGGGCTGATAATGTCACACGAGCAGGGATGGCTTCCTGTGATAGATATTTATCTTGTCTTCATGGCGATTAAAAAATTGATAGTAATCATATCTTGAAGAATGGTGCCCTAGTTTTCACGGAAGCAATCCCTAAATTCTTTGAGGAGTAGATTGAACCATGTAGGCACTCCACCATTGCACACCTTACTCTGAAATCAAATAATGATGGCTGGAAACTTAGTGATCTAAGGAAACTACTGATCCAGATATGTGGATTTGATGGGTGGCACATTGTGTCGATTAGCTTGGGTTATTTTTACATTAATTTCTTGTCTCAAGAGATGAAGTTAAGGGAATGGAGTAGTGTATTTGTTAATATCAAGCCTGAGGTCCTTATATTTCAATATTGGGATCCATGGTTTGACCCGTTTTAAGAAAAGAATTCTATTGCACAGTCTTGGATCCAGATAAAATAGTTGAACTGGTTCTTTGGCCCCCGAGTAATTTATAGGATGTCACCTTGGTGATTGTCACTCCAATTATGTTTGATAAATATATATAGAGGATATTATAGAGTTAATTCATATTTTCTTTACAAACCATTATGAAATATTTAAAAACATTTTTATGATTTTAAAATATTCTCAAAGAAACCAAGATTATGATTCTGAGATTGGTTATACATAAATTTTCAAATTTATGTTAAGTGTTTAACTAGTTTTGAAATTATAAATTAAGATTCATAATGTTTGGATCAAATATAGTGTATTTAATTGTGTATAAATGGTGTCTAGTGGAAGTAATGGAAACTGTATCAGTGCACGCAATATATGTAGAAATTCCCCACTTAGGAAAAATAATGAAGTTGGAGCTTGAGCTAGAACTAAACAAATTATAACTATGTTGGGGTAGCTTACTTAAGTTATGACCAATAACCTTTCCCATATATAATATCCTACTGATCTTTAATGTGGTGTAACAATGTTAGATTTTTTCATGTGATAAAAATCTCCATCATTCAATGAAACCAAAAATCGATTTGTAGCTTAGTAATGGATAAGTTCCTTGGAAAAGATATTTCTCACTTTAGGAAGTAATGAAAGTGAGATGGTTGTCATGGAATTCTATTATCTCATGGGGGATATAGATCAATGGTGGTCATTGATTCAAAACACTAAGGACGATTAAGAAATAGAGAGTATGTAGTGGAATTATTTTAAGGAACTTTTCTTGGAAAAATAGTTTCCTCATGAATAATGAGAAGATATGGAGAGACAATTCTTGAGTCTGAGATAAAAATAGGAAGAATTTTTTTATATGTATAAAGATAACTTTACAAGGTTATCAAATCATGATTTGGAGTACATACATAATCGAAAAAGAAATATTGACCATTTCATTTGTGGGTTAAATCCAATCCTTCCAAGGGAACTAGTCTCCCAAACATTCTCATCATATGGGGATATAATATCATGTTTCATCAAAACAGAGAAAGAATTCTCCAAGTATTATGGATTCAAAGATAATTAAGATAAAAATTGGATGGAAAAGTAAAAAATAGATAAGTGGAATAATATAAAAAAATAATTTTCCAACATGTGGTACTTGTGGAAAGAAATACCGTGGTTCTTGATTAAAAGGAAAAGTATTTTCCTTCATGTGTGGAGAAAAATTCCACCATGATCACAAATTCAAGGGTAAGGTATAATCCATCAAAGTGTAGTGATTTAAATATAAGGATATGAGGCACTATTCCAACCAATCCCCCAAATTTCAATGGAACTTACCAAAAAATAATACAATGGGAGAATGACAAGCTTGTGAAATTAATATAGATGAAGTTGAAGTTCCTAGAGACATGGTGAATGGTACACTTATCATCCACTCTAGGATTGAAAATATTTTATCTGATTCTATTTATAACCAATCTTGTATATCTGAAGAATTTTCTAAGGGTATCAAATCACTGCCTCAAAGATTAGATGTTGAGTTAGTAGTGAAAAATCTTATTGGTAGGATGACTGCATCACAATTTTATTGCTCCTCTATGATAAAATTATATAGGTATTTTTTTCCTATGAATCTTATTATTCTTCCTGTAGTTTAATTTTATGTAATTCCAAGAATGGATTGGCTCTCTTAGTATAGATCACATATCAATTTTAGAGGTAGGGAAGTTACATTTGATATTCTGAATCAACCTATGATCATCTATCAGTGTGAGGATAAACCTGAACACCCAATGGAAATTACTTCCATCATATAGTATTTTATACCTATTAATGAGGAATATTTATTGGAAATGTTTGGGGAGAAACTTAACATTTAACCTGTGCCTATTGTTCGAGAATATATTGATGTATTTTCTGAGGACTTTCCTAGTCTTCCACTGAATCATGAAGTTTATTTTTTAATAGAACTCATGCCCTAAGCTATTCCTATTTTAAAGACTCCATATAGAATATTCCTTATTCTGTTGCATGAATTGAAGAAACAACTCCAGGAGAATCTAGATTAGGGATTCATTTGGGTTAGTGATTCTTCATGGAGTGAACCTATTCTTTTTATTAATAATAAATATGGGTCAATGCATCTTTTCATAGATTATTGGGAACTTAACAAGATCACATTTAAGAATAATTATCCTCTAACCTGTATCAATGATTTGTTTTATCAATTACATGGTGATCAATATTTTTCACAATTGATCTTTGATCTGGATATCATCAACTAAGGATCAAGGAGTATACCCAAGATATCCTACTGTACAAGGTATGATCATTATGAATTTATAGTAATTCCATTTTGACTTACCAATGATCATGCTATATTTATAGATTTAATGAATAGAGACTTTAAATATTACCTTGATCAGTTTGTGGTAGTATTTGTAGATGTTATTTTTATATATTCATGGGAAAAAAGATCCTGAATAAAATTTGAGAGTTTTGTGAAAGACCCTGAGGAAGGATAATTTTTATGCTAAATTTAGCAAGTGTGAATTTTAGAATTAGAATGTTTCATTCTTGGGTTATATATTCTCAAGTGAGGGTATATTGGTGGATCCTTAAAAGATGAATATTATTGAGTAATGTCCTAGAACAACCATGGTAACTGAGATCCATATTTTTCTTAGGTTGGATGGATACTACTGATACTTTATGAGATTTTTATCATGACTATCTAATCCACTCACCAAGTTAACTTGGAAGGGGGGTAAGTTATTGTGGGTAGATGAATGTGAATATAATTACCACTTGGACACCTAGGGAAGGGGATAATGGATAGTTTTAATCACTTGGGTTGTGGTTAAAATTTGAGACCTGGGGATTGGTACACCTCCGATGGTAACGAGCTATGCTGGGAAGAGCATGAATTGTAGTGTGGGTGAGGTTTCTGTACAAAAAAATGAATGTGAATATAATTTCAAATAATTGAAGGTACCATTGGTCATAATGCCTATTATTACACTACCCTATAGTGAAAAAGAGTTTATAATTTATATAGTGATTCATCAAAGAAGGTACGAGATGATTCCTCATGTAGAATGACATGATGATAGCATATGCCTCTTGCTAATTAAAAATTCATGAGAAGAATTACCCGAACCATGATTTAGAATTGGCAGTGGTAATTTTTTCATTGAAGATATAAAGGAATTATATATATGGTGAAAGGTGTGATATATATACTAATCATAAAATCTTGAAATATATATTTACATATAAAGAGTTGAATATGTGTTATAGAATATGGTTATAGTTGATCAAAGATTATTATTTCTCAATATAATACCACCTTGGAAAGGAGAACAAGGTAGCTAATGATTTGTGTTAAAAATACCATGCCAGTTTATCTATGATAAGGATTTAAAGAGATCTAATATTTATGTATTTATATAATATGGATCTTCAAAACATATAGAAAGGGGAAAGATATTATCTTTATCATATGAACGTTCAACCATCAATACACAAGAAGATTAAGAAGGTGTATAAGTAAGATGTATAGTTATAGAGGAAGGTTAGGAATGTTATAGAGTTCAACCATGATCATGATATAATGATAAGGTTATATAACCGATTATGTGTCCCGTCTATACTAGATTTGAAGAATGAGTTGTTAGATAAAGATCATAGTTCATCATTCTCTATTCATCATAAAATTATGAAGATGTATAGAGATCTAAAAGAGTATTTTTTGGGGGATAACATGAAAAGGGATATTGTTGAATATGTATCTTGATTCGTATTATGACAACATGATAAGGATGAGGGACATAATTCCAAGGGAATGTTATAACCATTAACCTTACCATAATTTAAATTATAAAACATCACCATCGATTTCATCATCAGACTCCCCAAAACATCAAAAGGGAAAAATTATATATAGGTTATAATTGATTGCCTTAAAAAATAACCACATTTTATTTCCATTAAATAATATTTCTATCTTTATCATCTTACTCTGTTATAAATTAAGTAATTTATGAGATTTCATGGAGTACCACTCTCAATTGTATCTGATTAGGATCTAGGGTTTACCTCAATGTTCTGGAGAACCCTTTAAGGAGATCTGGATACAGAGTTGAGTTTCATCACTACTTATCATCCTCAAGATTATGGTAATTATTATAGGAGAATTAAAACTCTAGAGTACATGTTGAGATATTGGTTTATGGATTTTAAAGGTGGTTGTGATCAACACCTTCCTTTGGTGGAGTTTTCCAACAACAATAGCTTTCACTCAAGCATTTGTATGGATCCTTATGAATCCCTCTATGGATAGAAGTGTAAAACTCTAACATGTTGGGATGAATTTGGAGAAAGAAAACTATTGGGACCTGATATGTCTAAGTAAATGGAAAATAAGGTTATATCTATTCAACAACACATAAGGGCGGCTCATAGTCAACAAAAAACATATACTGAAAATTGTCGATGAGATATAGAGTTTGAAGGTAGTGATAAGGAATTATTATGAATATCTACATGGAATAAGGTTATGAGGTTTTTAAATAAGGTAAATATGATCCATAGATATATCTACCCCTCAGAAATTCTTGAACGTATTAGGGTGGTATCTTAACATTTAGTGCTTCCACTAAATCTCTCTCAAGTTCGTGATATATTCCATGTATCTCACTTGAGTAAGTATGTATATGATCCTTCACATGTACTAAACTCAAAAGCCATATTGATAAATAAAGATTTAACTTATAAGGAATAACCATTAGATATTATGTATCATAGATAGAAAATGTTATGAAATAAGATTACTCATCTAGTCAAAGTTTTTTGGCATAATCATAAAATCAAGGAAGTTGTGTGGGAACCTGAGGATGTGATGAGGCAAAATTATCCTCAGTTGTTTTTATTTGAGTAATAAATTTCAAGGGAGAAATTAATTTTAAGTGGGGTAGAATGTAACACCCTGATATTTTAGAATATATTTATCTTGAAATAAATTTTATTTCTTTGATATCTTCCATTACATGCAACATCAAGTTTAAACAAAAGTTTTATATATAATTAAAATATTATTATGTGAAAACTATCGCCCAGCTGTAATATTGAAAGTTATGAATAGGAATAATTAAATTATGAAAAAAATTTCCACATGTTTAGGATGAATTAATTGGTTATAGATGAAAATAAAAATCCTTTGAAAGTAAAAGATATTTTTTTTTGAAAAACTATATTTATGCGTGTAAATGTGTTTAATCTTAATAAATTAAATAAACCACTTTTTGAATTATTTTAATGAAATTAATATATTATATATTCATTAAAAAATTTAATATTTATATAATATTTTTCTAGTTATGAGATAAGAATATATATCCAGTTTTATGCTTAAAAATGTATTTTTCTAAAAAGCGGGTTTCACCGTGTTTTACATAGTTAATTTTAAAATAAATTTATAACACTAATTGAAATTGAATTTGATAAAATTTATTCCATGTTGATAATTATGAGATTAAAATTTGATAAATAATTATTCTTTTTGTTCAATATGAATAGTAACCATAGTAAATTTTACTCACCTTGATAAAGGGTAAATTAGGTTAACTTAGGTTAAAACTAAGTGTTAAGGTCACAATTTTTCATCTTAATTCATATCTAATGAAGGTAATTAAACCCTTAACACCTTAGTCTCTAAATTTAATTATTTAATGGACACTTGTCTATGAAAATTACCTATATAATATTTAAACCAATGAAAAATATAAAATTCCACTCTCTTACTTTTAAATATCTCTTATGTGTTCACATAGATACAAATGAAAGTTGTGAACAGATATTGATGGTAATTTTGAGAAAAATAAAATTATTTTCAATATTGTAATTTATTTTTTATTTTTTATAATTATATAATTACCTTAAATTCTTATGAAATAATGATATGGTATTTCTTCAATTAATAGAAAAATAAAATAAACGGTTTTAAAAATATAAATGTATTATAATTTGAGTGAGTTATAGTGTTCCATGAATTTTATATATTAATATAACATATTAATATTGTGTAAAAGGATTATATTATAATTTTATCTTTTTATTGGTGTCTTTAAAGTCAAATTAAATGAATAGTTACAAAAAATTACATTAATGATATTTTATAGTAAATAATATTTTATTAAATGAATTAAAATTCATAAAAATCTTATCATAGACCAAGTTAATGGAATATGGTTGAACAGATCAAACATGGTATGTTTATGAGTCTCTTTTCCAATTATGGTAAAATTCTTAACCCTTTAATATTTAAATACATAACATCGCGGTTAATGTTAAAATAGGTTAACTAAGGGGTTAAACCAAAATATAAGGTTTAAAAACCCTCTCAATCCTGTCAAAATTTTATTATTTTATGGGAATTTAACAAAATCCTAAATTATATTTGAATTTATTTCCATTTGGAATAATTTATCTAGAGAATGAATTTATTATATTTTAATCCTTTAAGAAATTTCAAGAGTTCCCCTCCCCTCACTTATAAAAGGGCACCCCTTCCTTCTCTTATTTACACCATTTTGAGCCTTCTAGATCAAAAAATACCTAAAAAATTATCTTCTAAACATACTTATCAACATTATAGATGTTTTATTCTTCTTAAAATAAAAACCTTAGTATCCTTAATAGGATATCTAAAGGAGTTATTTCAAAGAATAGGCAATCACCATAACCGATTACTTTATTTTTAAATATTATTTTAATACCTATAAATATATGATATTCATCATAAAATAATAACTTTAGTATTGTAAATAAACTAAAAAGTTATTATTATTACGAAACCACCACTATTTACCCTCTTTCTCATCAAATGGGAAGTAAATGTATCGCTCGAGCGTACGTACGACTTACCGTCTCCACATAGCATACAATTCATTTTCCATAACCATATTTTATAAATAGTTATTATGATGGTTTTAAGGTTTATATATGATATTTATAAAATTTTATTCTTATATATCTCTAATATTACATCTACCTTCTTACCTCCAATCTGTTGAAAAATGACAACATCGCTTGTGCTTACGTGTAGACTACCACCTCCACGAAGTGATGTGATTCATTTTTCAGTTATTCTTTACATGGATGGTAATAATGAAATATTTATTGAATTTATATAATATATATTATATAATAATGACTCTTTAAATTTGAACTATTATTTTATTTTCTTTTGTTCCATCCGTTGAAAAGTTAAAATAGTGTTCATGCATATGTATGGCCTACCGTCTCCATGAATGGTGTAATTCATTTTTCTATCTCTAATTTTTATGGATTGATCTAAATAAATTTATAATTACTACATATTATATTTATATCAAGAATAAAATTTTTATATCACATAACCATGATCAATGTACAAGGATCAAAACTATTGAACCAAAACATACATGAAAAACGAACCAATTATCACTCAAAATAATGATTTTAACATAGAATTATTAATAAAAAATGATAAAATATTATAAGTAAATTATATATGGTATGATATATATGATTATGGTTATATAATATATTTATAACAAATATATATTTATTATATACGAGTTTTAAACACATACGAAATAAGTCATACCTGAGGTAAGGGTTTATTTCAAAATCTCATCATTATTTCGGATTGTTATTGTTTAAGTCTCCATTGGGGGGATTATTTGATATTTATATGTTAAAACAAATATATTTTCTTGAAATATATTTATTTATTTAAATTAAAAGTTTTCCTTTCATTTTTATCACTTTAATTACTCA
This sequence comes from Viscum album, assembly GCA_963277665.1. Taxonomy (NCBI): domain Eukaryota; kingdom Viridiplantae; phylum Streptophyta; class Magnoliopsida; order Santalales; family Viscaceae; genus Viscum; species Viscum album. The sequence goes on along the minus strand of OY728141.1, from coordinate 1,425,999,771 downwards.
AGAGACCAAAATAATATTTTTAAGGAAAACTAACTTTATTTATCTCTTCGGTTGAAATTTATTTCTCTTACATATCAATATTTCCATTAAAATGTTTTAAAGAATATTTTTAATATTATAAAATTATTTATTAAATACATTTTTACCCATGTTTTAATTTTTACAAAATTTTTGAAAAGGAATATTCTTTTCATTTTTTGAACAGGGTGCTTTTTGAGTGTTTTCCAAATATGTAAAAGGAATCTTTGTTTTAACATACATGGAATGGACAAACTTTTTCAAAATCATTACTACCAAATTAATTGAATATTAATTTAAAAGTTTCAAAGGTTATTTTCAAATAATGTTTTTCCATAATATTTGGAAAAAATAGATTTTAAGTTATTTGAAAGTAAAAATGGTATTTTCCTCAAGTAATTTTCCAATATTATTTTTAAAGTATTTTCATCTATGTAAAATTAATTTATTGAATATTATTATTTATTATGGAAATAATATAAATATACCATCTACCTTATTTATATGGATGGGTTATGATTAGTTTGATTGGGGAAATTATTGAAATTTTCTATGACGGTTTTTTTAATACTGACAATAATTGAATTTTAAGGCATGTTGATTATTGTTTATTCATATGATGTATGGACTTATTAGGTTATGTGTGGGGCCTAAAATTACATATCCCCTAAATTAATCAATCTATACCATGATACAAAATAGATTAATTATTTTTCTGAGGCCTTGACCATTTATTTAGATGCCATGACATGTGACCTTGAAATTTTTTTAAAAGTCTTGGCACAAGGCCTCAACAGTAAGTTTAAGATTTAAAAAATTATGCATTCCATCATTATGAAATTATTTATTGATATCCATATTAATATTTTAATATTTAGGTCTTTCATAGATAAGTTTTAATCTCTTTTAATTATTTATATGGCATTATTTGATTATAATTTATTCTTTCCATATTACGTATTCCCTATTTATCTTTCACTACATGCATACCCTTACTGAGCATCTGAGATCACCCCTTTCTTATGTTTCATTTTACCAAGACTCTAGGAAGTGTATTATGAATGATATTCAAGGATATTCTAGATGTAATAATGATGGTCTCAAAGAAAATACTATGTCATATTTTTTGTTTTCAATGTAATTTTGGATTTAAGTATGTATCTAGTTTACCAAGATTACTAAACTATTCAGTCCTTTTGGATGGGACTAATTGTATCTAGTGTTAATGTAATTAATTAACCACTAAATTTGGGATAATAGGTTTGGTTACTTTAAACCAACCAAGAATAAGCAATGAAATCTAATAATTTCAATGGCCTTTCCTTAGTTTCTCTTCCCACCCCTACATAATTTTGTAATTTCAGAGATAAATTTTTCTTTCACATGATGGTAACAATATATATTTCTATATCTACGAAATATTCTTCTAACATCACCTGTATTCACATTATGTTGATTAGATACAATAACTAGTTGGATAGAACCTATAATTTCTTTTATGTTTTTTAAAAACCATGTCCAATCATCATATGTTTCACCCCCAACAATTGAATATGCTAATGGGAAGAGGTTTTCATCTACATTATATGTTTATGATACTAAAAATGTACCTTTATAAGGACCACTGAGGTGACACACATCCAAAAAACAACACAATCCAATCAAATAATAATAAACCATTTGTGCAACACCCATATGAAATAAATAATCTTTCAAATAAATGATTTTCTAAAGATACCCAATTTTCTATTATTTTAGATCAAAATCCATTAGTCTATTTCATATATAATGGATTAACATATATGAATAATTTATAACCTTATATATGCAACCAACATCCTTTTCCTTGGATCTTAACACTTAACAGTATGTCAAGGATATGCCATGATCTTTGTACAAGACAACTTTAATTTCAATGGCAGCGTTTTCAACATTCAACTTCACCTCATCACAAATGATAGATGACATCAATGATGATCTTGATTTGTGAAAAACTCTTATTCTATAATTATTTGAGTATATATGGTCATTTTGAAATGTTTTAACATAGAAAAATGGATTGGAATTCACCAAGACATATGTTGTTAATTTCAACATGAAACCCTCAGCTTTTCATTAGAGAATAATCATTTTAGGAATATTCTATACAAATTCATAATAAAAACTCTGCGAAATTATATAATTTAATATCATATATATAAATGCTTTAGCTGAAGAAAACAATATTCCAATATCTACTAATAATTAAATCTACTTTGTAGCATTTGACTCTAGCATCGAACATGGAACACTAATAATTGTACAAGGTAGAATTTCAAAATCACCATCAGATGATAAAATTTGTTATGAATTACCACCAACTAATTAAACCCTACAATTTAAATATCAAATTTCAATACATTACATGTGAAAGAAATATTAATATAAGTAATTTTGACATGTCCTTTCCTTTCATCTACATCCACTATGGACTACAAGCAATCATCAAACCTCTAAATAATGTAGACATGAGCAAAAATTTCATTGATTGTGAACAAATTTTCAACTCCCCCATAATCTATAAGGTCTCAAAAATACCATTGTCAAACTTTAATGTGCATTTTAAATCTAATAATGACATGTCACACTTCATAATAGATAATTACAATCTTGATATTTCATAAAATGAAATTCCTTCTATTAACACTCTACCCAGCGATCTTCCACCTTTATAATGTACTTTTCCTTGGGAAACACTAACAAATACTCCATCAAAATGAATAATAAAAAATTTATTTTTGAAAATAATTTTCCATCAACTAAGATCAATAAACCTAAAAATTTAATGAATATAAGATATTAAAACTCATTCTCAGTTTATATTTAAATCAATTAACAAAATAAATCAAAAACAATATAGGGGCATAAAGTTTACTGAAAATATAGTTTTATATACAGTAAGCACTAGATGAAGGGAAAGTGGGTATGTTGTTGGTGATAGAGAATATGATGGTGGGGGGAGGAAACTCCTAGGAACATGTTGAATACGGTAAAATAAGTATGGCTATAGGAGATGACAGTGGGATGAATACAGGACTAGAGAAGCATGTTGAATGATGGATGGAGGAATATGCTGAGGAGGTGGAAATAAGATGAGCACAAAAGAAGGTATGGAGAAGAGATAATTGTGGGAGAGGAGGCAGCGTTTCACACCCTAACCCTAGTTTTATTTTTATTTTTTAGTCCTTATTTTTTCCCTTGGCTCTTGGGTTGAGTTCCGGGCATTTTTTCCTCAGATTTGGGAATTTTTGGAGGGATGGAGGGTGGCTCATAATTGGGGTCAACTATGTGACATCCTAGGGAAAAATGTGTGGCCCATATAGTGGCTCATACTAGGCTGTACGGTCAAGAACACGGTCATGTGCCAACCCCCTACAGCCCGTGCAACTCCCACCTGGTGTGATAGAAGCCCTCACATGGTTGGCACACAATTTGAAAGACCGTACAACTAAACCATGTGGCCTACTGAGATTAAATATATATATATATATGTGATATAAAAATAAATAAGTAACAAATTAAATTAATAATAATAATAATAATAGATAGCCATAATCTAACAAGGGTATCCCCCCTCTTCATCTTATCAAGTGACCCACCCCCTATCCCCTCTTCCAACCACACACCAAAACCTCCTTTCCTCCCCCAATTTGTGGTTATTTCTCATCCCATTTATTTATGCAATCATCACAAGTAATAATTTCCTCCTCTACTCCACTTCCTTCTTCCTTTTTCATCTTTCCCTCATTGTTGTGTGAGTTTTATCAAACCCAAGGGTATTCTCATGGTCCTTTTTTGGGTTTTCTTTTTCACCTTGGATTTTCTTTCATTTTGTGGGATTAATCATACCCAATTGAGATGAGATTGAGTCTCACACATTTAAGGAAGTGTGGTTTCAGGTAGGTTTTATTCTGTTCCTATTCTCTATCCTAATTTTAATTAGTTCTTCTGTGATTTTGAGTTTCCTCTATTATTTAGGGTGTCTTATGACTCTTCGAAGGTGACTAACATGTATATGAAAATAAAGACATATATATAAGGACCCCTTGGAAATAATCACTTATAGTAATATGAATATGTACATTGGGGATAAGCGTCATTATATATGTGTGAAGGTGTATATACATAAAAGAAAAAAAGGGTGGATTTGAGTGGTCATCATCAAAGGCATCATGTTTTGAGGTACGTTACCCTATGTCTACCCCTTTTATTTGAGAAATGTGATTGCTTAGTTATTTTTAAGTGTGTTTTCATTATTATATAAAGTAAATATGATATATAAAATGGTTTTAATGCTTGAAATTATTTTCTCTCTTATTTTCCATGTTTTTCCTAAGTTCTTACATGGATTTTCCTTGCGGAAGCATGTTTTTAGGGTTGTTTTGAAATATTAAACATCATATATTCTCACTTGGTTTTCAAGTCTTTTTCTTCGCGTGATGAATGGTTTTGGAACGTGAAATGATTCAGGGGAAAAAGAGTTTTCTAAAATAAAGTTATTTCTTTTAAAGTGATTAGGCTCGGTTTTCACTTTGAAATGATTTATAGAAATGGAAAACCCCTCTTAAGGCATTCCCCTTGTATTGGAAATGTGGTGAATGTTGAATGTGAGATATGTAATGTATGCCTCATACTGGGACTTGTGAACTATTGTGTATTTTGGAAATGAAGAAAGGGGTTATGCTTAAAAAGGAATTTAGAGGTGTAAAATGAATGGTGGGTTTAGTGAAAAATATATGATATGTATGTATATGATAGGTTGATAAAAACTTAACTCTATTTAAGCATGGTACGTGAGATTCCTGTGTACCTATGTGGGAAGGCTTGGACTAGTAGCTAGATTCTAGTAGTACCCAGGTTTGGGCATCCCTAGAAATATTATGATACAACACTAACAAAACACTTGATGAAGCTAGGGACCACTAAAACTTTAGGTTGATCACTTTTCAGTGGCTCATGCACAATAAAGGATTCTTGTTTGGCTTGATCACCAAGATATGAGGTACTTAGTACCCCACTAACCTAGATACTCAGTGATTTCCTAGGGATATTTCTCTCAGTTTACTCTTATTTTTTGTGGAACTATTTTCAAATGATCTTGTTCTTGGTTTCCCTTAAATGTACAAAATGATAAAAAAACATGTTGTGATTTCCTCTATATTATATCACCTTGTGATATACTTTTACTGATATGATATTTTATCAAGATTATTGCTTTAATGGTTCATTCATTCCTATAAATGGTTTCTTTGAAAATACATTATTCTTTGTAAAATGGTTTTGGAAAAATGAAAGGGAGAATGGTTCTTTTGAAATTATTGTCTCATTACTTGTTTTAAAAAGGAAATGAAAACCTATTTTTTATATGTATTATTTTCAAACTAGCAAGATTGGTTTTCTCTTTAAAGGTAAGGCATAGAGTGTTTTTTCTTTTGGCATCCCTACTAGGAATTTCAATGATCATGCCTATATTCTTTATTATTTTTCAGTATCTGGTTCTATTAGATCTGGATTGCTCATAGAGTGGGCATGGTTCCATGGTTGGAGGTGACCCATGAGATCACATGGAGGGATGCCTAGTTTTATTTCTTTTCTGTTGTCGGTTTGTTCTTTTTTTCTTATTTATTTATCTTTTTTTTTCTTATCTAAATCATTCCCAATTGAGTTTCCACTGATTCCCATCACTAGTTTTCAGTATGGGAGGATCAGGAATGCCTCTCGGACTTTGTTGTGGATTGGCTTAGGTGCCCGGTTCGAGGTCGACCTAGGTTGGTTCCTCACAAAATGGTATTAGATAATTAGCTCTTTTTATTTGGGGATGTCAGGTAGTTTAAATTTAGGATTTTGGAATTGAAGTGGACAGTTATATGTTGGTTCTTGATCAACACTACTGAAAAATGATCATTTGCGACGGGACAGGGGCCCATCACAAATAAATATTTTTTGCAATGGGGGGGGGGGGTAAGGGCCCGTCACAAATAACCCGTCGAAAGGGGTTATTTGCAACGGGAAAATTAGCCCGTCGTAAATAAATATTATTTGTGATGGGGGTAAGGGCCTGTCGCAAAAGGTTTGGTGAGAAATACGTGCCAAACTGTGGGCAAGGGCATTTGCGACGGCTTCCTATTCCCATCACAAATGCCCGACATCGACTTTTAGTATTTTCGACGAGATACTTGTCCCATCGCAAATACTATGTTGGTAGGTACTCATTTGCGATGGGGCCCTTTGCAGATAACTTTTTAACGACCCACTATAATTAATGCGGGCAGAGGGCATCTGCGACGGGGCCCGTCGCAAATGATCTAACCTATATATACCCCATCCGTTTTTCCTCTCATTCTACCCCTTTTTAAACTTCTCTCTTTATATCTTCTGGAAAATTTTCTTCTAAAATTTTTCATAGTTTAAACTGTTAAATCAGAGCATAATCTGTAGCTTTTATACAATGAAAACTGCAGCTTCATGGTATTTATCTATTTTTTTTATTGTTTATTTAATTTATTTTATTTTAAATTATTTATAATTTTTGTTAATTAGATGTAATTTAATTAAATTAGAATTAGATATTTGTTTTTTCATTATTTATTTTTATGAGTAATTATGTCTAAGTGTTAATTAGTAATAAATTAAAATAATTAGTAATAAATTGAAATAATTAGTAATAATTAGTATTAAATTGTAATAATTAGTAATAAATTGTAATAATTAGTAATAAATTGTAATAATTAGTAATAAATTGTAATAATTAGTAATAAATTGTAATCATTTGCAATAAATTATAATAATTAGTAATAATTTGTAATAAATAGTAATAATTATAAATAATTATGATCAATTAGTAATAATAAGAAATAATTACTAATAATTAGGATTAATTAGTAATATTTAGAAATAATTAGTAATAATTAGCAACAATTAGTAGTAATTAGTATTAATTAGTAGTAATTTGTAGTAATTAGAAATAATTAGTAACAATTAGTTATAATTAGTAATAATTAGTATTAATTAGTATTAATTAGTAATAATAGTAATAATTAGTAATAATTAGTATTAATTAGTAATAATTAGTACTAATTAGTAATAAATTTTAATAATTAGTAATAAATTGTAATAATTAGTTATAATTTGTAATAATTTGTAATAAATTATAATAATTAGTAAGAAATTGTAATAAATTTTAATAAATTGTAATAATTAGTAATAAATTGTAATAAATTGTAATAATTTGTAATAAATTGTAATAAATTGTAATAATTAGTAATAAATTATAATAATTTGTAATAATTAGAAAAAATTTGTAATAATTAGAAATAATTAGTAATAATTAGTAATAATTAGTAATAATTAGGATTAATTAGTAATAATTATCAATAGTTAGTATTAATTAGTAATAATTATCAATAATTAGTAATAATTATCAATAATTGGTAATAATTGGTAATAATTATCAATAATTAGTAATAATTAGTAATAATTAACAATAACTAGGATTAATTAGTAATAATTATCAATAATTAGTAATAATTTGTAACAATTCTCAATAATTAGTAATAATTAGAAAAAATTGTAATAATCAGTAATAATTAATAATAATTAATAATAATTAGGATTAATTAGTAATAATTAGGATTAATTAGTAATAATTAGAATTAATTAGAAATAATTTGTAACAATTTGTTATAATTTGAAATAATTAGAAATAATTTGTAATAATATGAAATAATTAGTAATAATTATAAATAATTAGTAATAATTAGTAATAATTAGTAATAATTAGTAATAATTTTTAATAATTAGTAATAATTCATGATAATTTGGATTAATTTTCAATAATTAGTAATAATTAGAAATAAATTTTATTAATCTTAAATAAATTGTAATAATTAGAAATAATTAGTAATAATTAGTAATAATTAGAATTAAGTAGTAATAATTAGGATTAATTAGTAAGAATTTGGATTAATTAGTAATAATTAGGATTAATTAGAAATAATTTGTAATAATTAGTAATAATTAGGATTAATTAGAAATAATTAGTAATAATTAGGATTAATTAGAAATAATTTCTAATAATTAGTAATAATCTATAATAATTTGAAATAATTAGAAATAATTTGTAAGAATTAGAAATAATTAGTAATAATTAGTAATAATTAGAAATATTTGTAATGATTAGTAATAATTTGTAATTATTAGTAATAATTAGTAATAATTTTTAATAATTTGCAATAATTAGAAATAATTTGAAACAATTAGATATAATTAGCAATAATTAGAAATAATTTGTAATGATTAGTAATAATTTGTAATAATTAGTAATAATTAGTAATAATTAGTAATAATTAGAAATAATTTGTAATAAATTGTAATAATTTATAATAATTTGTAGTAATTAGTAATTATTATCAGTAATTAGTAATAAATTTCAATAATTAGAAATAATTAGTAATAATTAGGATTAATTTGTAATAATTAGGATTAATTAGTAATAATTAGGATTAATTAGTAATAATTTGGATAATTTGTAATAATTAGAAATAAATTGTAATAATTAGTAATAATTATGAATAATTAGTAATAATTAAGATTAATTAGTAATAATTAGGATTAATTAGTAATAATTAGGATTAATTAGTAATAATTGAAACTAATTAGTAATAATTAGGAGTAATTATTAATAATTAGGATTAATTAGTAATAATTAGGATTAATTAGAAATAAGTAGTATTAATTGGTAATAATTAGGATTAATTAGAAATAATTTGTAATAATTAGTAATAATTATGATTAATTATAAATAATTAGTAATAATTAAGATTAATTAGAAGTAATTTGTAATAATTACAATTAATTAGAAATAATTAGTAATAACTTGGATTGATTAGAAATAAATTGTAGTAATTAGTAATAGTTTGTAATAATTAGTAATAATTAGTAATAATTTTGATTAATTAGTAATAAATTTTAATAAATTCAAGTATATTGATAAACTAGCACAATTTCTAGTGGATTGACGACATTCTTTTTGATCGACACCTCATCTCCTTACAGCTTTCTCCCACTGAGATCAGTATGAAAAATCTGCTTAGACAAACATCGGAGCAGATTTTTCATAGTGATTTAAGTCGGATAAAGTTGAAAGGTGGCGATCCGTTGGAAAAATGAGTCTCTTTTGCCCGATGAATCCTCCCCTTGCAACTTTTTGTGACTGAAATTACTATGAAAAGTCTTCTTCGACGTAAGAATATACATTTTCATAAACACGAGCATAGAGAGTAGCACATTGAGGCCTCCCTGCTCTCCATCCTTGTGCATATGAAAATGGATATTCGTACGTTAGAGTAGAATTTTTATAGTGATTTTAGTCATAGAATGTTTCAGGGGATGAGTCATCGAGAAAATAGATGCAACCAATCTGTTGGAAATTTTGCCGCTAGTAATTAATAGTAATTAGTACAAAATACCTAAAATTAATAATAATTAGTGTTAATTAGTATAAATTTTTATAAATGAGTGTAAATTAGTATAAAAGTTTAAAAAATAGTATAAATAACTATAAAATAATATAAATTATTATAAATTTCTAGAAAAGAGAATTTAGTTGTCTTATCTTTTTTGGATAGTGTTTATCTTATATCTAGTTATAAAAAATAACTAATTATTTCATATTTTTTAGAAAAATATGGAATAAAGTAGTCAAAAATAGTTATCATTAGATGATCATGCTTGGATAAATCAGCATAGGAATCCAAACGATTCTGGTTTAAATCCTATATATATTGAGGGTGTTCAATCTTTCTTATCATTTGAATCATCAAATACAAAATTTGTTTCAGAAGGGACAATTAAGTGTCCTTGTAAAAAATGTTCTCTGAGGACGTTTGAAACATTTGACAATGTTGGAGGTAATTTATTACATTTTGGTTTTCAACCAGATTACATTTCTTAGTATCAGCATAGTGAACACAGTTCCAGAGAAGATACTAATAATTTGGTTCCGGATCTAGCATGATTTCAAAATTTAGTACATGATGTGGTGGGTCTGTTTATTCAACAAACTGAAACTCAGGATGATATTTATTTAACTCCTGAGTTGGAACCATCTCATTTATATGAGGTTTTGAGGTATGTTGGGGATGTCTTATATCCTGGTTTCAAGATAAGAAAGTTTGAATCAGTTTCTAAATTTATGGCTATTAAGTCATATAATGGAATCTCAAATAGTTGTTTTGATTAGATATTGTCTTTGTTAAAAACACCACTACCTGAAAGAAATGTGCTGCCTACAAATTTTTATGAGAGCAAGAGGCTGGTTCATAATCTAGTTCTTGGTTATCAGAAGATTCATGCATGTTCAAATGAATGCATCTTATATTATAGTGAAAATAAGTCATTGGATAGTTGTCCTACATGTGGAAAATCAAGGTATAAAGAACCTCATCCAGGGAAGTCTAGATTTATTCCTATAAAAAAATTGAGATATTTCTCACTCACACCTAGATTGCAGCGTTTATTTATGTCTCAAAACACAACATCATTGATTTCATGGCAGAAAACCAACATTTAAACTGGTAAAAGCTTAAATCATCCCTATGATGGTGATTCATGGAAAAATTTTGACCAAGTGCATCCATTTTTTCTTTAGAAGCCTGAAACATGCGATTAGTTCTTTTTACTGATGGTTTCTGTTCATTTGGTTCTTAAGATAGTCAGTATTCATGTTGGCCTATCTTTATAACTATTTACAGTTTACCTCCATGGATGTTGATGAAGGAGCCATATATATTTTTGACCTTATTAATTCCAAGTCATCTAAGAAAATATTGATTTTTATTTGAAACCATTGATTGATGAGTTAAATTCATCGTGGGGTAATGGTATCAGTAAATATGATGTTTCTGCGAAACAAAACATCCTACAGAAAGCTGCATTGATATGGACAATTAGTTACTTCCCATCATATGGAATGTTATCTGGATAGAGTACATATGGTCCAAAATCATGTCCATACTGTATGAGAGATAGAAAAGAATTTATGCTCATCAATAGCAAAAAACCTTGTTTTTTCAATTGTCATTGCATATTTCTTCCAACCGATCATCCATTTCGAAGAAACAAATATCATTTTAGAAAAAGAACAATTGAAAAAGTTGGGCCTCCAACAATGATATCAGGTATAGAGGTAAAATCAATTGTCTCTTCATTACATCTCATCACACTTTACCAACAATAAACCAACATAAAATTGATGGGTTTAGAAAAGAGCACAATTGGGTAAAACATATATTTTTTGGGGATTTTCCATATTGGTTTGATTTGTTGGTCTGTCACATGTTAGATATGATGTATATTGAGAAGAAATATTTTGATAATTTATTTCATACAGTTTTGGATATACCAGGTAAGACCAAATATAATGTAAAAGCATGATTAGATCTTGCCCAAATTTTCAAGTGATTGGAAGTTGAACTGTTTGAAAATGTCAGATCACCGAAGTTAATGAAGACAAAAGCAACTTATAAACTATCCAAAGAGAGTCACTTATTATTTTGTTAGTGGATTGCAGATTTGAGACTTCAAGATGGTTATGATTTTAATTTTGGTAGATGTGTTAGAAATGATCATATTACCAGATTGAAAATTCATGTATGTCATGTTTTAATGGAAAAAATTCATCCTATTGGATTAAGAGGTTTGTTAAATCCTATGTTTTGGGATGTGATAACAGACATGTCATATTTTTTTGAGAAATTTTTGCGTCAAAAATAGACTACGATGAAGTAAGAAAATTACAAGAAGATATCATTTTAATTTTATGTAAACTGGAAAAAATATTCCCGCTAGGTTTGTTTGACTCAATGGAACATTTGATATTACATTTTCCACATGAAACAAAATTTGGAGGTTTGGTACAGTTCCAATGGATGTGACCATTTGAAAGATGCACGCATAAATTGAAAAAAAGTACGTAATAAATCATCAGTTGAATTATCAATTACAGAATATTATTTTCAAGAGGAAATATATTTTTTCTACTCTCATTACTTTCAATCTGAATATCCCTCAAAACACAACCGCATGATCCATAATGAGGGAAATGTTGAAGATGACATGAGAAATAAATTATCAGTTTTCAATCATTCGAAACTTGGCTTTGGTAGAGTTTATGAATGATGGATTTTAGATGATGAACATCACTGAGCTCATACATATATTCTACTCAACTGTGAAGAAATGAAACCATTTTTAATGTGAGTTCTCCTATCCCTTATTCTATGATTTTTGTAATAATAAATTAATCTTATTTTATTTGTAGGATATATGATAATCATATCAAGAGACAATTTTCATAAATTATAGCATCTCCTCACGGAGAACGTCATAAAAAAAATTCCTACTCATTTCAAAAACTGGTAACATAAATCATTTTTTATTTTATATAAAAATATCAATTTAATACTTGTTATAATGCTAATTATTTTATAAATTTTTAGGCATCTCAACATGATGATAAAATTGATAATCTATTATTTATTGAGTAACCCACCATCCAAAATGGTTAAATCCTATAATGCATATTTGGTGAATGGTTTTTGATTTCATACACGTGCATATGGGGAATAAAAAAACAATTAATAATGGTGTTTTCTTAAGAGGATCTCATCATAGAGAAACTGAAGTTGACTTTTATGGTATGCTAGAAGAAATATTTGAAATGTGTTATCTAGGAAAACATTATATAACGATGTTTAAATGTTAGTGTTTGGATACCAAGAGAGGCTTGCATGTTCATCTGATCCATGGAATCATTGATAATAAATATAAAAGTCTTATTGTAGTAAATGAACCATTTTTATTGGCTCATCAGGAACATAAAATTTTTATGCAAATTACTATGCTACTTCAAGGGAGTTGGGTGATTGGTGGAGCATACTAAAAATTAAATCTTGAGAGAATCAGTTTAATGAAAGTGAATGTGGTTCCACTAAAGTGCAAGGAATTGAAATTTTTCAAGAGACTACTCTGAATCCATATTTTTCACGAAGAGACATGAATATCATTGATGACACCCCATAGTTAAGGGTCGATAGTGATGATGATGTTAATGATGTTACAACTGAATTTGAAATGACGAGAGATGATAAAACTAAAACTAATATGAAAATTGATAATGACGAGGAGGAAGATGAAGACATTAACTTCGACAACTATGAAGATGAGGATGAAGATGAACACTGACATAGTTAAATGCTGGTTATAATCAAATATAATATATATCTAAATATAATAGTTGTTTTCAACTATTTTCTAACAATAATCATCTCATGTTTCAGATGGATGAGCATCTGTATCATCTATTGTAGGAGGCCGATCTATCTTTGAATGGGCAGGATGTCGGATCGTCTGACCCTTAGACTGCTATCAGTTCAGGGGGAACTCAAAGGGGGCGTGGTCTTGCCTGACTGATGATTCCTGACCCCATCCCTGAGCGACGTCCGCATCTTGTGTTCGATCCATGCACACAGAGATATGTTTACCTATGTATTTTAGTTAGTTTTCATTAATTTATTTATATTCTAATTGTTTGATTAATTATTCTTTTTTATAGCTTTACGCATATAGTTGTTGGACAGAAGAGCACTATATTTCGTAATTATGTATCTGATGCATGGGTTTTATGGTATCAGATTACCATTGATGTACAACACCAAATGTTTGATAATTGGACGGTACTTAAATAAATAATATTTATTTTGAAATTAATTTAATTAATCACTTTATATAATAAATTATTTGTATCATTTATGGTATCCCTTTGATAAGAGCATGCACGAGGATATCTGGAAGGCATGGTAGGGATCTATGCGTCCGTGTTTCACTCAATTTTTTCACAATTTGAAAATGAAAGCAATGTAGAAAGAAAGAGTAACAGAGTTTGATGAGACATATCGCGTCCACCGACTTGATTATATTTCATCTTAGGTTTCATATGGATTATGAACACACTGGTTGAGTAGGCAGTTTCAGAGTATATCATCAGTAGGTTGGAAAAATCGGGGGAGACAATAGGTGACACATCGAGCTGGTAGTCGTACATTTAGTACGCATAAGAAGCATATGGTAAGTACATTTTTTTTAAAATATTGTATATAACTTTAAATTTAAATGGTTTATTTTATATTCATATAGGCAGTCAAAAAGCCTGATAGTATAGAGTACGATGTTTATATGAGTATGTATAGTGATCTAGCCACTGGAGATATTAGAGTTACTTGCCAACATCATATTGTGATCAGTATAACTTCTTTTTTACTTTTAAATTTAACTACAAATAATATTTTACCTATTTTAATTTTAAATTTCAATTGAAGGAGACATATGAGTCTACGACGTCTTAGAAAAATGGTGAGAGTCAGGTTGAGACCGATGATCATACCAGTGCCCTCTAATTTAATGAGGCAGCATGGATGCAGGTGACCCAGTATGCCTTTGAGAAAGGACACGTTGTTGGTATCGACTCTTGATTGACCCATGGGGGTTTTTATGCCACCGCTATGATGTCAGTTTCTAGCTCGAGAGGAGCTCACAGAGAGTCACCATCATCTCATGCACAGTATGAGGAGCATCTGCGAGCTCAGAGTGAGCTTATAGAGATTATGCCTAGGGAACAGGAGGAGATGCATCGGTGGAAACATCAGCAGCAAGAAGAGTGCCTACAACATAATCACCAATAGCAGTAGGAGATGTAGGATGAGATGCGTCGATTGCAGCATCAACATGAGAAGGAGTAGGAGCAGATGGAATACATGTGATATCTAACTCACAGTTTAGGTATGAAGTTCCCTCCACCATGTCCTCTAGCTCTTCCAGATGACCCCCCTCAATGATGTTTTTTATTTTATAATGAAACATTTGAATGATTTTTTTGTAACATTAGATATTTAAATTTTTAAATAGTGTGTTTTTATATTATATTGAATATTATAGTTTTTATTATTTATTAAATATTTTTATTATATTTATTATTTTATTAAGTAATATATTTTTATATTTTTGAAAATACCAAACATTTTATTAAATTAATAATAATAATAATATTATTTCATTAATATTAATAATAATATTATTATATTTTTTAATTATTTTATAATTAATTTTTTTATGAATATTAATATTATTATTTCATTTATATTAATATTATATTATTATTATTTTAAAAATAATTTTATTGTACTAATATTAATATTATGATTTCATTTATATTAATATTATATTATTATTGATATTATTTTATTTAATTTTTATTTTTAACTATTTGTGATGGGCCCATCATAAATACTAATTGTGACAGTCAGTCGCAAAATGTTTTAAAAAATTTGGGAAACCTATTTGCGACAAGTGGCCGGCCTGTCGCAAATAGTTTTTTAAAAACTCACTGAGCCTATTTGCGATAGAGTCACTACCCGTCACAAATCATAAATTTTTGCGACGGTCCATTGGAAAAGGTAATAGTTTTGATGCTCTTTTCTGCAACGGGTCATTTGTGACGGGACCCCGTCGCAAAAGAGCACTTGCGACGGGATCATGTCACAAATGGCCCATCATAAAAGGCCCTTTTTTCTAGTAGTGAGCTACCTATTTGGAAGGATTATTGAATTTCTAGGGTGTTCAAGTATGTTTGTGCCTCAAAATCTGAGTTTGGATCTTGGATGTTTTTGAGATTTTTGGTTTTGTTTGCGTGTTTGAGAATTGGTGGGATATTTTGAGAGGCTCTAAGGTTTGAAGTGAATTTTGGAGGGATTTAGAGGGTGAAAGATTACTATACATGGTCATTAAAACAAACATAGACCATGATATTTCCTCTGTTGACCTCTAGTTTGTTCACATGATTGGTATATGGTCTTTAAAACCATGTGACCAAGCCAAGTGTAGCAAAGAATTGTCTATGTTTTTTGGAATATTTACTCGTTGAGTGATGAGTTTCATTTTTTATTCTTGTTTTTGGTTTGATTTGGTTTTGAATTTATTTCCTTTTATTTTAAAATGATTCTTGGTTTATCAAAATGGGATTTTCAAAACAAAATCTTTATGTTCTTTGAAAATAAATTGGAATTTGTTTTGAAAATGGAAGGTTTGTTGTTTTGGATTTTGAAAGGTTTTTTAATATGTGATTTGAAAACAAATGGTGAATTTGAAAGTGTTTGTTTTGATAAAAATGGGTGATTTTAAATACTGGTTTGGGTGTTTTGAAGATTAGTTTGGAAAGTAATCTTTTTTCCTTTTATTTGAGCATTGGTATTCCTATGAGTGATCACATATGTATATATATGGATGTATGTGGGTGGTAAATGAATGGTTATTGGAATGGGGGGATAGGTTCCTGAGTTGGAACAAGGGTGAATATATGTGAGGCTTCATGCAAAAAAATTGGTATGTTCCCAACCTTTTTAGATTTTATTTCTTTATGGAAATGTTTCTAAAAAGGTGATTGTGATGTTTTGATAAGTGGGTGTATTGTAATGATTTCGGTCCAAGGGGACTTGAAAAGGAAAGTGGATTTTGAAAAGGGTTTTGATGTTCAAATGGTTTTGAAGTGGAAAATGGTTTTGAATTTGGAATGAAAGTGGTGGTTTAAAAAAGGGGACTTTGGTTCCATTGTGTGGTGATTGTTTTCTTAATTGGTACTTTTCGGTTGAAGTGTAATGCAGATTAGGTTTTAGTTGCAGTTTGGTTTGATATTTATTTGGTTTGGTATTTTTATGTTATTTAGAGTATGTCATCCAGAAAGGTCCTAATGGTTTCTAGGGAATCTCTTCTAGTTGTTGGATTTGTCCAGACTCCTAGTGGAGTGCTGTAGTTGAGTTATTTTTATCTTTTGCATGTTTTCATGGTGGTTAAGGCTTGTTAGAGGTTTTAGGATGTCAGAGCTCATGGGTGTTCATCTAGCTCAGAAATAGTGAAGGGTTGTGTTGAATATCTTAAAAGGTTAGTTTATTTTCCCCAGATTTCATATTAACAAATCCACTAAAAGGTCATCTCTTAATGTGGGTTCTATTCCCAGAGGTTGAGGATTGATTTCTATCATCTAGGGAATTTATATTTAGGAAGTTGGTGAATAAGGAATTCCTATATGATTTTTTTTCTAGGGGCAGCTAGTAGTGGTTGGTATTTCATCTTCTTTCAGTGTTGGTGAGGGTTCCCCACCCAGTGAGGAGTGTGAAATGAAGGAACCTATTCCTAGGGTGTCTTGTTTTTAAGTTCCTACAACTCTTTAGAAGGACCACTCACTCATCTTCTTCCAATGTGGTCGGTTTGGTCACTCTAAGTCATATTTTCACAATACTATGAAGGCGTATCATCAGTGTAGCTAATTGGTATACCTGAAGAGATTTAGTAAGTAAAATTTCCAAAATATGATGTTTTAGTAGAGAATTTTCATCTATTGGATATGGGGAAATAGATGATTCAAGACATCAGTGATCCAGCTATATGTTTTGGAGTAAATCTTTTCATAGAGTGGAGGGGCTTCTTAATGTAGTGTATGTTTACCCGAATTTTTGTCTCTAATGTCATAATGGAAACCATTTGAGTTTTCATCACTTTGGTTTTCTATTTTTTAAACCATTTTGTTTGGAAATATCAGTGTCTTGTTTTAGGATCTTTTTGGACGATCTCTTATGGACCTAGATTGTGATAACAATAATGGTTTCATTTTCCTGAAAGTTTGCTGATTGTGACTTGTGGATAAAAACATTTAAATGGTTATACTTACTTTGTAATGGGTTTATCTTGTGGTAGTTATTTTTTGAGATATTTGTGTCTTATGGAAATTATGAATCTTGGTTCGGTCTAGTTTTCAGTTTTAGTTTCTTCTATTAGGACCCCTTGTGTTAGGGGCTAGTCCATGATAATGGGTTTTAAATGGTGGGGAGACCCACCATGGATCTTTTTGATGTTTTCTCTTTATTTTGGTCAAGTGTCACTTGTGGAGTTGAAATTTCTCACTAGGTTTAGTAGTTTCCTTATTTTAGTGTCTTTCGTAGTTTTAGATTTGGTTTCGAGGGTTTGTTTTGGAGGTTCCTTTCTTGTGGATATAAGGGTCTTGGTTTTTGTTCCTCGTTAAGCTAGTGAACTTTCTAGGGAAGAAAGTTTTTAATAGTGGGGATAAATTCCACACCCTGACCCCATTTTTATTTTTATTTTATTTATTTCTTATTCCTTGTTTTTTCCCTTGTCTCCTAGGTTGTGTTCTAGGTGTTTTTGTCCATATTTGGAAAATTTTGGTGGGTTTGAGAGTGGAACATGATTTTTTCACAGTTTGGGGAAACTATGTGTTATACTAGGGATAATCATATGGACCATATAGTGGGTCTATCTAGGTCGCATGGTCGGGTGCATGGTTGTGTGCCAGCCCCCTTATAGCTCATGTGGCTCCCACCTAGGGGGACAGAATCCCCTACACAGTTGGTGCATGGTTTGGAAGACCATGTGGCCAAACTATGTGGCCTTCTAGGTTTAAATATATATATATGTGTAATATAAAAATAAATAAATAAATAATAAATTAATTTAATAATAATAATAGATAACAGAAATATAAATTGGTATCCCCCCTCTTCCACTTGTAATGCGACCTAGCCCCACTCCCCTCTTCCAACCGCATGCCATGACCCCCTCCTCCCTCAATTTATGGTTGTTTCTCCTCTAGTTTATGTATGCGATTACTACAAGTAATCCCTTCCTCCTCTCTACCCACTACAAAAAAATGACTTTTACCAAAATAAATTCAGTGACATATATTATATATGTTGGTAAAAATGAGTAATTCCAACATATATTAATATTTGTTGATATTAGATTTTGATACCAACATTTATTTTGACCAACAAAAATATCTGTTGGTATTAATTGTTTAATAACAACAAACACTTTACCATCAATTAAATTTTTCACATTTTCATATTAATACCAACAATTTTTTACCAACAAATCAATCTGTAATTATTAATCATTATTACCAATAATTTGCATCAAAATAATTTTTTTTCCATTAATTATTCTATAAAAATAATAATTTAACAATAAAAATATTTGTAACTATTATTTGATCATTTACTAAAAAATGTATATTTCTATTAACAAGAAAAATGATTAGAAGGATAAATTCTAACTTAATCACATAAAATTATTTTGTTATCAATAAGGAAATATTTTTAATATTTGGAATAAATTTCAAATTTAATCTAATATATATTATATTATAAATAGAATTAAAATTATATTTTAAATGATTTTAAAAAGAATGAAATTTAATAAATAAATTTAAATAATTGATTTAATAAGATGACAAACACATTCCCTCCATCATTTCTCTTACCCCGCACCTCCCCTCTCCCCTATCATCATCTCCCACTGGAACTGCCCTCCATTTTCTGTACCTAAGACACAATTCATCGTTATTTCCCTCATCTGTAACCATTCCCCCTCGATTCTTCATGATAACCTACACCCCATGTTATTTGATGCTCAACTTATTTTTTTGACTTTCAACTAAAAACATTTTGTATCAGGAGTAGCTGAACATAAACCAATGTCCCATTCAATCGTTGATGATTAAGCCTCTTATCAGGTATTCTCTTTTTATATTCAAATTTTAATCATTTGAAATCATGTTCTTCCAGCGTTTGAATTGAAAAGTATCTATGGTTTCATTGAAATTCCAATGAAAAGTATCTCCATACTTGTAAGCATCAATTCTCTCTGCATACTTTTCCATTTTATTCACTTGTGGAAGAAATATAGTTTTGAACCAGAGGAAGCAATAAGGGACATCATTGGGTTCATCACACACTCTGCGTTATCTAATTTTATATCTGGATGTTCTGCTTTTTTTTGTCTATTGTGCCTCTTTCATTTTTACCATCCAATAGGTGATAATAATATATCTAGATGAATAAACCATTTTTGTGCAGTGTAATTCCTTCCTAGAGCTTAATCCTACTCAAATTACTTGTATTTTTTTTGAACTAGAGAATCTTTCACCATTTGGTCTATTCATTGGTCATACAGGGTCAAATTGTGGGTCTTATATGTGAAAAAAGGGTAATGACTTCCCACCTTTCTGTTTTAATCACAACCAATATTCTCTGAAGATTACACATGAATACATTTTATGTCATATCTTGTTACCTTTTTAAATTATGTGTAGATAAACTTGGTTGTTTTAATTTTTTATTTCAATTTTAGTGTATAGTTGTTATGGAGTTTATTTTTGTTATTAGGTAAATCTCTTTACATGAACACCGTTAGCCTTAGTTTCTAGTTGAAAACATACTAAAACTACTACTATACATTACAAATCTAAAAAATTTCACTTGTCTGTGTTTTCTATATAATTAAAAAACTATTAATAAATAAAATAACCTTCACATATTTTATGTTTTTTATTTTGAATTCATTTCACTGCAGTTAATCAGTTCATAATTTCTTTATTAAATTGTCTATATATATATATATTCTTTAAAAAATTAGGTAAATTACATTTAAAATGTCCGTAAAACAATTTATGTAACATGTTTTAGATAACATATTAATGTCTTCAATTACAATAATAAACATTAAAATTGTTTAAAAAAAGAGTTGTATGTATTACACCAATATTCATACTGAATTTATATCATGGATGTTTTGAAATAACACCAGTATGTGTACTATATGAAAACAATAAAAGTTAGGAAGACCACCATAAACCATAAAACGAAATGCTTCATTTTGAAAATATTAAATAGATTTTATGTATATAACTTTTGTAATATATAAATATGAATTCATTTAGTATGAAATTATTTATTGAAATTACATAAATCTGATCACATACAATAAATTTTATGTAATGTACAATTGCATACTCCCGTACCTTGAAAATTTAGGGACTATTTTAACATTGAAAGGAAAATTTTTACTAGATTTTAGGATTCCACTAGGAATAAAAAAACAGTTCCCACACCACAAATGATTGGTGATGAACCTTCTTGCACATATGTTAGTGACTTTTTTCTGAAAGGATTCATCTTTGATGAAGATGTTGATCCCTCTTTGAAAGATACATACAAGATAATAGAGGATTTTCTAGTGTAATTTATGTCTTGGATGGAGAGACAAGATGCAATTGTTTTATAAAAATACAAATATGGCGAAGTCACTGTATATTTTTTTCTCCAAGTCGTAGAAAAAATGATTTTTATGATGGTGGAAGAACATAAAAGGTATTATGAAGTATAGAGACATGACCTGGAAATGAACCTTCTATATTTTCTTCTAATGGATGCACATGGAGTTTTTGGTTGTCTTGTGGTAGGGCTAGACCAATTTAATGGTTGTTTTTTTAATCAGAAGAATCATGGGTTTTTGATTCTCAGTGTTTTATAGATCTCTATCTGGATGCTTTCTTTATTTTCTCATGATGCTTCTGAGAGATATGTCTTTGTTTATTATATGAGTTTTATCTTTATCCTGCCCCAACTGGTTTTTTAGGGATGAGTGAATTTTATGTTTATTGGTTCATACTTTCTGGAAGTTGTGAAGGCATTGAATGACCAGTTGGTGCAATATTTTTTTCTCAGTGTGCATGCACATGTTTTTGTGATGATTCTACTGATTATGTGAATTGTGTGAACCTTTGCTAATTTTCTGTTTTTTCTGGTCATTCACCTGCATGGTGTGATGTATTATGGCCTCATGCTTTTGAATTTTTTATTTAGTTATAATTTGGAAATATCCCCTCTAAATGAAATTATATTTGGATGGTTAACCTCTCATTCCCACGGTTTTCCTGGACTGATTATATGCAATTAATTGGTGTTGGTCTTTCGGTGGCATGTTAGCATGAAGTACTTTCACTGGGAAGCGATATTAATGGTGATACTTCCTCTCCATAATGGCTGAGAAGATAATTCATGGAGATAAGGATCTTTCGGTAGATGGGATCTTCTCCTCTGGCAGCTTCTGCCCTTTCTGGATCAGGTAATAGCCAGGTAAATAATAAGACATTTCAGACATGTTTTGTATATTTTTCTTGGTATCCTCAGATTGTTTCTCCCTCAATTCCCTGTTGGTGTAAGCTCATTACACCTCATTATTGTATTGTAACACTTTATTATTTTAATAAATTTCATTGGGGCACGAATTGGGTGACCAATTCATGTCACAATTTGTAAAAAAAATGAATTTTCTGGAATTATTTTGTTTTTAATATATGTGCAGGAATATCAACTATATGCATAGAACACATACAGTGAATACAAGTTTTAAAACTACTTACAACTATGTGCATAAGGTATGCATTTGTGAATTCAAATTACAATCAATTGTTTACACTACTATATAAATTATACCCTTTCATATCTCTTATTCCACTTTGGAATTGAAGTTTTACGTAAACAAAATAATGAATACATAAATGTTATACTATTTTCTCTAGAAGTATGTATATAGTTGGAATTAATTCTATAAAGTCCTACAATTACAGAATTTGTAATTCTTAAGTGACTACATGTACACCTATAAGGATTTTTGTACAGTTACAAGATTATATTTCAGGTAAGACATCTACTCAGAGGAAAAATGACCATATAAGAAATGAGGCCATTATTGTTTAAGTCAGTTGTAGTTTTCGATGTGAGTAATTGTTACCTAGTATTTCATAGCAATGTATTAGTGTGTGTGTGTGTTCTTGATGTATTAGTGTTTTTAATCTAGTATTGGTCGATGTTTGTTGTTCTCGAAAATAGTTTTATTGTTTTCAAAATTAAATAAATGAAAAAAAATATTTGTCAATTTTTTTTACAATTTTATTTCATACTCATCTAATATTTTGTTATTTTATTTTATATGCATCTATTTTTTGCTGTCATAGTGAGATTGGGCATGAAAAGCTCCACAAGTGCAATGACCCTGCTTACATGAATGTGGACGATCAACTTATTAGCCTATCCATTCTAATGCTTGCTTGTGATTGGTGTTGTTGGAACTTGGAAGGGGATCAAATAAATATTTTCAAACACAGACCAATCTTGTCCCCAACAAACATGAACAAAAACTTCAGGTTGGTACATTCTCTTCCTAAAATTATTTATATTATATTTTTAATAAAATTCCATAACTTGTAAGTATTAAATCTGGTTCTTTGATTGTGCTGTAGGTGCACCCTTATAATTACAGGAACACGTGATCGTTTTTATGCTTCAAATTCCTTCAATACCCATACAAAGATATTATATTAATGTAAAAGCAATGTTGGAGGTGATGGACTCCTCACAGATTTCACAGGTAGCCTCCTAAATTTACAGGTATCGAATACTCACAAGGATAGTTTTATATTTGATTTGTTTATAGTTTTGTAATATGTTTTATGAAAAATTAATGTACTTGGGATTGCTTCCAGCCACCCGCTTCTGAATTTGGGGATGACCCACTTCATGCTACCAATGTGAACCTATGATCACCTCCATTGTGCCGATGTCGTGACTGAGTGGGTGAACTACATGCATGAAACTTGTTGCTAGTGTGATCTACAATGATCACATGCATGGATGGACTGGATTTGGAGATACCTCGTTGGCGCTGCTGGGGTTGGGGCTAACTCGATAGGCTGGGTCATTGGGGGGGGGGTTGATCCTGTTTGGGGGATCCAGTGTGGCGGGAGGGGGGAGGGGTCAACATATTTGTATGGATTAGTTTTGTAATGAATTTTATTATTAATATAATTAATTTTTTTCTAAGTTTGAACATGTGTTGAAATCGTCTTCAGTTTAATAATTAAAAAATTTGTATTATAGATGATAAATTAGTGAATATAATATGAAATTTTATTGGTAGTAAAAATTTATAAATTTTATTTAAACGAAATTTAAAAAAAATTCTTGTAATATTATTACCAACAGATAAATTTTTTATTAGAACTTATTGCTAAACATTTTAACCAATGTATATATTATCTGTTGGTATTATTATAATTGTAACAAAACTATTTTATATGTCTCAAAAACAATTATCGACAGAGTTTTTACCAATAGTTTAGTGACATGGATATATATGTTGGTAAAATGTTTTACCAATAGAAAATGTACTTTTACCAACAGATATGTCCCTGTTGAAAAAATCTAAATATTTTGTAGTGACCATTTCCTTCTTCCTTTTTATTCTTCCCCTCACTATGGTGTTAGTTTGGTCGAACCCTAGGGCATGATTATGGTCTGATTTTTTTTTTGATTCCCTCTACGCCTAGGGATTTCTTTTATTTGGTGGGTTTAATTAGACCCGATTGAGATGATATTAGGTCTCTCACATCCAAGTCAGTGAGGTTTTGGGTAGGTTTTCTTCTATTCTGATTATTTAGCCTAATTTTAATTATGGATTTTGTGATATTTTGTTTCCTCTTTATTATTTAGGGTGTCCTGCAGTTCATTGAAGGTAACTTACTTGTATATGAAAATATAGACATATATATAAGGAAACCCTTATACATATTCACTTATAGTAATATCAATATGTACATTGGGTCTAGGTGAGCTTATATATATGTGAAGGTGCATATGTGTGTAAGTGAAAAAGTGCGGATTCTAGTGGTCGTCATCAAAGGCATTATAATTTATGGTAGGTTACCCTATGTCTACACCTTTTATTTGAGAACTATGATTTTTTTGTTGTTTTTAAGTTTTTTTTCATTATTATATAAATTAAATATAATATACAAAATGGATGTGATTCTTGAAATTGGTTTCTCTTATTTTCCATGTTTTTTCTAAGTTCTTCCATGGATTTCTATCATTAAAGTATGCTTTCAAGGTTGTTTTGAAATATTAAACATCATATGTTCTCTCTTGGTTTTCAAGTATTTTTACTCATGTGAAGAATGGTTTTGGAAATTTAAATTCTTTGGGGAAATTGTGTTTTCTAAAAGAAAGTTATTTCTTTTAAAGTGATGAGGCTCGATTAGCACATTAAAATGTTGTATAGAAATGGAAAATCCCTCTTAAGGCATGCCCCTTGTATTATAAATGTGGTGATTACTGAATGTGTGATATGTAATGTCACAACACTCCTTCAACAAGATGAGGGAAGGGTCATAAGATTGTCAGACCCTTGTTTCCTCGTGTTTAAGGAGATATAATGACCCTTGAAACCCTCCTTCAATAGGTCCCGGAGTGGCGACTAGCACCAAGGGTATAGAATCACACACAAAATGGAAGGAATTACCCTTTTTATTTAGTAGGATTGAGAGATAAGATAGTAAATCCCAAACAACACCAAAATTGAAGGTAAAATTAAATCAAAAAACAAACCATTCCCATATGCATGTTCCAAAAGTAAGTGCCACAAAGTACAAGAAAATTTCAATGGAAAGTACCAAAAGAAAAGAAAAAAAGAAACGTCAACGGTCCAAATTTCTAAACTAGTAGTTTCTGAAATGGTCCTTGAAGTCCTCCTAGAAACCTAAAAGCAGTTTTATATACGTTGGGTGAGCATACAGGTATACTCAGTAGGGAAACCAAAATCTCTCATGCACAAGTGGGGAGACATTCTAATGCCCTGTGAGAAAAGGAGATAACCAAGCACCGAGTAGGGAAACTATCCACCCAAACCTCAATAAGGTACACTCACAAAATATTTCAAGTCAATTAAGGTAATAGTAATAACACATCGACATTTGGGTACCCCGCACCACTTTACCACTGGTTATTGAAGACATCATACACATCCGGCCTTCCCCGCCATTCTCACTATAGTCCCACTGCCATATCCCGTCTGCACACACATGGGCCACCACACACATCCCTACCCACATACACCTAGGCCACAACAACCATATGTAACCATGCTCGCAAAAACCTGGTCCAAAACAACTATCGCCACACCCGAAGACACCTGATCCCGAACAACTGCTGCCAGGCCCGAAAACACCTGGGCCTCATCCCGTAGACACTTAGTAAATAACTTGCCCCCACAGACCTGGGCTAACCACCATAATGTACCCTGACCAAATAATCTTGGGCTATAATGGACCTCAGGGCATCATATCCTACCCGAAGAATCTTGGGCTACTCGATAAAGGGAGCAGAAATGTGCTAATAACCATCCACTCATAGGATTGTTGGGAAAACACCCTCCCCCATGAAATGGGGGTGTTCGGCACAAAGTGATCAAATTGGGTGGAGTGAAAATAAGGAACATAAAAACTAAATTATACATATAGGTAACAAGAACTCATCCCAACCTAGGGGTTCCAAAACCAGCCCATATACAAAAACCCTCATTATTATTCATTCATAAGAAGCACCACATCCACAACCATGTCACAAATCATTCTCAGAAAACAATTCCCATTTGAACCCATTCTTGATTTCCTATTAAAGTGAGTTCATTTAGATAATTATTCACTACTGGGAAACTAAAAGGCATAACCACATGCCAGGGAAGGGAAAATAGCCAAGCAGAAATGCAAGCATTCACACCCAGTTCTCTTCTAAAGTCACAACAAAAAAGGATCTGTGAGATCCCTCAAAGTACTGGAACGAAACCAAGCCCCAACATATGGCCCCACATGATCTGAGGTCCACAAAACAATGACTTCTCAATAGTGTATCACATCCCCATCCACTTCACCTCACAAGTATCAACCGTAAGCATCACCAGAATAGAGGAAGAGAGTTTTCAAATTTGAATATGCCTTCTATTTAGTTCTGTCTTTTCGTTTCATTAACTGGGGTGACCACACAAGGATTATTATTCATTGTGAATCCATTTAATCACCTAAGTTTATATGATTTAACAGTTTCAATGTTATATCCATTAAATCACATAAAAATCCAAAAAACATAGGTTCATTAGGGTGCAAGAAGGGACCCCCAACAACCATGATTTTCAGTGGACATAAGCCCATACAATTCACAACATATAGAAAAAGATAAAAGAGTACAAAAACATTATCAAACACACCCCTTCATTCTTTAAATCTATTTATTATCTTCATTATGATTTGGTTTCATCCACCCCTAAAGGAAACATTGTCATACCCCCCGCATGATACACGGTTAAGAGAGACGAAGGGAAAACCCTACCTGGATGATCAATGATCGAAGTGTCTCTTCACCTTCCAAGAACTAGGGACGTACAAATTGTAGGGGAGAAACTCTGAGGACTCCAAAATGAGCAGGAAGGGCTCCAGCACAGGTGTACCACTTTCCTTGAAAAGGGAGGTACTCCAAACACACTAAGGAGAAGAAAGAAACCAGCCAAGAAGAAGAAATAAAGAATCCCAATGCGATAAAAAGGCAAGATCCTGGAGTTACGAGATATGAATTTTGAATGGATTTAAAGGCGGATCGTGATTTCACCACATGTTTGGACGGTTACACATGATGGAATTAATTTTTATTTAATAATTATCATCCGAGGGGTGGCCATAACAGTTGTGTGTTAAAGGATTTCATTTAAAGAGACAAAAACCGGTCTGCCGAGGGTCGCCCTACTCTAAGGGGATTTAAATCATTGCTTATGGGTCTAAAAATTGATTGAAACCACTTTAAAAAGGTTAAAAGACTTAAAAGTGGCATTATGGGAAAACTGGGGAAAGAAAACCCGAGAAGCCCCTGTGTTACCGATTGGTGAATCACTGATTGGTGTCACCGATGGGTGACACCATGGTGACATCCTACCACCGACACACTATCCTTTGATCTATAATTACATCTAAGGTTCCCAAAGCACCAGAAATTGGAAGAGTAATGGACTAGGAGGTTTTGGGACATTACATTAGATACCTCTCAAACCATTTTCATCCTCGAGAATCGAACTAAAACCAATGTAAGAGATGGGTCTTAACAACCACCTTGTAAGATACCTATCATGGGAAAACAACTCTAGACATTTAGGAACACCTCTCTCTCAAGTAACCACACAAACATGCAAAGTTCATACCATCCAGTCATATGGTTTAGTGAGTCCCTTCCTCCATGTCAAGATACTATCCACTTTGGGTGGAACTGACTTGCCCGAACGGGTTTAATCGCATCCACCTTAATGCGTCTTGATTAGGGATCAGGTCCTTCCCTTCTCATAGTCATTACTCTTCACACACATTCAGAGAACAAGGGAAGAAAACACATTTCATAGTTAACAAGGTCAATATTACATCACAACTGGTCACAAAAAAACAAGAACATCAAGGAAGGCTCGAAACAACAACTCAAAACTGCTCTGGGTACTGGGAACACATTTGAATTTCTTGCTCCCAAGTACTCTCCTCAAGGCCACCATGCCTCCACAACACACAAAACAAAGGGATGGTTTTTCCACGAAGAACTTTCTCCTTTCAATCCTTGATCCTCACTGGTCTCTCCACGAATGTAGCATCCTACCCTATATCTAACTCTCCCTATTTGATGATATGTGAATCATCATGTAGAAATCGACAAAGCTGGGAGATGTGGAAAACGTCATGCACCCTTAGTAGCGGTGGTGGTAGCACTAGCTAAAAATCCACTTCGCCAACATGTCGTAACACCTCAAAGGGTATAAAGAACCTGGGAGAGAGATTACTCCCCTTGCTGAACCTCTGTTTCCCACACCAAGGGGAGACCTTCAAGAACATGTGGTCCCCGACCTCGAACTCCATGGCCTCCTCCTACAATTTTCATATGACTTCTGCCAGTTCTGGGCTACCTTCATCCTCTCATGAATAAGATAAACCTTCTCTGTTGTGCTCTGCACTACCTCTGGTCCAAGAACACCTGCCTCCCCAACCACGATTCAGCACACAGGCGAACGAAATGACCTCCCGTACAAGGATTCAAACGGTACCATGCCAATAGTAGAGTGATAACTATTATTGTAGGAAAACTCTACTAAGGTCAAATGTCATTCCCATGATCCCCCAAAGTCCAAAACACATGCCCTTATCATATCCTCTAATGTACGGATGGTTTGCTCTATCTTCCCATCTGTCTGGGGGTGGAAAGCTGTGCTAAGGCATAGCTGGGTTCTAAAAGCGTGATGCAATCCCCTCCAGACTCGTGAGGTAAACCGTGCATCCCTATCCGAGACTATGGACCTCATAACTCCATGAAACTACCCCACATCAATAATGTATCTCTGTGCTAAGGCATGGACCACACTTGACTCTTAAATCACCAGGAAGTGAGCTGATTTCGTCAGTTGGTCTACCACTACCCAAATAGCATCACAACCTCCATGAACTCTGGGTAGTCGTGTGACAAAATCCATCAAGATGTCATCCCAATTCCACTCAGGGACATCTAAAGGCTACAAAAAACCTCCTGGGACACAGTGTTCATCCTTCACCTGATGACACACCAGGAACCTTGCCATGAACTCTGCCACTACCCGTTTCACCCCTGGCCGTGAAAACTGTTCCCTCAGGCCTCGGTACATCTTGGGAACTTCTGTTTGTACTGCTATGAGTGAGTTATGGAACTCACAGAGAACTCCCTCACACATCGCCTATAGGACAAACAACATCCCTCAGAAATGCATCTGATTCTGACCATCCTCTGACCACCCTTCCAGATCATTTCCTTGGTTAACCCGATCAAACATTACTTCACTCTATATGTCTCCCCACTGAGACTACTCCACCTACCACAACATAGAGGACTGCACTATTGTTTCGGTGCGGATGTGCATCGGGTTACGCTGTTCCGCCAGGACGCGTTCGCACGTGCACCCGTCAACCCGAGGGGATGGGCGCGCGGCTTGTGGTCCCGCAGTCCCGCTTTCCAAGGGCGGGCGGCATTCGTCCCTTATTCAGGGGCGTCTGCTCCTTGATCGAAACCGGGATGATGGGATGTTGGCTCCTCCTTCCGTGGACGTCTCCTCGGAACTCGTCGCCTAATCTGGGTCTCCCTCATAGATTTAAGAATGTTCGTGAATCTCGTTCCCGGCGCCATGTCTCCATGGACACCGGTTAATTACGCTGCTTCCGCCCGGACACTCCAAGGAGTCTGGTCGGGGAAGCAACCTGCGGTGAGGAGACCTGGTGGCTCTGGGTGTCGGGGGCGTGCCTTAACACGGCGACTCTGCATGTCTGCCTTCCGTCCCTAATAGGGCTTCTCGAAGGCGTGATGGCCTGAGGCATCCCGCGCTGGGTACGGGGAACTGCGTTGCCTGAGGTTTCCCTCAGCTTCCCATGTTTAACACGGGGTATGCCGTGAGTTTAACGTCCAGTGGGGACGGCATCGGACTGATCAACACGAGGAGTGGACCAGATGACAGAACCCCTTGCGGGGAACCTCCGACGCTGGGGCCAGCACATGGGCGGCTTCCCGAGTGAAGTGGAGTGGAATGGAATGGCATGACCCCACCGGGATGTGGCGGCCCGGGTAAGGATCAGGGTGGATGATGGAGTGAGGAGCTTGGACCCCTTAGGGGCTTCCTACATACCGCGCGTTAGCGCGGATCAAAGTCAGCGTAGTTCGGACATACAGTTTAACGTCATGCTGGACATCGGCAAGCCGACTCACGAAGAGATCGAGGCCGCCGGGCGGAGGATTGAACCGAACCACCTCGCACAGAGGGGGATGGAACGGCCAGGTGAATCACAGTTTTACGTCATGCTGGACGTTGGCAAGCCGACTCACAAGGAGATCGAGGCGGTGGGGAAGCACAATGGAGATACACACGTGCAGTCCCCCACAGAGGCGGATTCATAGGTGAATCAACGCAAGTGTGAACCTGGGAGGGGTCCACTGATGGACGAACCGACGTAAATATGACCGGGACGACCAGGTGGCGGGCTTGAACCTTGGAGAGGCTTCCTACGTACCCTGTTTAGAAGACAGGGATCAAAGTCCATGTAGTTCATTCTGTTTGCAACACTCTACCCCCGTGGGCGAAGGCCACTCCGATCCCGACATCCCTGCATAGACGAGCGGGTGGGGGCCACATCCAAACCGGGGGGACCCTGCATGCGAGACACGGGATCGGGTGAAGCAGACGGTTTAACGTCTTGCCGGACGAAGTACAGTTTAACGTCGTGTGTTGAGGACGAAGGTGCTTGGCAGTTTAACGTCTTGCAGCGCGGACGATGGTGCAGTTTAACGTCGTGCGGGACGTATGCAGTTTAACGTCGTGCAGGACGTTGAAGCCGCCGATAGGTCCGTGTCACTTCGCGCAAGCCTGGAGGGCCGCACGGAAAGACAACGCACAGTGCGGGCACCCGGGATGAGGGTCATCGGGCGCCACGCAGGCGGGTACCCAAAGGGGGTCAAAGGGGGCGACCCTGGCAGTTTGCGCGCAAAAGAGGAGCTTTGCACGCAATACCGCGGGTCGGCGCGCAAATGGACGGGCTGGCGCGCAATTGGGCCAGCACTTTGCGCGCGAATGATAGAGATTGCGCGCACCGGGCTTCGGATAGCGCGCGGGGGCAACGGCTCATTCTTTAATCGAATGACCACTTTGAAAATGGGGGGTGCGCGCAATCGGGTTGGATTGCGCGCACCCGGGGGCAATTGCGCGCAAGAGGCTTCTTTTGCGCGCAAATGCCTTTGGGAGAATATTTATTCAAAGGAAAGGAGCCAAAGGGATTGCGCGCGAAGGCGAACCCCAAGGCTTTCTTGCGCGAAAGAAAAGAGGTTACCTAAAGATAGGCATTGCGCGCGAAAGGAGTTGGATTGCGCGCATGAGAGACCTTTCGAATTCTGGAAACCCTCAAAACGTCGGGGGTCGCCTTATATTTATAGGCAACCCCGGGCGCGGAATCCGGTTCGCGGGCGCGGAATTCCCTCCGCGGGCGCGGAATCGGGCCCGGCGCGCAAGGGAGTCGCGCGGGCCACGGGCGCGCAAAATTGCGCTCCGGCTCAGCGCATTGCGCGCATCCCGGTAGGTTTGCGCGCGGCTCATCAACTTTGCGCGCAGGTCTCCAAAATTCCGCGCAAGGCCTCCGGGCCCTCCGAAACATGCTTCCGACTCCAAATATGACCTCGCTTCCCGCATCCGGAGCTTCGTTTGGGAACAACGGACTTTTCCGGCGTCTACAAAAGCCCCCCCTCGGAATCTGATCGGCGAGAGGTCGCAACGATCGGGTTCCGAGGGAGACGCCGGAATGCCGAAGTCCAGGGTGGCATGGGACTGTGGCGCGCAAAAAGGGGCGTCGGGCGCGAAATTCGCCGGTGCGGTCGCGCAAAGCGCTTTCCGCGCGGCGCGGACTCCCGGCCTTGCCTATAAATAGGGGCCCTGGGTCCCCCGCACCGTACACTGGCCTTCCGCGCGATAAGCATTCGAGCTCTCGTGCGTGAAATTGCCTTTTCCGGTGCGGAATTCGCCCGCTCGTCGCGCAAACCTGTCCGGAATTCGGCCTGCTTTTGCGCGAACACCCGGGGTTTACGCGACGGACTTCCCGATTGCGCGCCGTCCACTAGGATTGCGCGCCAACTCTCAAACTTCTCTACCAGCCTCGTCCGCTCCCGCACGCTTCATCCCTTTACCCGCACGACTCCCAAAGCTTCTGAGATGGCCGCGAATCAAGGAAATGAGGGGGATGCCGCCACTCGCAGAGCTGAGATGGCGACGAACGAGGAGGTCTACGGAGCCAAGGAGATTGTTTCGAACAATAAATCCTTGTTCGACTTGCTGACGCCGGCCCAGAAGACATATCCACTGTCGGACAACCTGCCGCTCTGGAACTTCGGCATCCTAGATGAGGTTCTGGTGCCAGGGTTCGAGGTTGATGCGCCACGGACCTGGGTGACTCGGGAGGACGAGCTTCCCCGCTATAACATCACCAACAATGGGCATCCTGCCAGGGAGACCAGACACTTAGATGTCTATGTCCTGAACCCGAGGACACGAACCATCGTCGGAAGTGAGCCTACTGCGGAGAACTCTCCAGCCCTCTACTCGAGCATATATCGCCAGAGTGTCACCGACGACACCAAGGGATGGCTGAAGGACTGGGACTTGCGATCTGGGGGCAATTTCACCAGTGAGTGGGCCTGGGCGTTCTGGGTACGCCACACTTGCGATCACTTCGCGGAGGAGCTGCGGTACATCGGCCTTTTTGAGGCGGTGTGGACGTCGCAGTTCCACTTCTACCAGCAGTCCGAGCTCGGGCCGGAGCTGTTCACCCGCTGGTCCCCGGATACCAACACCTTCCATCTTCACCATGGGGAGGTCGGCATCGGTCTCTGGGACATCCACTGCATCGGAGGTATCCCGCTGGAGGGTTACCAGTATGATGAGTTCCTGCCTCCGAAGAACACCTAGGAAGACAGGTCACGGACTCCCATTCTGACCTGGCATCTGCTTGACCTGGCTACGCAGCGGCTCGGGATCAAGGACTTCCAGAAGGACATAGCCTACAAGGAGTGGTTTGGCCAGTTCTTGGAGCATGACCCGGCGGTCAAGATGCCAGGCAAGGGGAAGCGGTGCCCGACCGCGGCTCAGAGGAGCCGGAACGGGTCGTACTGGCGGGTCCTGGAGACGGGCGACTACCGCTCATGGGGGTACCGCGTCATCGAGGCCCGGGACCCAAATGTCCGGTACGCGGCGTTCCTGGCCGCCTTTCTGAGTGGGTGGCTCCTACCAGTGCGGGACGCGAGAATGGGCGTCCGCCCGGCGACACTGGCGATGGCGGGCGCTATGGCCGCCAACAAAAGATACAACCTCAGGGTCCCAGTACTGGCGAAGCTGTATGCCATCCTGGGACGCATCTCACGAGGGGGGTCGCCACGAAGGATCTGTGGGCCCTTCCAATTCTTCCACGGATGGGTGGCTGCTCACCTTGGTGGGTACACGTTTCCGAACGCCATCATTCCTCCGGGCAACGGCCTGCGACCCTCCCTGCTGAACATTGCGGGGGTCGCTCCGATGACCCTAAGTGAGGAGGGCGTGAGGATTCGGATTGGAAATCACGCCAATTTCAACTTCAGCCCGTTCCCCACTCCCGTCGGCCAGATGATCGACAATGGGCAGGGTCCGCTGGAGCAGCATGAATACTTCCTGAACATGCGGGGCGGGGTGCTCATGGCTCGGATCGACGGGAAGGTGATCTGCGAGCCTTACGTGCCAACCCGGTTCGCCAGGCAGTTCGGGTGCCTTCAACGGATGCCGAAGAGGGTATTCACTGCAATTCGGGAGGAGACAAACCCCGGCGTCCTTCGCCAGATGTGGCTGATGTTCGTCGCCTTTGGCTCTGGTGACGTCATCACTCTCCCTCCTACCGGGGTCGACGCAGGCTTGGCAACCGAGTACGCCGAACACTGGGCCACCGCGTACCCCGAGGGGCTTCTACGGAAGCCAGTTCGGTGGCTCGAGGTCACCCGTGCGGAGACCGGGCGTCAAGGAAGGAGGCGAGGCGCCGTTACACGGGGGAGAACGGAGGCGCGCCAACCAGCGGAGCCGGCGCGAGCAGGGACTTCGGCGGCGGGAACATCGTAGGCTGCCGCTACGACCTCGGCGCCTAGAGAGGGGGCACGTGCGGTGGTCGAAGAGCGGCCTGGGAAGCAGGTAAGGCGTCTGCTCGAACCCTCCCACGATGCAGTCTTCCCGGCGCTGTGGTCGTCCTGGATGACCCTGCAGCAGTCACTGGGGACCGACGCCATCTGGCGAAAGATACTCAGAGAAGGAATCCATCTGCCAGAGGTCGGGCGCCTCCATATCGCCGACAGGGTGGACTTCAACCGGCAGTATGCGTATCTGACGGCCATGGACGAGTATGCGCGCCAACGTGGTCAGCGTGCGGAGCCATCCCTTCTGGTGAAGGTGATGCTCGGTCTAGAACCCGCTCCAGAACAGATGCCGCCGGCAGAAGATGACAGTAGCAACGACTCCGAGGAAGAGGAGGAGATGGGGGAGGATGAAGGCTCCGAGGGAAGATCCCATCGGGGGAGCCCGTGGGAGAGCGACGAGGTGGCCGGCTCTGACAATGTTGATGTCACTGAGCTCCTCGAGGTCCGCTTCTATCCCTACTCAACCTGCTTCATCCATTCTCTTATGCAGCTTCTAACCCATTTCTCCACCTTTCTCAGGAGCGCACGAATGTTGGTCAGGCGTCCTCAGCGGGAGTAGGAGAGGCGCCAGCAGGACAAGGCGGGGGCCAGACACCCATCATTGAACTGACAAGCACTGAAGGGTCCCCTGCTGCAACTGTTCCTGCGGTGGCCGGGGCAGCGGAAGATGACGCTCTGAACTCCCGTAAGTCTCCTTAATTTACTGCTGGTGCTTGCCATTGACGATCCGTGACTAACCATGGCATGCCCCGCGCAGTGATCTCAACACTGGAGGCTCATCGGGTTGCCGAGCCCGGGCCGTCCACGAGTGGACCGGTGGCAGACATGCCGCCTGCTCCGGAACAGACTTCCCGCACCAAGCCGGCCCCACCAACTGCTGATCAAGGGGCTACGGACGTCGGCGGCGCTGACATCGGAGAGAGGTCGGGGGATGACAAGGGTGTCAACGCCACTGGGGAGAGAGAAGAAGGTCGCCCAGATGTTGGGGAACCTATCCCCCATGGGGACATCCCAGGGGCGGACCCTGCAGCAGACCTGCTGGCTGCCTTCCCTGCCTACCGGCCTGCCGACCCCGAGGAGATGGACGACTCGGACGCGGAGGCGGTCGAGGAGAGCCGGATAGCGCGCCGAAGGGGGTGGAAGTGCATCCAGCGCTTCCTCAAGCGAGACCCATCGGAGTGGCTGGGGAGCATGGGATCACTTCAAACCTGGCTGCGCTTCCTCTGTGCCGGGGGAGCTGATGCTCAACGCCTCCATCTGACGGTCCGTGATTTCATGGCCGAAAAGATGCGCGAGAGCTGCCGGCGTGCCGACGTCGCACAAAGTCGGGACATGTCGGAGAGCACGCGGGCGCTCCTCGCGGCGGAGCAGGAAGTCCGGCGTCTCGAAGGGCAGGCGGCAGAGAAGGAGGCCTTCGTCGCAGCATGTACTGAGCTTGTGGAGCAACTATCGGCCCAACTGATCGACGCCCAGGTACAGCTGACGGAGGCGGGCCAACAGATGGTCACACTCCAAGTCGAGCGGGAGCGTGCACATGCCAGGATCGACGAACTGCGTGCTACGACCGCCGACGAGGAGAGGGCACGCAGAGAGCGAGAAGCATCCCTGGAGGCTGCCAGCCAAAGGGTAGCGGCATTAGAAAGACTTATCCAGCACGCTAATCCCTAGGGGCTTTGTTTTTGCCATTCCCAAAACATTTGCTTCCGCTACTCAATATTTAGATCCATTTGTATGAATCACCATATTTATCTGCATCTTTTGGTTTAACATGCTCGACCACAATTCATTGTCTTGCGGGAGCGTTAACCAAGCTTCAGGCATCCACAATTGGGCCTGGATTTCTAGAGAAAAGAGGGAGGTCATTCCTAGGAAAGGAGACCTAAAGCCTAATCAATGTATCATCCCCCCAACTTGTTCCGAAACACGAGCGGGACAATGCTAGGGGCGCTGAGATTTTATCCGAACATAGGGAAATGAGAAAGGGTGAATCGCGCGTCCCGAATTCAGAAATCCACAACGGTTGGCCTTCCAGGAAATGCCCAAGACGGCAAGCGGACAATGGATCAATCGACCATACTACTGCGATAGACGGACCGAAGGTCATCATCCATATTGCAGGAGGCGGATCACATGTCATCATCAATGCCGATTTGGGGGTTCCTTCAGGCAGAAGGGTGGAAATCCAGATCAACAGGTCATGCGAAGCGTGGGGCGAAGTGACGATTTGTTCGGATATAATCCAACGCTCTCAAAATTGTGCCACCGTGGGGAAAGCGTATTAGGCGGATGCACTAATATGACCGTGAATCACCCCAATTCTCAGACAGAACCTCTTTGACGAGGAAACCGTCGCTTCCCATCATTGCGATGGGGCATCCCGAGCTGAATCGGGGAGAATATCACAACTGAACCACTCTACCCGAAGTCAGGCCAGACGGCCGGCGACGAGGAGGGGCGGGACTTGGCGATCCCTGAGGCTGGACCCGAGTCGAAATGCCCGGGCGTTCCTACGTACTCCATCAGGCTGGAGATCAAGCCATACGTAGTTCTGCGTGTGCAGTTTAACGTCATGCAGGACGTAGAATCCCATTTGGGGAGATCTTAGTTTAGGGTCGTAGAGCTCGGACCATAGGGGTAGATCTTAGTTTAAGGTCTTAGAGCTCGGACCATAGGGGTAGATCTTAGTTTAAGGTCTTAGAGCTCGGACCATAAGAACCTCAAAGTACGCCACATCGTGGTCCTATACCCTGGATATGCGAAGATGCACTGGGGGATAGTGTCAAGAGTGTCGAGATTTTGCCTGGTCAGAATGGGAGGTGGAAAATGTGATGTGAATCATGCGGCCATTCACTCAAGGACTGGGGGCACCGGTGTAACGATATGGGAGTACTGCCAACCGTGGCGGAAAAGCAGCATCAATATCGCACTAACCGTTGATGGAATGAGGCAGCAAACGAGCATCGACCGCTCAATCGCAGGATTCATATCGATTTGCTGCCCGAGGCCATTGGGGGCACCAGCCCGAGTCGGTGGGAGAGCACTGAGGCATTGTGTCCAAACCGTTCACGGGGGCTCCACCCAGGGCGTAGGCGATGGGTCCGAATGAAAGGGAGCACGAAGCCTGAAAAGCGGAAGGAACCTGACCAAGCTGAACCTGACCCTCCTGGCAATAAACCAGAGTACTCTTGACACCGGTGGACCACTGCAAGGGGTCGAGGGACACGCCTTGAGGGTGACCCGAAGGCGGCGGATTCCCCAGAGAAGGGGGGAATCTTTAAGAGGTGGGGGGCTGGACCCGAAGTTTCAAACATCCGGGCATTCCTACGTATCCCATAAGGATGGGAATCAAGCCACACGTAGTTCTTGAAGTGCAGCGCAACACAATCGGGCACCAGCGCAGGGAAGGGTGCGGGTCTGACCCTCGCACACAGAAGAAGCAGTATTTGATATTTCTTGTTTGTCCTTAAAGATGGATGGTTTTTCGTGCAGTGACATGCCTGTGATTAAGGAATCCCTGGCGTCGCCACAATAATCAAGCCATGAAAGGCATTGATGAATGGCGTGGTTATTAACCAGCGCCCAACGTGAGTGTCCCCTGAGGAGAACATCACGATGCAGTGCCGTTTCTCGTCGGGCGGCCAAGACGGTCACCGTTTACGGTCGTGTGGTAGGACCAGACAACACAGTTTAAGGTCGTGTGGTTCGGACCATGGAGGAATCCGCGTATTGCGATATGGCGGACTCAGCGGAGGTGGGAACATACCCAGCCCTGCAGTCACGCACGATTCCAGGAGAAGGATCCTGGGATAGGGGTCGGCGTATGTCCATCACCCAAGGGGCAGAGATGCTAGCCTCCAGATACACTAGGCCCAAAACGCGATCGTTCGGGCGACTCCTTCCTCCTTATGGGGATGAGGGTCCAGCTACACATGGCCCTTAGGGAGGACATCAGCATACATCCTTAGTGCTCAGATCGTGGGAGCCTCGACAGACACCATTACCCTGGTTGGCCTGCCTAACGTGTTAAGGTGTACTGAAGGTCAGTATGAAGAGAGTGTCGAGATTCCACTACAACGCACAAAGGCGGAGTGTGATGAGGACCGCGCAACCAATGTTCGGAGCCTAAAAGAGCCGACATGGCGATCAAGGATGTCGCTGACCATATTCGCAACACAACATCCGATCGCGTCAGCCTAGAACGGGGCAAGCAAACGAGCATCAATCGCTCAATCGCAGGATTCATATCGATTTGCGGCCCAGGACCCGCCGGTAAATCGACCCGGAGCGGTAGGAGAGCACTGAGGCATCGTACCCAAACCGCTAACAAGGATCCCTTTGAGTGAAGGCTCGAACAAGAGGAAGCGCGCGGCCCAACAAGCAACACAGGACTTGTTGGGATTGCATCCGACACTACGGGTCATAGGCCAAAGTACCCAAAACATGTTAACAGATCACCGGGAAGGGTCGGAGGACTCACCCTGAGAGCAACCAAAAGACAAAAGATCCCCGTGATCAACCAAGAGACGGGGCTGGACCTGAGACACAAGCGTCCAGGCGGTCCTACGTATCCCATAAGGATGGGAATCAAGCCGTACGTAGTTCTTGAGAGGCAGTTTAACGTCATGCAGGACGATGAGGGGTGTGAGATAGTCGCACACACGGGGGAGGCGTACGGCACGGCCAGTAGACCAACGTAAATGAGGACATAATCCCCGCTCACGCCACACGCCTCACACAAAAAGGAGGGGAACTGGGGCCAGAGGCCCAACGCGGGATAGAGATTCCCGAGAAATGGGGCTGGGCCTGAAACATGAATGTTCAGGCGGTCCTACGTATCCCATAAGGATGAGAATCAAGCCGCACGTAGTTCTTGAAGTGAAGTTTAACGTCGTGCAGGACGAAAAGAGAGAAAAAAGGGGAAGCAGAAGGCATCCCCAAGCGTGGGGGGGTCGTACAGCGTGACGAGAAAACCGACGTGAATGAGGGCATAGCCCCGCGCTCACACTATACGCCACACACCCGGGGGCAACTGGGCCGAAGGCCCGAGATAGGATGGAAATTCCCGAACGACGGGGATGGGCCTGAAACATGAATGTTCAGGCGGTCCTACGTATCCCATAAGGATGGGAATCAAGCCGCACGTAGTTCTTGAGAGGCAGTTTAACGTCATGCGGGACGAATGCTGAACAATTTAATGTCTTGTAGCTCGGACATGGTACAGTTTAACGTCGTGTTGGACGAATGCTAAACAGTTTAACGTCTTGTAGCTTGGACGAGGTACAGTTTAACGTCATGTTGGACGAAACACTTGGCAGTTTAACGTCTTGCAGCGCGGACGATATGCTAGGCAGTTTAACGTCGTGCAGCTTGGACGTATGCAGTTTAACGTCGTGCAGGACGTAGTACACTCAGACAAAGTACTGCTTGAGGAACCTAGCATTGGTGGGAAGAGTGACACGCTCACCATCCATAGTCGCTAGGGAGTACGCGCCATTGGGATAGACCTTGTGGACGAAAAAAGGTCCCTCCCACTTGGGCTCCAACTTGGGTGGCTTCCTGCCGGGGATCATTGGCGCTCTTAGGGCTAGCACTAGGTCACCCTGCAGGAAGGAGCGGAGGCGAACCTTCTTATTGAAAACTCGAGCCATTCTGCTTTGATGCCTCTCCAAGTTGTGCAAAGCGCGAAGTCTATTCTCATCCAGTGCTTCCAACTTGACTAGGCGGGCTTCAGCAGCTCTGTCCGGCGTTTGCTGGTCGTAGACCGCAGTGCGCAAGGACGGTAACTGGATCTCGATGGCCAGGACGGCCTCAGCTCCATACACCAGGGAATAAGGGGTCATCTGGGTGGAATTGCGAGTCGTCGTCCGATAAGCCCAGAGGGCGTTGGGGAGCTTGTCCGGCCAACTCTTCTTGTTCTGACCAACCATTTTTTGCAGAATGTTAGAGAGGGTTTTGTTAAATGCCTCGATCTGTCCATTCGCCTGCGCATGATAGCGAGATGTATGGTTCGAGCGAATGTTGTACTTGGCGTACAACTTCTTCAACTCGGCTGCTCGGAAATTGGCTCTGTTATCCGTGAGGATAGCGTGAGGCACTCCAAATAGATGAATGATGTTGGAGGTCACGAAGTCAGCGATCGAACATGATTTGACCTCTCTGAGTGGAATCGCCTCTGCCCATTT
Source organism: Viscum album (assembly GCA_963277665.1). Lineage (NCBI taxonomy): Eukaryota > Viridiplantae > Streptophyta > Magnoliopsida > Santalales > Viscaceae > Viscum > Viscum album. The sequence continues at coordinate 1,425,959,006 of OY728141.1, read as the reverse complement.
GGAGAAGAAGTCCGTGGCGGTCATAATGAACCGACACTGGCGAGCTGTCGCCGGCGGGTAGGGTCCCACAACGTCCATCCCCCAGACTACAAAGGGCCAAGAATACCTGGTGGTATGGAGAGGCTCCGGCGGCCGATGCACAAAGTTCGCATGAACCTGGCACGCATGGCACCTCCTGGCATACTCGATGCAGTCATGGATCATGGAGGGCCAGAAGTATCCCAACCTCCGAATCTGGTGGGACAGCTTCGGCCCAGTTTGATGGGCGCCGCATGAACCAGCATGAACCTCTTGCATGACTCGTGGGATCTCAACTCCCTGAAGGCAACGGAGGAGAACACCATCAATTCCGCGTCTATAGAGGATCTGCTCCAGGCCGGGACTGCTCTGGAGGACAAACTGCGATGCGCGACGTCGAACTCGCTCGCGCTCGGCTCGATCCGGCGGGAGAATGCCATGTTAGAGGTACTCAACCAAAGGTGTCCTCCAATCAGGGGCTGGTTCGACTGCCATATCTGGGGTAATCGGGGCTCCGGGCGTAGGGGCAACCGCGGTGAGATTACTTACCGACGGGCCGCGATCTCCCTCCGGGATAACGGGAGCGATGAGCCTGCGGCGCGTCACGCGGACGGTCAGGTTATCCTATTCAGGCTCCGCAAGTGACGCAGCAAGGCTGGCCAAAGCATCTGCTCGACCGTTCTGCGACCGGGGAATATGGACAATTTCTGGCCGAGAAGGGAACCGGGCCATCAGAAGGAGGGTGCACTCCAGCAATGGCACAAGTTCCGGCTTCCTGACAACATAGTCGCCATTGATCTGCTTAACAACTAGCTCGGAGTCCCCTTTCACGCACAGATGGGGCACGTCGATCTCGAGAGCTAACTCGAGGCCGGTGATGAGGGCATGGTATTTCGCCTCATTGTTGGTACAGCCCTCTGACAACAGGAAAGAGTATGGCAGCACGGCTTGCTCCGGGGTAATGAAGACGATACCCAAACCCACTCTGTTGAGCTTAGGATTATCAAGTCTTCTACCGGTGGGGCTCCGGGAGGCACCATCAAAGTGCATCTGCCAGCATGGACCGGCATGATCGACCGAGAGAATGGCCTCATCAGGAAAGCCTAGATCCAGCGGCTGATCCGCGGAGGTTGGGTGAGCAGCCAGAAAGTCTGCCAATGCTTGCCCTTTGATGGCCTTCTGAGACACATACCTGATGTCGAACTGCTGGAGAATCACAGCCCACCGCGCTAGACGGCCAGTCAACATAGGCCGGCTCAGGATATATTTCAACGGGTCTACCCGAGAAACCAACTGTACCTCATGGTGCTGCAAGTAGTGCCGTAATTTCTGTACGGCAAATACGAGCGCCAGGCAGCTCTTCTCGATGGGGGAATACCTGACTTCCGCATCGAGGAGCATGCGACTGAGGTAATAGAGGCTATTCTCTGTTCCCTCGTTGTTCTTCTGGGCGAGAAGGGCACCCAGGGACCGTTCCAGGGCGGTCACATAGAGGACCAGCGGCTTCTCGAATACAGGCGGCATCAGAACCGGAGGTTGCAGCAGGTACTGCTTGATTTCCTCGAAAGCGGTCTGACACTATTTATCCCATACATAGGTGACACCTTTCTTCATGATCCGAGAAAAGGGCTTACACTTTCCGGCCAGATTCGCGATGAATCGGCGTATATAGGCTAAGTGGCCTTGGAACCCTTGCAGTTCCCGGATGTTACCTGGGGGAGGAATCTGGCTAATCGCCCTGATCTTCTCTGGGTCGACCTCAATACCCCGGTATCTTACCACAAATCCAAGGAACTTTCTGGAGGTGACCCCGAAGGCGCACTTCAACGGGTTCATCTTCAGGCAGCGAGACCGGAGGAAGCTGAACACTTTCTCAAGATCTTTGAGATGGTCCTGACGCTGGCGCGATTTGACTACCAAGTCGTCGACGTAGCATTCCACCAGTGTGCCGAGGATTGGCTTGAATATGCGGTGCATCGCCCGTTGATAGGTGGCACCTGCATTCTTCAGGCCGAAAGGCATGACCCGGTAACAGAAGGTACCTTGGGGGGCCCTGAAGGCAGTGAACTCCTCATCCTCAAGGGCCATCCGAATTTGGTTGTATCCGGAGTATCCATCCATGAAGGAGAGGGCTTGGAACCCTACCGTGGCGTCAATCAACAGCTCTGTCACTGGAAGGGGAAAATCATCCTTCGGACAGTGGCGGTTGAGATCGCGGAAGTCGATGCAGACTCTGATCTGCCCGTTCTTCTTCCGGACCGGCACAATGTTGGCCAGCCATTTGGGGTACTGAACTTCCCTCACGAAGTTGGCTTTGATAAGCTTGTCAACTTCGGCCTCAACCATGGCACCATGGAATGGGTGCATCTTCATGGGAGGCTGCTTGAACCCGCGATGGTTCGTCGGGAGACCAAGGCGGTGGACGGCTACCTGAGGATCTAGCCCCGACATCTCGTCATAGCCCCAAGCGAACACATCACGGTGCTGCCTAAGAAAGTCCACGTACTGCTGCCGCTCCTCAGAGGGCATGGCGGCACTGACCAATGTGGGTATCAGATCTGCTTCGGTTCCAAGGTTCACTTTTACTAACTCATCGACCGTGGCGGAGATGCCCTCCTCAAAGGCTGGGGGTGCATCTTCCACGTCCTCTCCACTCGGGGAGGGATCGTCCACGGGAGAGGCTGCGTTGACAACTGCATTGGGGCTACCAGATCCTGCTGGGCCGCTGGTGCTGGCATGGGCGGTCGCGGTCATCTCATCAGGAGACTCACAAGCCGTCGAGACCATGGCTACGTCCAACCGTTGAATCGGGAGGACATAAGTGTCATCCAAACTTGCCCAGGGATCACTTGCAACAGCGACAGGCTCGACCTCACCTGCCAGGATCTGCTTATCCTTGCTCTTGTAATAGTCCGCGTCCAGATAGCGGGCTTCACATGAGGCAAAAGGAGAGGCATCTCCCTGAAGCACGCCTACTCGACCATTAAGGGAGTATTTGAGGCATTGGTGGTATGACGAGGGAACCGCCGCATGAAGGTGGAGCCAGGGCCTTCCCATCAATGCGTTGTACGCAGTGTCTTGAGAGACTACCATGAATTCGGTGTTGGCAACCAAGTCACCGAACTGGGTCTTCAAACGTATCTTGCCGACCGGGGTTTGCTCGGTGCGGTCGTACCCCTGGATCCTGAGGTCGGAGGGAATCAAGTCATCCTCAGACAACCCCAATCTCCGGAGCGTCCGAGTGGGAATCAGGTTAATCCCGGACCCCGTGTCGACAAGACAGCGCTGGACTTCAAGGCCATTGAACTGGCCGGTAACATACAGCGGACGAATGTGCCCCTGTATAGGAGGGTCTTCATCCTTACCAGAAAACGAGATAACTTCCTGACATTCGGCGTCCTCAATCGTTTCGGCGTGAAAGGCCTCTGCAGCCGCAACCTCTGTCTCAAACTGGAGGGGGCTCTTCAGGGCTTCAGCGAGTGCCTCGCGCATCTCAGATGACATGCGCAGAGCCTCAAGGATGGAGAGTCTCGCTGGGATGTCGGCCAAGTGCTTCAGGACATCATACTTTTTGGCCAAGCGCGAGCCCCTGGTTGCAGGAGGTTGCTCTGCGGTTGGAAGCGTGACGGGCCTTGCCGGTTGGGCCGGCGGCCGACTGGTGCTTGGCGCATCTCGCTGTTCATTGGTTGAAGCCCGGGAAATGGTCACCGTACTGGGGTCAGGAGGCCGGGATGGACTCGTGGCAGGGCGGAGCTGATCGCGACGCGGCTGAGGCGGTTCTGCCTGATCCCATACCACAAACAGTGGCGGAGGCGAATCCGTCATCCCCGGATGGGGGGGCTGCGCACGCTGAGCTCGGTTTTGGGCCTGCTGCCTGGTCTCAGTGGCGTGAACGGCCTGGCTGGAGGTACCAACTGCTGTGCCCCGGCGACTCCTGTTGTTGCGGCTCCTCCGATGGTGGCGACGACCGGGGACACTAGGGAGGTCCACCTGGTGTTCTTCAACGTCGGGAACCGAAAAGGGATTTACCAGCTCGACGGTATTAACCGAAGCGTACCCAATACTATCATCGGATGAATCATTCACCACTGGGCGGATCCGAGGAGGGATCCCCATCTCCGGGGGCATGAAATCGCCGAGAGTGCGGGATAGTGGCGGAACTGGCGGGGCGCGCTCTTCCTTCTTGCGCCGCCGCCGTTTGCTCTTCTTGGAAGAGGCAGGCTGGGACGACGATGCCGAAGCAGCACCCGCAGATTCTAGGGGCTCAGGCTGATTCAAGCGCGCACGGATGATTCCATGGGCGCGAATGATCGTCTTGCGGGCCATCCAGTTTTTATACTTCTGGGACCCGCGGTCGGAGACCAGCTGCCATTCGTCCTCGTTGCCGCTATCGTCATCTGATCCCACGAACACGCCCGCCACTTGTGCCGGAGCTGGGCCCAACCTGATTACATTGTTGTTAATCTGGTCTTGGAGCCAATCCTTAAACACATAGCACCGCTGGATGGTGTGCCCCAGGGCCCGATGGTAGGGGCAGTAGCGGGGGTTATCCGTGAGATGTGCCTCCTCCGGCCTCCAACACTCAGGCAGCCGCACAATCCTCTGCTCCAGGGCGCTCCAGAAATAACCGGGGACCTGATCCTCGTGAAATGAGTAGGTCAGGTATCGCATGCCCCTGGGAGCGTGGTCTTGACGAGGGGCTGGAGGGGCCTGCCGAGGAGGTGGACCCTGATTATCTCGCCTGGGTTGTGGCGGTACATTACGCGGAGGGGCCGGCCAGTTCTGAGGCTGCCGCTGCTGGGCCGGGAACTGAGCCCGTGGAGGCGGATTCCTGTGAGGCTGTGGAGCTGGTCTCACCGGCAGCAGCTCCAACTGCCTGGGAGCCTCTATCTGGGCGACAACAGCGGACTCAGCCCTGCTGGCTCTCCTTGCAGGAATCATAGGAGGCAGCGGGTGTGCCTGGCTGGCCTGTTGCAGGGTTTCCTCAAGACGTTGAGCTTTGTATGAGAAGTCCCTGAACCCTCCGGGGTAATTCTAAGTGATCAAGGAAGGGACCAGCTCGGTCTTGACGTTCCCGATGCACATTGTTAGCAACTGCTCCTGAGTCAATGGCATGTCAAGGGAATACGTGAGACCCTTCCATCGGGCGACGAAGTCCGCGACTCGCTCATCAGGCCTCTGCTTGCACTTGAAGAGGTCTGCGATACTCGTCTTCCGGGTCGTGGAACTGAACTGGTAGAGGAATTGTCTACGAAGGTCCTCCCAGCTAGTTATCGACCCGACGGGGAGCTGGCTGTACCAGACAAATGCTGGCCCTTCCAGTGTCTGGACAAAGCAGCGAAGCTTAGCGGCCTCTTGCTGTGCCGGAGTCCCCAACATAGGCCCGCAACTCGAGTTGAAATGGGCCAAATGCTGTGGCGGATCTCCAGTCCCGTTGAAGGGGGCAAAAGTGGGATTCCCGAATCCCGGAGGCGCCGGCATGTCATCCACCCATGCTGGGTATGGCTTGCCGTCCGGTGGGATTGCCACTTGCCGAGTCTCCAAGGCTTCCAAGCGGGCGATGAGTGCCGCCATCGGATCGTCCGGACATGGGTTCCAGTCCTGGCGAGGATCTCTAACCACGAGCGCATTTCATGGCCCTTCAATCGGGTCGTCGACCGGGTCGTCGAACTCGGCAGCTCGTGGGATGGCGGGCGGAGCGGCCCTTGGGGCAGCGGGAGGAATCCGAGCGGGGTCTCTCAGGTAGTCACGCCGCTCGGGAGGGTGCAGTGAAACATACCGCGCCCTCTTTCCATAGGCGATGGCCTCTCTCCTGTCGGCGAACATGGCATAATCACGGTTTCCCGGGAGAGCCTCATCGAGGGGTGGTTGTTCCTGTCCCTGTTGTCCTGGACTAGGATCACCGTAGTCAGGCCGCTGCTCTGCAGCGCGCTCGGCGAGGAGCTGGTCAACTAGCTTCTTCTGCTCGACGAGCTGTTGGCGTAGCATAGCCTTCTCGGGATCCTCATCCGCCCTCTGCGTGGAGGCAGATGGGTCTGCGGGCTTTATAGCCTCGCCGTGCTCTTTACCTTTACTGACGTTTCGGCTCAACGTCAGTGCTTCAGTGGGTGCGGGGAGACCCAGGAGGCTCCTCTGGTGACGAGTAACTCTCGCCAATGGATCCAACAACGGCTTGTCTTCGGGGGGAGAGCCCCCGTCGAGAAGTTCCAGACCGTTCCCCTCCCTCGACAGGTCAGCCATATTGACTGTTTCCGTCCCTGGGGATGTACCCTCAGGGCCACCCAGTGAATCAGGCTATCGGCGAATCGCACTGAAGCGTAGGGCAGCGTACTGCCCCCATCCACGGATATACACGTGGGGAGTGGCTTCCTCGATAACCTTGCGGAGTACTTGAAAACACTCAACGCATCGTTGTTGGAGGGCCTCGTGGTGCCCAAATGACCCGGGGTGCCGAACCGCGGGGAGCGTGGCCAGGTCAATTTGACGGCACTACTCACCAATATCCTCCAGGTGTACTTGACTCCCGGGGTATGGCATTTGTAGGCGGTGAAGACGAGAGTGAGTCTCCCGGAGAGTTCGGCGGAAGCATTCGAACTCATCCGGGGTGAGCGATTCGGGTGCACCAAAGTCCGGTCCCGCGACTGGCCAAAACTTCTCAGGGAAGTGGCCCTCTGCAAGCACGGTCCAGAAGCTCCACGACTCAAACTCGGGACCCAGGTCTCCTTGGTCCTCTTCAATGGCTGGGAACGGACGGGGAACCGGCAGTGGTGCCGAGGCGGGCCGCCGGGCCGACGGGCTGGCCGGCGGTGAATACGGCGAGCAGGCCGATTGGCCTCCATATCCCGGGCCGCCCTCTGAGGGTGGCGGTGCCCTGGCTACCACATCACGATAGGACGGGCCGGCGAGCGAACATCCTGCCGTAGCGTCGGTGCTCGCCAAGGGTGCACTAGATCGTGGTTAAACCGTCGGTCCCCAGAAAAGGTCTCCGGCTTCCCCGATCGAGGCAGAAGGCGCTTCCAGAGGGGCCGGTACCAACCGCAAGCTTGATCCTTGGGGGTCTACCAGGCCCTCGCTACTCCGGATATACCTTCGGAGAGAAGCGGGGATCATATCGATCTCGCTCTCGGGGAGTACGAGGCTGACGTGCCGCATTCCTACCCCTGCCCCTGACTGGCGGGATTGGGGGAAGGGCTCTGTCGCCGAATCATACTCCGCCTCTGAATCAGAGAAGCGAACCGGTCGGATCTCTGTCCGGAATTCCGTAACATTCTTCCCTCGGCGTCGACACCTCGCCCTCCTGCCCCTGGGTGGTTCTTCGGGGCATGGCTGATCTCTGTCCTGGCGTCCTCCGGCCGCACTGGTGCTGGGGCCAAGAGGACTGGAAACCAAGGTGCGAGGGGCACCGGGACAGATATCAAAGGGGACGCGGGGAGAGATGATTCCGGGCAGGCCTCCGGGCCGGGATCGGAAGGTGGGATGACCCATGCCTCCTGGATCGGCCACACGGAGTAGACCCTGTTGGTGAATAGCGCTACCGCGAGGTGGTCCGCGGTGGCTATTGTCTGTACCAGCAACCGGGAGAGTCAACCCAACCTGCCTTTGGGGCGGTCGGGGCCTCGATCCGGGTCGGGCATAGAAGTGCCCCTGCTCAGGATGCGCAGGGGCCTGGCGACTGGAGACAGCAGTGGCTTGAGCCAACGCGGCCGCTGTTGCTAGGGCCCCAAGGTGGGCATCCTCTTCCGCTCGAGCCCGACGTTGGGGTCGAGACAGACGAGTCGGGATGAGCGGTGGGGGCAGGTGGAGAGCCCGTTCTTCGACTTGAGAGGCCTGGCGGCGATGTCGCCGTGGCCTGACAGGAGCCCTCATCGCGGATCCCTGGGGCGAATCCCGGATAGGGTGGTCCCGGGCATCTTCCACCTCATCCGCATAGGGGAAGGAGTTGTCGGAGCGCTCCGGGGATAAACTCCCGAAGCGGTTGGACGTCGAGGTAGGCAGCGGTGCCTCCCTACGCGGCCCTCGGGGGCGGCGTTGGTGGCGAGGTGCAGCTCCCTCGAGGTCTAGGCGAGCCATGTCCCTGGTGGGGATGACTCCCTCTTCCTCATATCTCTGCACCAAGTTGTTGATCACCCTTCTTTGGATGACCTCCGAGGGGGAGAGAGGGCGTGGTTGCCCCGCATCTGCGGCTGCTGGCACGGCTGTGGAACGGGCGGGACCGTGCAGAGTAGCCGCGTCGGTGTTTCCTCTACCCCTGCGCCAGTGGGCGGGTGGCGATCGGGCACTGGATTGGGCGACCTGATTTCTGAAAGCAGGGAGAAGAACCCATTAACACTGACAGGAAAAGGAATCGACAACCAACCATTAGTGCCACGACGCCTTCCGTGGGGGGGACCCAGGCCCTCGACGTCGCGAGACGGAGTGCCCGAGTTCCCTTCCTCAGCCCCTGGCGGGTAAAACTGAATGCTCGGTCGAGCAGCATGCTGGTCTTCCAACACCTCTGAAAGTCATCGATCTTCGTATTGAGGAGAAGAGATTCACGTCGGGTTCACCATTTTTCTGTTTCGGTGTGGATGTGCGTCGGGTTACACTGTTCCGCCAGGACGCGTTCGCGCGTGCACCCGTCAACCCGAGGGGATGGGCGCGCGGCTTGTGGTCCCGCAGTCCCGCTTTCCAAGGGCGGGCGGCATTCGTCCCTTATTCAGGGGCGTCTGCTCCTTGATCGAAACCGGGATGATGGGATTTCGGCTCCTCCTTCCGTGGACGTCTCCTCGGAACTCGTCGCCTAATCCGGGTCTCCCTCATAGATTTAAGAATGTTCGTGAATCTCGTTCCCGGCGCCATGTCTCCATGGACACCGGTTAATTACGCTGCTTCCGCCCGGACGCTCCAAGGAGTCTGGTCGGGGCAGCAACCTGCGGTGAGGAGACCTGGTGGCTCTGGGTGTCGGGGGCGTGCCTTAACACAGCGACTCTGCATGTCTGCCTTCCGTCCCTAATAGGGCTTCTCGAAGGCGTGATGGCCTGAGGCATCCCGTGCTAGGTACGGGGAACTGCGTTGCCTGAGGTTTTCCTCAGCTTCCCATGTTTAACACGGGGTATGCCGCGAGTTTAACGTCCAGCGGGGACGGCATCGGACTGATCAACACGAGGAGTGGACCAGATGACAGAACCCCTTGCGGGGAACCTCCGACGCTGGGGCCAGCACATGGGCAGATTCCCGAGTGAAGTGGAGTGGAATGGAATGGCATGAACCCACCGGGATGTGGCGGCCCGGGTAAGGATCAGGGTGGATGATGGAGTGAGGAGCTTGGACCCCGTAGGGGCTTCCTACGTACCGCGCGTTAGCGCGGATCAAAGTCAGCGTAGTTCGGACATACAGTTTAACGTCATGCTGGACATCGGCAAGCCGAATCACGAAGAGATCGAGGCCGCCGGGCGGAGGATTGAACCGAACCACCTCGCACAGAGGGGGATGGAACGGCCGGGTGAATCACAGTTTTACGTCATGCTGGACGTTGGCAAGCCGACTCACAAGGAGATCGAGGCGGTGGGGAAGCACAATGGAGATACACACGTGCAGTCCCCCACAGAGGCGGATTCATAGGTGAATCAACGCAAGTGTGAACCCAGGAGGGGTCCACTGATGGACGAACCGACGTAAATACGACCGGGACGACCAGGTGGCGGGCTTGAACCTCGGAGAGGCTTCCTACGTACCCTGTTTAGAAGACAGGGATCAAAGTCCACGTAGTTCATTCTGTTTGCAACACTCTACCCCCATGGGCGAAGGCCACTCCGATCCCGACATCCCTGCAGAGACGAGCGGGTGGGGGCCACATCCAAACTGGGGGGACCCTGCATGCGAGACACGGGATCGGGTGAAACGGACGGTTTAACGTCTTGCCGGACGAAGTAAAGTTTAACGTCGTGTGTTGAGGACGAAGCGGACGGTTTAACGTCTTGCCGGACGAAGTACAGTTTAACATCGTGTGTTGAGGACGAAGGTGCTTGGCAGTTTAACGTCTTGCAGCGCGGACGATGGTGCAGTTTAACGTCGTGCGGGACGTATGCAGTTTAACGTCGTGCAAGACGTTGAAGCCGTCGATAGGTCCGTGCCACTTCGCGCAAGCCTGGAGGGCCGCACGGAAAGACAACGCACAGTGCGGGCACCCGGGATGAGGTTCATCGGGCGCCACGCAGGTGGGTACCCAAAGGGGGTCAAAGGGGGCGACCCTGGCGGTTTGCGCGCAAAAGAGGAGCTTTGCGCGCAATACCGCGGGTCAGTGCGCAAATGGACGGGCTGGCGCGCAATTGGGCCAGCACTTTGCGCGCGAATGATAGAGATTGCGCGCACCGGGCTTCGGATAGCGCGCGGGGGCAACGGCTCATTCTTTAATCGAATGGCCACTTTGAAAATGGGGGGTGCGCGCAATCGGGTTGGATTGCGCGCACCCGGGGGCAATTGCGCGCAAGAGGCTTCTTTTGCGTGCAAATGCCTTTGGGAGAATATTTATTCAAAGGAAAGGAGCCAAAGGGATTGCACGCGAAGGCGAACCCCAAGGCTTTCTTGCGCGAAAGAAAAGAGGTTACCTGAAGATCGGCATTGCGCGCGGAAGGAGTTGGATTGCGCGCACGAGAGACCTTTCGAATTCTGGCAACCCTCAAAACGTCGGGGGTCGCCTTATATTTATAGGCAACCCCGGGCGCAGAATCCGGTTCGCGGGCGCGGAATTCCCTTCGCGGGCGCGGAATCGGGCCCGGCGCGCAAGGGAGTCGCGCGGGCCACGGGCGCGCAAAATTGCGCGCCGGCTCAGCGCATTGCGCGCATCCCGGGAGGTTTGCGCGCGGCTCGTCAACTTTGCGCGCAGGTCTCCAAAATTCCGCGCAAGGCCTCCGGGCCCTCCGAAACATGCTTCCGACTCCAAATATGACCTCGCTTCCCACATCCGGAGCTTCGTTTGGGAACAACGGACTTTTCCGGCATCTACAACTATCATTTGAAATATACAACCTCTACCACCATTCACCCTTACATCCAGGTGTAGGGTATCCAACTCCTCCATTTCCTTACAAGAATCCACAGATTCCTGAACAACTTCCCTTCATGACTTCCTAGTCAAGGCATAAACCAAAACATTCCCCTTACCTTTAGTGTAAGAGATCTTGATGTTGTAGTCCTGAAGAAACTCCACCCACCTTCATTGTCGCAAGTTCAGGTCTCAATGGGTAAAGATATGCCTCAAACTCTTGTGATATATGAACACCAAAAAGTGATCCCTGATGAGGTAATGCCACCACAACTTCAACGCAAACACTACCGCTACAAGCTCTAGGTCATGGGTGGAATAGTTACGCTCATGAGGGTGTAACTACCTAGACCCATAAGATATCACTCCCTACTACTGTATCAGCACACACCCTAGTTCAAGTCCAGAAGCATCAAAAAATACCTCAAACAACACCCCTTCCTTTGGAAAGCTGAGCACTAGAGCATCGACCAACCTTTCCTTCAGATAGCTAAAAGCTGCCTGAAACTGCTCACTCCACACGAAGGCCTGGTCCTTTCTGGTCAAAGCTATCAAAGGAGCTGAAAATCAAGAGAAGTCAGGTAAGAACCTCCGATAATATCCTGCCAGACCTAGAAAACTATTATCCTCCATCAAATTATTGGGTGCTTCTTAAGAAACAACTACTTTGACATTTTACAGATCAAACGCTACCCCATGTTGAGACACCACATGTCCAAGAAAATGCACTTCTCGTGTCAAGAACTTTCACTTGGACAACTTTCTATAGAGGTGGTGATGTCGAAGGATCTCCAAGACCATCCTGAGGTTCTTATTATGTTCCTCCTCTGAACTTGAGTAGATCAAAATTTCATCGATTAACACAATGAAAAACTGGTCCAAAAACTCACAGAAAACAGAATTCATGAGTCCCATGAACATAAAAGGTGCATTCATAACACCAAACGACATGATTACGAACTCAAAGTTCCCATACCTGCAAATAAAAGAAGTCTTCGGGATATCACTGTCTTTCAACCTTAACTGGTGATACCCAGACCATAGATCGATCTTAGAGAACAAACCTGCTCCCCTAACTTGGTCAAAGAGATCATCTATCCTTTGGAGAGGGTAGTGGTTCTTGACTGTTACCTGATTCAGTCTCTGATAGTCTATGTATAGCCTAATACCACCATCTTCCTTCTTCGCGAACAAGACTAGAGCACCCCATGGAGACACGCTGGATCGAACAAAACCCTTCTTCATCAGATCGTTAATCTGAATCCACAACTCCTATAACTCAGAAGGTTCTATCTGATAAGGAGCCATGGAAATCAGACGAGAACCGAGTTGTAAGTCTATCATGAACTCAATGTCACGTCGAGGGGGTAGAGTCACAACCTCCTTGGGAAAAATGTCCAGAAACTCTCTAACAACTCCTTGAAAATCCATCATCTCAGCATCCACTGATTCCTCTAAAATCTCAGCCAACTTAGAAAGAAGAGGCTCCACATGCCATCTCCTAACCCGACAACTCCGTTATCCAACAAAAGCCACACGCTGGCCATCCTCATCGAAGAACATGAATCTTCTTGGGAAGCATTCAGATAATAGCATGCAGAGAAAAAATCCAGTCGATGCCTAGGATGACATAGTATGGATGCATTTTTAGCATAAGGATATCCACACTTGACTGATGTGGCCCCAACATTAGTCTACATCCTTGAAAAATATCAAACAGGATGGTATGGCCCCCAACAGGCATACTCAGCACCAGGGGAATTGAGAGTCTCTCTATTTTAAGGCCCAAGGAATGGTCTATACTGGGTGTAACAAAGGATTTAAATTCTTCTAAATCAAACAATGTGCATGCAAGAGTGCTAAAAAATATTATCATACCTCTAACAATTTCTGGCCCTGCTGGAACTGCTTCCTTTATGGTGTGAAACTGCCCATGCCCAGCTCCTCCTCCCCTCGGTTGTCGGCAACCTCCCTGACCATGCCCTGGACTAGGTCCTTGAGAATCACCCTGGAGTCAACCTCTTCCTTCAACATCTTATCTTGGAGGAGAGGGAGCTCGCTGTCCCTGTTGCTACTGCTGAAAGGGCCTGGATAGAAACAACTGCTATTAAGGTGGGCGCTGGACCTTCCCACCTCCACTGTACTGCACTCTGTCCGAGCACTAATTCCGAAGGTTCCTATGGATTACACAGATAAATACCTCAGTCCGGGGTCCACAAGGAAAGGGCGAGGACAGGGAGATAGAAACTAGTACTGCTACGGGCTTCTCCCCAATAGACGAAACATAGAAGGGCCTGATGCTGGAGGCCTACTGCTGATGGATTTCCCCTTTGACGAGGCCAACTGGCTCCCCTCTCGCAGTACACCTCCCAGCGTGTGCATCCTCTCTAACATTTCAGCCTTATTTTGGACCTCCATGTACGTCGGTATGGTGATGGGAGTAATAACATACTGAAGAGAAGGCCAGAGTGCCTCCTCTAAATGTCTCACCCAAGACTCATCATCCAGAAAAAGGTCAGGAGAAAAATGAAGGAGATCCTTGAACTTGATCCCCAACTCTCTCACTGAAATACTCCCCTACTGTAGGGAGAGTAGCTCCTTCCGCTTTTTCTCCTTCATCGTGGAAGAGAAAAATTCCACCCGGAATTCCTTCTCAAAGTCAGTCCATAAAATTCCAGCCTCTCTATTCTCCCAAAGATAGAGAGTCCACCACTGACACGCTACTCCCCGCATTTGGATTACACCCAGAGGAACCCAATACTCTGTCGGAGCCCGGATCAAGATGCAAGATATCAACATCTCCTTGAGCCATCTCTCTGTCTCCATGTCAGAGACGCTGCCCGCATACTTTCTAAGGGTCTACTGCTTAAAGGCACGAAGCATCTTCTACCACTGGTCGACCTCCTCCTCTCGATCATCCCTTTTCTGATAAAAAAAAATAGCCTCTTGGGCCTCGATCTACCCCACTACCCATGGTCATCGTCTGGGGGCCATATCTGTAAGGTAAATAAGAAATTACTAAGCTAGAGTAGTGTAGAAGATTTCTTTTAAATTTTTCTTATAATTATTATTTATTTAAATTCCCAAAACTCCCAGAACACACAAGAACACAAATCATTATGATGCATGTACCTTTCCTAGGGTCTCTACCCTACAATAAGTGTAGCCTAACTTGGTCATTCAGTAGATCTTGAGTCCTTTCATTGGATCATGGGGGGCCCTAAAATCCCATGTCCTAGCCGGTCTTCCCTGGATTATTTCATTCACCAAGGTTGCCTAACACTTTTTACCTACCATCCCATGAAATCCTCACTGTGCCTAACCATGAGATCCATCCTATCTTTAAACCTCTCCTCTAATACCATTATATCGCGACCCACCTTGACCAAGATGAGGGAAGGAATAATAGATTTTTAGACCCTTCCTTCCTCATGTTGAAGGAGAGAAAATGACCCCCTAAAACCCCCCTTCAATAGGTCCCGGAGTGGAGACTAGCACCAAGGGTATATAATCACACAAAAAATGGAAGGAATTACCATTTTTATTTAGTAGGATCATGAGATAAGATAGTAAATCCCAAAAAACACCAAAACTAGAGGTAAAAGTAAAGCCAAAACAAACCATTCCCATATGCATGTTCCAAAACTAAGTGCTACAAAGTACAAGAAAACTCTAAAGGAAAGTACCAAAAGAAAAGAAAAACAGCAACGTCAACGACCCTAATATCCGAACTAGTAGGGTCCGACATGGTCCTCGAAGTCCTCCTAGAAACTTGAAAGTATTTTTATATACATAGGGTGAGCATACAAGTATTCTTAATAGGGAAACCAAAAGATCTCGTGCATAAGTGAGGAGGCATTCTAATTCCCTGTGAGAAAAGGAGATAACCAAGCACCTAACAAGGAAACTATTCACAAAAACCTCACCATGGTACACTCCCCAAATATCAAAAGTCAAGTAAGGTAATAGTAATAACACATCGACATTTGGGTACCCCGCACCACTTTCCCACTAGTTATTGAAGACATCCTATGCATCAGACCTTCCCCGCCATTCTCACCATAGTCCCACTGCCATATCCCACCCGCACACACCTGGGCCATCACACACATCCCTACCCACAGAAACCTGGGCCACGAAAACCATATGTAAACAAGCCCGTAAACACCTGGGACAGAACAACTATCTCCACACTCGAAGACACCTGAGCCCGAACAACTACTGCCATGCCCGAAAATACCTAGGCCTCATCCTGAAGAAACATGGGAAATAACCTGCTTGGACACACCTGGGCCAACCACCAAAACGTACCCTGATCGAAGAATCATGAGCTATAATGGACCTCAGGACATCACAGCCTACCCAAATAATCATGGTCTACTTGGGAAAGGGAGAAAAAAGGAGCTAATAACCAGCCACTCATGGGAGTGTTAGGAAAAACACCCTCCCCCATGAAAGGGGGTGTTCGGCACAAAGTTCTCAACTTGGGTGGGGTGCGAATAAGGAACATAAAAACTAAATTATACATATAGGTAAAAATCACTCATCCCAGCCTAGGGGTTTAAAAACCCACCCATATAAAAACACCCTCATTACTATTTATTCATAAGAAGCACCATAACCATAACCATGTCACAACTCATTCCCGGAAAACAATTCCCCTTTGAACCCATTTTTGATTTTCTATTCAAGTGAGTCCATTTAGATAATTATTCACTAACGGGCAACTAAAAGGAATATACACATGCCAAGGAAGGAAAAAAATCCAAGCAGAAATGCAAGCATTCACACCTGCTTCTCTTATAAAGTCACAATAACAAAAGGGATCCATGAGATCCCTCAAAGTACTAGAACCAAAAAAAGCCCCAACATATGACCCCACATGGCCTTAGGTCCACAAACCAATGAATTATCAATAGGGGATCACATCCCCATCCATGTCACCTCACAAGTATCAACCATAAACATCACTAGAACAGAGAAAGGGAGTTTTCAAATTTGAATATGAAATCCGTTTAGTTACGTATTTTCGTTTGGTTAACTGGGGTGAACAAAAATGGATTCTTATTCATTGGGAATCCATTTAATCAACCGAATTAATGTGATTTACCAGTTTCTATGTTATAACCATTCAATCACAGAAATATCCAAAAAACTGAGGTTCATTAGTGCACAAGAAGGGACCACCAACGATCAAGATTTTTAGTGGACATAATCCCATACAATTCACAACATATAGGAAAAGATAAAAGAGTACAAAATCATTATCAAACACACCCATTCATTATTTAAATCCATTTATTATCTTCGCTAAGATTTGGTTTCATCCATCCCCATAGGAAACATTGTCATACCCACCCTGCATGATACATGGTTAAGAGTGAATAAGTGGATGATCAATGATTGAAGTTTCTCTTCACCCGCCAAGAATTGGGGATAAAAGACATGCATGGGAGGAACACCGATGACTCCAAGAATGAGCAGGAAGGGATCCAGCACAGGTGCACCATTTTCCTCAGAAAGGGAGGGACTCCAAACGCATCGATAAGAATAAAGAAACCAAACAATAAGAATAAAGAAATAATCCCAGCGTGATAAAAAGGCAATATACAAGAGTTATGGGATATGAATTTTGAATATATTCAATGGCATATCGTGGTTTTACCACGTGGTTGGATGGTTACACATGATGGAATTAATTGTTACTTAATAATTTTCATTTGAGGGGTGTCCATAACAGCTTTGTGTTAAAGGATTTCATTTAAAGAGACAAAAACTGGTCCGCTGAGAGTCGCCCCACTCTTAGAGGATTTAAAACATTGCTTATGGGGCTAAAAACGGCTTTAAAACACTTTAAAAAAGGTTAAAAGACTTAAAAGTGGCATTACAGAAAAACTGGGGAAAGAAAACCTGACAAGACCCTATGGCCCCGATCGGTGACCCACCGATCAGTGTCACCGATGGGTGACACCATGACGATATCCTTCCATCGACACACCACCCTTTAGATCTGAACTTACGTCCAAGGCGTCCAAAGAACTAGAAATTTGAAGAGTAATGGACCAAGAGGTTCTATGACATTACATGTAATGTATTCTCAATATCAGAACATGTAAACTATTGTGTTTTTTAGAAAGAAAGAAAGGGGTTGTTCTTAAAAGGGAATTTGGATGTGGTAAATAAATGGTTGGTTCAGAGAAAAATATATGATATGTATATATATGTTATATTGATAAAAACTCACCTCCATTTGAGCATGGAATGTGAGAACCTAGGTTACCTATACAGGTAGGCTAAGACTAGTAGCTAGGGTATGGCATGATCTTGATCCAAGAATCACTAAAAGGATTATGATACAACACTAAAAAAACACTTCAAGATGTTGGGAATTGCTAGAACTTTGGGTTGATCCCTCTTCAGCGGCACATTCATGAGAAATGATTCTTATTTGACTTGATTATCGAGATACAAGGTACCTAGTACCCCACTAACCTATCTACTTAGGGATTGTACATGGTACTTTATATTAGTTTACTCCTATTTTCTATGGAACTATTTTAAAATTCTCTTGTGCTTGGTTTCCATTTCATGTAAAAATGATAAAAATATTTTTATATATTCCTCTATATTATAGCACCATGTGATATGGTTTTACTGCTATTATTTTTCATTGATATTCTTTATTTTTCATTTTTTTCCTTTTTATAAATGGTTTGTTTGAAAATACATAAAAAGAAAATGAAAACCAATTTTTATATATTCCTTATTTTCAAAATAGCATGATTGGTTGTATCTTTAATGCTAAGGCATAGGGAGTTGTTTCTTTTAGCATATATATTGGTAATTTTAATGATAACACCTATATTATTCATCATTTTTTAGTATCAATTTTTCTCATATCTAGATCGCTCATGGAGATAGTTTGGTTATATGGTTGTAGGTGATCTTTGAGGTCATGTGGAGGTATGTATAGTTTTATTTATTTTCCACTTCCATTTTTTTTATTTTTTTCTTGTTTATTTATATGTTTTTTTTGGGGCCAAATAATTCCCAATTTCCATTGATACCTGATACTAGTTTACAACCTGGGAGGATTGGGAATGCCTCTGAAGACTTGTTGAGGGTCAACTCAAGTGCCCAGTTTGGGGTCAAACCAGGTTGGTTCATAACACGACAGTAGGAGAGAAGGAAACAGTTGGACTAGCATGGGAGAGAAGGTGACAATAGGATGAGCACATGAGAGGAGGTCTATGAGATCCATTGGGAATGATGAGAAGGGGAAATTTAGGTTATAAGTGTTATTTTCAAACCCAACATAAAAAAAGTATGTTCTCAGTTTTACATTTTCTGAATTTTGTGTCCTCAACTCAAATTATGTTGTTATTTTGGTCTATGACTATAGTTTTACATCAACACATTTGAGGGTATGAGTAACATCCCACCCCTCCTCATTGGATTAAGAAGTGACAGGGAATTTACTAGCCTTAAGTGACATCCCAAAGACACCAAAGTCTGGAAATAAATGAAAGGAATTAAATAACATTTAGGGGAAAATATTCTCTTTTGAAAATAAAATATTGAGACAACAAATCCAATAAACATAAAATCCTCTATATGATGAATGATTCAAAAATACAACCAAAGGATGCCTAAAAACAGACAACAATATCTGAGTGGAAATAAATACATATAAAAAAAACTAAAAGAAAACTACTCAAAGGCAATAAGGTGGCCTCAAGACAACCAAAACCCAACCACCTCCAAGATCCAAATCCCTATTCTCCATCCATGATATTAAGAAGCATCACTAAAGAACTAAGATACCTTGACTTTAATTGTGTCCCAATAGATGAAATCTAAAAACACACACAAAGTTACCAAGTAGAGAGTGAGTATAAACTTAGTAGGATTTCTCCAAATACTTTCCAACTCACACCATTAGGACAAGAACTAGTTAGAACATTTTATATAAAACAATTAAAAAATAGTTAAAATAGTTTATATCAATACCAAAATCATGTTTGTGGGAAAACAATAAATAAATTCTGTAAAACCTTTCTCACTGATTTGAAATATTCATTTCCATGCTTACACACACAACCATACACACACAAGCTTGGTGTCACCATTAATAGTGGAAATTCATTTCCATACTCCATCCAACTTTTATGGTGGTACTTCATGAACATAATACATCCCATCCAACACACACAAATATAATTATGCCAATTTCCATGCTCAAATAATTTCACACAAAACAAATATTTCTTGAAAATTTTTTATCAAACACTTTACATGCGTTAAAGAAAAACCATAATTTTAAAATAATCATTTTAAAATTATAATCAAGATATTTTTCCAAAACCCACCTAATTTCCAAAATTCCCAAAAACACAACCAAATGGATTTCCATCAAGAAAAACATAAGGCTTTCACAATAATTTTATGCAGTTCATTTAATCAAATCTAAACCTTCAAGTTCTAGATAAAGTAAAGATTAAAGAGATTCCACCTACCTCTCAACTGTTGGAAAAAACAAATAATGGCGCTACAATTCTCTAGATCCAACCTTGGATATTTTTTCCTATAATATATCTTATCATAAATCATCATGTTTCCATCAATGAGACTAGATCTATGATTTTTAGAGAGAGGAGGAGAAAATATCTAAGTAGAATAGTGAAGAATGGTGACATATCGATGAATCTATATATCCAATGCACTTTGACTCACCTAAGAATCACTTCAAGATCAAAGGGGGTCATCTATCAAGCCAAGGGAGAAAAAGTAAGTAGATATCCTATAGAATAAGGGGATTAATGAGGTTTGAGGAGTTAATTTAGATTAGATCCAAGATTTTCAGGGTGGAAACTATGTGACACATAGTTGAGATGCATGGTTTGAAAACCCATGTAGTTATATTGCTTTAAGACAACCCCTAGCATGGTTTGATCACACGGTTAACAAACCATGAACCAACCATGATTTTTTATCCAACATGCACGGTTTCCCCTGGGCATTCGTATGCTTTTTCCAAACCATGCAACAACTTTGTGCCTACTCAGTGACTCCCAAAACATGTTTCACGGTTTCCTAGAGGTAGTGCATGGTTTCTACTAACTATGCACAAATAGTACACCTCCAAATACACTTATAAAACATGTATAAATCTCAAAAAATCTCCCCAAACTTTATCCAGGTATTTTATAATCTCAAAGAACATAAATAAAGGGTCGTGTTTCTAAAATGGGGGGGGGGTGGTACTACATTCTCCCCACCATTGGTCTTTTTTCCCGGGAAAGATGAAAACTGGTGTTATCTTAGAAACGTTTAGGCCACTTCTATAACATTTCCTTTTTAAACTCCCATGTTTATTATTGAATCTAACCATGTTTCCATAAAACCCATACTAAACCAATGTTATTTCCATGAAAGATATTATCTTATCTATCCACAATATGTACTTGCACATGAATCAAAGTAGCATCCAAATATAGGTCAACATGATCCCATCGAATAGCATGGTTAGGATTTAGATGGTACTTTTTCATTTGAGATACATGAAACACATTATGTATCAAACTAAACCTTGATAGAAAATATAACTAATATTACACCTCACTAACTTGTTCAGGTATCTCAAAAGGGAAAATGTATTAGGTTAAAACATTACCTATTTCCCAAAATGATGATACCTAATACTTGGAGAGATTATCAAGAAAAATGATCACCCACCACAAAAAACAATGGTCTAGGATAATGATCTGTATATGATTTTTGATGACTCTGAGTCATAAAAATTCTTTTTCTAGTCAACTGGATCTTCTATGTTGTCTCTTATACAAGGATTGTTCTAATGAGTTAACTCTCACCTATTTCCATCCAAAAAAGTGTAGAATGAAAATGGAATCCATACAATGCTTCAAGATTATCTATATGCATCCAGGCATGATAAGAGTTATTATATGAGAACTCCACTAATGGTATGTTATCTTCTCATGAGCCACCAAAATACATTAAAAAAGACATAATAATGTCCTAAAATGTTTGGATAATCCTTTCAAATTTTCCATCTATTTGAGGATGATAATCCATATTCATTGTCAAATGGGTTCCAAGGTCTTACTGCAAGGATTTCCAAAAACAAGATGTAAACCTGGGGTCTTGGTTTGATACAATCAAAATTGGTACACTGTGACTCTTTACCACTTATTGAATATAGAGTTTGGATAAGCCTTCCACCATATTGGATTCATGAATAGGAATGAAATGGGACAATTTTATGGGTTGATCCATAATCATACATACGATATCATGTTTTTGAACTATTCTTGGTAGACCTCTGACAAATTCCAAGGCTATCTGCTCTCATTTCTATATTGGAATAGGTAAGGACTGCAAAAAAACAATTGGTCATTGGTGCTCTAACTTGACCTGCTGACAGTTTATGATTCTCAAAACAAACACTTCCACTTTTATTTTCTACTAACCCACCAAAATAGTGCTTTCAATTCTTGATACATGATTTGTATTCCAGGATAAAAAACCATCTTGAATGGTAGTAGGAATTTGAAATATTTTCCTGATAAGCCAAAGATACCACAATCTGATCTCAAAAACTCAACATGGAATTTACATCAAGTGTCCATCCCTTAATGTTATCCCCACCATTGAGGTTTAACCTCATGGATAAAAATTCAAAATTGTATTTCTGGGCCTCTTTAACCTTATCAACCAAATGAGGAACACTTGAAATTGGAATGAAAACTGCAACATCACCTTTCTCGGCACAATCTAGATGCATATCAACTATAACTGACATTATCTAACACTGATCTGAAACCTCTTTCGCTATATGACAGTATGAATTTCTTCTTAATGCATCTTCCATAGAGTTCCCTTTACCCAGTATGTATATCAAGTCAAATTAAAAAAAATTAGGTATTCCATCCATATTTTTTGTTTTAGATTCAGATATCTTTGTGAGAAAATGTGTTTCAAGATAATATGATTTTTAAACACCATGAATTTCTCACCAAAAATATAATGACTCCAAGTCTTCAAAGTATGGATTACAGTAGATAGCTTCAAATCATGTGTTGGTTAGTTCTTCTCATGTATACATAAATTTAATAATCTATAAGATACTACATGATTTAAATACATGATAATACATCCCAACCCAGATACCAATGCATAACAATACACTACATATCCTTATCTTGATTCAGGAAATATCAGGATAGGTTCTTATGTATGGAGAACCTTTAGATCTTGAAAATACTTCTAGGATTCCCCATTTTATTGGAAAAAAACATTCTTCATTTTCAAAGCTATCATTAGTTAATCAAGTCCTGAAGAATAATGAAAAAAATCAATGGTAATAACCCTTAAAGACAAGGAAACTACATATCTCAAACACATTATTTAGTGGTTTCCAATAGATAACATCTTTTATCTTCTTAGGATCTATAGAAACTCCTTTTTCAAAAATGACATGGAGAAGTAAACATATATATTGTATCCAAAAATAACACTTTGAAAGTTTTTCATACAAATGATGATCTTGCAATATACCCAATACTATCACTAAGTGTTTCTCATGATCAACATTTTCCCTAGAATACACTAGAATATCATCCACAAACACCACCATGAAGGAATCAAAATACCTATGAAAAATCTGATTCATCAATTTCATAAACACTATTGGTGCATTTTTAATAGTTAATAGAATAAACACATGCTAATAATGTTCATATCTACTTCTAAACATTTACTTTGGTATATACTCATTCTGATCTCACAGTTAGCGATACCCAAAATGCAAGTCAATTTTATAGAATCACTGGGATCCCATAAATTGATTAAAGAGGTCATCAATTTGAGTAAGAGGATTTTAATTCTTAATCGTAACATGGTTAAGATTATGATAATCAACACAAATTTGAGGAGTTTTATCTTCCTTTTTCGCAAAATGTACCAGTATTTCCCACAGAGACATACTAGGCTGAATGAACCCCTTTCTTTCCAAATCTTCCAGCCAAACATTCAATTCCCTAAATTTCTTAAGTGTTTTACTATAAGAAAAAAGTGAAATATGAATGGTCCCTCATAGATGATCAATAATAAATTCCACTTCTCTTTTGGGTGGAAATCTAGAGAAATTTTTAGGGAAGAAATTAGGAGATTGATCCACAATTGGTAAAAAATCCCTATATGAGATTTCATCAGTAGATTCCAATGTAACTGATTCTAACTGATAAGATATTGTCCCAAACACTAGTTCCAATTTTCCCTCTCTGCTTTCTTTTAAATCCCAATCTCCTTATAGATATTCTCGATTCCATCAAGAGATGTGAAACTCATATTTCTAGCATAACAATTGATATGGGCCTTGAATGATGTCAACCAATATATACCTAATATCAATTCATAGAAATCCATCTCCAGAACTAAGAAATATCATGCTAATTCTACACCATCAATTGTTATACTACATGACATACACTTAAAATCTTCACACTCTCTTTATCCAAGAGGAGTATGAAGTTTCAATATAGAAGGAATCATCTCAACATGAAAGCCATATGATCAACAACACGAGAATTAATAAATGAGTGGGATGTTATCTTATAAAAAAAAGCTCTCATAAGGTTAGAATTAAAAATAACATACCTTTCACCGTTGAAGAACCCAACTAGTCATCCATGATCATCTATTCAACACCATATAACCACTTAGTCACCGTCCCTTTCTCTTTATTTCCCTGTTGAGATTTCATAGCCATTGGAGTCATATTTTTCCTACAATAGCCTTGACACACTCGGTTTTGAGGATGAGAGTTATTCCTAAGAGATCATCTAGTTGAGGCATAGGATGTCTGGGAGACATGGGATGTATCTCTCTCACTAGTCCTTTGTGCACTATAAAAATAATGTTGAAGGTGTCCCATCTAGTTACAATTATGGAATTCTCTATGATATGACATAAAATATTGTCTAACATGATCAAGTGACCCACACTAAGCCCGAATGGACCAAATGCCTTATTTTTTATTGATTTTTGATAACCCCCATTTAAAGGGAGAGGGGGAACCTTACAAGGCCTATAGGCTTAGAGATTACATGACTTGTAGGTCTTAGGAAATATACAGACTATACTTGGAACTACTCCTCTCCAGCTTTTTTCATCATGATATCATCTCTCCACCTTCGCATGTATTTTTTTGCTAGGCTTCCCATGCGAGCACAAGCGGGTCCCAATGGAAAATTAATACCCTATATTTCTGAAAAATCCACTTAGCTTCTGATCTGGTGAATGCGCCTACTCTGAATCCCCATATGGAGTCTGCTGCCTGAAGAGTCTATCTAATCATTTAAGCACAATTTCAGGTGGCTCAAAGGCCTTGAGGTGACCTGAAGTCCTTTAGGTGGCCCGAAATCCTTACTGGGCTGATGTCCTTGGGTGGTCCGAAGGAATTAAAGGTACCGAGGCCCAAACTGGTGGGCTGATATCCCAAACAGATGAATAGTTCTAGCCACTACAGTACCAAACAGTTCTTGATACAACACCTTCTACAGTGCCTGCTACAATGCCTGTTACAATTCCTGCTACAGTAACCCAAAAATATGTCTCTACCTAGTTTTTAACTTTGGTCTCTTGGATTCACTTGTCCAGTCCTCACCAATTGGGTTGAGGCTCTTGTGAAAGTGAACCACACTAAAAACATCCTAGTTTTCTTTTAGATCTTGGAGGGAAGTTGACTGATCCCCCAATATGATCCCATGAAACTCCACCACTTCTTAAATAGAAATCCATCTTCCAATTATTCCCAACATTGAAGTTTTCTCCTATTCGCATATGGATATCATGCTTCCTCCAATCGAATTTTCTAATATATCTCTTTCTTCCACATTCGCCTGATTTATCATCTTTTTTATAGTGAGTAATGAAAATAATTAAAATCTTAAAGTGAATCTTCATTCAAATACCAGCTTCAATGATACATTCTTTCAAATAGGCACTTACAACAACTTCCTGGTCAATGTAGACTAAATTCATAAATTATCCACATACTATGTTACCGATAGATTTCCTTACTTCAAGCTAAAAAAGTCCATAGTTCTTGTAATATTGAACGTATAAAGATAAAATTTTTTATTGAACAATTATTAAAAATCCTCACACATAATTCCTTGATTAAATTTATTATGAACAAAAAAATACAACCATTGGCGTGCCAAATCATCAAGCCTATACATGGACAATTTGACTTTCGGTTAGGCTGGTGTTCCTAGAATTTCAAAGATTCTATTCACCCGATTTAGCCACACCTCTTCTTTTTCAGGTTCGAAATCCCCCCCAAAAAATGGGTAGATTCTTCTTTTGGAACTAGAATAAATGTTCCACTTATTGAGGCTCATTGTTTTGATTACCTATATCCACAGCCTGAAAAGCTTGTATAATGATTTGGAGTAACTGTTGGTTCACCTGTGACTCAAGTGCAACCACATTCTTTGTAGCCTCTTGCGGATGATTTATATGATGTCTTTCTGGTGCCATTATCTATAACTAAAATAACATTCCACTTAGTCATCACTCACTAGAAATTAAAGGATTAGATAATTCAACATTATTAAAAGTAGAAAAATTATGGTCATTCATTTCAAAATCCAACCATTATAACTTTTTTTTCTCAAAAACAATTCCTTTTAACCAGTTATATAAATCATCAGATTCATAGGGAATAATGTAGTCCTAGTGGGAAGTCTTACTATCCAGTCATGAAATGAAACACTTATTGGTTAAACCCGTGATGATGAGGTGAAACATCCCTATAAGTGTCTTAAAACACTTTTTTACTTGAACATCCTGGTAACATAAAGTTCATCATAAAAAGGTTTCTAAGTCTTTTTAATCTCTATATTTCAATTTATAAAAATCATATATCCTTGCCACCATCCCAAAAAATAGACCGACTAACTGATACCATTTCCAACTCAAGGACCGAACAATCAATTAATTGACAAAACTGATGCCATTTGTCTAAAAATGAAAGATGGACCGACCAAGAATGATACCATTTGTAGCATATCACCCCTATTCATTGGCTTGAGAAGTGACGAGGGATTTACTAGTCTTAGGTGACATCCACAAGACACCAATGGTTGGAAATAAATTATAATGGCTCCAAGAACATTTGGGGGATGATTTTCCCTTTTAAAAATAAAACACTAAGACAACAAATTTGATAAACATACGATCCTTTATATGACGCATCAGTCAAAAATACAACCAAAGGATATTCAAAAGTAGACAACAATATCAGAGTAAAAAGGGAAATAAAGACATATTCAAAAAACTAAAAGATAATAACTCAAAGACACCAAGGTGGAATCAATAAAATCAAAACCCAACCATCACTAAGCTCCAACTCCACATACTACATCCACAGTATCAAGAATAATCACTAAAGAAATAAAATAAATTGCCTTTACCTGTGTCCCAATATATGAAATCTACAAGAACATACAATGTTCCCAATTCGGGGGTGAGTATAAGCTCATTAGGATTTCCTCAAAGACTTAACAACTCACAACACTAGGAAAATAACCAGTTAGAATAGTTTATATAACATAGTTTAAAAATAGTTAAATTGTTTATATAAAAACTAAAAGAAATCTCTAGGGAAAATAATAGATAAATTATTTAAAACCTTTCTCATTGATTTGGAATATTCATTACCATGTTCACACATAGAACCACACACACACACACACTCAAGCTTGGTGTCACCATTAATGGTGGAACTTCATGTCCATACTCCATCCAACATTGATGGTGGTACTTTACGAACATATTACATCCAAACCAACACATGAAAAAAACATTATAACAATTTACATGCCCAAATAATTTCATAAAAAATAACTCTCTCTTGAAAAAAATTTATCAAACACTTCATATATGTCAAAGTAAAACCATGATTTTAAAATCATAATTTCAAAGTTATAAAGAAGATAGTTTTCCAAAATCCACCCAATTTCTACAATTCTCAAAACCACAACCAAAGGTATTTATATCAAGAATCACACAAGGATTTTACAAAAATTTCATGCAATTAATTTAATCAAAACTAATCCATCAAGTTCTGGAGAAAGCGATGATGACAGAGAAGCCACTTACCTCTCAATGGTTGTTGAAAAAAAATAACGACACTATAATTATCTAGATACGGCCTTGGATATTCTTTACCTCAATAGATATAATCATAACTCATTAATATTTCTATAAATGATCATAGATATATCCATAATGGACTAGATCTATGATTCTGAGAGGGAGGAGGAGAAAATATTTAAGGATAATAGTGAAGAATTATGACTTACTGATGAATTTGGATCTCCAACGCACTTTGATTCGCCTAATAATCACTTTTGAATTGAAGGGGGTCATCTCTTAAGCCTAGGGAGAAAAATTAATTTGAGATCCTGTAGAATCCGGGGATTAAAGTGGGTTTTAGGAGTTTATTTTGATTAGATCCAAGATTTTTGGGGTAGTAATGGTACGCCTCATGGTTAGGCCGTATGCTATAGAAAATCTTGTGTCTACCCTGTGGTGCTACTACCTTAATCCAACCCCTTTCATGGTTTTCTCATGTAGTTAGACAAACCATGTGTTAGTAGTTTTTTTCCTCACTATCCAACATGCACAGTTTCCCCTAGGCATTCGTACAGTTTTTCCAAACTGTGTGCTAACTGTGCGCCTTCCCAGTGACTCCCAAAACATGTCACACAATTTCCTAGAGGGGGTGCACAGTTTCTATTAACCATGCACAAACCGTGAACCTCTAAAAACACTTCCAAAACGTTCCTAAACCTATCAGAAGATACCCAAACTTAACCCAAGTCTTTTATAAGATCAAAGTACATAAATAAATGGTCATGTACCTGAAATTAGGGGTGCTACAATATGGGACCTTGGGGGTGGAGATAAGCCCATGGTCAGAGATGTCTCGAGATGCTGCCTCTGAGGGTATGGTACCTCAAGGGTGAAAAAAAAACATGTGTTTGGGGGACATGTGACAACCTCGAGTGGCACACACAGTGATCATCAACAAGGATGAGTAGCTACCTTTGAGGGTATGGGACCTCAGGGGTGACAAAGACATTCATTGATGAAGAATCAGGGGGGATAGACTCTGATGACAATGACCTCTAGTAACGTCAGTGGGGGATGTGTTATTATGTTGGGATGATATCACGAAGGGGTGATGGGGGTGAATGTCATCAAGGAAATGTGTGCGGCTAATGGAGGCTGATGGCATCTTTCAAACGTGGGGCAATTATAGATGATCGATGAAGTCGACATGACTAGCACAATCAGGTATTTGGTGTAGTTGTCAACGATGACCATGGGCAATGAATGACATGATACAAGGGCGACCCCCTAGTCATCTAATGACTGTGGGTGTCAAGTACACAAGATTTTTCATATGCACATACAGGAGGGAAGAGGTGGTATTGGGCCTCATGACATGGATGGGGCGGTCGACCTCATGAAAAATGGGCATCACATACAGTAGTAACACAAAAATAGGGGTTGGGGTGTCGACCTTGTGATGCAAGGGCGATGCTCACATGGTTGCGCCCTTGTGCAAATGGGATTCCATGTCATCTTAAAAATTAAAAAATGACCTTAAAAAAGATAGTCCAAATAAGAAAAGGGCCTCTTGGGCCATCATTAACTAGGGGCTTCCAAGATTCATAAAAATTATAATAAATAAAGAGTTTGTCCTTAAATAACCCAACCCTGGGGGGATATTGGGTTGTTTTGATGAGAAAGGATTAGGTGCTGTGTGTGTGCACATTGTTTGATTGTATTTATTGTCTATTTATGATTTAATTATTATTTATTGTTTATTTATTATTTATTTACTTATTGTTTTGTTTATTTTTTATATATTTATATTTATATATATATAACTTATAAATAAATATACATAAATATATATATAAATACATATAAAAACACATGCACTTATATAATAAATAATAAATAATAAATCACCAAAAGAGGTAAGATCACTAAAATTGCAGAGGAATTATATCGATAGGAATGTAAACCAAGAGAATAAAATCATAAACCACCTAAAAAGTACAATAATACCCTCTTAAAAGACATATATTTATATTTCTTGAACATGGCTGCTCCTTTCATCAGATCAAGGGTTCGAGATCTGGAGTCCTTCAATGGAGAGGCAATATTTCTCATGTGAGGGAAGACAAGGATGCGATTTCGAAACACTTGGAAATAGTCAAGCATTTGATCATTGCTCATTTATCTCACTGAGAGGTATGATGCATTATAAGGCTGGGGATTTAGTCAAGAATCTCTCTAATATTTGGGGTTTCTCTAATTGGAAATGCATCTCAATGGGAAGAGGTTTCTTTCCATCTGATTTTCCCCTTTGAAGCAACGAAAATGAGGGATTGGGGTTTTGGTACTGTCTCCCTCAAAAAAGGTTTCCTTCAAATTCATGAGTGAGACTATAAATTCAATATGACGGGAGCTTATAATTACTCAGTGTAATTGTGGGTAAAGGTATTTGGACTGAATTGGATTTTGTGGCACCCTAGGATTCTTCATGAGGTTTCTTTATCAATTTCCATTTCTATAAATATGGACAAAGAAATAGAGCTAGCCAGGTATGGGAATTATGCAATCTTTTTAGTGGAAGTTGATTTGAGTGCTCCATTAGTTGATAATGTTAATCTATCAACTAATGATGCTGAATTTGAGCTGAGGATTCAATATGAAATAACTCCTTGATTCTACTTGAATTGTAAGGTTATAGGGCATGGCAAGTTGAGCTGTAAGAGAGATGTCATATGTTCTTATTGTTTTATCCATGAACATGATGAAAGAATTTGTTTCAAAAAAATGTCTTACGTCATCTTCTGGTAAGACTGTCAATATCCAGGATGTTCGGATCAATGTGGTTGTTGTGGTGCATTCTTCTCAGCTAGGCAAAGGAAATTTTCCTAAACCATTTGAGGTGAATGAATATGGACCTTGGTGTTCTGGTCCTTTCAACAAGGATCATTCCTCCGGGAATGTTCAATCTGTTGGAAGTTTAGTATCATCACATAAGGATATTGGGGATGATTATATGTAGGATGTGAGTGGGGATGACCTTTTGAAGATAAAGGAATTTCATTCAGTTGATGTTTCTTTTTCAGGATGTGTTTGTCATAGGATGAGATGATGCTGTTGGATCTAGTGCTCAGCTGCACCAAGATCTAAAGGTTTCTTCATTAATCAAGGAGCATCAGGAGGTGCCAAATCGGGATGCACTGGTGTTTCATAGCTCTTATAAAAGGGATTAATGTAAATGGGATGATGCAGTGGAATACTCTACTCATGATGAAGAGGAGGAGTAGATGCATTGGAGTTGGAATTCCAAGATGTTATTGATCGATTACTATCATAGGAGGATAAGATGGTTGCATTTTGAGGGTGAAAAGGTAAATTAAAAATGGATTTTTCTTCTATCTCCAAGAATCTTTCCACTTTTTCTTAGCCCCCACCCCACCCCACCAACCCAAAGGCATGGTGTGGAGAATGGAGTGGCCCCCTGTAGTAGCGGAAGCTTGCGGTTTGCAGTATTCTAAGGAAAGGGTGAACACTTTTATGACTCCACCAAACTTTGGTAAAAATAGACTTAGTCTGCTTGAAATATTAAACAGATCTAAGAGCAAGGAGATTTTTCGTGAGAAATTTGGTAATGCTCATGGAGCTATTCGAGCTAATGAAAAGGTTTTACCAAAAGGTTCAGGTCCGACTAGAAAATCGGATCCTCGATCCCTTGAAAATCTCACCCCACCAAATGAAAATTGTGATTCTCAAGTGGATGATGAGACGTGACAACAACCCAAAACCTAGAGGAGGGGTCGACATCCGAGAAGTTGGGGTAGTGGCTCATCACATAGATGAGTTGTTTGTGATTCTTTTTGTGCCAATGGTTTGTCTATAACGACCCAATGTTTTTCAATGGAAATTCCTTTCTTATATTTATGTCATTAAATCACATGAAAGCACAACATAATGAACTACTAAGTGATAATTTATCTTTAAACATAAGTTTGTCACTTCTATGTTTGGAATTTCAAAAATCTGGCATAAGCGGTTGTGTTAAAGATGTTTTTTGGAGTCTAATAAAACAAAAATAATTTTTGGTGAATAGTAACCTACCCTAATGAATAGTAATATACCCTTATGAATAGTGATATACCCTAATGAATAGTAACCTCACCTATGATAGTATAAAAATAATATTCATGTTTGAAGTACAATATACCTATGATTTAGATTAAGTTAATTCATGTTTTAAATCTGGTTTTTGATAATAAAATATGATTTTAATTAAATATTAAAATAATCATATTTAGAAAATTAGTTTTGAAAAATTGAATTCATTTTTGGATTCTACACGTCGAAAAATGGTTAGGGTTATTTTTTGGGATTTTTCTGAAATACTTGAATTTTTATGAATAGTAAAATACGATAAAATACAAGAAATGCTAAATACTGCATCATAGGTGATGTATGACTGATTTAAGATGGTAATCGCGAATCATCCTTGAATATTTTAGTATATTTGATGATAATTCTCAATTATTCATAGTCTTGGCCTTAAATAATAAACTAACACTTAAAATAATGGGGAAAACCTCCCCTCCCTCACTATAAATACCCCCTCTCCTTACCTCTTTTCCACACACCTCTCAAGCCTTGTGCCTAACCCAAATTCTTCCCAAACATCCCCCAAGATCCTTCCCCACGTCCAAGGCCTACTGGTATTACCAAAAGGCCAAAATCAAAGTCATTAAGAGGGATCTCAAAGGGTAAGGATCCCCTTTCATTTTCGAGTGTTTTGTTTTCAATTTCCTTCTTTTCTTATTCCTTCTTACCATTACCTTATCCAAAAGGCATTAAATCTTCATAATATCATATATTCTGGATGTTAATCATGTTTATGTAAAAATTAAAGCATCATTCTTCTTCTCCTCTCCCTCACGTTCTAAAATTAAAACACCATCCGTGATCGACATCGTGGATAATGTGTTTTCAATTTCTTTTATCATATTTATTTCTGGTCATGAAACCATTTATGTTATGGTTGAACCAGATTATTATTTATGTTATATATCCTATTTATGGTTCTGTAATCCTTATAGACTCATGATATCAAATAATAATACAAAACAAGTTAATTATGGGTAAAACCGCTAAAATTAATTCAAGTGTATATCATTAATGTCTTATGTCATGGTTCTTTTTCACTCCAATTAACCAAATGAATTTGGTAACCTTATGGATGTTCATTAATTCTATATAAAATCAATTATGGACAACCAATTTCATCTTACATTTTATCCGAACCTAAATACAAGTGAACTTATCATTAAAACCAAGGAAACAAACGGACCCGAACCATGAAATTGAACCTTATAATCAATCAAAATGGGTATGAATGAACTTAAAAAGGTTATAAGAAATATTTTACATTTATATATGGTTCAGTAACTATTGATTAATAAACCTAATTTGACTATTCAGGTCATTAATATCAAGTGGAGAACACCAACGGACTTAAGGTAAGGGATTCTCCCCCTTTCTCTCTTAATCAAGACTGTCCTCTATATTTTGCCTTTTTTGTGTACTAGAAAATGATAGGGTATGTTTAAGAACCTCCCCCATACTTAATTCTGGATTTATAAGTGATGATAAACACCATTTATCTCTCATTAATCCCTCTTGGTCACACCCGACACCATACCGATAAAATCATAACGAATTCTACCCGAACCTTCTTTTTTCTTTCGAGTTGCCTTATCTTTCTTTCAAAATGGTGTTATATTATCTATATATGTGACTCTTATGACTTATGGTTAGTTTTACAAGATTCTTATATCAATACCCTTTCATAACATTCTTTTTGGGATATACATGATTTTGAAAGATTCCCTCCTTAGAACTTTCCGATAAGCAAACATGTTTTAAGGGGACTTCCCAAAATTTTTACCCAAATTTCAAGTGCACTCTATCCAATGTTTTAAAACACCATTTTATTTATAAAATCAGTATTTTTATTTTGAAAACCTTCTTGGTTCAATTCTGGTTTTATATAAAATAATTTCCTCTTTTCTATTTGAAAAGCTCTAGAGTGTTTTCTTTAAGACCACACAAAATTGTTTTAATGCTAATGTTTCTAAAATAATTTTTTTTGTATGTTTTCACTTATATTTGACACCACTTACCATGTTATATACCTATATTACCCTATGAATGTCCACGTATGTTCTAAATTCTTTCCATTCATGGACACTTTCATGATACGCCTATTGGATATGTTTGGTGCCATGATTGTGGTACCCAATTCTTTCTATGGGTACCCTTATGTTTGTGTATGGTTGAATATGTATGATTGTATATGTGGTAATAATATTTATGTGGTAAGGATATTCATGAATATATTGATATGGGTTCACCCAGATAGATCCCCAATGCATTAGTTAAGGTTAAGTCTCATGAGATACAATGTGAAATGGGATTGGGGGTTAGCCTTGACCCGTACTAAAATGGGAAACAGGATTGACGGTTAGCCTTTACCCGTACTAAAGATATGATTTAAGATTATGCCACATTTATATGATTTCATGTTTATATGATCCCATGCTTATATTAAATTATTTTATAAGTTTCATGCTTTGGATATCATTATGTCATTCCTCTTAATTCATGTTCTTGAGGTGTATCCTTATGTTCATTCCCTTACTGGGCATTTTTAGCTCATCCCTTTGTTCATGTGTTCCCCAGGGTACCCTATGCAGATGTAAGGGCTCAATGGAAGTTATGAGCTCATTATGGAGATTAAATAAAGAAGTGTTTTTAGCCCCATGTTTTATGTTATATGTACCTAGTCTTCCAAGACACTAGACTTAACGATCCTTGGCTTGTACTCTGATGGTGAATTATGTTTAAAATTATGAAATGTTATATGTAAAAGGATCGGGTCATTATAGTTGGTATCGAAGGGTGGTCTAGTTATTTTTGGAAATTAGGAATAGAGCACATCAGTGAGAACATTAAGGATGAGACCAAGTATAAGAAAATAGTCCTAAATTTTGGTGAGTATAGAGTAAGTGGTTTATCAAGAAAATACATCCCTGTATGGATACGAGCAGGTAGAGGCGGCTCTGGAACAGATGTATCTAGGGGTAAAACTCTAAAACACCACTTTTAGGTAGACTTGAACGAGAACTGGTGCACGACAACAGGCCTTGCTTCACTCTTGGTTACGACACTCCCAGGTGATATGCTGTGGTTGATTCATAAGCTTAGTAAAAACCATTATTAAGGGACAAAAAGAAGCCCATGAGAATATAAGTTAATAAATAGATCAAGGATAACCTTGATATAAACCTAAGGAATCATAAGTCAGGATATACTTTTTCTCTATAAGTTCATACTTTTATGTTCAAAGTTTATTTTTATGCTCAATAACTAAGTATTAAAGACCTCTAATTATACGTTCTTTTTCTTAGTTAATGGAGGGAAATAGAAGAAAACGTTCCAACAACCAATGTGGGAGGCAATGTAATGATTTCCCTAATGACATGCCTAATGTGACGAAAGAAGGTGCTCAAAACTTCATGGAAGTACTTGATCAGCTGGCTCGAGTTATGAATATTAAATTGAATCAGGTGGAACATCCCCCTCCTCCAAGGAAAGATCAAGTTTCCATAGAATACTTCATGCGGAAAAGGCCTCCCATGTGTAGCGGTTCTTCTGATCCCCTCCTCACAGAACAGTGGATTAACTCCATTGAAAAGATTTTCTCTGTCCTCCAGTGCTCGGAAGAAGAGAAAGTTGTACTGCCAGTCTATTGTTTTGATGGGGAAGCTGATCAGTGGTGGACAATGATCAAGAATACGAAGTCCCAAGAGGAAATTGATTCCATAGATTGGGAGGAATTCAAGAGTATGTTTTTCAATAAATATTTTCCTCGAACCCTCCATCTCAAGATGGAAAGAGAGTTCTTTGGACACAAGAAGAAGGAAGATGAGTCCATCGGGGTGTATGAAGTGAACTTTACAAGGCCTGCAAGGTAAGCCTCTGGATTTGTCATGAACACCGAAAGCAAGGTGGATCACTTCTTTAGCGGACTAAAGCTGAGTCTACGAAAAGTGTTGGCGATTCGAGACTTTGACAGCTATGAGGAGATTGTTTTTTGTGCCCACAAGATTGAAATGGATATTGGAGACTCTCAGTGGTCTCATGGGCCTAGTGATAAGAAATGGAAAATAGAGAACAACATGGGTGGTTCATTAGAAAAATCCCATGATGGAAAGAATCCTCACTTTCCCCTTTGCAAGAATTGTGGGAAGAAGCATCTTGGTGACTGTCTCAAGGGAACCATGTTTTGCTTCAAATGCAGGATGTTTGGTCATCTAGACAAGAAGTACCAATGGGATATGAAAAATCTTGCTAATGTTGAAGAAGAACAGAAGGTTCATATCAACACTTAGCCTACAGTGCAGTGTTTTAACTTCAAGGAGCTTGGGCATTATGCAAACAATTTCCCTAAGCTGAGGGTTGTCGGAGGCAATTAGCAACAACCTCCAAGGAAACAAGGAAGGTCTTATGCTATCACTACTGATGAGGTGGAGCCGGAAAATGATGTGGTGACAGGTACGATTGTTATTTATTCAAGAAAAGCGAACGTACTATTTGATTCTGGTTCTACGCATTCTTTAATATCATGCAAGTTTTGTAGAACTATTCAAACACCACATCAAAATTTCGAGGAAAAGTTATCTGTGAGAACATCGAATGGGGAAATTATCGCATCCATGGTTTATAACTCCTCCCCAGTTAATGTTTGTGAACTGAACCTCCCATAAAATCTTTTCATACTTCCTTTAGTGGAGTTTGATGCTATATTGGGCATGGATTGGCTATCTTTGTACAAGGCCAACATCAATTGTTGGGAAAGGGAGATTACTCTTCACATCCCGAAGCATCCTTCGATTCTTTACAAGTGCACGGAGAAAGATGAGTCTCCTCTAGAATCTTCCTCTCAATTTTGGATATTTCTTCTTTATGAGCATGCATACCTAGATCAAATGATTTAGAAAAAGGAGAGGATCATGCTTGAAGACATGTTCATCATGAGGGATTACATTGATGTATTCCCCGAAGAGTTGTCTGGTATTCCCCCTGACTGGGAGGTTGAGTTCTCAATTGAACTCATCCCTAGATCTCTTCCAATATCAAAGACACCTTACAGAATGTCCACCGTAGAGCTAGAAGAGCTAAAGAAGCAGTTACAGGAGAATATGGAGATGGTTTTTATATGCCTAAGTGCTTCACCATGGGGTGATCCAGTCATCTTTGTCAAGAAAAAGGATGGATCAATGTGCCTCGGCATTGATTATCTTAAGCTCAATAAAATCACTATAAAGAACAAGTATCCCCTTCCATGGATAGATGACTTGTTCGATCAGCTTCGTGGGGCCAGTTATTTCTCTAAGGTGGACCTTCAGTCGGGATATCACCAACTAAAGGTGATGAAGGAAGATATACCCAAGACTGCCTTTCGAACAAGGTATGGACACTATGAGTTCATAGTGATGCCCTTCGGACTCACTAATGCCCCAGAAATTTTCATGGATTTAATGAATAGAGTCTTTAGAGATTACCTCAACAAATTTTTGGTGGTCTTTATTGATGATATTCTGATATACTCCAAGAGTAAAGAGGAACATGAGGAGCATTTGGAAACTGTGTTAAAGAATTTGAAAAGGGAGAAGTTTTATGAAATGTATAGTAAATGTGAGTTATGGATGGAGGAAGTATCATTATTGGGGCATGTTATCACTAGGAAAGGGATATATATGGACCCTTCTAAGATGAAGGCAATTTAAGAGTGGCCGAGGCCAACTACTGTAATGGAGATCCGCAGCTTTTTAGGTCTAGTTGGGTATTATCGACGATTCATGAAGAAATTTTCACGATTGTCAAACCCAATGACCAAGCTGACATGAAAAGGAGTAAAGTTCATCTGGACATAGGAATGTGAAGACTGTTTCAAGGAGTTGAAAAATATTCTTATCACTGCACCAGTACTCACACTCCCTTAAAGTGGATAACTCTTTGTGGTGTATAGTGATGGTTCTAAGAAAGGATTAGGCTGTGTGCTAATGAAAAATGATAAAGTGATAGCCTATGCCTCAAGGAATCTGAAAATACATGAGCAAAACTATCCCACGCATGATCTGGAGTTGGCGGCTGTGATCTTTTCATTGAAAATCTGGCGGCATTATCTCTATGGGAAAAAATGTGAGATATATACTGACCACAAGAGTCTCAAATATATATTCACACAGAAAGAGCTTAATATGTGCTAAAGAAGATGGACAGAGCTCATCAAGGATTATGACTTCTCAATCCACTATCATCCTGGTAAGGAAAACAAGGTGACAGATTCTCTAAGTAGAAAGGATCCTTTATCTTTATCAATGATGAGAATTGAAACAGATCCGATCTTCTTGGATTTGAAGAGGATGGACATTGGAATCATTAAGGGAGGAACATCATCAATAGTTTCTCAAATGATTGATCAACCATCCCTCTTGGAGAAAATAAAAGTTGATCAAAGAAAGGATATGGAAATTCAGAAAAGGGTGGAAGCTGTTAAAAATGGGAAATCCTCTGATTTCAAAATTGACAAGGAAGGAGTTGTAAGATTTGGGACACGATTATGTGTACCATCTGATCTAGAGATAAAGAAGGAGCTATTGAATGATGCACATAGCTCAAACTTCTCTATCCATCATGTGATTACCAAAATGTACCGTGATCTACGAGAACACTTCTTGTGGGATAATATGAAGAAAGAGATTACGAAATATATATCAAGGTGCTTGGTATGTCAGCAAGTTAAATCTGAGTGACAAAATTCCAACAGTATGATGAAACCATTGCCTATACCCATGTGTAAATGGGAAAATGTTACTATAGACTTTTTCATGGGTCTCCCGAAGACATCAAAGGGAAATAATGTGATATGGGTTGTGGTTGACTGACTCACCAAGACATCCCATTTCTTCACTATTCAGGAAGATCTCTCACTTGAAAAACTTGTAAAGATATATGTGAAGGAAGTGGTGAGACTGCATGGTGTTCCACTCTCAATTGTCTTTGACCGTGATCCAAGGTTCACATATAAATTCTGGAGGAGCCTTCAACATTCTTTGAGTGCT
This sequence comes from Viscum album, assembly GCA_963277665.1. Taxonomy (NCBI): domain Eukaryota; kingdom Viridiplantae; phylum Streptophyta; class Magnoliopsida; order Santalales; family Viscaceae; genus Viscum; species Viscum album. The sequence goes on along the minus strand of OY728141.1, from coordinate 1,425,920,633 downwards.
GAATTAAATTTCAGCACGACCTATCACCCCCAAACTGATGGCCAGTCTGAAAGAACTATTCAGACGATTGAAGATATTCTTAGAGCCTACTCTCTAGAATTCAAAGGTGGATGGGATCAACATATCAAATTGGTTGAGTTCTCATACAACAATAGATTCCACTCAAGTATTCATATGGCTCCATATGAAGCTCTGTATGGAAAGTGTTGTAGAACTCCAACCTGTTGGGATGAAGTTGCAGAAAGAAAGCTACTTGGACCCGATCTTGTTCAAGAGATGACAAAGAAGGTTCAAGTCATCCAGAAACACATCAAAGATGCCCAAAGTCAGCAAAAGATCTATCCTGACAACCATAGAAGGGACTTGGAGTTCGATGTTGGAGATAAAGTCTTCCTTCTAATATCTCCATGGAAGAGAGTCATGCGATTCGGGAAGAAAGGGAAGCTAAGCCCAAGGTACATTTGCCCCTTTGAGATCCTTGAATTCATAGGAGCCATGGCCTATCAGCTTGAAATTCCACCAAATATGGCTTGTGTTCATGATGTTTTTCATGTATCACTCTTGAGGAAGTACATACCTGATCCCTCACATGTACTAAACTCAGAGGTGGTGTAGTTGGAAGATGATCTCTCCTATGAGGAGCAGCCAGTAATGATTCTGGATCGGAGAGATAAGGTTCTACGTAACAAGACAACCCATCTTTTCAAAGTGTTGTGGAGGAACCAAAAGATTGAGGAAGAAACATGGGAATTGGAGGAAGCAATGAAGGAAAAGTACCCGCACCTATTTTTGTCTTAGTATGTAAAACCAAATTTCGAGGGAGAAATTTCATAAGGGGGGAAGAATGTAACGACCCGAAGTTTTTCAATAGAAATTCCCTTATTATATTTATGTCAAAAAATCACATTAAAGCACAACATAATGAACTACTAAGTGATAAGTTACCTTTAAACATAAGTTTGTCACTTCTGTGTTTGGAATTTCGAAAATCTGGCATACACGGTTGTGTTAAAGTTGTTTTTTGAAGTCTAATAAAACAAAAATATTTTTTAGTGAATAGTAACCTACCCTAATGAATAGTAGCATACCCTTACAAATAGTGATATAACATAATGAATAGTAACACCACCTATGATAGTATAAAAGAAATATTCAAGTTGGAAGTACAATATACCTATGTTTTAGAATGAGTTAATTCATGTTTTAAATCTGGTTTTGATAATAAAATATGATTTTAATTAAATATTAAAATAATAATATTTAGAAAATTATTTTTGAAAAATTAACTTCATTTTTGGATTTTACACATCAAAAAATGGTTAGCGTGAATTTTTGGGATTTTTCTGAAATACTTGAATTTTTGATAAATAGTAAAATACGATAAATTACAATAAATGCTAAATAATACATAATAGGTGATGTATGGATGATGTAAGATGATAATCCCGAATAATCCTTGATTATTTTCGTATATTTGATGATAATTATCAATTATTCATAGTCTTGTCCTTAAATAATAAACTAATACTTAAAATAATGGGAAAAACCTCCCCTCCCTCACTATAAATACCCCCTCTCTTTACCTCTTTCCCACACACCACTCAAGCCTTGTGCCTAGCCCAATTTCTGCCCAAAAATCCTCCCAAGATCCTTCCCCACGTCCAAGGCCTATAGGTCTTACCAAAAGTCCAAAATCAAAGGCCTTAAGAGGGATCTCAAAGAGAGGAGATCAAAGGGTAAGGGTCCCCTTTCATTTTCAAGCGTTTTGTTTTCAATTTCCTTATTTTATTATTCCATCTTCCCCTTCCCTTATCCAAAAGTCATGAAAGATCCAGAATATCATATATTCTGGATGTTAATCATGTTTATGTAAAAAATCAATCATCATGCTTCTTCTCCTCTCCCTCACGTTCTAAAATTAAAACACCGTCCGTGATTGACATCGTAGATAATGTGTTTTCAATTTATTTTATCATCTTTGTTTCTGGTCATGAAACCATTTATGTTATGGTTGAAAAATATTATTATGTATGTTATATATCCTATTTATGGTTCTGGAATCTTTATACACTCATGATATCAAATAATAATACAAAACAAGTTAATTATGGGTAAAATCGCTAAAATTAATTCAAGCATTTATCATTAATGTCTTATGTCATGGTTCTCTTTCACTCCAATTAACCAAATTAATTTGGTAACCTTTTGGATGTTCATTAATTCTATATAAAATCAATTCTGGACAACCAATTTCATCTTACATTTTATCTGAACCTAAATACAAGTGAACTTATCATTAAAACCAAGGAAACAAACGGACCCGAACCATGAAATTGAGCCTTATAATCAATAAAAATGGGTATGAATGAACTTAAAAAGGTTATAATAAATATTTTACATGTATATAAGGTTCTGGAACTATTGATTAATAAACCTAATTTGACTATTCAGGTCATTAATATCAAGTGGAGAACACCAACGGACTTAAGGTAAGGGATCCTTCCCTTTTCTCTCTTAATCAAGATTGTCCTCTAAAATTTTCCTTTTTATGTGTACTAGAAAATGATAGGGTATGTTTAATAACCTCACACATACTTCCTTAAAGATTTATAAGTGATGATAAACCCCATTTATCTCTCATAAATCCCTCTTGGTCACACCCGACAACATGCCGATAAAATCATAACGAATTCTACCCGAACCTTCTTTGTTCTTTCAGGTTGCCTTATCTTTATTTCAAAATGGTGTTATCTTATCCATATATGATAGTCTTATGAATTCTGGTTATTTTTACAAGATTCTTATATCAAGACACTTTCATCACATTCTTTTTGGGATATACATGATTTTGAAAGATTCTCTCCTTAGAACTTTCCGATAAGCAAACCTGTTTTAAGGGGACTTCCCAAAATTTTTACCAAAATTTCAAGTGAACTCTATCATATGTTTTAAAACACCATTTTATTTATAAAATCAGTATTTTTATTATAAAAACCTTCTTGTTTAAATTCGGGTTTTATATAAAATAATTTCTTGTTTTCTATTTGAAAATCTCTAGAGTGTTTTCCCTAAGACCACACAAAATTGTTTTAATGCTAATGTTTCTAAAATATATTTTTTTGTATGTTTTCACTTATATTTGACACCAATTACCATGTTATATGCCTATATTACCCTATTAATGTTCGCGTATGTTCTAAATCCTTTCCATTCATGGACACTTTCGTGATACGCCTATTGGATATGTTTGGTGTCATGATTGTGGTACCCAATTCTTTCCATGGGTACCCTTATGTTTGTGTATGGTTGAATATGTATGATTGTATATATGGTAAGAATATTTATGTGGAAAGGATATTCATGAATATGTTGAGATGGGTGCACCCATATAGTTCCCCAATGCATTGGGTAAGGTTAAGTCTCATGAGATGCGATGTGAAACGAGATTGGCGGTTAGCCTTGACCCGTACTAAAATGGGAAATGGGATTGGCGGTTAGCCTTGACCCATACTAAAATGTGAAACGAGATTGACGGTTAGCCTTGACCCATAATAAATATATGATTTAATATTCTTCCACATTTATATGATTCCATGTTTATTTTATCCCATGCTTATATTAAATGATTTCATAAGTTTCATGCTTTGGATATCATTATGGAATGCCTCTTAATTCATGTTCTTGAGGTGTATCCTTATGTTTATTCCCTTACTGGGAATTTTTAGCTCATCCATTTGTTCATGTGTTCCCCAGGGTACCCTATGCATATGTAAGGGCTCAATGAATGTTAGGAGATCATTATGGAGATTAAATAAAGAAGTGTTTTTTGGCCCCATGTTTTATGTTATATGTACCTAGTCTTTCAAGACACCAGACTTAACGATCCTTGGATTGTAATCTGATGATGAATTATGTTTAAAATCATGAAATGTTATATGTAAAAGGCTCAGGTTGCTATATTTTCACTGTTTACATTTGTCATCTCCTCTTTGTACTTTGTGTTTATTGTCAATAAATTTTAGGATCATGAGTTATAACACATGGTTCGCGCCGTCTTGTTATAATAGGTTGGGTCAAAGCCCCTATATATACCCATATATTTATATGCATTTATATATTTTTATGTTTATATTATATATATATATTCATATTTATTTCTATGTTCATATCTATTTAAAATTATTTAAATGCATCTGTATATTTACATCTATTTATAGTTATATATATTTATATCTATGTATATATTTACTTCTATTTATACATTTATACATATTTATATAATTGGATATTAATTACATATTACATGTTATTCATATTGATTAATAAATTTCAATTATTATATTATATATATTTATATATTTACACACATATAAATATAAATATATTTATATTTTTATATATTTGTAATATGTATTAATTATTAATAATTAATTGAAATATAAAAACAGGGGAACACACATATATATACATAACTATTAGTAATAAATAATAAATAATTAATAACTTATAATAAATAATAACTATTTACAAATTGATAATAACTAGTTAATTTTAAACATAAATAATTACTAATTAATAAGAAATAATTAATTTTTAACTATGACTAATTATTAATTATTAATTATCAATTATAAATTATTAGTTATTTTAAAATATTATTAATCTTTAGTTATTTTAAATTATTATTAATTGTTAGTTATTAATAACATATTGATATACATGTACATATATGAATAAATAAATTATTGTTATTATTTATTATTATTATTATTAAATTTTAATATTTAGTGGTAGTTTTATAAAAACCGTCATTAAATAAAATAATGATTTTTTTTTTAAAAAAAATGATAAAATTAAATAAAAAAAATTAGTATTCAGTTAGGGTTTAAACTGAAACTAAAAACAACCCATAAATGAAAGAGGTTTTTATAAAATAATGTCGTTTAGCAAAATTTTAAACTAAATTTATTTTAAACATGGGGGTTGGGTATCCTATCAACGATACTTGAACCCTTCCTGACAAATAATTAGAAAGGGAATGGTAAAGTCAAACCCTATTTTGTCAGGTCAGGTAAGATTAGATAATTAGTAAATAAGTACCTATTTCTATCCAAGGAGATTTTTCTCATGCCAGGGATATTCAGAAGCTATACTAGACTGATCTGGTTGAGTACGCCTGGGCAGTTGGTGGTGCTCATGAAGATGAGGATGGAGATGGACGAGGGTGTCTCACCCACTACCTTGGGAGGTCACTCATTCTGATGCTCTTCATGGAAGAGGATTCCAGAACATGACAGCCATGGAAAATGAGATCACAAATACCCCATTCACGACTGTCATTGGCTGCCGCTCAAAGAAGTCCATAGGTATTTTTGATGATACCCAGCCGTGTTTTTTTATACGCTTTCTTATTTTTTTTAAAACAGCCTAGGTTAATGTTTTTTTAAAAATACACTTTAAAGGTGGAATCATCGATGCTTCTTTTTCCCTAAAACAATATTTTTTTTCTATTTTAATTATTATTTTTATATATTTATAATTTTAATGTTTTATTATGATGTTGTTATGGTTATATATATATATAAATAAAACTTAATGTTTCAACCTAATTTATCTTTTATTCAAGTACATGACTTTTCTAACCTATAAAATATAAACTATAAGATCGATATGAATGGCATTTTAAACATTATCAAACATAAAATAAGTAGTTGAAGATAAAAAAAATTCTTAAAAAATGTTGATAAAAAATAACTTATCTTCTTTCTAATCCACCCACTTGAAACTTAAAAATGTTTCAAGTATGTGACTTTGCTATCCTATATAATATAAACTATAAGACATATATGAAAATAATTTTAATAAATTATTAAATATATAACAAGTATTCAAAAATAAAAATAATTTCATAAAAAATGTTGATGAAAAATAATTTATAAGCTTTCCAATCCACCTACTTGAAACTTAAGAATGTTTCAAGTACATGAATTTTTTAGCCTATATAATATAAACTATAAGAAAAATATGAATAAAATTTTAAACATTGCTTAAATATATAACAAGTAGTCGAAAATAAAAATAAATTCTTAAAAAATGTTGATGAAAAATAATTTATAACATTTCTAATCCATATACTTGAAACTTATAAATGTTTCAAGTTCGTGCCTTTTCTAGCCTATATAATATAAACTATAAAAAAATAGGAATGAAATTTTAAACATTGATTAAACATATAATAAATAGTTGAAAATAAAAATAATTTCTTAAAAAATATTGATGAAAAATAATTTATATACTTTCGAATCCACCGATTTAAAACCTAAAAATGTTTCAAGTATGTGCCTTTTCTAGCCTATATAATGCAACGTATAAGACCGATATGAATGAAATTTTAAACATTGGTTAGACATATAATAAATAGTTGAAAATAGAAATAATTTCTTAAAAAATGTTGATGAAAATTAATTTATAATCATTCGAATCCACCTACTTTAAACCTAAAAATGTTTCAAGTACGTGCATTTTCTAGCCTATATAATATAAAATATATGAATGATATGAATTAGATTTTAAAAATTGATTAAACATATTAAAAGTAGTCAAAAATAAAATTAATTTCTTAAAAAATGTTGATGAAAAAAAATTTATAAGCTTTCTAATCCACCTACTTGAAACTTAAAAATTTATCAAGTACATGCCTTTAGTAGCCTATATAATATAAACCATAAGACTGATATGAATAAAATTTTAAACACTGATTAAAAATATAACAAGTAGTCGAAAATAAAAATAATTTCTTAAAAAATGTTGATGAAAAATAATTTATAATAGTTCTAATCCACTTGCTAGAAACTTAAAAATGTTTCAAGTATGTGCCTTTGTAGCCTATATAATATAAACTATAAGACTGATATGAATGACATTTTAAACATTGATTAAACACATAAAAAATAGTTTAATTTTTAATTTTTATTTATATGGGTCTTATAGTTTATATTTTATAGGCTTTCAAAGTCAAGTAGGTGGCTTAGGATCCTCCTTGACATTTATTATTTTCACTCGCACTTCTAAGTTACTTTCCTTAAATTTTTTTCATTATCATTTATTTATTTTATTTATGAAACTCTTTATTTTAAAAAAAGTTTTATATGATTAGGCTGTATTTTAAATTTTATTTAAATTACTTTTGTACTGTATATTTTTTTATCTTTTACAATTGTTTACTTGAAATTTACTAATTATTTATATGTTTCAAGTAGTCGACTTTGAAAGCTGTAAAATATAATATATCCATAAAATATAAATGAAAACTGAAATACTGGATAAAAATATAAGAAGATATTAGTAATAATACTATTTTCATTTCAGTTGACATAAAACATGTAAATGAACATGTACAATCAATGTCTATGTCTATGGCAAGGAGATTCTGTCCCACATGGTGGTCTGCGAATAAGACGTCCACATCGAGTGCGTAGTGGAGTCTAATGACCTAGAGAGGGATGATCCTTGGGCACTGGAACATCGAATGGTGCATCCTCTATCTATGTGTCAGTGGTAGGAGCTGTCAACTGCATCTCGTACTGCCCTCCATATCCTTCTCCCACTAGGGTGGTAGAAGGACCTTCCATCATTGTAGTGGGGAACCAAGCCTGCGATGGAGCTATACCCCAAGCCTGCGATGGATCTGGAACCCAAGGCTGCGATGGATCTAAACCCCAAGGCTATGATAGATCTGGAACCTAAGATGAAGAGAACTACGGATATCCTATCAGGAATGATGAATCCCATGCCACCTGAGGCACATCCTAAATCGGTTGATCCTGGACTACTAGAGGGATGACCTCTGCCTGTGGAACAGGTGAGACCTCATATGAAGCACGCCACTGTATATGTCACCATGGTCATGGCTCCCCAGCAACAACAATAGATGTAGAATATTCCTATGGGTCATGAACCTCCTCTCTCCCGGAGGATGCTCGAAGATGCTCTCGGAAAGAACATGAAAAGATTCTCTCGCCTCCAGTGTTGTAGCATGGACGACTGCCCGGCTAAAGACCCCCCTCTCTTCATCACTCATGTAAACAAGTTGTTTTGTGTGACTGCCCTGTAAATAGATTCAAATTGAATTTAAGAATTGTTAAATAAATAAACTAATGAAAATTTATTAACACACCATCCTCTGCATCTCTATGCCAGGTCGGGTAAGATACAATATAGATTTCAGTCTATACTAGGTCTCATACTCAACCTAATATGAAAGAAAGAATCGATTCATAGGGATACTCTGAATACAAAACTCTGCACATCTGTTCCAGTAGTCGATAAAGTGGGTAAGTCATCAGGGCCAGTCCTTATCCTGCCTCCCTATCGGGGCCAGTCCTTATCCTGCCTCCCTATCGACGACAATGGAATTGGCTGAGTACAACAAAAATAGCGCATGAATCTGTTAGGCTTCTGCCACTCAATAATATGGAAGTGAATGAGAAGCACTACAACCATAGAATCCTCAAGCCCAAGAGTACAATATGTTGGCAACTAGTCAATAATAGTCTAGTATGGAAGCCATGAAACCTAAAATGACATGTGGCTTTGTCAAAAATCGCCTAACTAAAAACCAAAATTGTAACATCCTTAACCCAGTTACCCAGAGTTGGTGCATTATTAAATAACATTTGAATGATCACAAGAGATAAAGTCTCTTAAGACTGATTATTTTAGTATCCTTGGAAGTACTAGGTACATACATAAGTTTTATATTACATCATAAAACAACAACAATAATGTGTACCCTTTGAACACACTCATATCCCTTAACCTATCCCTGTAGGTAAAACATAATATACTTAACACCTGGGAAAAAGAAAACATAAGGGGTGAGCTCAAATTCTTAGTAAGGATAACAATATATCGAAAACTATCATAAATAATCATAAACATTTAAGGCAATGTATAAGATTAAAACACAGGTTTTTTAAACTTGAACTTCATCATAATATGGCAAAGATAAATCAAATAGTGCCATTTACTTATTCACATGGACATTCTACTAGTCTAATAATCACATGTAATATCAATAGATAAACTCATAATGATGGAATACATAATGTCTAACATAATAACCACATAGTCAAGTCCTCGTTCCAAGACTACAAATAAGATTTTGTCAAGGCCTTGTGCCATGGAACTAGTTTGTCTTATGAGACCCATCCGATGCATCGAGGAGCTATAGCGAGATCCACTCATCACTTAGTAAGTCCAATGCATTCATCATATGGAAAGTTTGAAACATAATCTAAACATTCGTATTAAAACTAGCATACGAAATGTCAATATTTTAACCACAAACCATGGATGGTTTAAAAATAGCACATCCACAGTCAAACATAACTCATTAAATTCAATATAAAATATTGTATTATAATAAATCAACCTCAATCAATAATAATGAATTATATTGACAAAGATGAACATAATCAGTAAAACTTTTTGAGATAAATATCCCATTTTTATTCAAAATATTTAAAAGTCTCACTATTTATCAAGAAGCTGTTAAAAATTAGATTTTTGAATCAAAGTGACCCATACCAATTTGAAACCATTAAAAGGAATTTTAATTTTAAAACATTCATGTTCATATAAATAAATCATTAGAACCATTTTTAAAACATTGACATTAATGAGAAAGATTTAGAAGAATAAATCTTTAAAACATTTAAAATGATATTTTAGTTAGAGTTACTAACCAAATGAGAGACGCGTGAATAAAAATAATTGAGGTAATATAAACATTATAATATAATGAGAATAAATGGATTCATGATATACTATGTCAAAGTATAGTATATACACCATATAAAAGTGAATTGATACATAACAACAAAGAAGTATCAATGGAATGTAAATTGAGATGAAATCCTTTATAAAGACAGTATTCTTAGGTTAAGGGTAAATCAATGACATAATTATGTGTGAAAAATATAAATAAACTCAATATGATTAGATATTTAGTATAAATCAATCATAGGACATTCACACATATTCTTTTAAAAACAACACCAATGACTTGGATGTTTAACTCAATGAATGGAAATTGAGTTAAGATTACTCTTATCAAGTTCATATCAATGATTTGAGAATTTATCAATGGATTTATTACATGTATCAAAATTATATACACAAAAAGGGGAGTTTAAATAACTACATAAATAAATAAATAGTGATTTCACACATAATCTTGGAGTAAAATAATCAATGAAGTTTGAGTAAAACCCAATGAGTGGAAATTGAAATTAGAAATTCCCTTACTGATTTGGTAAATTATGAAAGATACACCTCATGAAAGAAGTATCATACAATTAATATGTAAATAACCATAAATTAAAGTATATTAAATGAAGAATAAAATCATGGTAGTACATACATCACACAAAAAGGAAATAGTGGAAAATATAGCATGAATCTCACAGGAATAAAAATTGAGATGAAAACCCATTACCTTGTACTTTTACTTAGTCAAGGGTATGTTAAAATCCTTTATAATAGTTAAATAATTGTTTTTTAAATTATAAAATAACCAAATAACTAAATATTATATCATATATTATCTTCTAATATTTCTTTGTTAATAATATTTCAGTAGTATCATTGTTTCTGGTGTTAACTGATTCAATTTCCTTTATATTTTTTGTTACGTAAGTAATTTTTTATGGATATGATGTATTTGATTCATATAAATAATTATTTTAAGTTCTTAAACATTATTTTTAATCATAAAATGATAATTATTCTTTAATGGTTATGATGGGGAATGAATTTCATCGTGTTCGTGGAGACGGTAATCCGTACGTACGCACGAGCGATAATATCATCCCATTGATGGTGAAATCATATTTAATTGGATGGTATATCATATATACATAATCATTAACTTGTTATATTTTTTATTTACATCAATTATACTCATTGTTATACCCATCTAAATAATGATGTTTTGAATAATAAACTACACCATGACGTGGAGACGGTAGGCAGTACATACGCACATATGGTGACTTTGTCATTCATAGGATGAATAGAATAATGAATATGGTTTTACCATATTTAAAATAACATCACAGTATTTATAAGGCACTTGAGTCATTATTTTGGTATGGAAACAAAAAAGTAGTAAGTGAAAGATGAAAATAACTTTGAAAGAGGTGATGAAATCATTACATCTTCTTCGGGTGCATTCTTTTTATATATAATCTTATTATAAAATGGATCCAATGAATTAAATTGGAATAATATATATATAATTTATATATTTTTAATTTAAAATAAATTTAAATAAAAAATAATTTTTTACATAAAAAAGTCCATTTTTATGTACTATGCAATATTTTTCACTATTCATCAAAAATTGAATGTTTTCATAAAAACACCAAAAATTATGCCTAAGATAATTCTTATATTCCAAATTCAAAAATTATTTCTATTTTACCAAATTCAAAATATATAATATTCATTAATTAATTTAAAATTATTTTTCGTTGTCAAAACTAGAAAGCAGATTTTTGGGAAGTAAAATGTATTAAAAGATTGATATGTGTTTATGTCAAATTTAAATATAAAATTAATTCCTATGACCAAAATTGGATTAAATTATAAACATATAATCTAATTATAATTCCAAACTATTCAAATTTATAGTTTTACACTATAATTTTTTTTATTAAAAAAGTTGTTTTCAATTAAAATTTAGTATTTTTTACTATTCATGAAAATATGAAAGTTATTAGAAAAATAGTAAAGATTTATCCAAACTAAATTTTTATGCCCTGATTCTAAATAAGAATTTAATTTCATCAAATTGAATATATAAATGTGTCAAAAATTTTATTTAAAAATGGTTCCCCATTAAAAGAAGGAGAAACTCCATTTTTTGAAAAATACATATTTTATCTAAAAAATAGAATTTGTCCTTATATTATATCTAAGAAACACAAAAAATGATTGTAAAAATTATATGGTATATATATAAAATTCAAAATTTGGTTATTACTATTCATAACCGCTTTTTTAAATGGCTAGTTTGATAGGTTGTGGTGCGCTTGAACTCGGTGTTGCGTACTTCGCAAACTATCATATTATTGAAAGAGAAATGTACCATGGAAGCTTGGGGTGTTACATTCTTCCCTCCTTCAATAAATTGCGTCCTCACAATTTTAAATTTTTCTTTGGAAATAAAATGTTAAAAAATAGAATATACCTGTGTGGAAAACCCACATTGAAAATATGGTTGATAAAATTTAGTCTTAATAAGAGGGAAATGAAAATGAAAAAGTCACCAAAAAATTAGGATTTTGAATAGGATAACATTGGTGGAAATTATAATTGAAGGAAAAACATAAATATTTATAAGGAGTGATTGAGGTCTTCAATCAAAAATAAGTGAATGGAAAATTGAGGGTCTTAAAGCCATAAATCTATAATGATTTAAAATATCACCGGTTAAACAAAACATAAGGTATTATGATAACACGTTTTTGGTTTTAATATCTTTTCCCTAATGTTTAAGAATTATTTTATTCATAGAATAATAAAAAACAATACTTGAGAAGTAGAGTTCCCTCCTTTAACTAATTTAAACCACAAACTCATCTTTCACTCCAAAAGATAAGTATTCAAGATGACTTGGTCACATATGAATTTCTATAATCAACTTCTAGAGAATCACATAATCCAAAAAAGATAAACTATATATTTCCCTTGTCTTTAGATATTAACCACAACCAAAATAGTTAGTACAAGATCAGATGATCCCCAAAAAGGATAATCCTTTATTGAATAAAATACTACTCTTAATCTAAAAAATTAAACAAACAATACACAAAGTTCAACAAAGACCATTAAAAGAAACAATTGTCCTTAAAATTCTTCAAAATAATCCAAACTAAGTTTGAAACCCAAAATTCAGAAGAATTTTATCACATAGTCTTCCATGATAAATCTTGACATTTATCTCCAAATAACATCGACTACTATTAATGTCACATACTTAAAAGTAATTAACCTAATCACATAATCTCTATGATGGGTTAATCATTTTTCATAAATAACCCAAATCTTTATAAGTCCACAAAAAAACATACATTCTTCCAAAATAAAAAATCCACCATTACACAAATGAAATCCCATAGTATTTTATTTTCCTTAGACATATTGTGTTCCCAAAAGAGCTAACATCTTCCAAAATAACATTTATCACTTAATCACCAAATCATTTTCCTATAATAAGGATAAATAATAAGTTCCCAAAATCAACATATTCTTTATCCACAAAATCATTTAACTAAAACGAATTATTCATACTAACCAGGGACTTCACGTAGTCCAGTGGTAGGTGATAAATCCCAGTCACACTTTAGTTGTGGATTTGATTCCTGCAGCTTTGTTCAAAGCGACGGGTTGTCACAAGGTCTGCGTGTTGTCCTTCTACAAAAACTATATAATTTTATAACATTCCAAAAAATGAGATAAATTCCTCAAAAATAACAATAATATATTTTAACCACGAATTTTATCTCATACCTTTCATTTTCTTTCCAAAAAGTAATAATCTATAATTGAATCCAATTCAAGGATCATATAAACCCAAATGGTTCTTTATAACTATATCCAAAAAATAAAAGATAATTCTTCCTCAAATATAATTTTCACATAAAAAACTACAAGTTTACACATACAAGAGAAAAGTCTTCCAAAGTAATCCCATCAACAAAGAGAATTAATACTTTTAAACCTTTCGTCATTTATTTATTTCCACATAGGTTCTTCCTTTAAAAAGATATTATCCTATAAAATAAGACATTGAATCGAGTAATTCCCAGGTCCCCTACATTTACGGAAGATGAATGTAAATGGATTATTAGTATAAGGCCCCAGCCTTAAACCTCACTTAATATTGAATTAAATGAATAATTCACATTGAAGATCTTTTCATGGTTTAGAGTTTTATAGAATTAGGACATAACTATTATATCTCAAAAGATTAAAAAGTAGACACTTCTACTAAGTTTCCATAAAATAAACTCTTAAAATGAAACATGTTTAGTTCCATGTTTTAGATAGCACGACTTTCCCTTGATCCCATCCTTGACCCTATTGCACATTAAGTCCTGTGAAAAACATTTCAAAAAAACTTGGGGTGAGCATAAAAATCTCAGTAAGGGATACACAAAGAATGAAAACTGTTAGTTTTTTAAAACAACAAGTAAACCATGTATACTTTATCAAAGTAATACTTTTTCACCTTTATGAAGTAGTAAAAAACTCTTCAATGAATAAAAGATCATTACTTACCCTTTTGTAACCAAATGATTACAATAAAAACCATATAAAGAACACATAACATAAAAAAAGGTAACTTGGGACATAAACATACTTGAATGGAATAACCATATGGTCGACATCCACACATACTTAATGGAATAGCCATACGGCCGACTTCCATACCCAATGCATTGGAGGTTATAACGTAACCACTCATCCTGGTATTCACGGCACCATCCGTCATATGGTTTATCACGTAACCACCCGTAAAATGTCCAAGTAACATCATTACGCATAAAATATTAAAAATATAAACATTTCAATAAAAACATTTCATTTTCAATCATAATAAGTAATTCCAAGATATTTAATTAATCGATCCATTTTCAAAAACCATTTAAAATAGATTTTTGAATCAAAGTGTCCCATAACACTTTAAAGATTTTAATGGAATTATAATTTTAAAACATTAATGTCCATATAAATAAATACTGAAAACCATTTTGAAAACATGGGCATTAAAAATAAAGATTTAGATTAATGAATCTTTAAAACATTTAAAATGATATTTTTGTTAAATAGTTTTTAACAAAATGAGAGACTATTAAATACAAATAATTGTGGAATAACATTTAATCTGAGATTTATAATATCCTGAGAATAAAGGGATTCATGATATAATATGTCAAAGGACAGTATACACACCATATAAGAGTGAATTGGTGCATAACAACAATGAAGTCTCAATGGAAATGTAAATTGAGATGAAATCCATTATAAAAATGGTGTCCTTAAATTAAGGATAAATCTATCACATAATTATGTGTGAGAAATATAAATACACCCAATATAAGTGGATATTAAGTGTGAAACAATCAGAGGTCATTGACACATATTCATAGGATGACATGTTCAAGAAGTACTGGTTGAACCCAAAGAAATCGAAATTGGGTTAAGACGTTCCCTTGTAAAGATTCGATAGCCTAAGGGCGTCACTTCGAAATTCAGAAAATTAGTAGATGAGAGAGATAATGGTATCTAATCACTTAGACATAAACTTTACATAAATAAGGATATATAAGAACATATCCCAACATAATAATATGTAAATTAAAAGACATAACAAAATAAGTCTTTTAAAAAGAGGAGGGTGAAAGGTTCCCTTTCCGACTTGGGTAACTTTCGAAACATACAACCCATGAAAGAAGGACTATAAAACATTGATTTAAATACTAATAAACGAAATTATATCACACCTATATTAGAATAATGGGCAGTACATACACCACTCAATGGAAATGGTGGCAAATGTAGCATAAATCTCACGGGAATAAAAGTGAGATGAAAAATCCCTTACGAAAACTCAGTAGCCTAACGACGCCACTTAAAACTTCCAAAAATGGATTTATGAGATCAAATAGGGTCTCTCATAATATGAACAAAAAAATTACAGTATGATGAATATGAAATAACATCACCAAACACAATAAGGATGATCTTATAAGAAATAACATAAAAGAGAGTACTTAAAAAGAACGAGAGAGGTTGGATCCCTTACCTCGTGTCCGACATGACTCGATCGTTCTTTAATCTCCTGAATAATAAAATTTGGTCAATTTATAAATGATTAAGGAAATAATTTAAATATTATTATTCAGTTCATATCACATATTATAATTTTATAATAATTGGTTAATAAAGTGAGTTCATATCAGACATTTTTGTCAATGTTCGGTAAATGAGTAAAAATTGAACTTGTTGGAAAAGAATTTTCCATGTAGTTATAGGTACATAATCTCCAGAATAGTATTAATGTTTTAAATATCATATATATCCAGTATATATTCATTTTTTACTATTCCATAACATTTGGAGATAAAAAATTAAAAGCATTGTTCATGGAGACGGTAGGTCGTACGTACGCATGAACGCTACTTTCATTTTTTTGTCATAATAATGGAATTAAAGTTAAAAGAGATATATTTAAAGAATTATATAAATCTTTTAGATTTAATATATTACATATATATTCATTATATATATGTACTTATAATAGTACATAACATTTGGAGATAAGAAATGAAATGTACCGTTCATGGAGACGATAAGCCGTACGTACGCATGAACGCTACTTTCATTTCATTTTTTTTGTATTCAATGGAATGAAATAATAATGATATAAAGGTATATTATAATTCCAGTAGGATATCATATGTAATACCATTAATTCCATCCTTTACACGTCCCACATATGTCATTAACGAATCAAATCATTTTGAGGGGGCGGTAGTCCGCACTTCCTAAAATGAAGATATCGCGTTTAACCATAATGGAAACCATAAAGGTATGACATAAATGAAAAATACAGAATATTAAGTAAAACATAAAAATATTATATATAATATATAAATATAGTGACATTTTAATGTCCACCTTTGAGGCTGTTAAAAGAATATTGAACAATCATCGTTTCATGAGGCAGAAATTCACCATCCACAGAAACATTATGTTCATTAACCATTAGATGTTGGTGTGTGTATGTGTATCTCTAATAATTATTATAAAAACATCCTAGTATATTTAAGATACTTTAGTTGTTACAAAATAAAAAAATAAAAAGAGTTTAGGGGGTTGGAGAAGCAAAATAAAACAAAAGAACACAAGTGAAGACGTTACCTTAAAATCGGGTATCTCTCTTTGATTTGAGCTCAAAGGCTTCCTTGGGAAGACTTCTACCCAAAGTGAGGCTTCTAGGAGTAATAGAGGGATGTGGAGAGACAAAATAAGCAGGGGTTGGACGAGACAAAGGCTTGATAGGTGTGGGTAAGGTGGTAGAGGTGGGGCCTTTTATAAGAGAAAAGGAGGGGCACTCTTGGAAAGTTAAGAAAAGATACTTTATTATAAAATGATTTTCAGATAAAAAAGGTCCCACAATTATAACTTTAGAGGATAAGGTGACATGGGTTCGAAATCAACCCATCCAATAGGGTTTTGAAAATTTTAGGTCTTAGATTTTACATTATCGTTTCATTTTATTTAAATCGTTAAATAATGAGGTAATCACTACATCATCACGGTGTCATAAATAAATTAATTTATTTAATGTATAAAAATTATAAAAAAAAAATCATTATGTAGGAAATATTTTTAGCTTTCTAATGAATATTTATAGTCAAACATATTACTTCTATAACCCCATTTAATTTTTTTAGTAAAACAACTCATGCTTGTGACATTTTTATTTTAACTTAAAATAAAAAGTTTTTTATGTTATTTTCCAACCAAAGTGGCTCCATGGGGTCCCCAAGTTGACCCATGGATTGTATTGGTCGGCCATGTCACATAAAATGAGGGTAGGACATGTTTCTAGGTCATTACATATTATTAAAACATTATTTTTACCTTAAATTACACTAATTACCTCTAATCACGATTAAAAACTTAAAAGCTACTATTCACCAAAAAATTATTATAATCCCATTGAACCACATTCTACATCCTAATGAAAACCATGTATGTCGGATTTTTGAAATTCAAATCACAGAAGTGGTAAAGTTTCATTTAAACGAAAAATCAGTTTTTAAACAACCACTTAGTGGTTTCACTATTCATCAAAAATTGATGTTTTTCAGAAAAATACCGAAAATTCACCCTATGATATATTTTATATTACAAATTCAAAAATGATGTATATTTTAAAAAATTCACAACATATAAGTTAAATTAATTAATTTAATAATTAATTCCCGCTGTCAGAGCAAATAGCGTGTTTTTATGAAACAATAAGTATCAAAAGATTGACACTAGTTTAAGTCCAATTTCAAGATGAAATTAATTCCAAAGACCAATATTGGATTAAATGGTAAAAATATATTCTAATTTCACTTTAAAACCAATTAAAAAGATAATCTAATCATATAAATAAATTAGATTAAAAAGAGGTTTTGAATTAAAATACAACATTTTCACTATTCATTAAAAAATGAACTTTATCAGAAAAATACCAAAAATTTACACAAAGTAAATTTTGATGTCCCGATTATAAAGTAGAATTTTATTTTGTCAAATATAACACATAAAATTGTCAAAAAGTGGATTTAAAATAGGTTCGTCATCAAAAGGTGGTTAATCGACCTTTTAAAGAATATTAGAATGTTTACGCTTAAAATTAGATTCATTCGCATTTTTAATCCTCTAACATTTATTTTAAAAAGTAAAAATATGTGACAAACATATATAATCATTTTTTAGTTAGTTCCGTTCATTCCCTCCATTACAACGACTAGGCGTTAACTATCATTTAAAATAATGTTATTTTATTATTAGAGTGCAACGTAAGATTCCCAAGAAACTCGTTGTTGCGTATTGGGCACGCTATCGAGCATAGCATCCCCTTTAAAGTAATATTAATATTTTATTCACAAATATGGATAAATATGAAAATTTCATATTATTTATTTACCTGGGGTGTTATATCATTCCCCCCTTTTGGGAATTGCATCCTCGCAATTTTAAAATTGGGCTCGGAAACTTCATTTAAAGCCCCACATCGGAAAAGGAGTGAATTAAACTATCACTTTAAAAGAAATAAAGGGAAGTACAAAGGTCACCCGAGTTAACCCATACTAGGATTACATGTATGAAAACATTGATATGGAAGAAAAAACAAAGGGTCATGTTCTGAGGGAGTGTGATAGAAAACATGTTTAGGAGAAAGTTAGCCACCGGAAAACCACAAACTTATGATGGGTTAAACGGTATTGGATTCCCTAGTAGGAAAAGTTAATGGACAACATTTTTTTAGTTACTTTTCATTGAGGAATTTATTTTTGAGATTAACTAAAACATAAGGAAACATACATATTTGTCATGTTGACTTTCAACTTTTACTATATTTCTTACACGAACTCATATTTTCTCCAAAAGATGAGTATTTAGGTTGACTTTTTTATATTAAGAGAGCTATAATAAACTTCTAAAGAATCACCTAATCCACAAAAGAGAACTATATACTTCCCATGTATTTATAACTTAACCAAAACTAAAACCAAAAGGTTAGTATGAGATCAGATAATACCCAAAAAGGATAATCCATTATAATAAAAAAATCTATTCTTAATCTCCAAAATTTGTCAAACAATACCCAAAGTTCAACAAAGACCATTAAATAAACAATTTGTCCATAAAATTATTCAAAGTAAACCAAACTAAGATTGAAACCCAAATATTTGAAGGATTTAGTCACATAGTCTTCCAAGGTAAAAATTAACATTTATCTCCAAATAACATTTGTTTCTCTTAAAGTATCATATTGAAAATTAATTAACCTAATAACATATCCTCCATGATAGGTTAATAATTTCCATAGATAACCCAAAATAAACTTACTCTTGATTCCTAAAATAATCTAACTAAAAATAATTAGTCAAACTAACCAGGGACTTCACGTAGTCTAGTGGTAGGTGATAAATACCAGTCACACTTTAGTTGTGGGTTCGATTCCCACAGCTTTGTCTGACGCGACGGGTTGTCACACGGTCTACGTGTTGTAATTTTTCCAAAACTACATAATTCTTAGAACATTACCAAAAATAAGATAAAATCTTCAAAAATGATCATAACATATTTTAACCTCAAGTTTATCTCATGCCTTTAATTTTCCATCATATCATAGAGTAACCCATGATTACCTAAAAAGTAAGGATCATATAAACCCTAATGGTTACCTTTATAATTATTACATGAACTTCCACATCGAGTTGGTCATCTCGTACATGATGCATTAGAGAACTCACCATGGTTCAAGTGGTTGATCATGACTCCTTGATAGTTGGTTTAGAACAACCACAAGATTCCTCATTGAATCCCCCATTTCATCCAGTCTCTTAATCAGAGAACCACCACAGTTTCCATCAAACCCATTGTCACTTTGGTGCCTGCTTGATCCATCCATTTACTAAAAACAGAAATTTCAGTGTGCGTATATCAACAAAATCATCATGTACTAATGAGGAAGATAAACACTAAGATATACTTACTCATTCACTTTATCTAAAACTTGGACTCTTTCTGAAATCCTAACCATTATGGTAATGTCACTTATTCTTAGAGAATACCCTAACCTCTAAAGTTATCTAAACCGACATCTGATACCAACTATAAGGCCCCAGCCTTAAACCTTACTTAATATTGAATTAAATGAATAATTCACATTGAGGATATTTTCATGGTTTATAGTTTTAGAGAATTAGTACATAACTATTACATATCAAAAGATTACAAAGTAGACACTTCTACTAAGTTTCCATAAAATAAAAACTCTTAAAAAGAAACATGTTTAGTTCCATGTTTTAGATAGCATGACATTTCCTTGATCCCATCATTGACCCTATTCCACATTAAGTACTGTGAAAAAAATTTCCAAAAAACTTGGGGTGAGAATAAAAATCTCAGTAAGGGATACACAAAGAATGAAAACTGTTAGTTTTTCAAAACAACAAGTAAACCATGTATACTTTATCAAAGTAATAATTTTTCACCTTTATGAAGTAGTAAAAAAATCTTCAATGAATAAAAGATCATTACTTACCCTTTTGTAACCAAAAGATTACCATAAAACCTATATAAAGAACACATAACATAAAAAGGTAACTTGGGACATAAACATACTTAAATTGAATAACCATACGGTTGACTTCCACACATACTTAATGGAATATCCATACGACCGACTTCCATACCCAATGCATTGGAGGTTATAATGTAACCACCCATCCTGGTATTCACGGCACCACTCATCATATGGTTTATCACGTAACCACCCGTAAAATGTCCAAGTACCATCATTACACATACAATATTACAAATATAAACATTTCAATTACAACATTTCATTTACAATCACAATAAGTAATTACAAGATATTGAATTAATCAATCCATTTTCAAAAACCATTTAAAATAGATTTTTAAATCAAAGTGTCCCATACCACTTTAAAGCTTTTAATGGAATTATAATTTTGAAACATTAATGTCCATATAAATAAATACTGAAAAACATTTTGAAAACATGGGCATTAAAGATAAAGATTTATAATAATGAATCTTTAAAAAATTTAAAACGATATTTTTGTTAAATATTTTTTAACAAAATGAGAAACTCTTGAATAAAAATAATTGCGGAATAACATTTAATCCGAGCTTTATAATATCATGAGAATAAAGGGATTCATGATATAATATGTCAAAAGACAGTATGCACACCATATAAGAGTGAATTGGTGCATAACAACAATGAAGTCTCAATGGAAATGTAAATTGAGATGAAATCCATTATAAAAATGGTATCCTTAAATTAAGGATAAATCTATCACATAATTATGTGTGAGAAATATAAATACACCCAATATAAGTGGATATTAAGTGTGAAACAATCATAGTTCATTCACACATATTCATAGGATGACATGTTCAAGAAGTACTGGTTGAACCCAAAGAAATCGAAATTGGGTTAAGATGTTCCCTTGTAAAAATTCGACAGCCTAAGGGATTCACTTCGAAATTCAGAAAATTAGTCGATGAGATAGAGAATGGTATCTCATAACTTGGACATAAACTTTACATCAATAAGGATATATAAGAACATATCCCAACATAATAAGATATAAATTAAAAGACATAACAAAAGAAGTCTTTTAAAAAGAGGAGGGTGAAAGGTTCACTTACCGACTTGGGTAACTTTCGAAACGTACAACCCATGAAAGAAGGACTATAAAACATTGATGTAAATACTCATAAACGAAATTATATTACACATAGAATATAATAATGTGCAGTACATACACCACTCAATGGAAATGGTGTCAAATGTAGCATAAATCTCATGGGAATAAAAGTGAGACGAAAAATCCCTTACGAAAACTCGGTAGCCTAACGACGCCACTTAAAACTTCCAAAAATGGATTTATGAGATAGAATAGGGTCTCTAATAAAATGAAAAAAAAATTACAGTATGATGAATATAAAATAACATCACCAAACATAATAATGATGAGCTTATAAGAAATGACATAAAAGAGAGTACTTAAAAGAACGAGAGAGGTTGGATCCCTTACCTCGTGTCCGACATGACTCAATCGTTCTTTAATCTCTTGAATAATAAAATTTGGTCAATTTATAATTTCTTAAGGACCTCCTTTAAATATTATTATTCAGTTCATATCACATATTATAATGTTATAATAATTGGTTAATAAAGTGAGTTCATATCAGACATTTTTGTCGATGTTCGGTACATGACTGAAAATTGAACTTGTTGGAAAATAATTTTCCATGTAGTTATAGGTACATCATCTCCAGAATAGTATTAATGTTTTAAATATCATATATATCCAGTATATATTCATTTTGTACTATTCCATAACATTTGGAGATAAAAAATTAAAAGCACCGTTCATGGAGACGGTAAGCCGTACGTACGCATGAACGCTACTTTCATTTTTTGTCATAATAATGGAATTAAAGTTAAAAGAGATATATATATTATAATTACAGAATGATATCCATCATTTAGATGTAATATATTACATATATATCCATTATATATATGTACTTATAATAGTACATAACATTTGGAGATAAGAAATGAAATGTACCGTTCATGGGGACGGTAAGCCGTACGTACACATGAACGCAACTTTCATTTCTTTTTTTTTGTATTCAATGGAATGAAATAATAATGATATAAAGGTATATTATAATTACAGTATGATATAATATGTAATACCATTAATTCCATCCTTTACACATCCCACATATGGCATTAACGAATCAAATCACTTTGAGGGGGCAGTAGTCCACACTTCCTAAAATGAAGATATCACGTTTAACCATAATGGACACCATAAAGGTATTCCATAAATGAAAAATACAGAAGATTAAGTAAAAAATAAACATATTATATATAATATATAAATATAGTGACATCTTAATGGCCACCTTTTAGGGTGTTAAAAGAGTATTGAACAATCATCGTTTCGTGAGGCAGAAATTCACCATCCACAGAAACAGTATGTTCATTAAACATTAGATGTAGGTGTGTGTAAGTGTAGCTCAAATCCTTCTTATAAAAACATCCTAGTATATTTAAGATACTGGAGTTTTCAGAAAATAAATAAATAAAAAAAGTTTAGGGGGTTGGAGAAGCAAAATAAAACAAAAGAACACAAGTGAAGACATTACCTTAAAATCGGGTATCTCTCTTTGATTTGAGCTCAAAGGATTCCTTGGGAAGACTTCTGCCCAATGTTAGGCTTCTAGGAGTAAGAGAGGGATTTGGAGAGACAAAATGAGTAGGTTTTGGCCGAGACAAAGGCCTGAGAGGTGTGGGTAATGTGGTAGAGGTGGGGGCCTTTTATAAGAGAAAAGGAGGGGCACTCTTAGAAAGTTAAGAAAATATACTTTATTATAAAATGATTTTCAGATAAAAAAGGTCCCAAAATTATAAATTTAAAGGATAAGGTGTTATGGGTTAGAA
Organism: Viscum album; assembly: GCA_963277665.1. Classification (NCBI taxonomy): domain Eukaryota; kingdom Viridiplantae; phylum Streptophyta; class Magnoliopsida; order Santalales; family Viscaceae; genus Viscum; species Viscum album. The sequence continues at coordinate 1,425,896,783 of OY728141.1, read as the reverse complement.
ATGCACCCATCCAATAGGTTTTTGACAAGTGTAGGTTTTAGATTTTATATTATCGTTTCATTTTATTTAAATCATTAAATAATGAGGTAATCACTACATCATCACAGTGTCATAAATAAATTAATTTATTTAATGTCTAAAAATTATAAAACAAATATCATGATGTATGACATATTTTTATCTTTCTAATTAATATTTATAGTCAAACATATGACCTGTATAACCCCATTTAAAAATTGTTTTAGTAAAACAACTCATGCTTGTGACATTTTTATTTTAACTTAAAATAAAAAGTTATTTATGTCATTTTCCAACCAAAGTGGATCCATGGGGTCCCCAAGTTGACCCATGAATTGTCTTGGTCGGCCATGACACATCCAATGAGGGTAGGACATGTTTCTAGGTCATGTAATATTATTAAAATATTATTTTTACCTTAAATTACTCTAATTACCTCTAATCATGATTAAAAACTTAAAAGTTACTATTCACCAAAAAATTATTTTAATCCCATTGAACCAAATTTTAAATCCTAATGACAACCATGTATGTCGGATTTTTGAAATTCAAATCACATAAGTGGTAATGTTTCATTTAAACGAAAAATCAGTTTTTAAACTACAACTTAGTGGTTTCACTATTCATCAAAAAATTGATGTTTTTCAGAAAAATACCAAAAATTCACCCTAATATATATTTGATATTTCAAATTCAAAAATGATGTCTATTTTACAAAATTCACAACATATAAGTTACATTAATTAATTTAATAATTAATTCCCGCTGTCAGAGCAAATAGCGTGTTTTTATGAAACAATAAGTATCAAAAGATTGACAGTAGTTTAAGTCCAATTTCAAGATGAAATTAATTCCAAAGACCACTATTGGATTAAATGGTAAAATTATATTCTAATTTCACTTTAATCCCAATTAAAAAGATAATCTAATCATATAAATAAATTAGTTTAAAAAGAGGTTTTGAATTACAATACAACATTTTTCACTATTCATTAAAAAATGAACTTTATCAGAAAAATACCAAAAATTTACACAAAGTAAATTTTGATGTCCCGATTCTAAAGTAGAATTTTATTTTGTCAAATATAACACATAAAATTGTCAAAAAGTGGATTTAAAAGAGGTTCGTCATTAAAAGGCGGTTAATCGACCTTTTAAAGAATATTAGAATGTTTACGCTTAAAATTGGATTCATTCGCATTTTTAATCCTCTAAAATTTATTATAAAATGTAATAATATGTGAAAAACATATATAATCATTTTTTAGTTAGTTCCATTCATTCCCGCCATTACAACGGCTAGACGTTAACTACCATTTAAAATAATATTATTTTATTATTAGAGTGCAACGTAAGATTCCTAAGAAACTCGTTGTTGCGTATTGGGCACGCCATCGGGCATAGAGTCCCCTTTAAAGTAATATTAATATTTTATTCACAAATATAGATAAATATGAAAATGTCGTATTCTTTATTTACCTGGGGTGTTACAATTAGGATCATTTTTATTTTCTTCCATAGTACTCTTCATTTCCCCTCAACAATTCTTTACTTTATGTCTTTCTTTCCCACACAAAAAGAATTTCTTTTTTCCATTGAGACACTTTCTTGGGTGTCTCCTTCCACATTTCCTGCATGATAGAAAATGAGCTTTCTTTTCTCTATGGTCTCCACTGCTGGAGCTCTTATCATTCTCTGCCTTTCCCTTCTTTGTTGAGTTCAAGAGTTGGTTAATGTATTTTTTGTTGATCATATTTTTTGAAAATTGATTCAGCATGAACATGATATATTTTATGCCTATCAAGATTCTATTTTGTTGGTCATTTCCACAACCATTACCACCTTGTACATCATGTTCAATGTTACTATGACTTCCTTGGAATCCATCCATTGACTAAAACTAGAAAGAAGAGTGTGAGTAACAATAGTAATAAAATCATTTAGAGAATATAATGACACCTTATTTTCAACCTAAAACACCATAGTATTAATCAAGGTTATTTATCATGATCTTATATTGAAATCCCTCAAATCAGTTTGTAAATAAAACAAGAATTATCCTAAGAATATCCCCCAAGAGTGTCAATAACAAGAGTGTAGCGAGGCCAATTGTCATGTACCAGGATACCCCAGGTCAAGCCCGAAACTCCTTGTCGGAGTTTTCACTCCTAGGTATATCTGTTCCAGAGCCACCTCTACCTTTTTGTATCTAGACAGGGATGTATTTGATTGGAAAACCCACATAATATTTACACTACCAAATTTTTTGGATGTTATTCTATACAAATCATAAAAGTATATCTTAAAGTAATGTTCTCTAATCAGAGTTTATATAAATCTAGTTTCCAAGGTTTATACTAAACTTCATCTGATACCAACTGTAACACCCTGACCCCAGTTTCCCAGAGTTGGTTCATTATTACATAACATTGGCATGATCACAAGATATCAAGTCTCAAAATACCGTTTAGTTTAGTAGCCTTGGAAGTACTAGGTATATACATAAGTTTTACATTACATTATTAAAAAAACAATGTGACCTCTTTGAACACAATCATATCCCTTAACCTATCCATATAGGTCAAAAACAATACACTTCTTCACACCTGGGAAAAAGAAAACATAATATTGGGGTGAAATCAGATTCTCAGTAAGAATAAAAATATAGCAGAAACTATCATAAATAAGCATAAACATTTAAGGAAATTTATAAGATTAAAACACAAACCTTTTAAACTTAAACTTCATCATAATATGGAAAAGATAAATCAAATAGTTCCATTTACTTATTCACGTGGATATTCTACTAGTAGAATAATCACATGGAATATCAATAGCTAATTTCATAATTGTGGAATACATAATGTCGGACATCATAACCACATAGTCAAGGCCTCATGTCAAGACTACAAATATGTTTTTGTCAAGGCCTTGTGCCAAGACACTAGTTTGTCTCATGAGACCTAATGATACATTGAGAAGCTATAGTGGGCTCCACCTATCACTTACTAAGTCAAATACATTCCTTATATGAAAATTTTGAAACATAATCTAAACATTCACATTAAAACTAGCATATGAAATGCCAATATTTTAACCACAAACCATGAATGGTATAAAAATAGCACATCCACAATCAATCATAACTCATTCAATACTGTATGGAAGATTTTATTATAATAAATCAACCTCAATAATTAATAATGAATTATATTTACATAAATGAAAATAATCAGTAAAAGTATTTTAGAGAAATATCCTCTTTTTATTGAAAACATTTAAAAGTCTCACTATTTATCAAGAAGCTGTTAAAAATTATATTTTTGAATCAAAGTGTCCCATACCACTTTTAAAATTTTAAAATTAATTTAAATATGAAAACCTTCATGTCCATATAAATAAATCATTAGAACCATTTTTAAAACACGGACATTAATGAGAAAGATTTAGAAGAATAAATCTTTAAAACATTTAAAATGATATTTTAGTTAGAGTTCCCAACCAAACGAGAGAAACTTGTATACAAATAATTGAGGTAATAAAAAATTTATAATATCATCAGAATAAAGGGATTAATTATATACTATGTCAATGTATAATATACACAGCATATAAATGTGAATTGGCGCATAACAACAAAGAAGTATCAATGGAATATAAATTGAGATGAAATCCCTTACAAAGACAGTATACTTAGGTTAAGGGTAAATCAATGACATAATTATGTGTTAAAAATATAAATACACTCAATATGATTGGATATTTAGTATAAATCAATCAGAGGATATTCACACATATTCTTGTAAAAAACTACACCAATGACTTGGATGTTCAACTCAATGAATAGAAATTGAGTTAAGATTACTCTTATCAAGTTCATATCGATGACTTGCGAATTTAGCAATGGTGTGAGTATGTGAATAAAAAGTATATCCACAAAAAGGTGAGTGGAAATTACTACATAAATAAATAAATAGCGATTTCACACATAATCTTGGAGTAAAATAATCAATGATGTTTGTGTAAAACCCAATGAGTGGAAATTGAAATTAGAAATCCCCTTACCGATTTGGTAACTTACGAAACATACACCTCATGAAAGAAGGATCATAAAAAGAAGATGTAAATGCCCATAAATTAAATTATATTACATAAATAATACAATCATGGGCATTACATACACCACACAAAAGGAAATAGTGGAAAATATAGCATGAATCTCACGGGAATAAAAAGTGAGATGAAAACCCCTAACCTTGTACTTTTCCTTAGTAGAGGGTATGTTAACCTCCTACATAATTGTTAAATCACTATTATTAAATTATTCAAGAACCAAATACCTAAATATGATATCATATATGATCTTATAATATTTCTTTGTTAATAATATTTCAGTAATATCATTGTTTCGGGTGTTAACTGATTCGTTTTCCTTTATATGTTTTGTCACATAAGTCATGTTTGTTATGGATAGGATGTATTTGATTCATATTCATAATTATATTAAGTTATTAAAAATTATTTTTAATCATAAAATTAAAATTATTCTTGAATGGTTACGATGGGAAATTAATCTCATCGCGTTCGTGGAGATGATAATTTGTACGTACACAAGAACGACAATATCATTCCATTGATGGTGAAATCGTATATAATTGGTTGGTATATCATATATACAGAATCATTAAAATTTTATATTTATTATTTAAATCATTTATACTCATTATTATATCCATCCAAATAATGAATTGTTGAATAACAAACTACACCACGAAATGGAGACGGTAAGCTGTACGTACGCACGTATGGTGACTTTGTCATTCATAGGATGGATAAAATAATGAATATGGTTGTACCATATTTATAATAAAATAACAGTATGTAGAAGTTAATGGAGTTATTATTTTGGTATGGAAACAAAAAATAAGGAGGAAGTGGAAGGAGAAAAGAACTTTTAAAGAGGTGATGAAATCATTACCTCTTCTTCGGGTTCTTCCTTTTGATTTGATCAAAAGGGATCCTTAGGTTGGATTTATGATCAATGTAAGAACTATAGGTTTAATTGAGGGTAGTTGGGAGGATATGTGAGCAGGGTTTGGCTGATCCAAATGGAATTTGAGGTGTGAAATTAAGAGAAGGGGAAGTACCCTTTTATAAGAGAGGTGAGGTTTACTTTAGGAAAAGCTTGAAATATTATTTTATTATAAATTTTTTTTTCCGTTTATAATGGATAAAAAGGATTTATTTCTTGGATAATGTGAGTATGGGTATAAATATTTTAAAAAAATATGTTTTAGACAAGTTTAGGTCACCATATTAACCTTATCTTTTAGATTTAACTCCTAGTTAAATAGTTTAACTTTTACCATGTATTCTTGTATTATTATAATACATAGATAATAAAATTACTATAAAATTCCAAGATAACCTCAAGTGGTAATTAATGAAATATCAAACACTATATAAGTCCTTTGTCCAACCTTATATTTTTAGGAATATTATATCAATTAATAATATTGTATTTTTTTAAAACTCAATTATGTCAATTTTGACGATATTTGGTATTTTGTTTTTTTGAAAGTCATAAAAACTTTATCACTTCGAAAATAATTTAGTTAATCAAAACTAACATGTCATATTAACCTTGAAAATCAGTGTAATGCCTCAAAAGTCTCTATTTACATTTATTTGGATATTTATAATATCAATTATTTTAATATTACATTAATAAGGTAATTACTGCATCATCAATGTGTCATAAATAAATTTAATTGTTTAAAGTATAAAAATTATAAATAAAATAACATTATATATATATTTTTTATATTTCTAATGAATATTTAAAGTCGAATTTATCTTATGTATAACCCTATATTAAATTTTTTTTATTTATGAAAATTTGAATTTAACACTTTTAACTCTTTTTAAATAAAATAATAATAAACATCCTAATCTAATCCAAGTGGATCAAAGAGGATCATATTTTGTTGCTGAGGTTGATTTTGGTTGAAATACACTTATCCAATAGAATTTGGAAATGTGTTAGGATAATTATAATATCATTCTTACCTTTAATTACCCTATTTACTTTTAACCATGCTAAATAAAATTCAAAAGTTACTATTCATAAAAAAATATTTTTATCCTATTGAATGACATTTTACTTACTGATTTCAACTCTGTTTCTCAAATTTTTAAAATTTAATTTATAGAAGTTGTAATATTACGTTTTATGCAAATTTGCAAATGTGTCTAGTAGGTGGGTAAAAGACGTTAAAAAGTTCAATAAAATTTTATATATCTAATCATATAATAAAATGTATCCAATGATCACATTGGAATAATATATGTATTATTTATATATTTTTTATTTAAAATAAATTTAAATAAAAAATTATTATTGAAATAAAGAAGTCGGTTTTTTTGTACTATGGAGTATTTTTCAATGTTCATCAAAAATTGAATGTTTTCAGAAAAATATCAAAAATTCAGCATGAGAAAATTATGATATTCAGAATTCAAAAATGATATCTATTTTACAAAATTAAAAACATAGAATTTGTATTAATTAATTTAAAATTAATTCCTATTATCAAAACAAGAAATTGGGTTTTTGAAAAGTAAAAAGTATCAAAATATTGATATGTGTTTATATCAAATTTAAATGTAAAATTAATTCCAATGACCAAAATTATATTAAATGATAAAAATATAATCTAATTATACTTCAAAACCATTCATATTTATAGTTTTACACTATAAATTAGTTTGATTAAAAAAGTTGTTTTCAATTAAATTTTAGTATTTTTACTATTCATTAAAATATGAAAGTTATCAGGAAAACACAAAAAATTTATCCAAACTAAATTTTTGTGTCCCTTTTATAAAAAATAATTTAATTTCATCAAATTGAATATATAATGGTGTCAAATATTGGATTTAAAAAAGGTTCCCCATTAAAAAAAGGAAAAACTGCATTAAAAAAAATACATATTTTATCTCAAAAATTGAATTTGTCCTTGTATTATATCTAAGAAACACAAAAGATGAATGTTAAAATTATATGGGATATATATAAATTCAAAATGTGGTTATTACTATTCATAACCACTTTTTAAATGGCTAGTTTGATAGGTCATGGTGCGCTTGAACTTGGTGTTGCGTACTTCACACACTATCGTATTATTGAAAGAGAAATGTACTATTGAATATTGGGGTATTAAAAAAATTGATACTATTATGAAATATGTTATACAGTGATAGATTGTATATACATACCTGATCAGGTAAGAGACAGTCCAACTGGAGCCGATATACGCCCAAATGCTGTCTCAGAACCGCGTCGAAATTGTGTCGCTGGCACCACCTATAAAATACATCATCGATAATGAAAAATAATAAGAAATTAAATTCAATAACTCATAATAGCATCAAAAATCATTAGAAATGATTGATCATACAATCATCCACTCAGAGCGCCATACAACACCTCCATCTCAACCGGCGGACAAGCAAGCTCACGGCGGAATGTGGGGATGCGCTTCCATGCCCACATCTGAATAAGGATTACACATACCTTGAGACATGTGTGGTCCCTATGGGATAGCCTACATAATGATCTGTACATATTTTCTAAGCAGGATGATCCTCATCTATACGTCCCAACCTGATCAAAGTACTCTAGTAGGGGTAGATACATCATGTGAACGTGCATCCCTGAGTGATCAGTACACATGGTCCCACCAATTAGCCATAATATATATGCACAGGCATATGCATGACAGTCTAATCATCATCATCTTTCTGTAAATGTGGAATCTGCTCCTCCAACCAAAGCATAGATATGGAAGCTCCATTTGTAGCCCTATGGTCGGAGAAAATGTCAAGTCCTAACAAGGGTTGTGCATGGTATTTCCAAGAAACACGAGTGGGTCCATTAATGGGTCTCCCCTGGAAAGGAAGAATGAGAATCACTACCGCATCCTGGAGGGTGATGGTCATCTCTCCCTCAGGCAGGTGGAATGTGTGTATCTCTGGTCTCCACCTCTCAATGAGGGCAGCAAGTAAGATATGGTCTATAAATGTAAAATCTGATATGGAAAGGACATAGAATCCAACAGAGTGCAAGTATTGTCTAATGGCATGTGGAGGATCCCTGTGATGAAAATGGTGCCCTTGACACATTATGATCGATCAATCCGCACCACCCTATAACATGGCCTAAAAAATATGGGTATGCTGCTGAGTGAGTAGTATGGTATCATCCATATGCATATAAACAAATAAAATGAGTCATAATTGTAAAATGTAAATATAAAATTATGTTCAACATAATTTTATGACTTGTAGAATACAAGAAATGACATTTTTATTCACATTATTTTATGAAGTTATTTTTTCTAAAATAAATATAATTCTCCATGTCTTTTGGTTCTGAATGAAATAAAGATAATAAGATGAAAGAAGAGAAAAATATAGATGTAAATAATTATGTTGTGAAATAATTTTATTAAAGAAAATATCTTTGTAAGAATTTTATTAATTGATACATGCTTTAAGGGAATATATCTAGTTTTTTGGATTTTTTGTACGGTTTTAGGTTTAAGGTTTATGATTTTTGGGTTAGGGTTTAGGTTTGAAGGTCTAGGGTTTAGATTTTTGATATTAAGGTTTAGGAAATATGTTTTTGGGTTAAGTGTTATGATTTTGGGTTTTGGGGTTTAGAAAACCAAGAAAAAAAGAAGAGATAACAACATTTAATTTACAATATGGGTTAAGTGTTCTTCTTTTGGATTTATGAAATAAATTATATAATATAAGCTTTTATTTAAGGAATAAAGAGAAAGTTAATTCTTGAAAGCATGCATGTTTTTATTAAGGATTTTATATTAATAGAGTATTTTGATATTGGGTATGTGTCACTAAGATATACATTTTTGGAATAATGGCATACTGATTTTTATAATACTAGAGACAATAATTCTAAATTATTGGGTCTTGAATTTGGTTAGACATATTTTGGAGGAGTTTTATGATTAACTAATTATGGATTGGATTAAGATAAACCATTGGAATTACTAATGATTTTTTACGAATTTATCTAATTATCTATATTGAATAACTTATGCTAATCATTATGATATTATTATTTCGTTATATAAAAGTTTATTAAAATATCAGACACATAATGTTATCAAAAAACATGGTAAAGGGAAGATGATTTTGGGTTAAGGTTTAGGTTTGAAGGTTTAGGGTCTAGAATTTTGATATTAAGGTTTAGGAAAGATGTTTTTGGGTTAAGTGTTCTGCTTTTGGGTTTTGGGGTTTAGAAAACCGAGAAAAAAAAGAAGAGATAACAACATTTAATTTACAATATGAGAATGTCACAATGAAGACAATACATAATTCTGGATGAGACTATGAACTCCACCCAATAACGTTAGGGAATAATTTCCTATTATGACATTCTTTATGACATATGGTGCATCTCAAACTTTTCCCTTGTTCTTGAGGCCAGTCCATCTCACTACGCATCCTACTGGCCTTTGGTCTCCCATGAGGACACAACTGATTGATGTTAGGTATCACTATTGGATGGCCTTCCCAGAATTGGGAAATAACGATACTCCCCAATAGGTGTCCATGGTGCAGCATAACAGTTAGAAATGGTATCCATCTAGTACAATGGATCAACATATGCTTCCCATTATATGTTCATAGAAACAGATGCTGCGATGACGTATGTGCATGAAAATCATAAGGCCTAAAAGTTTCCACATTGACATTGCCTCATTTCCAGAAATACCACCATTTTTTTACCAATGTGATTTGTGATGGGGTCTGAACACTCTTGAACATAAAATTGAGAGTCTTCTCGTCAAAAAAGGCAGACATGATAACCATAAGCTTCTTCAATATTCTTTTCAATCTCTCATTGAAAGTGTCTTCAGTACCTTAGCCACTATTTTATTACATCTGATGATAGTTTTTTTCTATCAACAAAGTACTTCACACATTGATATATTGTCTCTTAAACTAGGGCAGTTATAGGTAGCTTGAGAAGCCCTTTGAAGACACCATTTACTCACTCCACAATGTTTGTGGTCATGTGTCTGTACCTATTCCCCCTGTCATTTGCCAATGTCCATTTTTCTTTTGGAATCCTTGTCATATAATTATAAACTTCTTGATTAGCTAGGAAGATTTGTTCAAAACGTTCATCAAACTACCATTGATCCAACTCATATGATACACATAATATATTATATTTCACATAATTTTATATTATCTTTATTTTGAAATAGTAAAAAATAACAAATATAATGCGCACCATGATTGCCTTCTTCATCGGTTCGTTGTGGAATTTTTAATGCACATTTCTAGAAATGTGTCTAATGCAGAACTGATGATGTGCATTTGGGAATCTCCATGTATCAGGATCCACATTGATTGCCTCATTAATTGCCTAATGGCGACCAGATATCAAACAAACACCCCAAATATTGGTGAAATGTTTACTGATACATGCCAGAAACAAAATCTTTGATTCATAGTTTTTTTTCTCTACTATGGAAAAGGCAAGTGGAAGAGGTGGACTATTTTCATCTTAGGTTGACGTAATCAAATATGCCCTTGTATTTTCTGTATAGAAATGTTCCATCAATCTGAATGAACTGTTTACTGAAATGAAATGTAAAGATACAGGGGAGAAATGCCCAAAACAACCGATGAAATTGAAAACGATATGGATCAAGTCAGTTATCGTGAGACACATGTTCGTTTTTATCAATATGGAAGAAAACTTGGTTATGATACCTCGGTATGGCTAGCAATTGCAGCAACACCTGATATGAGTTATCCCAATCACCATAGACCTTCAAAATTGCCTTCTGTTTCACTATCCATGCCTTATTATAGGAAATATTATAACCGAATGTCTGTTGTATCCTATCTTGCACAAGGGATATCATAATATATTGACTTGTACTAATCATCTCAACAACAATAGATGACACAAATTCTGCATCCAATGAGGTATGATCTTGTGTCAGGCTTGGCTAAACACTAGTATGAGCTACCTGAATCCTTGAGATTCTCCAACCTCCAAATTTAATGTTTGTAATCTCCCTCAATAGAAATCTACAATCATCCCCGTACTTCTCACACCGTATGACATATTTACTATAACATGATTAATGAACTATAGAGATGCAGTGCCACTCAATGTGAAATCTCTTTAGCGTGCATTTTAATGCATCTTTACTTGGAAATTTACTTCCAATATATAGGGTTTTGTCCAACCCACTAAACCTATCTGGTACAACTCTGGGGAACTTAGATTCATATTTGGGAGCATTATTGTCGAATTTAGGCACACATGTCATTGCTTCTGACCAAGATTAAAGGAGTGGTGGATGATTTATTGTAGGTCGAGGTTGATGTACAACTAATGCATTTCTCGAAACCTCTTTCCTAACTTCCGTTGATCCATCATCATCAGAACTGTTGTCACCATCTTATCCTTCATTATGAAACTCCTCATCAGAAGTTAGATTGACATGTATATCTAGGAGATCATCTAGTTTGTCCTCTTCTACTGCATCATTTAGAATATCCTCAACTTCAGGATGTGGATTGTCTTGAACCACTGTTGTAATTCTACGTCTTTGTATAAATGGACATTGTTGTTGTACAGTAGAAACATCAACATAAAAATCCATCATGGTACCATTTGACCATTGAGAAAATAAATTAATTGCTTGGACCCACTGCACATCAGCAACCAATGGACAAGCTAGATGCCATAATGTTGCTGAAATTTGCAAATGTCTATAGCTCATAAACTAGATCTCTTGATCGGGTCCCAGATTTAAGGAACCACGAATTCTCTCTTGAAGGTCACTTATGGTTACACAATCAGCTTTACTAACCATCATTATTGGTTGTTTATTATAAGAATCTCCTTGCTCAGTTTGAATAACCTCCCCATTTCAGTATACACATGTAAACATGACTCCCTGCATGAAAAATGTTTCTTTCATCAAAATTATGATAGTGTAATAAATATTAACAATGATGGTTGAACATATAATATTTATTATAATTAAACTTTAGGACACCTTTTTATACCTTAAAATATTCTAGTAATGTTTCATTATATAAAAGTTTATTGGAATATAAGTCGCAAAATGTTTTGTAAACTGAGGTAAAAATAAGAGGAAACATCAAATTAATTTTTTTATCATTGAGAAAATGAAAATTATGATAATATAAAGTGAAATAAAGAATAAAAAATGCATTAAATAACACATGAAGCCTTTATAACAAACAATAAATTCATTGAAAATTTTCAATAGATTGTGGTTTGGATGAGATTAGTGTCACTTAAAATTAGGTAAAATCCAACTTATTTGTTACTAACAACTTAATAACATCTTCGAAAGATATGTACTTCACTTTTGAAATTTCAATAGATTTCAACCTTCTAATGACATATCTTAGATTTCATATTAGATTTCATTAGGAGGCCAAAAACTTTTGAAAGTTCAAAAGCTAAGTAAATATCATTTGAAGATGTTATTAAGCTGCCAATTAAAAATAAGCTGAATTTTACCTCATGTAAGAAGTGAGACTCATCTCATCCAAACCTCATTATATTGAAAAATGTCAACAAATTTATTTAATGTTATAAAGAATTTAAGTGTTGTTTAATGCATTTCTTCTTTTTTTGGGATTGAAGCCTCATTTTGTTATTAATGCAAAGACCTCTTTTTGACTGGGTAGAGGGAGAACCATTATATAGCCCGAAGGCCCAAGGCCAAGTGGCCTGAATGCGTTTCTTCTTCGTTATTTTACTTTATGTGATCATAAGTATCATTAGGTAATCATTATATGGATTCATTTTTTAATCCTATGTTATTTATTAACTATTATTTAATTAATAAATGCTAATATTAACTATAATTTATAAACTATATAATATTTACAATACTAACATTTTAAAACATATTCTTCTCCATTTTTATTTATATAATCCTTATTTTCATTTTATCAACTAATTTTCTTAGTACATTTTTTAACTAGTCAATCATTCTCTACTCACCAGTAAATCATTATTAATTTATTCTTTAATTATTTATTCTTTAATCCATAATCATATAATATTAATTAGTTAATTGTAATTAACTAATCATATGTATTCATTTTTAATCCTAAGTTATCATTAATTAATCTATAATTAATCACTACTAATAATAAGTATTATTTCTAAACTATATATAACTAATTAAACTACTTAATACATAACATCTTTAATTACTAATAATAACTTTTTTAACTAATCAATCATTCTTTAATCACTAGTTAATAATTATTAAGTTATTATTTAATTATTTATTATTTAATCCTTAATTATATGATATTCATTAGTTAATTATAATTATCTAATCATATTTATTCAATTTTAATCCTATGTTATCATTAATTAGTCTATAATTACTCATTACTAATAATAAGTATTATTTCTGAACAATATATAACTAATTAAAAAACTTAAAAATATTTAATTACTAATAATAACTTTCATTCATTAATGATTTTATCCTTATTTCATTCTATAAAATCATAATTATCATTTTATCATTGATAAATATACTAATTTGATTTTTATTTTCATAGATATTTTAGTAGTTTATCAAGAAAATATGAATCATCTTAAAAATATCCCTAGGGAGTGTCAAACTAGGAGTAAATCAAGGCCCATTGTTGTGTACCAGGATTCCCCGGGTCAAGCCCGAAAATCCATGTCAGAGTTTTAAATCCTAGGCACATCTATGTAAGAGCCACATTCGCTTGTTTATATCCAGACATGGATTTTATTTCTTATATAACCACAAAATCTTTATGCTACCAAAATTTCACAATACTTAATCCTAAGTTAATCCTAAGTTAATTGATACTTAATCTAGACTTAATCTAGACTTTGTCTATACTACTAAAAATAATTATTTCAAACTATATATAACTAATTACACAACCTAATAAACAAAATATTTATAACTAACTTAACTACTTAAAAATGAAATATTTAAAACTAAAAATAGTTCAATTAAATAAAAAACATTAAATTAAATAAATAAAAATACCTCTAAATGATGCTTCGCAAAAAACCGCATGGAAAATGAATTTTTTAGAGAGAGAAGAAGTGGATTTAGGAGAGATGAGGGGAAGATTGAGTGAGGAGAGGGGGGTGGGGGTGCCCTTTTATAGGGAGTTGTGTCAAAGGTGGCATCACTGATGGCGCCTTTCACCTCTGGGTGAGGCCAAAGGCGGCATCAGTGGTGCGTCCTTTTTCCTTACCTAGAAGCGAAAGGTGGCATCCCCCTTGCCGCCTTAGCCATGTCATCGGTCTGAGCTAAAGGAGGTGCAGGGGAGGGAAGGCGGCATCGTTGATGCCGCCTTTGTGGTGTATTTTTTTAAAAAAAAATTAACCTAAATTGTTTAATTTTTCTTCCATAAAACAAATAAAAAACATATATGATACATATTAATAATTGGTTTTAAAAATAGAAACATTATAAATTACATTATAATTATGCAATAACCAAACCCATATATCCATTATTAAAATTAATTACTATATCGAAAACATCTATACAATGTGTGGTAGGTCATGAAAATATATTAAAAAAACAACCGCAATTCATACACATAACCAACACATCATTTTGGTTCACAGCTTTGAGCCATGACATCAATTAATTGTCTTCGGTTTACACCTTCCAGTCATGGAATCAATGAATTTTCCAGCATAATAGAAAATACAAATTAACCAAAATAAACAAGTATTATCAATTTTTAACCAAACTAATCACACACATTTATAGATTTTTAAATAAAACTCAATATTACATAGCTTAAACATAAAAATAATCCAAAGAAAAAATATAAGTGGCTTGTTTGGTCCTAAAGAATACAAAAATTTAAGAGGTTTACCTAGGAACATTTCTCTCAAAGTTCTCAATAAATAGGCACATCAACATAAATCAATTAATATCATAAGTCTGTGGAGTAAAAAAATCACCACAAGAAAAGTTCATGGGAAAAGCCTTTGAAGTAGAGAATCAAGTTATGATTCATCATTAACAACATTTTTTACATTTCTAATAGAACTGCCACAAAATACCACAATATAGTAAACAATTGATGGGGAGGTGACACAAAATACCCGGAAAGATTAATTTTAACCATTTTTCTAAATAAATAAGATGGGCCACAAATTAAAATCACCAAATTAAGGCTTATATAGTTTGACCAAATCAATCATCCAATTATTCATAAGAATTCCTCAAGTTTTTTAATGTCTGGATGTTACATTCCCATTACTCTATTTTTGTACCTTAATTTATATAATGAATATTCTTTCATTTGGTTATGGAAATAGTCTTATGAAGAAATAATGGGATAATGCAATTAATTGAAATTCAAAATTCAATGAAAATGTTTTCATGGGTAATTAATCAATTGGTAAATGCGATTAATTGAAAATCAAAGTTTAGTGAAAATGTTGTCATGAGTAATTAAGAATTTTATCTACAACAAAGGACCACAAAATTCTTGCAACCATGATTAAAAATCAATAGTTCACAATAATGTTTCCAATTATGTAACATTTTCACTGGATAGTACCTACAGAAATAAGCTGAAGACATAGTTCCAATAAAAATAATTTCTATTCTCCCATAGACTTCTAAAACATACCTTGAAAATTTTAATTTCCTTTTCTCCATTGCCACAAATTATCTTTGCAAGATATATATCTTCTATGAATTCCATATCAATTTTGGATTTATCCAAGAGAAAATTTAAGGATAAAAATAAACAAAGGAAATTAAAATTTTAAAGAATTGTTTAGAAATAAAAATTTTAAAATAAAAATAATTATAAAAAATGTTTTAAAACATGTAACATTGAAAAAAACCTGGACAACTTTGAAAAAAGTAACATTAAAATATATTTAGGAGAGATCAACAAAATATTCCAGTAAGCAACCCCTTTATATATAGAAATTACCATTTATAGTCATTGTTGATGGTGCCATAATAACCCAAGTTAAACATGATGAATTTCTTAGTGATTCAGTTTAATTTATGAGGAAAATGAAACAATTATGATACAACCCAAAAAATTGTATAAAAAAGAATGCACAATATGAAAACAAATAAAACAACTGTGCAACAATGCAACCACATATAAAAACCTAGAAAAATCTAAATCTTGAAGACAACACCAAACCACTTCAACAATAAAAAAAATTATTACTACATTAGACCCACAAGACAACATCAAAATTCAGTTAAAAAACCGTACAAAAAGAAATTCTCACAAAAGCAATCCACAACAACAGTATCAAAATAGAACATGATGGAACCACTCAATGCTGCAAAGCATTAACAACCCAAATCCAAGTATAAAATAGATCCCAATAACAATATAACATATTTAAACCACAATATCACCAAGATGAATAATTTTAAGTACAAAAAACCAAAGAAATCTTGATTCAAACTGAGAAATTAAAGTCCAACTAGTGGCAGTATCTTCTAATCATCTTGGGAAACAAAACCACTCATGAAACATATAGGGATAAGAGTATCCAAAAACAAAACCCCCCTGATAAATAAAGGAAAACACCCCTAACTATCCATCCAAACCCAATTAAAATGATTTTTAAGTTGAATGACATTAAACAATTTCAGTTTTATAGGAAACCTTAAATTAATGAAAACTGTATTAGAATGAATTTTAGAGTTCCTAAAAACCACCTCATTTTGTGTTTTCCAAAATCATATAGTGTAATTTCAGTCATACTGCTAAGGATATAATGAAGTTCACTAAGAAAATAGTAAAATTTAAGATGAAACTTGTGAAATAATTCCAAGAAAAAATCTCGAAGAAAATTTTAGATAGCTCACATACATTCAACCCACAAAAACCAATGACACCAAAAACCTCTGCACCTAAATCAAAAACCAAACCTAAATCATACAAATCACTAATACTCATGGAAAAATTTAAAATAATTAAAGAACAAAAATTATGAAATTTATTATCATCAATGGGGGGTGAAAGGAGTTTGGAAGGTGGGGCGGTAGGGGTTAATAGGATTTCCCTCGATATTTTCCCATTTTTCTATTAGTGGGTGTGGTTTGGATTGTCCCCTATTATTTGAGAGTGATACAAAAATGGATTATGTGTGTTACAATTCAAGATGAAATATTAGAGACATTTAAAGAATTATGGGAAGTACAACATAAATTACTAGCAACTGAAATAAAGAGGTTGATTTAATATAATGAAATGCATCTTATATAGTATTTTGAATGATTTAACTCAAGAAGATAAACTCATTTGTTGATGAAAAATCGAAGGAACCTAGGACATGGGTGTAGCCCACATACATTGTAACCCAATGATCAAACTTTCTGTCATAATATTATAGTAGAGTTGATTTTTTTTCAATATTGACGCATATCTGGATTATATGCATTATAAGAAGAGGGGTGGGTAGTCCATGTCGATTACATACCCCTATCTGGCATACCTATCAGAGGATAAAGTGAGGCCGATGCATGGAAAAGTTGTTAGTCTATTGAGTGTGGGGTCTAACATTTTCGTCTATAAATATACCTGGTAGTTAGCCTGGGGGAGTTAGCGAATATTTTCCTAGAAGTTTGGGAATTTGTTGGTGGTGGAACTGTGGAGAGGTGGTTTCCCTCCAATTGTCTCTAGAACTCCTTAGAGTTGGTCACTCTTATTTATTCTTGCTTCATGTAGACTGAAATACTTTTTCATTGTTATTCTTCTATATAATTCTACTGAAAAACTGTAAATCTAGTGGTATAGAAATAAATACTTCATGAGAATGAATTTTTTCTAATTATCAAATTGTTTTTTTGAAACTAGTTAATAGGAAACTAGTTTGATTATTTCATTGAGAGACTCTATTGTTATATTTTTTGGATATCGTTTGACTACAGGAAATTCTTTTGTCAGTTAGGACACTGGTGTGTTTTTGTTTTTTTTCTTTTGAGTTTAGTCTTCTAGTCGGTTGTCAATTGGATGCAGACTAGGATGGAGACAAGGATACCTTCTGTTGAATGGTAATGGGAGATTTTTTTTGTTTAAATAATAAGAGAGATATTAGGCGTGTGAACAAAGAGAGCTAGCATGGGAACAATGGGATTTGGAGCAGGAACAGTGGGAGTTGGCATGTAAACAACCAATGCCGATTATGCAAACCAAAATTGATAAGGTGATTCTCAACCAAGATGAAAACCAGAATTTTGTGCCAGATAAAATGAAACAAAATGAATGATGATGTCTCATAGGGTGAGTGACATGGAGAAGGTTTTATTTACTTACGAACAAGAATGGAAAGATGGATTGCAAAATATGACGAAAAAATTGATCTCCTGAATTTTTCATGAGAAGATCCTTTTGATTGAATTACGAAAAGAGAAACCTATTTCTAGATTAACTGGACATCAGAGGATATGAAATTACCTCTAGAAAATCTCTCTATGGATAACACAAAGTTGTATTGGTTCTTGTCTTGGAAAAATTCCAATCCAGGTTTGAAATGGGACCAATTGCAATTGGCACTCAAAGAGAGAGATGGAAAAGCGGATGAGGGGGATCCACTACGATACCTAAATAACTTACATTAAACTATTACTATGGAAGAATACATCAAGGAATTTGAGCATGTGGAATTAAGGAAACCAAATTTTCTTGACCCATGATTTTTGTGTATGTTCATGGGAGGGCTTCGGTAAAACAGAGTTTCTACTCATGAGCTGGAAAACAAGTTAAGGCTATTGAATCTGGTTAGAAAGGTAATTGGTAGGGGAAGGTCCGTCGAATGGAGTTCATATGAAACTGGTGCCTCTAATTTTTTATGGAGATGGATTTTCCCTAGCCACCTTCTAAACTAGTTGGTCTGTGGCCGAAAGTGAAAAAAAAGAAACAAGAAGAATTACATGTGATGAAGGGTAGAATAGAATGAGACTGCTTAGAAGAAGAGAAAGAGTAGGAAAACGACCAAAGGGGTTGTGTTTCTATTACGGACAACCTTACAATCCTATGCTATGGTGTCCCGATAAAAATTTGAGATTATTTTTTTGGGAGATAGAGGAACCAAAATATGAAATGGTCGCTGACGAGGAAACATGACTTGAGAAAGAGGATAAAAACCTAGAAAGAGTTCTAGTGTATGAGAAAGTGAACTTTATAAGTATGGGTGGGGGCAAACTAAATCAATGATGTTCACTGGACACGTTTCAGGGTGCCAGTTATGGTCCTAATGGACATTGGATATAGTTACAACTTCATTCTGAAAGTCTTCACTAAGGTGGCCAATTTTGAGGTTGGGATGACCTAGCTATTCAGAATTAAGTTGGGTGATGGGTGGTGAGCCATATATCAAGGAGTTTGCGAGGAGGTTGCGGTAGGCTTGGAACACAGTCCTTTTACTATTAAATATTATTTTTTTGACATGGGAGGGATAGACATGATTTTTAGAATAAAGTGGTTAAATAAATTAAGATACATTCAAAAAAATTAGAACCATAAAACTATAGAGTTTCAATGGGAGGGAAAAGAAGTTACAAGGGGTTACAGTGATGCAGGGGAGTACAGTGGACTTGAAACAGTTGATGTAGAATTCAACATGTCAGTTAGAAGGTTGGATCAAGAAAAGAGAGCTAGAATTTCCTGAAAAAGGGAGGAACTCAGAAGATCGAGGTTTCTAACAACAGTTGGAGGAGTTATGTTTGTATATCTACCATTATTTGATGAACTAAGAGGGATACCACCATACATGCTAATTGATCATTCCATAACTTGGTAGATGGGGCTGAAATATTTAATATCAGACCTTATAAATTAGCTTAATACCTTAAGGATGAAGTTGAGAAACATGTGGCTGAGATGATAGAAAGTGGAATAATGCATCATACTTACAACCCTTATGCTAGTAAAATTATTCTGGTTAAAGAAAAGATTGGATATGGAGGATGTGTGGGGATTTTTGTTCCCTTAACAAGCTGACTATATTATACAGGTTTCCTATTCAAGTGATTGAGGAACTACATGATGGCTACAAGGGGTAAAATAATTTACTAAGTTGGAATTTGTATGTTTTGTTACATAAGTCATGTTTATTATGGATATGATGTATTTGATTAATATCCATAATTATATTAAGTTCTTAAAAATTATTTTTAATCATAAAATGAAAATTATTCTTGAATGGTTACGATGGGAAATGAATCTCATCGCGTTCGTGGAGATGATAATTTGTACGTTCGCAAGAACGAAAATATCATTCCATTGATGGTGAAATCGTATATAATTGGTTAGTATATCATATATACAGAATCATTAACATTTTATATTTATTATTTAAATCAATTATAATCATTATTATATCCATCCAAATAATGAAGTGTTGAATAACAAACTACACCATGACATGGAGATGGTAAGCCGTATTTACGCACGTATGGTGATCTTGTCATTCATAGGATGGATAGAATAATGAATATGGTTGTACCATATTTATAATAAAATCACAGTATGTAGAAGTTAATGGAGTTATTATTTTGGTATGGAAACAAAAAAATATTTTGTTACATAAGTCATGTTTGTCATGGATAGGATGTATTTGATTCATATCCATAATTATATTAAGTTTTTAAAAATTATTTTTAATCATAAAATGAATATTATTCTTGAATGGTTACGATGGGAAATGATTCTCATCGCGATCGTGGAGACGATAATTTGTACGTACACAAGAACGACAATATCATTCCATTGATGGTGAAATCATATATAATTGGTTGGTATATCATATATACAGAATCATTAATATTTTATATTTATTATTTAAATCAATTGTACTCATTATTATATCCATCCAAATAATGAAGTGTTGAATAACAAACTACACCATGACATGGAGATGGTAAGCCGTAAGTATGCACGTATGGTGACTTTGTCATTCATAGGATGGATAGAATAATGAATATGTTTGTACCATATTTATAATGAAATCACAACATGTAGAAGTAAATGGAGTTATTATTTTGGTATGGAAACAAAAAATAAGGAGGAAGTGGAAGAAGAAAAGAACTTTTAAAGAGGTGATGAAATCATTACCTCTTCTTCGGGTTCTTCCTTTTGATTTGATCGAAAGGGATCCTTAGGTTGGATTTATGATCAATGTAAGGCCTCAAGGTTGAATTGAGGGTAGTTGGGAGGATATGTAAGCAGGGTTTGGCTGATCCAAATGGCTTTTGAGGTGTGAAATTAAGAGAAGGGGAAATACCCTTTTATAAGAGAGGTGAGGTTTACTTTAGGAAAAGCTTGAAATATTATTTTATTATAAAAACATTTTCGGTTTATAATGGATAAAAAAGGATCTATTTCTTGGATAATGTGATTATGGGTATAAATATTTTCAACAAATAGGTTTTAGACAAGTTTAGGTCACCATATTAACTTTATCTTTTAGATTTAACTCCTAGTTATATAGTTTAACTTTTACTATGTATTCTTGTATTATTATAATACATAGTTAATAAAATTACTATAAAATTACAAGAGAACCTCAAGTGGTTCATTAATGAAATATCTAACACTATCTAAGTCCTTTGGCCAACCTTATATTTTTAGGAATATTATATCAATTAATAATATTGTATTTTTTTTAAAAAACTCACTTATGTCAATTTTGACCATATTTGGTATTTTGTTTTTTTGAAAGTCATAAAAACTTTATCACTTTGAAAATAATTTAGTTAATTAAAACTAACATGTCATATTACCCTTTAAAATCAGTGTAATGCATCAAAAGTCTCTATTTACATTTATTGGGATATTTATAATATCAATTATTTTAATATTACATTAATAAGGTAATTACTGCATCATCAATGTTTCATAAATAAATTTAATTATTTAATGTATAAAAATTATAAATAAAAGACCATTATTTAGAATTTTTTTATATTTCTAATGAATATTTATAGTCGAATTTATCTTATGTATAACCCTATATTAAAAATTTTTTATTTATGAAAATTTGAATTTAACACTTTTAACCCTTTTTAAATAAAATAATAAAAAACATCCTAATCTAATCCAAGTGGATCAAATAGGATCATATTTTGTTCTTGAGGTTGATTTTGGTTAAAATACACTTATCCAATAGAATAAGGAAATGTGTTAGGGTAATTATAATATCATTTTTACCTTTAATTACCCTATTTACTTTTAACCGTGCTAAATAAAATTCAAAAGTTACTATTCATAAAAAATTATTTTTATCCTATTGAATGAAATTTTACTTACTGATGTCAACTCTGTTTCTCAGATTTTTAAAATTAAATTCACAGAAGTTGTAAAATTACGTTTTATGCAAATTTGCAAATGTGTCTAGTAGGTGGGTAAAAGACGTTAAAAAGTTCAATAAAATTTTATATATCTAATAATATAATAAAATGGATCCAATGACCACATTGGAATAACATGGATATTATGTATATATTTTTAATTTAAAATAAATTTAAATAAAAAATTATTATTGAAATAAAGAATTTGTTTTTTTTGTACTATGGAGTATTTTTCATTGTTCATCAAAAATTGAATGTTTTCAGAAAAATATCAAAAATTCAGCATGAGATAATTATGATATTAGGAATTCAAAAATGATATCTATTTTAAAAAATTAAAAACATAGAAGTTTTATTAATTAATTTAAAATTAATTCCTATTATCAAAACAAGAAAGTGGGTTTTTGAGAAGTAAAAAGTATCAAAAGATTGATATGCATTTATATAAAATTTAAATGTAAAATTAATTCCAATGACAAAAATTATATTAAATGATAAAAATATGATCTAATTATACTTCAAAACCATTCAGATTTATAGTTTTACACTACAAATTAGTTTTATTAAAAAAGTTGTTTTCAATTAAATTTTAGTATTTTTACTATTCATTAAAATATGAAAGTTATCAGGAAAACACCAAACATTTATCCAAACTAAATTTTTGTGTCTTGTTTCTAAAAAATAATTTAATTTCATCAAATTGAATATATAATGGTGTCAAATATTGGATTTAAAAAAGGTTCCCCATTAAAAGGAGGAAAAACTGCATTAAAAAATACTTATTTTATCTCAAAAATTGAATTTGTCCTTGTATTATGTCTAAGAAAAACAAAAGATGAAGGTTAAAATTATATGGGATATATATAAATTCAAAATGTGGTTATTACTATTCATAACCACTTTTTAAATGGCTAGTTTGATAGGTCGTGGTGTGCTTGAACTCGGTGTTGCGTACTTCACACGCTATTGTATTATTGAAAGAGAAATGTACTATTGAATATTAGGGTGTTACAAAAATTGATAATGTTATTAAATATTTTAGACAGTGATATATTGTATATACATACCTGATCAGGTAAGAGACAGTCCAACTGAAGCCGATATACGCCCAAATGCTGTCTCGGAACCGTGTCGAAATTGTGTCGCTGACACCACCTGTGAAATACATCATCGATAGTGAAAAATAATAAGAAATTAAATTAAATAACTCATAATAGCATCAAAAATAAATAGAAATGATTGATCATGTAATAATCCATGCGGAGCGTCACACAACACCTCCATCTCAACCGGTGGACAAGAAAGCTCAGGGCGGAATGCGGGGATGTGCTTCCAAGACCACATCTGAATAAAGATTACACATACTTTGAGACATGTTTGGTCCCTGTAGGATAGCCTACATAATGATCTGTACATATTTTCTAAGCAGGATGATCCTCAGCTATACGTCCCAACCCGATCCAAGTCCTCTAGTAGGGGTAGATACAACATGTGAACGTGCATCCCTGAGTGATCTATACACATGGTCCTGCCAATGAGCCATAATATATATGAACGTGCATAATTCATGATAGTCTAATCATCATCATCGTCCTATAAATGTGTAATATGCTCCTCCAACCAAAGCATAGATATGGAATCTCCATTTGTAGCCCTACGGTCGGAGAAAATGTCAAGGCCTAACAAGGGTTGTGAATGGTCTTTCCAAGAAACACGAGTGTGTCCATTAATGGGTCTCCCTTGGAATGGAAGACGGAGAAGCACTACCACATCCTAGAGGGTGATGGTCATCTCTCCCTCAGGCATGTGGAATGTGTGTGTCTCTGGTCTCCACCTCTCAATGAGGGCAGCAAGTAAGAGATGGTCTATAAATGTAAAATCTAATATGGCAAGGTCATAGAAGCCAACAGAGTGCATGTATGGTCTAATGGAATGTGGAGGATCCCTATGATGAAAATGGTGCCCTTGACACACCCTGATCAGTCAATCTGCACCACCCTTTAACATGGCCTGAGAAATATGGGTACGCTGCTGAGTGAGTAGTATGGTATCATCCATCTTCATATAAAAAAATAAAATGAGTCATAATTGTAAAATGTAAATATAAAATTATGGTCAACATAATTTTATGACTTGTAGAATGAAAGAAATGACATTTTTGTTCACATTGTTTTATGAAGTTATTTTTTCCAAAATAAATATAATTCGTCAGGTCTTTTGGTTTTGAATGAAATAAAGATAATAAGATGAAAGAAGAGAAAAATATAGATGTAAAGAATTATGTTGTGAAATAATTTTATTAATGAAAATATCTTTGTAAGAATTTTATTAATTGATACATGCTTTAAGGGAATATATCTAGGTTTTTTGATTTTTTGTAAGGTTTTAGGTTTAAGGTTTATGATTTTTGGGTTAGGGTTTAGGTTTGAAGGTTTAGGGTTTAGATTTTTGATATTAAGGTTTAGTAAATATGTTTTTGGGTTAAGTGTTATGATTTTGGGTTTTGGGGTTTAGAAAACCGAGAAAAAAAGAAGAGATAACAACATTTAATTTACAATATGGGTTAAGTGTTCTTCTTTTGGATTTATGAAATAAATTATATAATATAAGCTTTTATTTAAGGAATAAAGAGAATGTTAATTCTTGAAATCATGCATGTTTTTATTAAGGATTTTAGATTAATAGGGTATTTAGATATTGGGTATGTGTCACTAAGATACACATTTTTGGAATAATGGCATACTAATTTTTATAATCGTAGAGACAATAATTCTAAATATTGGGTCTTAAATTTGGTTAGACATATTTTGGAGGAGTTTTATGATTAACTAATTATGGATTGGATTAAGATAAACCATGGTAATAACTAATGATTTTTTAGGAATTTATCTAATTATCTATATTGAATAACTTATGTTAATCATTATGATACTATTATTTGGTTATATAAAAGTTTATTAAAATATCAGAAACATAATGTTATCAAAAAACATGGTAAAGGGAAGATGGTTTTGGGTTAAGGTTTATGTTTGAAGGTTTAGGGTCTAGAATTTTGATATTAAGGTTTAGGAAAGATGTTTTTGGGTTAAGTGTTCCGCTTTTGGGTTTTGGGGTTTAGAAAACCAAGAAAAAAAAGAGATAACAATATTTAATTTAAAATATGAGAATGTCACAATGAAGACAATACATAATTCTGGATGAGACTGTGAAATCGACCCAATAACATTAGGGAATAATTTCCGATTATGACCTTCTTTATGACATATGGTGCATCTCAAACTCTGCCCTTGTTCTTGAGGCCAGTCCATCTTATTACGCATCCTACTGGCCTTTGGTCTCCCACTAGGACACAACTAATTGATGTTAGGTATCACTATCGGATGTCCTTCCCAGAATTGGGAAATAATGATACTCCCCAATAAGTGTCCATGGTGCAGCATAATAGTTAGAAATGGTATCCATCTGGTACAATGGATCAACATATTCTTACCATGATATGTTCATAGAAACACATGCTGCGATGACGTATGTGCATGAAAATCGTAAGGCCTAAATGTTTCCACATTGACATTGCCTCGTTTCCAGTAATACCACGATTTTTTCACCAATGTAATTTGTGATGGGGTCTGAACACTCTTTAACATCAAATTGAGAGTCTTCTCGTCAAAAAAGGCAGACATGATAACCATAAGCTTCTTCAATATTCTTTTCAATCTCTCATTAAAAGTGTATTCAGTACCTTAGCCACTATTTTATTACGTATGATGATAGTTTTTGTCTATCAACAAAGTACTTCACGCATCAATATAATGTATCTTAAACTAGGGCGGTTATAGGTACCTTGAGAAGCCCTTTGAAGACACCATTGACTCACTCCACAATGTTTGTGGTCATGTGTATGTACCTATTCCCCCTGTCATATGCCAATGTCCATTTTTCTTTTGGAATCCGCATCATATAATTATAAACTTCTTGATTAGCTTGGAAGATTTTTTCAAAACGTCCATAAAACTTCCATTGATCCAACTCATATGATACACATAATAGATTATATTTCACATAATTTTATATAATCTTTAATTTGAAATAGTAAAAAATAACAAATATAATGCACACAAAGCCTCATGATTTCCTTCTTCATCGGTTGATTGTGGAATTTTTTATGCACATTGCTAGAAATTTGTCTAATGCAGAACTGATGATGTGCATTTGGGAATCTTCATGTATCAGGATCCACATTGATTGCCTCATTAATTTCCTAATGGCGACCAGATATCAAACAAACACCCCAAATGTTGGTGAAATGTTTACTGATACATGATAGAAACAAACTCTATGATTCATAGTTTTCTTTCTCTACAATGGAAAAGGCAAGTGGAAGAGGTGAAATATTTTTATCTTAGGTTGATGCAATCAAATATTCCCTTGAATTTTCTATATATAAATGTTCCATCAATCTGAATGAACTATTTACTGAAATGAAATGCGGAGATACAGGGGAGAAATGCCCAAAACAACCGATGAAATTGAACACGAGATGGATCAAGTCAGTTATCGTGAGACACATGTTCTTTTTTATCAATATGGAAGAAAACTTGGTTATGATGCCTCAGTATGGCTAGAAATTGCAACAAAACCTGATATGAGTTATCCCAATCACCATAGACCTTCACAATTGACTTCTGTTTCACCATCCATGCCTTACTATAGGCAATATTATAACCGAATGTCTGTTGTATCATATCTCGCACAAGGGATATCATAATATATTGACATGTCTTAATCATATCAACAATAATAGATGACACAAATTCTGCATCCAATGAGGTATGATCTTGTGTCAGGCTTGGCTAAACGCTAGTATGAGCTACCTAAATCCTTGAGATTCTCCAACCTCCAAATGTAATGTTCGGAATCTCCCTCAATAGAAATCTACAATCATCCCCGTACTTCTCACACTGTATGACATATTTACTATAGCATGATTCATGAACTATATAGCTACAGTGCCACTCAATGTGAAATATCTTTAGCGTGCATTTTAATGCATCTTTACTTGTAAAATTCCTTCCAATATATAGGGTTTTTTCCAACTCACTAAACCTATCTGGTACAACTCTGGGGAACTTAGATTCATATGTGAGAGCATTATTGTCGAATTTAGGCCCACATGTCATTGATTCTGACCAAGATTAAAGGAGTGGTGGATGATTTATTGTAGGTCGAGGTTGATGTACAACTAACGCATTTCTCGAAACCTCTTTCCTAACTTCTGTTGATCCATCCTCATCGGAACTGTTGTCACCATCTGATCCGTCATTATAAAACTCTTCATCAGAAGTCAGATTGACATGTATATCCAAGAGATCATCTAGTTTTTCCCCTTCTACTGCATCATTTAGAATAGGCTCAATTTCATGAGGTGGACTATCTTTAACCACTATTGTAATTCTACGTCTTTGTACAACTGGACGTTGTTGTTGTATAGTAGAAACATCAACATAAAACTCCATCATGGTACCATCTGACCATTGAGAAAATAAATTAATTTCTTAGACCCACTGTGCATCAGCAACCAATGGACAAGCTAGATTCCATAATGTTGCCGAAATTTGCAAATGTCTATAGCTCATAAACTAGATCTCTTGGTCGGGTACCAGATTTAAGGAACCATGAATTCTCTCTTGAAGGTCACTTATGGTTACACAATCAGCTTTACTAACCACCGTTATTGGTTGTGTACTATAAGAAGCTCCTTGCTCAGTTTTAATAACCCCCCCATAGTAGTACACACGTGTAAACATGACTCCCTGCGTGAAAAATGTTTCTTTCATCAAAATTATGACAGTGTAATAAATATTAACAATGATGGTTGAGCATATAATATTTATTAGAATGAAACTTTAAGACACCTTTTTATACCTTAAAATATGCTAGTAATGTTTCATTATATAAAAGTTTATTGGAATATAATTCGTAAAATGTTTTGTAAACTAAGGTAAAAAGAAGAGGAAACATCAAATTGGTTTATTTATCATTGAGAAAATGAAAATTATGATCATATAAAGTGAAATAAAGAATAAAAAATGCATTAAATAACACATGAAGGCTTTATAACATACAATAAATTCATTGAAATTTTTCTATTGATTGTGGTTTGGATGAGATGAGTGTCACTTAAAATTAGGTAAAATCCAACTTATTTTTTACTAACAACATAATAACATGTTCTAAAGATATGTAATTCACTTTTGAACTTTCAATAGCTTTCAACCTTCTAATGACATATATTATATTTCATATTAGATTTCATTAGGAGGCCAAAAACTTTTGAAAGTTCAAAAGTTAAGTACATATCATTTGAAGATGTTATTAAGCTGTCAATTAAAAATAAGCTGAATATTACCTCATGTAAGAAGTGAGACTCATCTCATCCAAACCTCATTATATTGAAAAATTTCAAAAAATTTATTTTATGTCATAAATCATTTAAGTGTTATTTAATGCATTTTTTTTTTGGGATTAAAGCCTCATTTAATTATTCAAGTAAAGACCTCTTTTTGACTGGGTAGAGGGAGAACCATTATATAGCCCGAAGGCCCAAAGCCAAGTGGCATGAACACATTTATTCTTCTTTATTTTACTTTATGTGATCATAAGTATCATTAACTAATCATTATATGGATTAATTTTTAATCCTATGTTATTTATTAACTATTCTTTATTTAATGAATGCTAATAATAACTATTATTTATAAACTATATAATCTTTACAATACTAACATTTTAAAACATATTCTTCTCCATTTTTGATTTATATAATCATTATTGTCATTTTATCAACTAATTTTCTTAGTAAATTTGTTAACTAGTCAATCATTCTCTAATCACTAGTTAATCATTATTAAGTTATTATTTAATTATTTATTCTTTAATCCATAATCATATTATATTTATTAGTTAATTGTAATTAATTAATCATATGTATTCATTTTTAATCCTAAGTTATCATTAATTAATCTATAATTAATCACTACTAATAATAAGTATTATTTATAAACTATATATAACTAATTAAACTACTTTATACATAACATCTTTAATTACTAATAATAACTTTTCTAACTAATCAATCATTCTTTAATCACTAGTTAATAATTATTAAGTTATTATTTAATTATTTATTATTTAATCCTTAATTATATTATATTCATTAGTTAATTATAATTATCTAATCATATTTATTCAATTTTAATCCTAAGTTATCATTAATTAGTCTATAATTACTCATTACTATGAATAAGTATTATTTCTAAACTATATATAACTAATTAAACTACTTAATAATATCTAATTACTAATAATAACTTTCATTCATTAATTATTTTACCCTTATTTCATTCTATAAAATCATAATTATCATTTTATCAATGATAAATATACTAATTAGATTTTTCTTTTCATAGATATTTTAGTAGTTTATCAAGAAAATATGAATCATATTAAACATATCCCTAGGGAGTGTCAAACAAGGAGTGAATCAAGGCCCATTGTTGTGTACGAGGATACCCCAGGTCAAGCCCGAAACTCAATGTCAGAGTTTTCAATCCTAGGTACATCTATGCAAGAGCCACATTCGCTTGTTTGTATCCAGACAGGGATTTTATTGCTTATATAACCACAAAATCTTTATGCTACCAAAATTTCACAATACTTAATCCTAAGTTAATCCTAAGTTAATTGATACTTAATCTATACTTAATCTATACTTTATCTATACTACTAACAATAATTATTTCAAACTATATATAACTAATTACACAACCTAATAAACAAAATATTTAAAACTAACTTAACAACTTAAAAAATGAAATATTTAAAACTAAAAATAATTTAATTAAATAAAAAAAACATTAAATTAAATAAATAAAAATACCTCTAAATGATGCTTCGCAAAAAACCGCATGGAAAATGAATTTTTTAGAGAGAGAAGGAGTGGATTTAGGAGATATGAGGGGAAGATTGAGTGAGGAGAGGGGGGTGGGGGTGCCCTTTTATAGGAAGTTGAGTCAAATGCGGCATCACCGATGGCTCCTTTCACCTCTGGGTGAGGCCAAAGGCGGCATCAGTGGTGCGGCCATTTTCCTTACCTAGAAGCGAAAGGTGGCATCCCACTTGCCGCCTTAGCCATGTCATCGGTCTGGGCCAAAGGAGGTGCAGGGGAGAGAAGGCGGCATCGTTGATGCCGCCTTTGTGGTGTATTTTTTTAAAAAAAATTTAACCTACACTGTTTAATTTTTTTTCCATAAAACATATAAAAAACATATATGATACATATTAATAATTGGTTTTAAATATAGAAACATTATAAATTACATTATAATTATGCAATAACCAAACCCATATATCCATTATTAAAATTAATTACTATATCGAAAACATATACACAATGTGTGGTAGGTCATGAAAATATATTAAAAAAACAACCGCAATTCATACACATAACCAACACATCATTTTGGTTCATAGCTTTTAGCCAAGAAATCAATGAATTGTCTTCGGTTCACACCTTCCAGTCATGGAATCAATGAATTTTCCAGCATAATAAAAAATAAAAATTAACCAAAATAAACAAGAATTTTCATTTTTAACCAAACTAATCACACACATTTATAGATTTCTAAATCAAACTCAATATTACATATCTTAAACATAAAAATAATCCAAAGAAAAAATATAAGTAGCTTGTTTGGTCCTAAAGAATAAAAAAATTTAAGAGGTTTACCTAGGAACATTTCTCTCAAAGTTCTCAATAAATAGGCACATCAACATAAATCAATTAATATCATAAGTATGTGGAGTAAAAAAATAACCATAAGAAAAGTTCATGGGAAAATCCTTTGAAGTAGAGAATCAAGTTATGATTCATCATTAACAACATTTGTTACATTTCTAACAGAACCGCCACAAAATACCACAATATATTTAACAATTGATGGGGAGGTGACACCAAATACCAGGAAAGAATAATTTTAACCATTTTTTCTAAATAAACAAGATGGGCCACAAATTAAAATCACCAAATTATTGCTTATATAGTTTGACCAAATCAATCATCCAATTATTCATAATAATTCCTCAATATTTTTAATGTCTGGATGTTACATTCCCATTACTCTATTTTTTTACCTTAATTTATATAATGAATATTCTTTCATTTGGTTATGGAAATAGTCTTATGAATAAATAATGGGATAATGCAATTAATTGAAATTCAAAATTCAATGAAAATGTTGTCATGGGTAATTAATCACTTGGTAAATGAGATTAATTGAAAATCAAAGTTTAGTGAAAATGTTGTCATGAGTAATTAAGAATTTGATCTACATCAAAGGACCACAAAATTCTTGCAACCATGATTAACAATCAATAGTTCACAATAATGTTTCCAATTATGTAACATTTTCACTGGATAGTACCTACAGAAATAAGATGAAGACATAGTTCCAATAAAAATAATTTCTATTCTCCCATAGACTTCTAAAACATACCTTGAAAACTTTAATTTCATTTTCTCCATCGCCAAAAATTATCTTTGAAAGATATATATCTTCTATGCATTCCATCTCAATTTTGGATTTATCCAAGAGAAAATTTAAGGATAAAAATAAACAAAGGAAATTAAAATTTTAAAGAATAGTTTAGAAATAAAAATATTAAAATAAAATTAATAATAATTTTTTTAAAAAACATGTAACATTGAAAAAAACATGGACAAATTAGAAAAAAGTGACATTAAAATATATTTAGGAAAGATCAACAAAATATTTCAGTAAACAGCCCATTTATATATAGAAATTACCATTTCTAGTCATTCTTGATGGCTCCATAATAACCCATGTTAAACATGATGACTTTCTTAGTGATTCAATTTAATTTATGAGGAAAATGAAGCAATTATGATACAGCCCAAAAAATTGCATAAAAAAGAATGCACAATATGAAAACAAATAAAACAACAGTGAAACAATGCACCCACAAATAAAAACCTAGAAAAAACTAAATCTTGTAGACAACACCAACCCTCATCAACAATAAGAAAAATTAATACTACATTAGACCCACAAGCCAACATCAAAATTCAGTTAAAAAACCATACAAAAAGCAATTCTCACAAAAGCAAGCCACAACAACAGTATCAAAATACAAAATGATCGAACCACTCAATGCTGAAAAGCATTAACAACCCAAATCCAAGTAGAAAATAGATCCCAACAAAAAATATAACATATTTAAACCACAATATCACCAAGATGAATAATTTGAAGTACAAAAAACCAAAGAAATATTGATTCAAACTGAGAAATTAAAGTCCAACTAGTGGTAGTATCTTCTAATCATGCAGGGAAACAAAACCACTCATGAAACCTATAGGGATAAGAGTATCCAAAAACCAAAACTCCCCCTGATAAATAAAGTAAAACACCCCGGACTATCCATCTAAACCCAATTAAAATGATTTTTAAGTTGAATGATATTAACCAATTTCAGTTTTATAGGAAACCTTAAATTAATGAAAACTATATTAGAATGAATTTTAGAGTTCCTAAAAACCACCTCATTTTGTGTTTTCCAAAATCATATAGTGTATTTTCAATCATACTGCTAAGGATATAATGAATTTCACTAAGAAAATAGTAAAATTTAAGATAAAACTTGTGAAATAATTCCAATAAAAAATATCGAAGAAAATTTTAGATAGCTCACATACATTCAACCCACGAAAACCAATGGAACCAAAAACCTCTGCACCTAAATCAAAAACCAAACCTAAATCATATAAATTACTAATACTCATGGAAAAATTTAAAATAATAAAAGAACAAAAATTATGAAATTTATTATCGTCAATGGGGGTGAAAGGAGTTTGGAAGGTGGGGCGGTAGGGGTTAATAATATTTCCCTCGATATTTTCCCATTTTTCTATTAGTGGGTGTGGTTTGGATTGTCCCCTATTATTCGAGAGTGATACAAAAATGGATTATGTGTGTTACAAATCAAGATGGAATATTAGAGACATTTAAAGAATTATGGGAAGCACAACATAAATTACTAGCAACTGAAATAAAGAGGTTGATTTAATATAATGAAATGCATCTTATATAGTATTTTGAATGATTTAACTCAAGAAGATAAACTCATTTGTTGATGAAAAATCGAAGGAACCTAGGACATGGGTGTAGCCCACATACATTGTAACCCAATGATCAAACTTTCTGTCATAATATTATAGTAGAGTTGAATTTTTTTCAATATTGACGCATATCTAGATTATATGCATTATAAGAAGAGGGGTGGGTAGTCCATGTCGATTACATACCCCTATCTGGCGTACCTATCAGAGGATAAAGTGAGCCCGATGCATGGAAAAGTTGTTAGTCTGTTGAGTGTGGGGTCTATCATTTTCGTCTATAAATATACCTGGTAGTTTGCCTAGGGGAGTTAGGGAATATTTTCCTAGATTTTTGGGAATTTGTTGGTGGTGGCACCGTGGAGAGGTGGTTTCCCTCCAATTGTCTCTAGAGCTCCTTAGAGTTGGTCACTCTTACTTATTCTTACTTCATGTAGACTGAAATACTTTTTCATTGTTATTCTTCTATATAATTCTACTGATAAACTGTAAATCTAGCGGTATATAAATAAATACTTCATGAGAATGATTTTTTTCTAATTGTCAAATTGTTTTTTTGAAACTAGTTAATAGGAAACTAGTTTGGTTATTTCATTGAGAGACTCTATTTCTATCTTTTTTGGATATCATTTGACTACACACAATTCTTTTGTTAGTTAGGTCACTGGTGTGTTTTTGTTTTTTTTTCTTTTGAGTTTAGTCTTCCAGTCGTCTGTCAATTGGATGCAGACTACGATAAAGACAAGGATACCTTCTATTGAATGGGCATGTGAGATTTTTTTTGTTTAAATAATAAGAGAGATATCAGGCGCGTGAACAAAGAGAGCTACGTGGGAACAATGGGAGTTGGCGCAGGAACAGTGGGAGTTAGAATGTGAACAACCAATGCCGATTATGCAAACCAAAATTGATAAGGTGATTCTCAGCAAAGATGAAAACCATAATTTTGTGCCAGATAAAATGCAACAAAATGAATAATGATGTCTCATAGGGTGAGTGACATGGAGGAGGTTTTATTTCCTTACGAACAAGAATGGGAAGATGGATTGCAAAATTTGACGAAAAAATTGATCTCCTGAATTTTTCATGAGAAGATCCTTTTGATTGAATTAAGAAAAGAGAAAACTATTTCTAGATTAGCTGGACAATTAGAGGATATAAAATTACCTCTAGAAAATCTCTGTATAGATAACACAAAGTTGTATTGGTTCTTGTCTTGGAAAAATTCCAATCCAGGTTTGAAATGGGACCAATTGTAATTGGCACTTGAAGAGAGAGATGGAAAATCAGATGAGGGGGATCCACTACGATACCTAAAGACCGTACATTAAACTATTACTATGGAAGAATACATCAAGGAATTTGAGAATGTGGAATTAAGGAAACAAAATTTTCCTGACCCATGATTTATGTGTATGTTCATGGGAGGGATGCGGTAAAACAGAGTTCTTACTAATGAGCTGGAAAACAAGTTAAGGCTATTGAATCTGGTTAGAAAGGTAGTTGGTAGGGGAAGGTCTATCAAAGGGAGTTCATATGAAACTGGTTCCTCTAATTTTCTATGGAGATGGATTTTCTCTAGCCACCTTCCAAACTAGTTGGTCTGTGGTCGAAAGTGAAAAAAAAACAAGAAGAATTACAAGTGATGAAGGGTAGAATGGAATGAGATTGCTTAGAAGACAAGAAAGAGTAGGAAAACGGCCAAAGGGTTTGTGTTTCTATTATGGACAACCTTACAATCCTATGCTATGGTGTCCCGATAAAAATTTGAGGTTATTATTTTGGGAGATAGAGGAACCAAAATATGAAATGGTCGCTGAAGAGGAAACATGACTCGAGAAAGTGGATAAAAACCTAGAAAGAGTTCTGGTGTATGAGAAAGTGAACTTTAGAAGTATGGGTGGGGGCAGACTAAATCAATGATGTTCACTGGACACGTTTTAGGGTGCCAGTTATGGTCCTAATGGACATTGGATCTAGTTACAACTTCATTCTGAATGTCTTCACTAAGGTGGCCAATTTTGAGGTTGGGATGACCTAGCTATTCAGAATTATGTTGGATGATGGGTGGTGAGCCATTTCTCAAGGAGTTTGTGAGGAGGTTTCGGTAGGATTGGAATACAGTCCTTTTACTATTAAATCTTATGTTTTTGACATGGGAGGGCTAGACATGAGTCTTGGAATAAAGTGGTTAAATACATTGAGATACATTCAAACAAATTAGAACCATAAAACTATAGAGTTTCAATGGGAGGGAAAATAAGTTACAAGGGGTTACAGTGATGCAGGGGAGTACAGTGGACTTGCAACAGTTGATTTAGAATTCAACATGTCAGTTGGAAGGTTGGATCAAGAAAAGAGAGCTAGAATTTCCTGAGAAAGGGAGGACCTCAGAAGATCGAGGTTTCCAACAACAGTTGGAGGAGTTATGTTTGTATATCTACCATTATTTGATGAACCAAGAGGGATACCACCATACATGCTAATTGATCATGCCATAACTTGGTAGATGGGGCTGCATTATTTAATATCAGACCTTATAAATTAGCTTAATACCTTAAGGATGAAGTTGAGAAATATGTGGCTGAGATGTTAGAAAGTGGAATAATGCATCATACTAACAACCCTTATGCTAGTAAAATTATTCTGGTTAAAGAAAAGATTGGATATGGAGGATTTGTGGGGATTTTTTTCCCTTAACAAGCTGAAAATATTATATAGGTTTCCTATTCAAGTGATTGAGGAACTACTTGATGGCTACAAGGGGTAAAATAATTTACTAAGTTGGACTTTTTTTCCACCAAATTCAAATGAGGTATCAATGTGTGGGAAAAATGACATTCAAAACACATTAAGGGAATTACGAATACATAATTATGTTGGGATATTGACATAAAATATTAGCGTGTGAAATTTAATTGTGAATCACATTATGTGAGACATTTAATGGTGGACCACATTAAATGGAAATGGATATTGACCAAATTAATTGGACATCAAATGGACCACGAAATTCCTATATAAACAACTGATGCAGAGAGGATATGAGTATCATCTGCAAAGATGTAGCCAACAAGAGAGAACCGTGAAGGGGTTGCTACATTTGCAGTAACTAATACGTAGTGATGATGAAGATAATTAAGCAGAGGAAATGACGATACCGATGATGGTGTGCTGAATGTATTCTTGGTTACAAATATCAAATGGCATGTTCTAGTTGTTCATGATTAGTGGTATATAAAAATAGTAGGTTCACAGGTGTGTATGTATTGTAAAAATGTCTTCGAGTGTGTTGAGAGAGAAATCTTTTGGGTGAATTTTAAAAGGACTTCAGGTGATTTGTAAAATTCCTTTGAGTGATGAAAGACCTTTGGGTGAATCTTCTCTTGTGTGTTTGTGTGACTGCTTCCACTACAGCGTCGGGCTCTACCCTAATAGTGGTATCAGAGGGAACTATCATGGACCTATGATGATTGTGATGGAGCCAGGAAGCCACATCATTATGGAGATTCGTTGAAGGTGGAGTCAATCATGATAGGCATGTTGAAGGTGAAAATGCTAACGATGGAGCCGATGATTGTGAATACAATGATGATGAGGTTATTGTTAGTGGTGCTAATGAATGTGGAGTCAATGATCACAGGACATTATATTTTATGTCTAGGTGGGGATTGTTGGGATATTGATATAAAATATTAATGTGTAGAATTTTATTGTGAATCGCATTTTATGAGAAATTTAATGGTGGAACACATTAAATGGGAAGGGATATTGACCACATTAATTGGACATCAAATGGACCAAGGAATTCCTATATAAACAGTTGATGCAAAGAGGAGATGAGTAGCATCTACAAATATGTAACCGGTGAGAGAGAACCCTAAAGGGGTTGTTGTATTTGTGGTAACCAGTGCATAACGATGATGAATATAATGAAGCAAAGGTGATGATGACGCCTAAGATAGTGTATCAATGATGGAGAATGAAAGCTTCAGAGATGGCGTGCGATGATGACAATTTCATGTATTTAAAGCCTTCTTGGTTACAAAGATCAAGAATCGTGTACCAGTTGTTAATGATTGGTGGTACATAAAAATGGTACGTTCATGGGTGTGGGTACGTTGTAAAAATTCCTTTGGGTGTGCTAAGATAGAAATACTTCTGGTGAATTGTAAAAGGCCATTGAATGATGTGTAAAATTTCTTCAGGTGATAAAATTCCTTTGGGTGATAAAAGGCCTTCTGGTGAATCTTCTTCTGGTGTGTCCTCTGAGACTCCTTCTGCTGAGGCATCATGTTCTTCCCCAACAGGTTATGCCTTTTGGGATTATGAATTCTTAGACAATCTTTCAGTCATCCATGAATTGGTTCTTCAAAGGGATGTGAAATTTTTTTTGTATTTTTTTTGATGATATAATCATTTAAAATAGATTTTGGATATGACATATCACACATTTAAAAATACATGGTTATGAATTTTGGGCTCATGTATGCTCTGACGACCTTTCAGTCAACCATGAATAGACTTTTCAAAGGGATGCTAAGAAAATTTGTGTTATTATTTTTTAATTATATAATCATTTATATAAAATTGTGGATAGAACATCTCATACATTTTTGAATAGTGTTTGAAATGTTTCAAGTATAACACCTAAAGGTTAAAAAAAATGTTTCTCAGATCGAACATCAATTGAATATCTAGGGAATATAATTTCTTAGGAATGCGTTTCTATGGAACCTAAGAAACTCAAATATGTTAAAAAGTAGCCGAATATGTCAAAAATTGTTTATGAACACCTGTTAACTCATCCAAATTTTGAAAAACCCTTTGTTATTGAGTGTGATGCTTCCATAAAGGGGGTTGGAGCTGTGCTCACTCAAAGGGACGACCTATAGCATACTATAACAAAGAATTGGCTGAAGGAAATTTATTTAAATAAATGTTTGTGAAAAAAATTATGTCCTTGGTATTAGTAGTGAGTCAATGGAAGTTGTACTTAATGGGGAAACATTTTTTGGTGCATACTAACCACAAAGATCCCAAGAAGTTGTTAGATCAGAGAATTAATTCCATTAACCAACATTGTTGAAAAGCCAAGATGTTGGGCATGGATTTAGAATTTGTGTATAAACTTAGAAGGGAATATCAGGCCATGAGTTCATTATCACGGTTGGCAGAGGAATGTATAGATGACAAAAAGGTAGTATAGTTTTGTTCAGCTGTATTTGAACAATTTTGGATGGAGTTGGATACAGTTAAGAACATGATTCAGTGGGATGATGAGCTAAATAGTATTATAAATGTTATTTTAGCTTAACCTGATTCCCAAACTGAGTACCTGTTGCGAGACAACATGTTTTATTACCAAGGGAGATTAGTTTTATCTCTTTACTAAATTTTGATTTGTAAATTTCTCTAACATTATCATTCCTCTGCAAAAGGATAACATGTTGGGAATCTCAGAACATATAAACAACTGGATACTTGGTTGTTTAGGAAGGGAATGACACACTACATTATGAAATTTGTTAAAGTGTGAGATGTGCCAATGGTAGAAACACCAGGAGATGTTTTCAGCTGGCTTGTTACAACTAGTGCCTATACCATAATTAATTTGGAAATAAATTTCAATTGATTTTGTCTCAGGATTATCTAATCACAAGGATTTGATATAGTCCTAGTTATGGTGGAAATATTGTCTATGTTTTCACATTCTGTGCTGCTTAAGCACCCTTATAAAACTAGGGTGGTTGAAAAGGTATTTGTTAGGGAGTTCATCCTATTACATGGAATTCCTAAGTTCATTCTCAATGACCAAGATCCTTAGTAATTTAAGGAAAAAAACATTTTTGGATTGAAGGAATAACTCTCAAAATGATTTCTTCATATCATCCACAAACGGATGGAAAAACTAAAATTGTTAGCAAGTGTTTGGAGACATACTTGTGGTGTTTCACTTATGAATGGGATCAAACTTGGGATTAGTGAATTCCTTGTGCGTAATACAGTTACAACACAACCACTCATGTCACTACCATGTAAACACCATTTGAAATGGTTTATTGGAAGGAACCAACATCAGTTCAACATTATGCCGAGGGTGAAACTCTGGTGGAGTAAGTTGAAACAACAGTTCTTGTTAGGACAATTTGTGCAGGAGAGGTAAAAGGAAGAAGTGACAGGTTGTATTTTTGAAATGTTTACTAGCTATACAGAACTAAGAGAGACTTACAGTAGGAACATGCGAAGAAGTAGAAGGTAGGAAAGAAGATAACTCTCCACAAGGAAGACCATTCTCCCAAAGATCCTAGACCAGACCTCCCAAGGCCACACATCCAATAGCAACCAAGCTGATGAAAAGCCCAAATGAATTTTTGTACCCCCTTCCAACAACCACAACCCATATTTCATATCCCCCTAACTGCTACCCCAACTAATCAAAAAACTGATAAAATTTCCCCCTCCAGTATCTAAGACCCTTCCCCACAGCTGAAAACCCACACAAAATATAACAATGACAGCCCACACCAACAACACACACCCACATACCTAACATTTCCCCCACTTAAAAACCACATTGTCCTCAAGGTGATAAGGCCTAACATGACATCTGTACTAAAGATCTATCCAAAATGTCCTCGATGAAGCCAACAGGATGTCACGACCCAATCTTGGGGGTCATATCCCACACCAGAAAGAACATCAAAGATGCGGTTCATCTGGTTTGTCCCTATCGAAGAAATGGGAGTCGCCACGACATTGTAGAGGATGGTGCGTGTCAGTCTTGACACCACTGGTTGGGAGTTGGGGCCACTCTCATGATGAGTCCATGGTAGGACGAAACCAGTGAACCTCACATCATATGAAGAGCTGGACGGATGAACCCCACCTACCTTGGAGGGGGATGGGGTGACACATGGTTGAACCACTATGCTGAGACGATCATCCCATGGCAAGTGGTATTAGATGTAATGCCCCTTTTAGTGTTACAGAATGATTCTGGTCAGAGATTGGTGGTGGGAGTAGAGTCTGGGGGTGTCATGTGGAGGTGGTATGACAAAGAAGGTCGCGCTTGAGAGATTTCAAAGGTAGAGACACCATTATCAAAGGGTGGGTCTCGTGGAGGTAGTTTTCAACCCTCAGAGAGAGGGTGGACCACAGTGGTTTGCGACCTAGAGAGTGGGTGGGCCATTGATGCCAAATACA
The DNA here is from genome assembly GCA_963277665.1 of Viscum album. NCBI lineage: Eukaryota > Viridiplantae > Streptophyta > Magnoliopsida > Santalales > Viscaceae > Viscum > Viscum album. Next base: position 1,425,855,911 of record OY728141.1, on the reverse strand, counting down.
AGGAAGGATCTTCCCCTGAGTCCATGCTTGGAAGCCAGTTAATTGGAAACATACCATTTCACACACACACAGAAGTCCACAATATTGCATGCACGAGGGAATGCATGGAATGCTGGTGGGAGAATGTCACGAACCAATCATGGGGGTCCATTACCACACCAGTAAGAACATAAAAGTTGCGGTTCATCTATTTTGTCCCTATAAAATAGATGGGAGTTTCCCTGACATTGTATAGGATGATGCGTGTTAGTCTTGACACCACTGGTTGGGAGTTGGGACCACTCTCCTGATGAGTCCATGGTATGAAGAAACTAGTGAACCTCACATCATATGAAGAGATTGATCGCTGAACCCTACCTACCTTGGAGGGGGATGGGGTGCCGCACAATCAAACCACTGTGTTGAGACACTTAGCCCATGACAAGTGTTATTAGATAGAATGTGCCTCATGGTGTTGCAGAATGCTACCAGTCGGACCTTGGTGGTGGGAGTGAAGTCCTGGGGTGTCATACAGAGGTGACACGATAGAGAAGGTTGCGCTCGAGAGATGTCAAAGGAAGATATGCCACAATCAAATGGTGGGTCTCATGGAGGTGGTTTTTGATCCTTAGAGAGAGGGTAGGCTGTAGTGGTTTGCAACCCAGAGAGTGGGTGGGCCATTGATGCCAAGGACAAGGAAGGATCTTCCCCTGAGGCCATGCTTGGTAGCTAGTTAGTTGGAAGCGGACCATTTCATAGACACACAGAAGGCCAAGAGCCTTCATGCTTTAGGGCATGCATGGAATGATGGTGAGGTAATTCCATGACCCAATCATGGGGGTCCTATCCTACACCATCAGGAACATTTAAGCTGCAGTTCATCTGGTTTGTCTCTGTCAAAGATATAAGAGTCGACTCTACATATTGGAGGATGGGGAATTTCAGTCTTGACACTACTACTGGTTTGGAGTTAGGTCCACTCTCTTAATGAGTCCATGGCAGGATGAAACCAGTGAACCTCACATCATATGAAGAGCTGGATGGCTGAACCCCATCCACCTTGGAGGGTTCTGGGGTGCCACATGGATGACCCGCTGTGCTAAGATGATCACCCCACGACAAGGAGTAGACTAAGCCTCCACCTTCCCAAGATCCCCATTAAGCATCGATATAACCCGCTAAACTAAATTTTCTTGCATTACTATGTTCCTCAATATTGATAAAGATTCCTCAGAAAAAATAAGCTTTTCTGAGAAGGAAGACATCTTGTATTGACCACCCCAGCTATGGTTGCAAACCTGAATTGCTATGGAGTAATAACCATCCAACTACCATGAAGGAGAAGCAATAAACCACAAGAAAGAAATTTTTTGTGCAAAACATATCACATTTCTACTTTCTATGCTTCAAAGAGTTGTAATTTGGTGGCTAAAAAATTTTCAAAATGATGTGATACTATAGGATAACAAACACCATGATATAATAATCTATATTTTTATCCAGGACAAATCCAGAAAGATATAACAACTCATTATTTCTTTTTTTCCCTAACCAACTGTTATTTCCTTCTTGATTAGAGAAGGACTTTGAGTAGCAGTAAGAAGGAACATAGAACAAGGAACCCCCTTTGTTGAGCATGTTTCATCAACTTTCCATGTGGCAGTAGCTTTTTGATCTTGATTGTAAAAATCAATGCCAGGAACAAGGCCCTCAACTCGAATTATGTTTCCATATATTTAAATCGATGTAGGAAAAATCACACAACACACAAATACAAAAATTTACTAGATGAGACTCAATATCGAGACCTCATTGAGACCCCCAGGAGAAATTATGTTTCCATTTATTGAAAATGTAGTTTCAGCTACTCATTTGGGCTCAAAATTATCAATCCATTTTTTATCCTTTTCAACAATCCACATTGTGCTAAGTCCAAGATTTGTGTTAGTGCCAGAAATTTCACTAAATTTCAGAAAGCAATAGCGTTGTACATATTCATATTGTAGAAAAGAAATATTCTTAGCACAAGCCCAAAAAATAGAATTTTTTTATAGGAGCTAGAGTGGGTTAGCGGCATGATAGAAAAACTACTTTTCCATGCATTTTTTGTTTGTAACAACCATTGGTCTAAAAAGTTTACAAACATAAGGCTTAAAAATTCCTATAAAAACACTATGCTTGTAGCCCACTTCAGTATTAGTAGTTATAGGTCATTGCTCAATAAAAGAAAAAACAATGAGGAAATTTAGTATACCAATGAGAATATTCGGTATACCAGCAGAAATTATAGCATCAAGTACATCAACACTAATCGTCTTATAATCATGATGATCACTAGCACTAAAATAACTGCCTTCATTTATTTTCCCACTGAGTGCTCAATCTGGTCCAACTACAAACTCTAAATCAGTGTTGCTTCCTCAAACATGAAAACCATTGACTTTCATATTTAGATGTTCAACATCAGTTGAAAATTCATTGGAAGTGTTTTCATTCCCATAACCGGTAGTTGCACTTGTATCAGTAAAAAGTCAAAATAAATTTTCAACACTCGCATCCTAGGTATCTCTGAATATTCTTGGCAATTTTATGAGAGTTGACCAACTATTAGCTGAGGCCTAGTTAGGAAGCATTAATGGACCAACAAAACTTGGAATCCTAAAAATTTCACAGTAGGTTATTTTTATTAATTATGGGGCTTCATAATCACAACTTTCATATTTACACCCTCTTTCATATGATAATGAATAGACCACTCCAAGAACTGTGAATTTTCAGGGCTTCGGTTCCTATATCATAAATTTCCATAACTTCATCAGAGGTTGTTGTCATTAAACATGTGCATGGTCCATCACTATCCTGATCAATTTTCTCATAAGCACCAAATTCAACAAAATCCATTACTAGTAGACTCCCATTTTCACTGGAAATCAAAGTCAATGACTTAAGCCCTATTGTTTTCTGTTATCTTCTCCTTGAGATAGTTATTCATCTTTACCACTACCATGTATTCCATTTTTACCATTCTCCTGGAACTAATAACTCTTTGAGAGAAATTATCTCAGTCACTGATGTGAAAACATCACGATTCACAATGACAGAAATGGTTTGCAGATAAAGAAAAGGAAGAATAAATAAACACTCTGGACACAAAAATTTATGTAGTTCAGAAAATGATCCCTATATCTACAGAGAGGCAGTAGTTTAACTATATTTTGGGATTACAATTACAAGGAGAGAATCAGAGTTTCTCACACACAAAAATATGGCCCGAAATGGGATAATAAGGAGGACGAAGCACTATTCCACCAACTGTCAGAAAGTCTGCATCGGTACAATGTCGCAGTCACCGGAGTAAAAATAGTGCTATAGTGAATAGCAGATAAAATTTCACAGAGCTATAATGATATTTACTCCAAAGTACTTACTATTACAGTGCTCTATTAGTGTCGTTCCTTTAGAGATGCTATAGTGGTTAGAGATGCTACAGTTCTCAAAAAAATTAAACCGGGGCCCTTCGGCCCCCAGACCCCTGAAGCAGGGGCGCGTTGCCCCCTAAAACACCCAATAAGATCAATACGAAGCTCGACCAATAGAAATGTGGGCTTGGTGCATATAATGGGTTAGAAGCATTCAGACCAATCAAAATCCGGAACAGATCAGGCTACACTAATCCAACAATCTCCCACCTAGAGCCTGATATGCAATGCTTCTCTGCTTCAATATCACTGACTAATACAACTTACATAATCTGATCTCCTCCACTTCTTAACTGACCACTACACATGATTTTCATTCAGAACTTTAATTTCAAGATGACGATTCCTAAGATACCAATTTTTTCATTTGGTGATCTCATGGTGTCCTCCCATATTCTGCCTCTCATCCTCCATTCATCAGTGGAGTCCAATAGAGGCACAATAGTTCCTCAAGTTTTGTATTACCATCAGCTTCGTCAACATTTCTGTCAGATTGTTGGTTGAACAAATCTTCTGTAATTCCAGCAACTCATCATGTATCAAACCTCTGATGAAATGACACTTCAACTGGATGTGTTTTGTTCGAGCATGAAATACTAGGTTCTTTGAAAGATGTATTGCACTATAACTGTCACAGTGCGATATATTGTCCTCTCACTTTCTTCCCATACTCATCCAACAAGTTCTTTATCCAAACCATCTTTTCCCCAGATTTTTTTTATAGTAATACATTCTACCTATGCGGTGGATAAAGATACTACCTTCTCCAATTGTGACATTCATCTTACTTCAGTTCCTCCACAGGTAAATACATAACCTGTGGTACTCTTATTGTTGATTTCACATCCAAGGTTAGCATCCATATACCCCTGCAATGAATTTCCTTTCCCAAAGCACAGATATAGCTCCTTGTTTCCCTTTAAATACCTCAATATCAACTTCACAGCTTCCCAATGTTTCTTTTCTGGATTAAACATGTACCAGCTCACAACTCCCACAACATGAGCAATATCAGGTCGAGTGAAGACCATGAAATACATTGGGCTCCTAACAGTTGATGCATATGGAACCTTTTCCATGTACTCAACCTCTTCTGACGTCTTCGGTGATTGCTCCTTTGATAGTTTTAAATGGACCTCTAGGGTACTAGATACTGTCTTTGATTCCAACATATCAGCATGTGATAACATCAAAGTTCCAACTACACGGTCTCTCTTGATCTTCATCCCCAAAATCTTGTTAGCTTCTCTAAGATCCTTCATTTAGAACTCCTCATATAACTACCCTTTTAGTTCATCAATCCTCTGCATACATGATTTTACAATGAGCATGTCATCCCCATACAAAAGCAATATAATATATTCATCACCAAAGTATTTTATGTAGCAACATTGATCCATGACACATCATTTGTATGCATTTTTAATCATGAATGCATCAAACTTTTTTGTTTCACTTCCTGGGTGTCTAATTCAACCCATACAAGCTCTTTTGGATTTTTCACACCAGGTATTTCTTTCCAGACTCAACATATCCATATGAATGCGGTATGTTGATTTAATCCAATAGATATCTATGAATAAAATTAGTCTTGACATCAATTTGATCAAGATGAAAGTGTTCTGATTCCACAATGCTAAGAACCACCTGAATGGTTAAACACTACACTACAGGTGAGAAAAATTTAGTGAAATCCACTTTTTCCTTCTATTGAAATCCTTTCACCACCAGCGTTGCTTTGTACCACCTCTTTCCATCATGTTCTTCATTGACCCGAGATATAGAGTTGTTATGCAATGCTTTCTTTCCTCTTGGAAGAGGTGTCAGCTCCCAAGTGTTGTTATCATGCAATGAAGAAATCTCCTCCTTTATAGTCAGCTCCCACTTTCTCGAATATTTCAACTACATTTCCTCTTCAAAACATTATGGTTCTACACTATTATTCAATAATAGATAATTTAATGATGGTGAATACCTTTACATAGGTCTTATCACCCTTGTTGATCTCCTCAACTTCACTGGAGTAATAGGATCCAATGGTTTTAATGTCTCATGCTCAGGTACACCTTTAAGATCCACTTACTCTGCACTCTAATTCTTTGTTCTCATTTTCATCTTTAGTTTCGCGAAAATACTAGTACATGATACCTTCATTGAATATCACATTATGGCTCCTGATGACCATCTTGTTGAGATCATCCCAAAGCAATAACCAAACTCTTCAGCACCATATCCAATAAAGAAACATCTTTTGGACTTAGAAACAAGTTTTTCCCATGCATTAGCATCAATATGAACATATGTAAAACATCCGAAGACTCGTAAATGTGAGAGTCTTACCACCTTACCAGACCGGAGCTAATCAGATAGCCATTATCTCATTGGAAAAGATGGAATCATGTTGATGAGATATGCTGTCATGTTCACTACATCATCCCAGAAGATCTTAGGTAACCTCGAGTGTAACCTCATACTCCCAGCTTGTTCATTCAATGTCCTATTCATCCTCTCTACAACACCATTCTATTGCAGTGTACCTGGAAGAGTCTTCCACCATTGAATTCCATTATTAGACCAGAATTACCTAAACTCATGACTACCATACTATCAACCATTTTCATACCTTTAGTTTTGATCCCATCTTATTCTCCACGATGACCTTCAAATTATGAAATATCTTCAACACGTCAGATTTTATTTTCAGAAAGTAAACTCATACTTTCCTTGTCGATTCATCGATGAATGTCACATAATATTGTGACCCTTGGAAGGAAAGTACTGGTGCATGCACCCAAACATCAGTATGCACCAGGTCCAACTTACCAATTTTCGGTGTTATGCCTCCTTTTGAAAAAGACACCTACTTTTAGAAGATACAAAATTCACATAGTCCAATATCCACTGACTTCGGCACTGGTAGTATCCCTATTGATGTCAGAACCTTTATCCCTTTCCCAATCATGTGGACGAGTCTGTAGTGCCACAGTTGTGAATCTCTGACAGTTTCCAGTGATACAAACATGTCAATGCAAGTTTTTTTTTCATGTTATACAGGGTACCATTCTTTGCTCCCCGAGTTATGACCATAAATCCTTTAGTGATCTTCCATGAACCACCAGGGAACATGGTACTCAGCCCTGCATCATCAAGTGTTTTGACAGAAATAAGATTTCTTCTCAAGCCAAGGATATAAATCACATTTTCCAAAAATAGGAGACTCTCGCTGTTGGTATTGATCCATGAATCACCCTTCCCCACAATGTGCAGGGGTTCATCATCAGTAAGATGTACCTTGCCGAAATTTCAAAAAACAAAATTGTTTAAAAAACTCTTCTCTGATGTGGAATAGAAAGATGCCCCTGAGTCTAAAATCCAAGACTCCATAGAGCTATCCACGCTCAGCAGCAACACGTCATCAGTTCCTTCAACTACCATGTTTTCTCAACTAGTTTCAGGTCCCATCTATTTTTCTCTACACTCTTTTTTGACATGTCAGTTCTTCCTACACATCCAGTAGGTAGGACCAGCTCCTTTAGACTTGTCTCAGATCTTTCCTCATGAATTTGATCATCCTATGTGATTGTCTCACTTTGAATATCTTCATATTCCTTCTACATTAATATAAGAACCATATAATCTACCTTATTTTTATTTTTCTGATATCCTCACTGAGGATCAGGCCCCATAAGTCCTTGAGAACCAACATTGTATTCCCCGAAGAACTGTTCACAACTATTAAAATTGCTTCCCAACTGTCAGGTAATTAAGATAGTAAGACCAATTCACATACCTCATCAACATAATCTCCACCGAAGTCAGATGACTTATAATGGTGTTGCATTTATTGATGTGATCAGTGAAAATTATATCTCCAACTATTTTCAGGTTGAACAATCATTGCATCAAGTGAACATTGTTTGTCACCGAAGGCTTATCATACATATTAGAGAGAGATTTCATCAAGTAAATCATCATATTATCCACTGAAATATTTAATAACGCGTTTTTGGCCAATGTAAGGCTCACAACAACTAGAACCTATCGATCCAACTACCACTCTGACTGAACCATGTACGTTGGCTTTAAACATAGAAGCAGAAAATACATCTTTTTCTGATAAATATATTCTTCGATCTTCATCTTCTAGTAACTGAAATTAGTTCCATCGAAACGGTCAATATTCACATTTCCTTCTTCCATAGTCATTATTCAGTTCTAGGAATCTGAACTCGACCTCTGATACCAGTTGATGTGGAAACATCAGGAGTCACAACGACCGAAATTGTTTGTGAATAAAGATTAGGCAGAAGAAAGAAACACTTAGAACCTAAATATTTATGTGGTTTGGGAAATGATCCCTATGTCTATGAAGAGGTAGAAATTTAACTATTTGTTGGGATCATAATTACAAGGAGAGAATAAGAGTTTCTAACACATAAAACCCTATCCTGGAATGGACTAATAAGGAGAATAAACACTATTCCACCAAATATCATAAAATAAGTTGTGCTAAAGTGAAAGACGACAAAAAGTCTACATCACTACAATGCAATGATCACCTGACTCAAAACATACAATAGTGACCGATGTCTGGAATTCCATGGAGCTATAGTACTATTGACTCCAAAGTTTGACCTGCTATAGTAATCGTGCCAAAGTCCATACTGCTACAATGCTATGTCGATGTTAGTTAGTTATCTCTACTAGAATGGTCAGAGATACTAAAATTCCCTAAATAGTTGGTCCTGGGGCCTTTGAGCCCTGGGCCACCAAAGTAGGGGCGCGTTTCCCCTGCAACCCCAAACGAACTCACTGCGGAGCTCAACAAACCGAAATTTGGGCTTGGTGCACAAAATGGGTTAGAATCATTCAGCCCAATCACCATCCAAAATGGATCGGGCTACACCAATCCAACAGTCATGATAGCTCAATCAAAATTTTTGTGGATTATTTCCTTATAACTCATATTAATATGAACTTTTCTAACAAAGAGGATCATCCCCTTAAATAGAAAAGTACTCAAATAACCAAAAACTCCAACACTATTATTAGGAACCCTTGTTCCTTGGTTTTTCATAGAAATAGCTTTATATACCTCACATAGGAATAAAATATTTCTAATCCCGAACAAAGTTGGTTTCCAAGTCATCAAACTAGCCCCGAGAGTCACTACCATGTTCGTAGAGTCACACATTTGTCGCATGCATTGCGAACCGGCCCTACTGGTAGTCCGCACAACAATGGTATCCCGACTACATCGGTTCCTCCATCGTAGCTTATCATCACATTCTTTTCAACCAATGGAAACTTCATTAGTGTTTTCACATCTAGTGGAAGAGATCCTTGCACCATTCGATCAGGCTTACACTCCTTCAATAGATTTCAGTTCAGTATACCGTCAATCCACACCACAGATGAAGCTTTTTAGATTTTCCAAAAATTATTCTCATTTATCCTAAAAAACAATTCCCTCATAGAAAAAATGAGTATCAGAATTATCAAATTAAAACTCACCTTTAGTTATAAAACCAATGTATGCAGTAGTTTCCTCGGCAGTGCCAGCAACAAACACCTTTTAAATATATGATTAAACTCCTACTAAAATACAATAAAGGTACTCTTTACCAAATTCATTTTCCATCATGCTTTTTTCGGATCGAACTCTCAAACTATTTTCTTCTAAGGCTAGTGGTCCTGCTAGAACAGGAACATGTTTCCCCTTTTCAGTATGCCTTTCATGCTTATCCACCAAAGAACATGGATCATAATCTTCCAAGTCAGGCCACTCCAGACAAGATTTAATATACTCATCTTCATTTCCATATCTCTACATTAGTATTTTTTTCTCTCCAGCATTGTTTGAGCCTACCTCAGTGACAATTGTGTTTGGAAATGACGGTCTCATTTCACTACCACAATCAATCCCCAAAGATTTCTTCCCCAATATGCATGCTCCCTCTTCAATAGTCTCTCCCACCTGAGTTCTCTGATAGAGATGTTAGGAAAATTTGTGTGAGAGGTGAAAGAAACAAGAGGTTGTATTATTGAAATTTAGAATAGCTGTATAGAATAACAAGAGAATTAAAATTGGTTCAAGGGAAGAAGTGGTAGGTAGTAAAGAAGAGAACTCTCTATAGGGAAGACCACTCTCCTGAAGATCCTAGGTGAGTCCTCCCAATGCCACACCTCCAACAACACCCAAATAGATGAAAAACCGAAATGAATCTTCATACCCCCTTACAACAATCGCAAACCCTTTTTAATATCCTCCAACCTAATTCTAACAAATAATAAAGAAAAATGACAAAATTTCCCCTAGCAGTAGCTAAGAACCTTACCCACACATGGCATCCCCAAACACAATATAACAATGACATCCCACACCATCAGCACACACCCACATACCTAACAGTTCTCGAATATGATGCAATGTTAGTTCACTTCAGAATGAATTTACATCGAGAACATCATCTAATGGACAAGGTTCCAATCATAATAGAGATGCAATCTTGACATTGGGAAAATGGTGTTTGTTATGATTTGGCCTAATTTGCAAGCTATGAAGGCAAAGAATATATGTCCAAAATTGGCTGATCGATATTATGAAATTTTTTGGTGATTTCTTAAATAGGGGATATGGATTAAAAATTAACCTTTCCTACTACTTCCCGACTCCATCATGTTTTTCATGCTTCTCAGTTAAAGCGGGTAGTGGGAGATTTTTTTGTGCCGGTTAAACTTCCGAATATATGGGACCAAACATCAGAAATTGGACTTGAACTATAAAAGCTATTGGACACCAAGGAAGCCTGAGGGAAGCCTGAGAGAATGTGCTTAGTTCAATGGAAGGGACTTCTAGTGAAAGAGTCTACCTGGGAAGATGAAGAAATAATTCAAGAGAAATTTTTGAAGTTCATCTTTGGGGACAAGGTGACTTTTGAGAATGGTCAGATTGGTAGGAGATATGTGGATAGTCCAAGACATTTATGCCCCATATCTTGCATAAATATTAGGGGAGTAAGTGAGTTTGACACATGGAAATGTTGTTGGTCTATTGAGCATGGGGTGTGATTGTCACAACTATAAATATACCAGGCAGTCGGTCTAGGGGAGGTTGCGAATATTTTCCTAGAATTTCAGGCATCTATTGGTGGTAGTGCAGTGGAGAGATGGTTTCCCTATGATTGTATTTGGAACTCCTAGGAGGTTGTCAGTCCTATTTCTTCTTACTATATATAGACCTAAATACTTATCTATTGTTATTATTCTATATAACTCCATTGGAGGTGGCCAGTCCTATTTCTTCTTACTGTATACAGACCAAGATACTTCTCTATTATTATTCTTCTATAGAACTCCATTGTTGAACTGTAATTCCAATTTCACAAAAATAAATACTTCATAAAAATGAATTCTTGGTAGTTCTCATATTGTTTTTTTGAACCTAGTTAACTGACAACCTAACATGCATAAAGAGAGCACATATTTACAATAAGAAATTACAACTAGTGTAGCATTCATAAATGAACTGAGCTAAAAAAGAATGATTCCAGAACACTCTATTACACATGGATGAAATTTATGATGGAAAATCTATGGAATAATCCTTAATGAAGTATAATTGAGAGGAACACATTGAATCTTATAATAGTTGAGATGACTGGAGATATGTGAATTACAATGATGAGGAGACGAATGATTATAATAAAAACAAAATCATGTGAAGAATATAGATGGTGACAATGATGAACAAGAATGTTCATTTTACATATCATTGTTTGTGAAGATACTGGCATTAAGTAAAACACATGATTTGAAGTGGAGAAAAAATATATTTGGGTGATAATCATGATATACCAATATGACCGGATTTTGAGGATTTCTATATAGTTGTAGTGGCTCAAAAAATTAATAAGGGAGTGATACTTGAGAAATATTTGATTTGCGCCAAAACATATTGTAAGAAGGGAAACTGGGAGAGGAGTGACATCCCAAAATATTTTCCATGGTGATTGACATGGTGGATTTTGTATCATCCACCTTTAAAGAACCAATTTTGAAGATATCTTTTCACTAGTTGTGAAATTAAAAACCAAATAGAAGTTAAAAATACATCAAATTCAAAATCTAAAACATATGTAGAATAAATGATAAAAATATATCAAATGAAAAACAAGGAACATATGCAGAACATTACTTATAGTGACATATTCATTTTTGATTAAAAAGAAAAATAAACGAAATCACTAAATTATCTATAAGGTATACCTTCTTTCGTTGTAAAACTCTACCAGCAAGACCAACAAATGTGTTTGTTTCCATGAAAACCTCCGACAAGTGCTCAATTGAACTGGCACCACTGCTCATAAACTATTAAGATTACCTCTGACAACAATTATTTAAAATGAAAAAAAGAATTGTATAGAATTAAATCATTTGAATTGGTAAGTCCTATAGATGCATTTTTGTCAACACACGTCAAATTTCTGTAATAGCTTCAAGATATTTAAAATAAAAAAGAAGTAAAAAACACTTAATAAATTCATAGAGAAAATAACATATCCATTTTTAATATCATATAATAGTTTTAAAACATAACATGGAAGATTTTAATCAAATTAATAATATTATATTACATATATATATTGATATCAAAGAGAAGATTCATGCATATACATAGATCAATTAAAACAACACAGATTTCAAAATAGGATTAGCACAAAATAAAATTCATGAAATAATTCAAAAGATCACAACGGAACTCTCATTTTATAAATCTAGTATAACCAAAGTAATAACAAGCACCAAAAAACACATCTTCCATTTTTTCACTAAGAAAAATTTAACTGGTTTTTCACGTAAATGCATCTTATGAATCATAAAATTGTTTTAAAAAACAAATATAAAACATAATAAAAAAGACGAAAACATAAAAATACTTTTATTCTATGGGAATTATGCTCAATACCATGGTGAAATGAAATAAAATAAAACAAAATAAATAATTTTCATTTATTATCATTTTGTTTGAATGAAAAAATTATAAAAAATTATAACTTTTATCTATACTGTTTGTTTAAAAGTTTTCATGGAATCCAAAAAAATTTCTTTATTATATAAAACAAAAATAATTTTTTTAAAAAGAAATTATTATGACACTTTTTACTAGAAAATAAAAAATAATAATTTTGATTTTAATCTATAATAATAATTTCATATTGCAAAAATTAAATAAACATTAAACTACAAAAAATATACTAATAAAAATTTTAGTTTTTTTTAAATGTTTAAACCAAAGTGATTTTATATATTCATTTAAATCCTTTACACGATTCATATATTTATTTATTTAAATTTATTTATGTTTTATATTTATACATAATAATCAATATAAAATAATATTTTAAACTCTAAATTTATACACCTACCAAAATTTTTTATATAAAAAAATTTAAATACTTATATACAAATTAATTATATACAAATAATCAAAATTATTATTAAATTACCTTAAAATTAAAAAAATAATTTTCAAAGCAAGGGATGGTTAGGGTTTGGGTGGTGGAAAGTGAGGGGGATTTTTTTTAAAATGAGTCATAGAGACCGCCTTAACTGATCAGTTAGTATTGGAGAGAACATGATGGAAGTGTCCCAATTCCCTATGATGTCCTCCTCTACATTGAGTAGATTAACAAGAATGGTGGTGTTTGATTCTTGTATAAGGTGGTGTTTGATTCCCACATAAAAATAAATTACTAACGCCTACAGTTTTCCAATCACCCCACCAATAATTGCAGATAGAAACTCTATGGACAATTTTGAAAAACTTGAGGTGGGGAAAGAGTTATTCAGGAAGATTTTCAAGGAAAGGGACAATACAACGAGACATTTGGTGACAATGAAGAAGACGGGACTTGCGAGGGAGGTATATTGTTATAATTTTATTCATAAATAATAAAAAGAATAATTGAAGTGTTTTGATGGAACTACACTTTTTGTATTGAATTGATGAGGTGAACAATGATATGGAATCCCACATTGGAGTTGTGGGTATAATTCCAAAAGCCCCATGTAAGAAGTGAAATTAGAAAATTGAATTTTCATAAAAAGTATATATAAATCTAAAATCCTTTTAAAGTTTTTTAAAATTATATAGTTAGTAAAATGTTTATATATATATATATAAAACAAAAAAAACAAAATATTTTATAAAAATAACTAATAACGTGATTATTCATAACAATTGGATTTCAGTTTTTCAAAATCCAAAAGGGAGTAACTCATCACGAGTTATCTCATTTCTATCAAACCAAGGTGTTCTTTGATCGAGACGATGAGATCAAACCCATGTAATTCACACTGATTTTGATTTATAAATAAGCGATGATGAGATTAGTTGTGGGTTAACTCTTCTTAAATTCAATAAATTATCTTAAAATCTTCCCAATATCTACGCTGCGGGGCTATCAAAAATTGGTGTTCGATTTTCCCTATATTTTTGTGAAATATTCGATGGAAACTTTCATCAAGAACTCTATACCAACAAAGTGGGGGTAGATCAAACCATTTTGGACATTGAATTAAATTTACATGTCGAGATTAAATCTATTTCTTTCATCTTCCTGTCTATTTTCCTACAATCAAAAGGGTTTGAAACACAAGGTAGAACCTATAAGATAGATCCTAAATCCCTCATAGTGATAAACCAAGACATGGTCAAACTCAACTGTTTCACCGTCAACCACATATCTCGGTGGTAAGACAAAATGAAGTTTCTTCTTACAATATTGAATATTTTTTACATTCTGGAACCAAATCTTTCTCTCATTCCCAATGAGCCCGTTTCAAATCCCGACAACAGACTCATTGACATGACTCAAGTCAATCACATTCAGTAAATGAAGAAGAAACGTGAAGACAATCAATTCTCATGTTAATGACATATTCTCAACACATTATCAAATCGTTTTTATGACTATTTTTTCCAAATGAAGACCGCTCGAGAGATATGGGATGCACTTGAGTTAAATTTCAATGCCGAGGAAGAAGGTACCAAAAAATTTATTATTTGCAAAGTATCTAAACTACAAGATGGTTGATAACAAGCCTGTGTTGGACCAAGTTCATAAGCTACAAGTTATAACAAATAAACTTGTTTCCCTTAAGATTAATATACCAGAAAATTTACACGATTGATTGAAATTTTTTGATTTATTTTCAATTTGTTTTAATGAAAAATTTATAAATGATTGTAGATTTTATCTATCCTATTTGGTATTTTTTTAAATGAATCAAAATTTTTTTTGTTGTAAAGTAAAAACAAGTAATTATTTAAAAATACATTATTATGACCTTTTTTCCTAACAAATAAAAAAACAAATTTTTATTTTAATCTATACTTATAATTTCATGTCGACAAAATTAAATAAACACTAAACCAAAAAAAATATATCAATGAAAATTTTAATTTTTTTAAAAAAATGATTAAACGAAAGTGATTTTAGATATTCATTTAAATCATTTACACAAATCATATATTTATTAATTTTAAATTATTTATGTTTTATATCTATACATAATCATTAATATAAAATAATTTTAAAAACTATAAATTTCAAAACGTACCAGAATTATTTATATAAAATTTTTAAAATATTTATATATAAATTAATTATATACAAATAATCAAAACTATTTTTAAATCATGTTAAAATTAGAAAAATAATTGTTAAAGCCTGGGAGGTTTAGGGTTTTAGGCAAGGTTGTGGGAGGGTGAGGGGAATTTTTTTTAAAAGTGAGACCTGGAGACAACTTTAACTGGTCAGTTAGTATCGGTGAGCACTTGATAGAAGTTGCCCGATTCCCTACGACGTCCTCTGGATGGAGTAGATTAACAAGAATGATGGTGTTTGATTCCCATATAAGGCGATTTTTGATTCTTACATTTAAAGAAATTATTACCCCCTATAGTTTGGTAATTATCCTACCAATAAACAAATAGAGAAACTCTATAGAAAATTAAGAAAAACTTGAAAAGTTGGGGCATGGGTTATCTCGGAAGGTTTGCAAGGCGAGGGACAATGCGACGAGGCAGTTGGTGGCACTGAAGAAGATGATTCTCACAATAGAGGTATATTGTTATAATTTTATTCATAAATAAAAATAATAAATAAAATAAAGTTTTTTGATTGGACAATTCTTTTTGGATTGGATTGATAAGGTGGACAATGATGTGCAATCCCACATGGGAGTTAAGGGTTGAATCCTCAAAGAACCTCCCTTATAAAAAGGGGCTTTGGGAATTGGAATTTTTATAAAAAAATATATATTTTCTTCAAAGTGTTTTAAAAATATATATTTAGTAAAATGTTATATATATATATATATAACAAAACAAAATAAAAAAATAAAATAAAATAAAAAATCTTATAAAAATGACTAACAATGTGATTAGTTAAAATAGTTGAATTTTGATTTTTTGAAATCCGAATGGCTGCCCCTCAACAGAATTTATCTCATTCTTGCTGAACCGAGGTATTCTTTGATAAAAAAGGTGAGATCAAACTGGTGTAATTCACATTGATTTCTATTTATAAGTAAACCATGACAAGAATGGCGGTGTTCGATTCTCGTATAAGGTGATGTTTGATTCCCACAAAAAAGAAATTACTTCCCCTATAGTTTTCTCATCACCCCACCGATAATCATAGTTAGAAAATATATGGACAATTACGAAAAGCTTGAGGTGGGGTAAGAGTTATTCAGGAAGTTTTTCAAGGAGCGGGACAATGAAACGAGGCAGTTGGTGGCATTAAAGAAGAAAAGACTTGCAAGAGAGGTATATTGTTATAATTTTATTCACAAATAATAATAATAAATAATGTCTTTTGATGGAAATACACTTTTTTAATTGAATTTAATAGGTTAAAAATGATATGGAATCCCTCATTGGAGTTGGGGGTATAATTCCCAAAGCCCCCCGTATGAAGGGACATTGGAAAATTGAATTTTCCTAAAAAAAACATATATTTTCCTAAAACCTTTTAAAGTGTTTTAAAAATATATATTTAGTAAAATGTTTTGTTATATATATATAATTAATTTATAAAATTAAATAATAACATGATTAGTTGTTACAATTGGATTTCAGTTGTACGAAATCCGAACGGGATTCCCTCATCATGAGTTGTCTCGTTTCTGTCAAACCAAGGTGTTGTTTGATCTAAATGGTGAGATCAAACCAGTGAAATTCACATCGATTTTTATTTATAAATAAGCAATGATGAGATTAATTATGGGTTAACTCTTCTTCAATTCAATAAATTATCAAGAAATCGTCCCAACATACACTACAAGAAAACCACCTATTAGCGATGGTTATTTTTGCATAGAGTGGTGGTTTAAACCGCCGCTTTATGGTTGGGCAGCAGTTTACTGAAACTATCGCTAAATTGGGCATCAACAATCTATTAGCGGTAGTTATTTCAATTTAGCGGCAGTTTAAGGGAAGCGTCGTAGTTGCCTCATTTCACGGTGGTTTTACTGATTTTAGCGGCAGTTTTTAAAGGCCCTGGATTTTATTTTATTTGCGGTGGTTATAACCGCTGTGAATAAAATAAAATCCAGTGGCCATAACACTACCCCTAAAGTCATGAAAACCTCCCTAGAATGCATGTGGGTGATGCGACTCTGTAGCGGCGGTAAAAACCGCCGCTAAATGTAAGCCAATAAAAGTGGTTATAACCACCGCTAAGTAAAAAATACTTATGTTTAGATGCGTTTTAACTACCGATAATGTCTTAACAGTACAATTTAGTGGCGGTTAAAACCACCCCGAAAAGCTGTCTAGAAAAAAAAAGTTGTTCTACTTCCACTACATCACTGCCCTGAAAAACAAATCAAACCAGAAATACCAATAGCCTAACAAATTAATGCACAAAATTTCTAAAAAAGAATGGAGACAACTATTAAAAAACTTATGGTCGTGATGCTTGGAAAATATAGTGTAACATCATAAATGGATATGTGTAGTGAAGAGGAGTAAAAAACATGACCTTAATTGATAGATAATGGGTAAAAAACCACACAAAACATTCTAAGGTTGATTTAAAATTAGTTTATATTAGTGATTCATGGACATGGAATACTCATTTAAGATTATATAATTAGGACCATGTGGTGATCATGAAACTCAACCATGCTTGGGGTGGACATCCTCCCAACCCCTAAGCCCTGCTGAGCCATGATTGATTCAAGAATCAAGGATATTTATATAGTTATAATTGATTATAGGGGTGAACCCAATGAGAGTAATAAGTGACCTAAAAAATATCACGATGAAAATTAAAACTTTTGAGAACTGGGAAGTGAAATGTGAGTAATCAAGAGAAATAGAATTATTATTGACCATGTTTGAAACATAGGATACCTAAGCTGGTCGAGGATAGGATGAAAAATATCATGATCTACTATTCATGGAGATCAAATCATGAAATCTGCTTTTTATCAGTAAATGTACTTTATTGAATGATAATGAGATGGTATGTAAGACACTATGTCCCTGAATCATTTCATTAGAGATCCTTTTCAGATTGGTAGGGTGAGGATTATCCAAATAGTAGAATGTGTGAACCACACAAGTGTATGTGGGGATGTACCATATAGAATATTTGGTTCCATGGGAGATATTTTTTCATCTGCTCAAATTTTCTATTTAAACATGCGGGTTGAAAAGATTCAATCCTGGACCAGAGGGAAACATCCCCATGATGAGTTGCTAGTAGGGATGGGATTGAGATGAAATATAAATGCATCAATATGTGCCTCCTCATAATGGACATCAAGAAAAACATAGTTTTGATGCGTGACATAGTAAGAGACTATTGTCGGTGGAGTGATTTCATCTCTGGCAAGGATATCATATCATCACATATTCAGAGAAATACAAGTTTTATATGGGTAATGTGTGGTTAATTTCATACTTATCATATGAGGAATATCAGTTTTATATGTGGTAATTATTTTTATAATCATCCCACACTTATCGGATGAGGCATCCTTATTTCATTTAATAGGGTATGGTTGTTAATTAACATTTTTTGCTGAGGACATTTGGATTTGATGTTTAAAATCAAACAACATGGACTATGACTACAACTAGTTTAAATTCCTAGAGTTCCAAATATAGGAATAAGTTTGAGTTAAAAGTCCACAAGCTTTAACCAAAGTAGATAGGAAAGGGAGAAACCTATAATGAGTCAGTGATAGGGTTGTGCTTTAGATTAAATATTTATATGTAACTACTTATATCATGATTATTGGAATCAATCCACATGTTTTTATGATTCATGGTGTCATAGGATACCAACGCCAGAAGGATTTACCTTCTTGGATGATGATATTGAATAATTACATATTATAATATTAGGCATCACGAATTTATAAGAGGTGGAATTATCTCTCTTTAAGAGACATATAAATTTTTTATGGGGTTAAATTATCTATCATTAATAGGTGTATATTTTTTACACAGGGAAATGATATAGTTGAAATTCATCTTATTTGGATTTTAGAAGGTATTTTTCATCTATATACCCATTATTTACTTCCTTGTATTAGGAAATGAGAGCATCTTGGCCCACTGATGTGTCAACACAAATGAAAGGAGATTATTGCTAAAAAAGAGGCTCATGTGAGTGTTTTGGGGAAATGAAACCTTATGTAATGTATTATTATATGGTTAATCATCAGCTAGGCTCAATGATAGAAGATATATGCATTAATACGTATCCCATGGAAATGGGAATCAATCCACCCATAGTTCTACAATGTTGTGGAAATATATGTTTGATGAAACTCCAGGGATGAATAAACCCATGTGATGGATGTAAGAGCATATTTTATTGTCATAATGCTTAGACTAGGGATCTATTGATATAAACTGTTATAGTATAGATTGGTGGGGTGGGGGAATCAAGAATGTTTTTGTGGTGAATAAAACCTAGGGTTATAGGATAAAATAGTCCTTTCAACCCATGACGAAATCTTGAATATGATTTCACACAGTGTAGGATCATACAACCAAGACCATGATGAAAAATTAAATGTCATGATTCATGGACTAGGATGATGATTCTCTACATGGTATCTATGTGTCATGGTATAGGTAAAAACCAATTTATAAGGGGTTAATGTAATCCCAGGTACCACATGAACATTCTGATATGAACTGAACATTATTTAAGGTTATAATCCGTGGACCGTAAATGGAGCAATGCGGCCAAAGGCTTAATAAATTTACATCTATACCCAAAAAAGGACGTCTAAGAATCATTATGTATCCCATGAAAGTGTGAATCAAGACGCATGTTGTTCTATAATATGGTATAGTATAAAAACAACATTGGAAATAGGGCTAATCCTATATATAGAGGGAATTTTTGAATATAATGATTATCACGAGGCATCACATTTCGAAGGAATGAGATAAGGATAAAGTTTAATGTCATGTCTTGAAGAAAATGATTTTTTTTCATTTCACATAATGTGATGCTTCCATGTTTTATATGAGGTAATGTTTTCGAACATATCATAATTATCGTAAGAGGAATCCAAATTTTATATATTATAAGACTTTTAGATCATCCAATACACATCATACAATGAATCCCAGTTTTATATGGTTTAATACCATCTACCATTAAAAGGAACCTAGATTTTATATAGGATATGACCAAATTTTATCATCATGAATAGAATATGATAACCATTAACAATGCATGACGATTCACTATCTACACATTCTGCCTCACCAAAGTGTCCACAACACTATCCTTTTGATCACTATAAAATGACCCAATTTGTTCAACACATCAACAATGGGTTTAACTCCTAGTCATCCAAAATATCGACTACCAATTCAAACACATGCCTAAATGGAATGATGTATACCACACTTGAGAAATCAATACATAAAAGGAAACATCATAAATCAATAAAATGCATAAAAGGAAACATGAGAAATCAAGAAAATATTAGGACATGAAAATGTTTTGTGGCAACTATGTGCCACACATGTTGCATATACAAACCAACTGTTCCCATATTTGTTCAACACATCTCCAGAACTCAAAATATCCTTAGTATTTGTGGATATAATCTCATCTAGGAAAAGGTCTTAAATTAAAACCATAACAGATTAATACCATATGAGTTTGAGAAAACACCATCCACTAAAAAATTAGTGTGTTGTGTAGATAACTTGGTTCTAGGATCATCATATGGTTTGTGGGTTTCAGAAATAGATGAATTTAATGAGTTGATGACTCCACTAAATCCTATACCACAATAGGATTAGTGGATTCTCAGAATCTAGGAGGCCTTAACTACTATAATTCATGTTACACAGTTTTCTTATGGGTAGACCATCAGTGGGAACTACTGTCTTCTTTATGAGAAGTTCTATACTAAAAAATGGTATAAAAGATATCTAAAATAATAGGGAAGGTATATCTCTTATATAATTATTTAAATCAACACCTCATCACTTAAATTAAAAGTGGAAAAAGGATCAAGCACTAAGATAGGATTTTCAAAAACTTAACTCTAAAAAAGTTGTTTTTGTGTGGGTGGAACTATTCATTTGATAGGATGAACCCATAATGATTAGAGCATATCTAAATCAACTAAAATAGGAGTTACATGAAATATAATGATTGAGAACTATATGATTCATGTATCAACTTAATTTTACCCTATATATGATGATTTAGAGATTTGGCTTGACTAACAGGTTACCAATGTCTCGTTGAAAGGATACATTTACAACCACACCTACTCTAGCCTCATTAGTATGATAACTAAAATAAAAACCCCATTAAATCACAAAATTAAATTCCTAAACTAGTCATCATGTGAATAATAAATCAAAATCTATTCCTAGGACTTGAACTAATCTAATTTAGCCCTAACATGACCTACCCCTGAGTGACCAAAACTAGGATGATGATAAACTAAGGGTGACAACCAAATACTAACTCCAATAGGCCAGGGAATGGTGAAAAAGGCTGAGTAGTAATATCACATAATATAGGAGGCCATATCCTATAATAATCGAGGTCATATACTATAATAACCTTCAATATATATGCATCCTCAACATGAAAAATAACCAAAAATAACTATAATATATGTAAAGGAACCATTAAAATGTATAAAATGCATAATGGGAATAAAAAATGATAAGTAAAACACCATAGAAAAAATAAAATAGGATAAATACATATACAAAACACCACACCACTAGGTACAATAAAAAAAAGATAAGGGAAGATGCCTCCACATAAGAATGGACTAAGGTATCACATAGTTTAGAGTCATCAGATGGGGGTATATATTGTAATGTTTAATTACATGTGGTAAAGATGTTCAATATGTAGTTTCACATCATATGGTGAGGATGAGTATGAGGTAAACTCAATAATACTAATGGTAAAATAGATCCAAAACCCCAAATCCCATGTGATACATGACCAATGTTGGAAATAAGGTAAATAGAAGGATAACCAGGGTCGTGGGGGGCCAAGGGAAGCGGGGTCGCAGGGTCGCGGGGGGTTGAGGGAAGCAGGGTCACCGGGGTCGCCGGGGTCGCGGGGGGCTGGGGTCGCTGGGGTCGGAGGGTCGTAGGGGGCTAGGGGAAGCAGGGTCGCTGGGGTCTCGGGGTCGTCGGGGTCAAGGGGGGCCGGGGGAAGCGGGGCCGCTGGGGTCGCAGGGTCGTCGGGGTCATGGGGTCGCCGGGGTCATGGGGGGTTGGGGCCTTAGATTTGATGAATTCATTGTCTGTTCTTTGGAGTTGAAAGAACCACATTAGGGATGGTAGTCTTGATGCATGATAAGTGGTGGTGTTCATGGAAATGCATGATGAAATAACTTGGGAGATTAGGTTTTGAGGTTCTATGAACCTTGTGTGGATTGAATTTCTAGACCTCTCTTTAGTGTATTCACATAGAAAAGATTGGTGGTGTGACTTGAGGGTGATTTGGATCAAATATTTATTAGTGATCATGGGTGGAGAATTATGGTTAAATGGGACAATCGAGGATCTGACCATGGAGTTGAACTAAGAGTCAGATTTAGACTTCGGTGTGGGCATTGAACATTTTTGTTATTCCTTGAGTTGTAAGGCATCATGGTCAGGATATGATAGCACATTGGTGGGTGGGATTGAGATCCTTTGGTATAATTCATCTAGAGAAGGACTTACTAGTGTTGTTGCATAAAAATTGATGTGGTAAGGTAGAGACCACATCAGAAATGTCGTTCAAGATGCGGATGATGTGATTTGGGGATCAAACTAGGGCATTTGAAGAATTGTCGATGTGTTTGGGCTTGGTGTTTGGAGTTTCATAGTAGAATCATGTTGGGAATTTGGAGATGAAATGTGGGGTGTTGGTACTATCCTTCAGGAAAACATAATAAGATAATTAGAATCACATAGGTGGAAATAGATCCTAGAAGGAATTCTCTCTAAACATTATATTCAGGAACTTGGAAGAATTATATTCATCCAAACCACTAAAATAAGTTGTAATGAATTCAATACCATTCACTTCAACACAAAAAATAAATTTATGCAAAGTAAAGTATATGATAGTATGAAAGAACACTTCAGTTTTATGTTGTTTTGATTGATATTCTGGCTTCTAAGGGAGAAACATTACAACATTCCATCTTACTGAAAAGAAAATATTACAACTTGTGAGTAACAATCCATGACCTGAGGAATTACTTAGGCATACCTATAAAGTCACTAGAGTCTCATATGGTATTAGGGGATTTCATGAAAATGTTTTAAAAGTATAAGGGATTCCATGACCTTATATCACATGTATGAGGTACTCGAGACCTTAGTAATACTATAATTAGGGATGTGATTACCATGTATTACAAGTATAAGGGATTCAATGATTAATTATTCAAAGTATTAGGGACACCATTCTCAGGTGTCACAAGTATTAGGGACATAATGCCCAAGTACCACACATATAAGGAATGCTATGCTTGAGTAACACATGTTTTATGGACTCCATGATCTAGTATCAAAAGTATAAGGAACTCCATACCTAAGTGTCATAATTCATTATAGTCAAGTAGGCCATATAAATTATCAGCATTATAGTTTAACAAGGGAGTATCCTTTTTTATGTAGAAACAGGTGATATGGTCTCATGACACGCTTCTCATCAAATTCATTATAGTCATTACAATTAATATTGAAGAAAAAACCACATAGAATGTTGTTTGGTCACCTAAGAATGCACAATACCTAGGGAGATTCCAATTGAACACCTTAAGTTGTTGAAAAAGTCGACAAGGATTAAACATAAATAATAACAAAGTGATAATAAGTTTTTCTATCAAGGATTACATATTAAACACAGGTTATGTGTATGTTTAATGAATCGAATGGAAAATCAACCATGAATCTTCATAATTCATAATATAAGGAGACAAGAATTGAGGTAAAATTACTAGAACTCAAAACTTAGGGTTCATATATATCGTAGGGGTCATGGGGGTCGCGGGGGGGGGGGGGGGGGGTTCTCCAGGGTCGCGAGGTCGCCGGGGTCGCGGGGTCGCCGAGGTCGTGGGGGTCCGGGGTCACGGGGGATGTGGGGGCTGGGGGAAGCGGGGGTGCAGAGTGAGAAAGGGGATCAGGGTGGGGGCGGGGAGGGGAAGGGTCAGTAGTGTGAAAAAAATATTTTTCCACGGTGGTTTATTATAAACCTCAGTGAAACCATTTTAAAAGGGATTTAGTGGCGGTTCTCAAAACTACCGCTAAAAACTCGCTGCTAAATTAAATTTCTTTTTTAGTGATATACGCTGTGGGGCTATCGAAAATTGGTGTTCAATTTTTCCTAAATTATGGTGAAATATTCGAGAGAAACTTCCATCGATAACCCTATACCGACAAAGTGGGGGTGGATTAAACCATTTTGGACACTGAATTAAATTCACACATTGATATTCAATCTATTTTTTTCATCTTCTTATATATTTTCCTACAATCAAAAGGGTTTGAAACCCAAGGTAGAACCTATAAGATATATCTTGAATTGCTCAGAGTGATGAACCAAGACATGTTCAAACTCAATAGTTTCGACGACAACTTCTCCTAGTGGTAAGACAAAAATGAAGTTTCTTCTTACAGTATTAAATATTTTTTACATTCTGGAACCAAATCTTTCTCTCATTCCCAATGAGCCCATTTCCAATCCCGATGGTGCACCCATTGACATGACTCAAGTTAATTACATTTCGGCAATGAAAAATAAATGCGAATACGATCAAGTTTCATGTAAATAACATATTATTAACACATTATCAAATCATCTTCATGACTATTTTCACCAAATGAAGACCACTCGAGAGATATGGGATTCACTCAAGTTCAAGTACCAAGACAAGTAAGAAGGTACCAATAAATTTCTTATAGAAAAGTTTCTAAACTACAAGATGGATGATAACAAGCTAGTGTTTGATCAAGTTCATTAGATACAAGTTATAACATATAAAATTATTTCCTTTAAGATTAATATACCAGAAACTTTTCAAGTTTGAATGAAATTTTTTGATTTATTTTCATTTTGTTTTAATGAAAAATTTATAAATGATTGTAGCTTTTATCTATCCTATTTGAATTTTTTTTAAAGGAATCTATTTTTTTGTGGTTGTAAAGTACAAAAATAGCCTTTATTTAAAAATACATTATTATCACCTTTTTTTATAAAAAATTTGAAACAATAATTTTGATTTTAATCTATACTTATAGTTTCAGGTCACCAAAATTAAATAAAAAGTAAACCACGAAAAATATATTAATAAATTTTTCATTTTTTTTAAATGTTAAAATTAAAGTGATTTCAAATATTCATTGATAAAATTTACACAATTAATATATTTATTTATTTTAAATTATTTATGTTTTATATATATACATAATTATCAATATAAAATAATTTTAAAAACTTTAAATTTCAACACCTACCAGAATTATTTATATAAAAATTTTAAAATATTTATACATAAAATAATTATATACAAATAATCAAAATTATTTTTAAATTGCTTTAAAATTAGAAAAATAATTTTTGAAGCATGGGAGTGTTAGGATTTCAGGCAAGGGTGGTGGCGGGTGAGGGTTTTTTTTAAAGTGAAACCTATAGACAGCCTTAACCCGTTGGTTAGTATCAGCAAGCACTTGATGGCAGTCACACGATTCCCTACAACGTCCTTTGTATGGAGTATATTAACAAGAATTATTGTGTTTGATTCCCATATAAGGCTGTGTTCAATTCCCACATAAAAAGAATTTATTACCCCCTACTGATAACCACATAGAGAAACTCTATGGATAATTATAAAAAACATGAAAATGCGGGGAAAGGGTTATCTAGGAAGGTTTGCAAGGAAAGGGACCATGAGACGGGGTAATTAGTCGCACTGGAGAAGAGGAGACTCCTGAGAGAAGTATGCTGTTATAATTTTATTCATAAATAATAACAATAAATAAAATAAAGTGTTTTGATTGGACAACTCCTTTTTGGATTGGATTGATAAGGTGCACAACGATGTGAAATCCCAAATGGGAGTTAAGGGTTGAATCCCCAAATCTCCCCCTTATAAAAAGGGGCCTTGGGAATTAGAATTTTCATAAAAAATTATTTATTTGCATAAATCCTATTAAAGTGTTTTAAAAATATATATTTTGCAAAATGTTTTGTTATATATATATATATATAAAACTAAATAAAAAAATAGAATAAAAAAAACATCTTATAAAAATGACTAATAACATGATTAGTTGTAATAGTTGGATTTCGATTTTTCAAAATCTGAATGAGTTCCCTTCACCAAGATTTGTCTCATTTCAGTCAAAACAAGGCATTATTTGATGGAAATGGTGAGATTAAATTGGTGTAATTTACATTGATTTCAATTTATAAATAAGTAATGATGAGATTGATTATGGGTCAAATCTTCTTCAATTTAAGAAATTCTCCAAAAAATTTCCCAACATCTACATTATTAGGCTGTTGAAAACTGGTGTATGATTTTCCTTAAATCTTAGAAAAATCCTCGTAGGAAACTTCCATTGAGAACCTTATACCAATAGAGTGGGGTAGATCAAACACTTTTAGGCAGTGAATTAAATTCACACGTTGAGATTCAATATGACTTTTTCATATGACTATCTATTTTCTTACCATCAAAAGGGTTTGAAACCCAAGGTGGAACCTAGAAGATGAATTCTGAATCCCTCAGTGTAATGAACCAAGACATGGTCAAACATGAACATTTTGATGCCAATAAATTCTTCTACTGGCAAGACAAGATGAATTTTCTTCTTATGATATTGGATATTTTTTACATTATGGAACCGAATCTTCCACTCATTCCCGACGAGCCCACTTAAAATCCCAAATACACACCCATTGATGTTACTAAAGTCAAGCACAATTAGGGAATGATGAAAAAACATGAAGACGATAAAGTTATGTGTCAAGAACAAACTCTCAACACATTATCAAATAATCTTTATGACTATTTATGCCAAATGAAGACCGCTCAAGAGATATGGGATGCACTTGAGTTCAAGTGTAAAGCCGAGGAAGAAGACATCGATACATTTCTTATTGCAATGTATCTAAACTACAAAATGGTTGATAACAAGCTAGTATTGAAGCAAGTTCACGAGATATAAGTTATAGAAAATAAACTCATTTCCCATAAGATTCTTATATGGGAAACTTTTCATGTTTGAATTAATTTTTTTTTTATTTTAATTTATTTGAATGAAAATTTTATAAATTATTTTAATTTTTATCTATCATATTTGGTGAAATTTTTTAAAGGAGTCAAAAAAATTTGTTTTTTTGTAAATGAAAAAAATAAAATTTATTTAAAAATAAATTATTATAGTCTTTTTTACTGACAAATAAAAAAACTAATTTTGATTTTAATCTATAATAATAATTTCTTGTTGTTAAAATTAAATAAACATTAAACTAAGATAAATATATTAATAAAAGTTTTATTTTTAAAAAAAATGTTTAAACAAAAGAGATTTAATATATTCATTGAAATCATTTACACAATTCATATATTTATTTATTTTAAAATATTTAGGTTTTATATTTATACATAATCAACAATATAAAATAGTTTTTAAAACATTAAATTTCAACACCTACAAAAATTATTTATATAAATATTTTAAAATATTTATATATAAATTAATTATATACAAATAATCAAAAACATTTTTAAATTACTTTAAAATTAGAAAAATAATTATTGAAGTAGGAGAGGGTTAGGGTTTTAGGTAGGGGTGGTGGTGGGTGAGGGGGATTTTAAAAAAAATGAGACATGGAGATCACCTTAACCGATCAGTTAGTATTGGCGAGTGTTTGATGGTTGTTTCTTGATTCCCTACAACATCTTTCTCTGCCTGGAGTAGCTTAACAAGAATGGCGGCGTTCTATTACCATATATGGTTGTGTTCAATTCCCACATAAAAAGAAATTATTACCCCCCATCACCTCATCAATATCCGCCAAGAGAAACTCTATGGAAAATTATGAAAAGATTGAGAAGGTGGGGTAAGAGTTATTCAGAAAGGTTTTCAAGGTGAGGGACAATTTGATGAGAAAATTGATGGAACTGAAGAAGACGATACTTGTGGGAGAGGTATATTATGATAATTTTATTCATAAATAATAATAATAATAATAAAAATAATAATAAATAAAGTGTTTTTATTTTACAACAATTTTTGGATTAGATTTATAATGTGGAAAATGATGTGGAATCTTACATTAGAGTTGGGGTAGAATTCCCAAATCCCCCTTATAAAAAGGGCCCAGATACATAGAATTTTCATAAAAAATATACATTCTCCTAAATCCTTTTAAAGTGTTTAAAAAAATATATTTATTAAAATGATATGTTACATACATACATATATATATATATAACAAAACAAAAAAATAATAATAAAATAAAATATTTTATAAAAATGAAAAATAACCTGATTTGGATTTTATTTTTTGAATTCCGAATGGGTACCCCTCATCAAGAGTTGTCTCATTTTGGTCAAACCAAGGTGTTATTTGACCAAAATGATGATATCAAACTAGTGCGATTGACACCAACTTCAAAGTATAAATAAGATATGATGAGATAATTTATGGGGTAACTCTTCTTCAATTCAATAAAACCTCTAAAAATTTTCTCAACATCTACGCTGCGGGGTTGTCGAAAATTGGTGTTCGATTTTCCCTATATCTTCATGAAATCCTCGATGGAAAATCCCACCAAGAAACTGATACCAATAATGTGGGGGTGGATCAAATCCTTTTGTATAGTAAATTAAATCCACGCGTTGAGATTCAATCTTTCTTTTTCATCTTCCTATCTATTTCCTTACAATCAAAAGGGTTTGAAACTTAGGGTAGAACCTAGAATATGGATTACGAATCCCTCAGAGTGATGACCCAAGACATGTTAAAAATTGACTGTTTGGATGCCAATAACTTATTTTGGTGAAAAGATAAGATGAAGTCTATTCTTACAGTATTGAAGATTATTTACATTCTAGAACTGAATATTCTTCTCATTCCTGATGAAACCGCTTCAAATCCTGATGACATACCCATTGGCGTGACTCAAGTCGAGCACATTTGGACAATGATGAAGAAACGTGAATATGATCAAGTTTTGTGTTGAGTAAACATTCTTAGCACATTATCAAATCATCTTTATAACTATTTACACCAAATAAAGACCGCTTGAGAGATATGGGATGCAATCGAGTTCAAGTACAAAGTTGGGGAAGAAGGTACCAATAAATTTATTATTACAAAGTATATAAGCTATAAGATGATTGATAACAAGCCAATGTTAGAGAAAGTTCATCAGCTAAAAGTTATAGTAAATAAAATTCTTTCCCTTATGATTAATATACCATGAATATTTTCAAGTTTGAGTGATTTTTTTGGATTTATTTTCATTTTTTTGAATGAAAAATTTATAAATGACTATAATTATTATCTATCATATTTTGCAAAAACATTCAAAAGAATCGAAAAAAATGTTTTGCTATAAAGGAAAGAAATAAAATTTATTTAAAATACATTATTATAAACTTTTAACTGAAAAATAAAAAACAAATTTTTATTTTCATATATACTTATAATTTCATGCTGCCAAAACTAAATAAACATTAAACCATGGAAAATATATTTATACAAATTTTAATTTATTTAAAAAAATGTTTAAACAAAAGTGATTTCTTATATTCATTGAAATCATTTACACAATTAATATATTTACTTATTTTAAATTATTTATGTTTTATATTTATACATAATCATCAATATAAAATAATTTTTAAAACATTAAATTTCAACACCTACCAAAATTATTTATATGGAAATTTTAAAATATTTATAAAAAAATAATCAAAATTATTTTTAAATTACATTAAAATTAGAAAAATAATTGTTGAATCAGGGGAGGGTTAGGGTTTCCAGAATAGGTGGTGATGGGTGAGGGGGATGTTTTTAAAAATGGGACATAGAAAATGCCTTAACCGATCAGTTAGTATTGGTGAGCACTCGATGACGGTCACTTGATTCCCTATACCATCATTCTCTGTATAGAGAATATTAACAAGAATGGTATTGTTTGATTCTCATATAAGGATTTATTCAATTCCCACGTAAAAATAAATTATTACGCCCTATGGTTTGATAAACTCCCCACCAATAATTGCAAATAGAAACTCTGTGGACAATTACGAAAAACATGAGAAGGAGGGGTAAGGTTTATTTAGGAAGGTTTACAAGGAGATGGACAATTCAAAAAAGCAGTTGGTGGTGCTAAAAAAGAAGTGACCTGTGAGAGAGGTATATTATTATAATTTTATTTATAAATAATAATAAAAAATAATGTTTTTTGATTGGACAACACTTTTTGGATTGGATTAATGAGGTGGTAAATGATGTGGAATCTCACATTGAAGTTGAGGGTAGAATTCCCAAAGCCCCCCCCCCATAAAAAAGGGCCTTGAGAATTGGAATTTTTATAAAAAATATATATTTGCGTAAATCCTTTTGAAGTGTTTTAAAAATATATATTTAGTAAAATGTTTTGTTATATATATAAAACAAAACCAAACAAAAAATAAAACATTTTATAAAAACAACTAATAAGACGATTAGTCGTAACAGTTGGATTTAAATTTTATGAAATCTAAACGGGGGCCCCTCATCAAGATTTGTCTTGTATCAACCAAACCATGGTGTTATTTGACCAAAACAGTGATATAAAACTGGTGCAATTCACACTAGTTTCGATTTATAAATAAGCAATGATGAGATCCCTTATGGGTTAACTCTTCTTCAATTTAAGGAATTCTCCATAAATTTTCCCAACATATGTGTTGCGGGGATGTCGAAAATCGGTGTTCAATTTCTTCTAAATATTGCTGAAATACTTGAGGGAAACTTCCACCATGAACCCTAAACCAACAAAGTGGAGGTGGATCAAACCCTTTTGGGTAGTGAATTAAATTCACGCATCAAGATTCAATCTATCTTTTTCATCTGCCTATATATTTTCCTACAATCAAAAGGGTTTGAAACCCAATTAAAAACCTATAGTATGTATTATGAATCCCTTAGAGTGATGAACCAATACATGGTCAAAGTTGACCATTTCGATGGCAACAAATTCTCCCGACGGCAAGATAAAATGAAGTTTCTTCATACGGTATTGAGGATTTTTTACATTCTAAAACCAAATCTTCCTCTCATTCATAACTAGCCCACTTCAAATCCTGATGACAAACCCATTTACATGACTCAAGTCAAGAATATTCGGGTAATGAGAAGGAAAAGTGAATACTATCAATTTTTATGTTGACGAAATATTTTCCACACATTATCAAATCATCTTTATGACTATTTCCACCAAATGAAGACTGCTTGAGATATATGAGATACACTCGAGTTCAACTAAACATATAATTAATAAGTTACCTATAAATTTATTATTACAAAGTATCTAAACTACAAGATGGTTGATAACAAACCAGTGTTAGAGAAACATCATAAGTTACAAGTTATAGAAAATAAATTTTTTTCCCTTAAGATTAATATACTAGAAACTTTTCAATTTTGAATGATTTTTTTTGGATTTATTTTCATTTTGTTTGAATGAAAAATTTATAAATGATTGTAATTTTTATCTATCCTATTTGGAGAAATTTTTTAAATGAATCGAATTTTTTTTGTTCTAAAAGAAAAAATAGCCTTTATTTAAAAATACATTATTATGACATTTTTTACTAACAAATAAAACAAACTAATTTTTATTTTAAGTTATACTTAGAATTTCATGTTTCCAAAATTAAATAAAAATTAAAATATTAAAACTATATTAATAAAAAAAAATTTTTTTTAAATAAAATGTTTAAACAAAAGAGATTTCATTTATTCATTGAAATCATTTACACAATTCATATATTTATTTATTTTAAATTATTTATGTTCTATATTTATACATAATCATCAATATAAAATAATTTTTAAAACATTAAATTTCAACACCTACCAAAATTATATATATATTTTTTAAAATATTTATATAAAAATTAATTATATAAAAATAATCAAAATTATTTTTAAATTACGTTAAAATTAGAGAAATAAATCTTGATGCAAGGGAGGGTTGGGGTTTCAGGTAGGGGTGGTGGCAGGTGAGGGGGATTTATTTTGAAAATAATGACACATGGAGACCGCCTTATTGGTCAGTTAGTATTGGAGAGCACGTGATGGAAGTCTCTTGATTCTCCACGATGTCCTTATCAACATAGAGAAGATTAACAAGAATGGCAGGGTTTGATTCCCATATAAGGTGGTGTTCGATTCCCACATAAAAAGAAATTATAACCCCCTATTGTTTTCTCATCACCCCACCGATATCTGTAGATATAAATTCTATGAACAATTATAGAAAACTTGGTAAAGTGTGGTAAGGGTTATTCAGGAAGGTCTACAAGGTGAGGGACAATGCGATGAGGCAGTTGGTAGCACTAAAGAAGAAGAGACTTGTGAGAGAGATATATTGTTATAATTTTATTAATAAATAATAATAATAAATAAAGTGTTTTTATTGTAAAACACTTTTTGGATTAGACTGATGAGATAAATAATGATTAGGAATCCCACATTTGAGTTAGGGGTAGAATTCACAAATATCCCCCTATAAGAAGGGGCCTTGGGAATTTTAATTTTCATAAATAAATATATATTTTCATAAATCTTATTAAATTGTTTTATAAATATATATTTAATAAAATATTTTGTTATATATATATATGTGAAGGAAAAAAACAAAACAAAAATACAATATTTTATAAAAATAATTAATAACGTGATTACTCATAACAGCTGGATTTTTATTTTTCAAAATCCGAACAGGTGCCCCTCATCAAGAGTTGTCTCATTTCGATCAAAGAAATGTGTTATTTGATCGAAACAGTTAGATCAAAGTAGTGAAATTCAAACCGATTTCGATTTATAAATAAGAAATGATGAGATCACTTATGTGGGTTAACTCTTCTTCAATTCAAGATATTATCTAGTAATTTTACCAATACATGCACTGTGGGGCTATCAGAAACTAGTGTTTGATTTTCCCTAAATCTTGGTGAAATCATCGAGGAAAAATTCCATCGAGAACCCTATACCAACAAAGTGGGGGTGGATCAAACCCCTATGGATAGTGAACTAAATTCACGCATCAAGATTCAATATATATTTTTCATCTACCTATCTATTTTCCTATAATCAAAATGGTTTGAAACTTATGGTATAACCTAGAATATGGATCTTGAATACCTTATAGTGATGAACCATGT
Organism: Viscum album; assembly: GCA_963277665.1. Lineage (NCBI taxonomy): Eukaryota > Viridiplantae > Streptophyta > Magnoliopsida > Santalales > Viscaceae > Viscum > Viscum album. Next base: position 1,425,822,470 of record OY728141.1, on the reverse strand, counting down.
CATGGTCAAACTAGATTGTTTAGATGACAACAACTTCTCTTGGTGGAAAAATAAGATGAAGTTTCTTCTTATGGTATTGAAGATTTTTTACATTCTGGAACCAAATATTTCTCTCATTCTTAACAAGTCTACTTCATATCCAGACAACACATTAGTTGACCTGACTCAAGTCAAGCACATTCAGGAAATGAGGAAGAAACATGAAGATGATCAAGTTTTTTGTCAATGACATATTCTCAACACATTATCAAATCATCTTTAAGACTATTTTCTCTAAATAAAGACTGCTTGAGAGATATGGGATGCACTTGAGTTCAAGTAAAAAGATGAAGAAAAAGGTACCAAAAAGTTTCTTATGTTAAAGTATCTAAACTGCAAAATGATTGATAACAAGCTAGTGTTGGAGCAAGTTCATAAGCTAAAAGTTATAGAAAAAACACATTTTTCCCTAAAGATTAATATACCAAAAATTTTCAAGTTTGAAAGATTTTTTTTTCATTTTGTTTTAATGAAAAATTTATAAATGATTTTAGTTTTTATCTATCCTATTTGGGGAATTTTTTTTAAAACAATCAAAAAACTTTTTTTTGTAAAGGACAAAAATAGCCTTTATTTAGAAAAAATTAATATGACATTTTTTACTAACAAATAAAATTCACTAATTTTAATTTTAATCTATACTAATAATTTTATGTTACCAATATTAAATAAACAATAAACAATAAAAAATATATTAATACAAATTTTTATTTTTTTTAATTTTATTTAAATGAAAGTGATTTTATATATTCATTAAAATCATTTACACAATTCATATATTTATTTATTTTAAATTATTTATTTTTTATAATTATACATAATCATCAATATGGATTAATTTTTTAAACTTTAAATTTCAACACCTACCAAAATTATTTATATATATATATATATATATTAAATATTTATATATAAATTAATTATTTAAAAATAACAAAAATTATTTTTAAATTACGTGAAAATTATAAAAATAATTGTTGAAGTAGGGGAGAGCTAGGGTTTCATGAAAGGGTGGTGGCAGGTGAGGTTTTTTTAAAGTGATACATGGATACTGCCTTAACTGGTCAGTTAGTATTCGCGAGTTTTTGATGCTAGTTGCCTAATTCCCTATAGTGTCCTCTGTATGGAGTAGATTAACAATAATAGCGATGTTTGATTCCCATATAAGGCGATGTTCAATTCCCACATAAAAAGAAATTATTACCCCTACGGTTTTCTAATCGCTCTACCGATAACCACATAGAGAAACATTATGTACAATTATAAAAAAACATAAAAAGGTGGCGAAAGGGTTATTCATGAAGGTTTTCAAGGTGAGGGATGATGTGACGAGGTAGTTGGTGGAGCTGAAGAAGACGAGACCCACGAGAGTGGTATATTGTTATAATTTTATTCATAAATAATAATAATAAATAAATAAAGTGTTTTTATGGGACAACACTTTTTAGATTGGATTGACAAGGTAGACAATTATGTGGAATCCCATAGTGGAGTTTGTGTTGAATTCCCAAATCCCCCCTTATAAAAAAAATGCCTTGGGAATTGGAATTTTCATAAAAAAAATATATTCTTAAATCCTTTTAAAGTGTTTTAAAAATATATATTTGGTAAATTGTTTTGTTATATATATATAAAATAAAATTAAAAATAAAATAATATTTGAAAAAAAAATTTATAAAAAGGAATAATAACATGATTATTCATAATAGTAGGATTTCAATTTTTTGAAATTTGAACGGGTGCCCCTCATTAAGAGTTGTCTCATTTCAGTCGAACCAGGGTGTTCTTTGATCAAAATTGTGAGGCGAAACTAGTGTAATTCACATTGATTTCGATTTATTAATAAGTGATGACGAGATCACTTATAGGTCAACTATTCTTCAAATCATGAAAGTCTCCAGAAAGTTTTCCAACATTTGCGTTGTCCGGCTGTCAATAACTGGTGTTCAATTTTCCCTAAATCTTGGTGAAATCCTCAAAGGAAACATTCATCGAGAACCCTATACCAACAGAGTGTGGTGGATCAAAACCTTATGGACAATGAATTAAATTCACACGTCAAGATTCAATATTTCTTTTTCATCTGCCTTTCTATTTTTTTACAATCAAAAGGGTTTGAAATCCAAGGCAAAACCTAGAAGATAGATTCTAAACTCCTCTGAGTGATGAACCAAGACATGGTCAAACTTAACCTTTTCAATGAAAAATACTTCTTCTAGTGGAAATACAAGATGAATTTTCGTCTTACGGTATTGAAGATTTTTTATATTATGGAACCAAATCTTCCTCTCATTTCCAACAATCCTTCTTCAAATCCCAATGACCCACCCATTGAAAAGACTCAAGTCAAGTACATTCTAGAAATGATAAAGAAATGTGAATATGATCAAGTTTTGTGTCAAGTACATAATCTCAACACATTATCAAATAGTCTTTAGGACTATTTCCACCAAATGAAGACCGCTCAAGAGATATGGGATGCACTCAAGTTCAAGTACAAATCCAATGAAGAAGGTACTGATAAACTTCTTATTATAAAGTACCTAAACTACATGATGGTTGATAATAGGCTAGTGTTGCATCAAGTTCATGAGCTAGAAGTTATATCAAATAGAATTCTTTCTCTTAAGATCAATATACTAGAAAATTTTCAAGTTTAAATGATTTTTTTTTGATTTTTTTTCATTTTTTTGAATGAAAAAATTATAAATGATTGTAATTTTTATCTATCATATTTGGAGAAAATTTTAAAGTAATTGAAAAAAATTATTTTGTTTTAAAGGAGAAAAATATCCTTTATTTAAAAATAAATCATTATGACCTTTTTTTACCAACAAATAGAAAAAAATAATTTTTAATTTAATCTATACTTATAATTTCATGTTTCCAAAATTAAATATTCATTAAATGATGAAAAATATTTCAATATGAATTTTAATTTAAAAAAATATTTAAATGAAAGTGATTTCATATATTCATTGAAATCATTTACATAATTCATATATATATTTTTATTTTAAATTATTTATTTTTTATATTTATACATAATCATTAATATAAAATATATTTTAAAACTTTAAATTTCAACACCTACAAAAATTATTTATATAAAATTTTTAAAATATTTATATATAAATATATTATATACAAATAATCCAAATTATTTTAAAATTATTTTAAAATTATAAATATAATTATTAAAGTAGGGGAGGGTTAGGGTTTCAAGCAGGGGTGGTGGTGGGTGAAGGGGCTTTTAAAAAATGAGACATGGAGTTCACCTTAACCGATCGGTTAGTATTGGAGAGCGCACGATGGTTATCACCCAATTGCCTATGATGTCCTCCTCTCCATGAAGCATATTATCAAGAACGACAATGTTTGATTACCATATAAGGTGGTATTTTACTCCCACATAAAACGAAATTATCATGCCTATGGTTTTCTCATCGCCACATCAATATCCTTAGAGAGAAACTATATGGAAAATTACGAAAAACATGAGAAATTGGGGAAAGAGTTATTCAGGAAGGTTTACAAGGAAAGAGACAATGCAACTGGGAAACTAGTGGTGCTGAAGAAGACGAGACTTTCGAGAGAGGTATATTGTCATAATTTTATTCATAAATAATAATAAAAAATAAAGTGTTTTAATTTTACAATACTTTTTTGGATTGGATTGATGAGGTGGGCAATGATGTATAATATCACATTAGAGTTGGGGGTAGAATTCTCAAATTCTCCCAATAAGAAAAGGGCCATTGGGAATTGGAATTTTAATAAAAAAATATACATTTTCCTAAATCCATTTAATGTGTTTTAAAAATATATATTTTGTAAATTGTTATGTTATTTATAAATAAATATAAAACAAAAAATAAAATAAAATAAAATATTTTATAAAAAAAACTAATAACATGATTAGTCGTAATAGTTGGATTTCAATTTTTTGAATTTCAAATAGGTTCCCCTCATCAAGAGTTTCCTCGTTTCAGTCTAACCAAGGTGTTATTTAACCGAAATGGTGAGATCAAACTAGTGAAATTCACACCGATTTTGATTTATAAATAAGTGAGAATGAGATTTCTTGTGGGTTAACTCTTTAATTCAAGATTTTTTTAGAAATTTTCCTAACATATGCGCTGCGAGGCTGTCAAAAATTGGTGTTCTACTTTCCCTATGAATTGGAGAAATCCTCTAGGGAAACTTCCACTAAGAACCCTATACCAATAACGTGGGGATGGATCAAACCCTTTTGAACATTGAATTAAATTCACATGTCAAGATTCAATCTTTATTTTTCATCTAACTATCTATTTACATACAATCAAAATAGTTTGAAAGCCATAGAATAACCTAGAAGATGAATTCTGAATCTCTTAGAGTGATGAACCAATATCTGATCAAACATGACCATTTCGATGCTAACAACTTCTCCCAGTGACAAGACAATATGAAGTTTCTTCTTACGATATTGAATATTTTTTACATTCTTGAACCGAATATTCCTCTCATTCCCAATGACCCCACTTCAAATCCCAAGGGAACACCTTTTGATGTGACTCATGCCGAGTACATTTAGGAAATGGGGAAAAATGTGAAGATGATCAAGTTTTGTGTCGAGTAAATATTCACAACACATTATCAAATCGTGTTTATGACTATTTCTACCAAATGAATACCTCTCGAGAGATATGGGATGCACTCGAGTTCAACTACAATGCCGAGGAAGAAGATACCCAAAAATTTCTTATTGAAAATTATCTAAACTATAAGATGATTCATAACAAACTAGTGTTGGAGAAAGTTCATGAGCTACAAGTTATAACAAATAATATTCTTTTCTTTATGATTCATATACCAGAAACTTTTAAAGTTTCTGTAATTATTTTTGATTTATTTTCATTTGATTTGAATAAAATATTTATAAATGATTATAATTTTTATCTATCATATTTTTCAATTTTTTTAAAAGAATCAAAAAAAATTATTTTTTTGTAAAGGATGAAAATTTCCTTTATTTAAAAATACATAATTATTAATTTTTTAATAAAAAATAAAAAAACTAATTTTTTAATCTATAATTATAATTTCATGATTCCAAAATTAAAAAAATATTAAACTATGAAAAATATATTTATAAAATTTTTAATTTTTTTAATTTTTTTAAACGCAAGTGATTTCCTATATTCATTGAAATCATTTACAGAATTCATATATATATTTATTTTAAATTATTTATGCTTTATATTTATACATAATCATTAATATAAAATAATTTTTAAGACTTTAAATTTCAACACCTACCAAAATTATTTATATAAAAAATTCAAAATATTTATATAAAAATTAATTATAAACAAAAAATAAAAAATATTTTTAAATTACGTTCAAATTAGAAAAATAATTGTTGAAGTAGAAGAGGGATACGGTTTCAGGCAGAGGTGGTTGTAGGTGAGGGGATTTTTAAAAAAAATGAGACATGGGGACTGCCTTAACCAATCGGTTAGTATTGCCAAGTGCTTTATAGTGATTAATTGATTCCCTATGATGTCATTATCTGCATGGAGTAGATTAAAAATAATTGTGGTGTCCGATTCCCATATAAGGCTTTGTTCGATTATTTCATAAAAATAAATTATTACCCCCTATGGTTTATTAATATTCCCATCGATAGCTGCAAAGATAAAGTCTATAGACAAATACAAAAAACATGATAAGGTGGGGAAATGGTTATTTTGGAAATTTTACTTGGTGAGGGACAATGCGACATGGCAGTTGGTGGTGCTCAAGAAGACGAGACTTTTAAGAGAGGTATATTTTTATAATTTTATTCATAAATAATATTAATTAATAATGTTTTTTGAATGGACAAAACTTTTTTGGATTGTATTGATGAGGTGGATAATGATGTGAAATCTCACATTGGAGTTGAGGGTAGAATTCCCAAAGCCCCCTTATAAAAAGGGGCCTTGAGAATTAGATTTTTTTTAAAAAAATATATATTTTCCTAAATAATTTAAAAAGTGTTTTAAAAATATATATTTAGTAAAATGTTTATATATATATAACAAAACAAAACAAAAAAAAATAAAATATTTTATTAAAATGACTCATAATGTGATTAGTTGTAACATGCAGATTTCAATTTTTTGAAATTCGAACAAGTTCCCCTCTTGAAGAGTTGTCTCGTTTCTGCTGAACCATGGTGTTCTTTGACTGAAATGGTGAGATCAAACTAGTGAAATTCACACCAGTTTTAAATTATAAATAAGAGATGATGAGATCTATTATGGGTTAACTCTTCCTTAATTCAATAAATTCTTCGGAAATTTTCTCAACATCTGTGTTGCGCGGCATTCGGAAATTGGTGTTTGATTTTTTCTTAATCTTGGTGAAATACTCGGGGGAAATTTCCACCGTGAAAACTATACCAAAAAAGTGGTGGTGGATCAAACCCTTTTAGACAGTGAATTAAATTCACACTTCGAGATTCAATCCGTCTTTTTCATCTACCTATCTATTTCCCTACAATCAAAGGGTTTGAAACCCAAGGAAAAACCTAGAAGATGGATTCAAAATTCCTTAGAGCGATGAACCAAGACATGGTTGATCTTTATCATTATGACCGAAACAACTTCTCCTGGTGGTAATATGAGATGGTGACTCTTTATACAGTATTGAAGATTTTTCACATTCAGGAACCGAATCTTCCACTCATTCTCTATGATCTCACTTCAAATCTCAACAACATACCCGTTGATGTGACTCAAGTCAATCACATTTGGGAAATGCGGAAGAAACATGAAGATGATCAAGTTTTGTGTCGAGGAAGTATTCTCAACACATTATCAAATCATCTTTATGACTATTTCTTCCTAATAAAGACTGCTCAAGAGATATGGGACACACTCAAGATAAAGTAAAAATCCAAGAAAGAAGGTACCAATAAATTTCTTATTGAAAAGTATATAAACTACAAGATGGTTGATATCAAGCCAGTGTTAGAGAATGTTCATGAGCTATAAGTTATAGGAAATAAACTTCTTTTCTTTAAGATACTAGAAAATTTTCAGGTTTGAATGATTTTTTGATTAATTTTCCTTTTGTTTGAATGAAAAATTTATAAATGATTTTAATTTTTATCTATCCTATTTGGATTTTTTTTAAATTAATCAAAAAAAAATTTTGTCATAAGGGAAAAATTAGACTTTATTTAAAAATAAATTATTATGACCTTTTTTACTAAGAAATAAAAAAAATAATTTTGATTTTAATCTATACTTATAATTTCATGTCGAAAAAATTAAATAAACATTTAACTAAGAAAAATATATTAATACAAATTTTAATTTTTTTCAGATTTTTTTAAATGAATGTGATTTCATATATTTGTTGAAATAATTTACAAAATTCATATATTTAGTTATTTTAATTTATTTATGTTTTATATTTATCCATAATTATCAATATAAAATTATTTTTAAGACTTTAAATTTCAACACGTACCGAAATTATATATATATATATATATATTAAAATATTTATAAACAAATTAATTATATACAAAAAATCAAAATTATTTTTATATTATGATAAAATTAGAAAAATAATTATTGAAGTAAGGGAGGGTTAGTGTTTCATGGAGGGGTGGTAGCAGGTGAGGGTTTTTTTTTAAAAATGATACATGAAGATCACCTTAACCGGTCAGTTAGTATTGGTGAGTGTTTGATGGAGGTCTCCTGATTATCCACGACGTCCTTCTCTACATGGACCATATTAAAAATAATGGTGGTGTTCGATTCCCATATAAAGAGGTGTTTTATTCCCATATAAAAAGAAATTATTATCCCCTACGGTTTTCTAATTTCCCCACTGATAGTCATAGATAGAAACTGTAGGGACAATTACAAAAAACTTGAGAAGGTGGGGAAGGGGTTATTCGGGAAGGATTACAAGGTGAGGGATAATGCGACGGGGTAGTTGGTGGCGCTGAAGAAGATAAGATTTAAAAGAGAGGTATATTTTTATAATTTTATTTATAAATAATAATAATAAATAAAGTGTTTTGATTGGGAACCACTTTTTGGATTATATTGATGAGGTGGACAATGATGTGGAATCCCACATTGGACTTGGGTGTATAATTCCCAAAGTTCCCCTTATTAAAAGGGGGCTTGGGAATTGAAATTTTTATAAAAAATATATTTTTATAATCACCTTTAAAGTGTTTTAAAAATATAGATTTATTAATTTATTTTGTTATATATATATATAACAAAATAAAACAAAAAATAAAATAAAATAAAATATTTTATAAAAATGACTAATAACATGATTAGTTATAACAATTCAATTTCAATTTTTCGTAATCTGAATGGGTGCCTATCATTAAGATTTGTCTCATTTCGATTGAACCAAGGTGTTATTTGACCAAAACGGTGAGATCAAAATGATGTAATTCACACCAGTTTCAATTTATAAATAAGTGATGATGATATCGCTTATGGGTTAACTCTTATTCAATTTCATAAATTCTTCATAAATTTTCCCAACATCTACGCTGGGGGCTGTCGAAAATTGGATTTTAATGTTCCTTAAATCTTGGTGAAATCCTTGAGGGGAAATTCTACCAAGAACCCTATACTAACAACGAGGGGGTGGATCAAACCCCTTTGGATAGTGAATTAAATTCACGTACCGAGATTCAATATATCTTTTTCATCTTCCTATATATTTTCCTACAATCAAAAGGATTTGAAACCCAAGATAGAACCTATAATATGGATTCTTAGCCCCTTAGAGTGATGAACCAAGACATGGTACAACTTGACCATTTCGATGAAAAAAATTTCTCCAGATGATATGACAAGATAAAGATTCTTCTTAAGGTGTTAAAGATTTTTTACATTTTGGAACCAAATATTCCTCCCATTCCCAACAAGCCCTCTTCAAATCCCAAAAACACACCCATTGATGAGACTCAATTCATTAACCTTTTGTAAATGAGAATGAAACATGAAATTTATCAAGTTTTATTTTGAGGAAATATTCTAAACACATCATTAAATCGTTTTTAAAACTATTTTTTCCAAATGAAGACCGCTCGAGAGATATAGGATGTACTCGAGTTCAAGTAAATAATGAGGAAGAAGGTAACAATAAATTTCTTGTTAAAAAGTATATAAACTACAAGATGGTTGATAAAAATCCAATGTTGGATCAAGTTTAGGAGTTATAAGTTATATCAAATAATATTTTTTCCCTTAATATTAATATACCATAAAATTTTTAAGTTGGTGAAATTATTGATAAATTTCCACCTATGTGGAAATATTTTGGTAAATCAATTATTAAAAAGAGTGATGATATTTCTTTAGAACAATTTAAAAATATTATTTTCATTGAAGAAGAATCCATGTTGAGATACATGGGTATGGATTTGAAATTTGATACCAAGATTAATATCATTGTGGGAAAGGCACAACCAAACTCTTCCTTACATGTCAAAAAAGAAAATTCAACCATTAAAGAAGAAAGTCAATCCTTCCAAGAATAAAGTATAATGATTTTTCTTTGGAAAACCAAATCATTTTTCAAGGGAATGTCTCTATAGAATAATGTTGATAAACCTGCTGCATATATGATGACTGAAGTGAATCTAGTCATAATGATATTCAAAATCAATATGACTTCGATGAAGATGGGATGGTTTCTTGATTCTAAAGCAATGATGCATGTTTTCAAGGATCATTTGATGTTCAAAACATTTGATGATTGTACTATCACAAAGGAGGTACACTATGGAAATAATACATGCATTAATGTCAGTAGTTAAGGAATCATTGAGATATACTTTACTTATAGGGAGAAGTCGATTCTTCTTAATGTATTGAACATAACAAAAATTCAAAAGAATTTAGTTTCTACCGAGCTTCTATGTAATAAGGGATTATGGGTTTCATTGGAATTAGACCAGGTTATCTTGTTGAAGGGAGGAATGTTTTTGGGGAAAGGGTACTCAAATTATGGAATGTATCAATTACCCATTAATAATATGATTAAATCTTCTACTTACTTGATTAAGTCCTCTAATATATGGAATTATAATTTAGCACATGTTAATTATACTTTATTAAAAATAATGAATAAGTTAAACTTAATTAACTTTAGAAATTAATTTAATAAATGTGAAACATGTATAGAATCTAAAAAGTTAAGATGCCTTTTCATAGCATTGAAAGAAATTATAATATATTATAATTAGTAAATAATGATATTTATGAATTAAATGGATTATTAACTCATGGAGGAAAAATATATTTTATTACTTTTTCTGATGATTGCAGTAAATATTTACATATATATCTTCTTAGAATAAAGGATGAATCCTTTAATATGTTTATGAAGTATAAAGAAGAATTTGAAAACCAATTAAACAAAAAGATTAAAGTACTACACTCTGATAGAAGTGGTGAATACTTTATTAATGATTTTAATGAGTTCTATGAATAAAATTTTATAATTCATCAATATACTACACCATATACACCACATAAAAATGCCTTAGAAGAAAGGAAAAATAATACTTTAATAGAAATATTGAATTTCATGATTAATTAATCTAATTTACCATTAAATTTATGGGGTGATGCTTTATTTATTCCATGTAATATTCATAATATTATTTTCTCTAGGAAAACTAATTTATCCCCTTATGAAATTTGGACAGGTAGAAGACCAAATATTTCTTATTTTAAAGTGTGGGGGTGTTAATCTTACTATAAAGTTCAAGATCTTAAAATAACTAAAATTTGGATATGCAAAAAATGACAATGCATATAGAATCATAGATTTTGGAGCTAATATATTTATTGAATCAAGGGATGTAGATTTTATTGAAAATATGTTTTATAAAGATGACATGGGGGAAGTTATTCCTCATACCCCTATCTCATGTATTCCATCTAGTTCAAATATAATAGTAGAGAATAATGATGATTCTCTAGTTGAACCTAAATGAAGTACAAGACTTAGGAAGGAGAAACATCTACTTACATATTTTATATCTCCGGATTCCATAGTTTTCCTTGTTGAAGAAGATCAAAATAATTATCTTATGAATAAGTATCCTATAGTATTGAATATATAAGATGACCTAAAAACATATATAGAATCTATGACTTTTATAGATGTTAATTTCTATAAAGAAACAATTAAAGATTAAATGGATTCCATTATAGGGAATAATACTTGGGTCATTATGGATTTACCAAGAGGCTTAAAACTTATTTGATGTAAATAGATTTTCCGAAAGAAGCATGATTCCAATGGTAACATGCATTATTTTAAATCTAGATTGGTTTCCAAATGTTTAAGGAAAAAAGAATGGATTGATTATTCTGATACTTATACTCCAATATCCCAAATTACTTAAATAAGGATATTATTTTCTTTACCTTCAATTAATCATTTTCATGTCCATAAAATGGATGTCAAAATTGATTTTTTAATGGATAATTAAATGAATATATTTACATGGAAAACCAGATGGGTTTGTTTTACTAGGTAATGAAAATAAAGTATGTAAACTAGTTACATTTCTTTATGGCCTTAAACAAGCTCTGAAACAATGACATGAGAAAATTGATTCTATTATTTTATCTAATGGATTTAATTATAACAATGCATATAAAAGTGTTTATTCAAAGTTTAAAAATGAATATGGAGTTATAGTTTGTTTATATGTGGATTATATGTTATTTTTTGGAACTAATATGATTGGTGTAATTGAGGAAAATAATTACTTATCTTTTATGTTGAAAATGAATATCTTAGAATAGTAGATTTTATTCCAGGTATTAAAGTTAGAAAACACAATAAGGGTTATTCTTTAAGCCAGTCTTATTACATAGAACAAATGTTAAATAAATTCGATCATCTTGGCTTCAAGGATTTTGTTACTCCATTTGATTCTAGTGTTAGACTATTTATAAATATGGGTAGAGTTGTAGCACAACTTGAGTATGCTAGTGCAATTGGTTCTTTATTGTATACAATTCATTGCAATAGACCTGATATTTCTTTTTTGGTATGTAAAATGAGTAGATATATTTGTAATCCTGGTGTTGATAATTAGAGATGTATAACAATAATATTTATATACTTAAGAAAGACCAAAGATTTATGTTTATACTATAATGATTATCCAGCTGTATTAGAAGGATAGACCGATGCAAGTTGTATTACTAGTATTAGTGATAACCAATCCACATATGGATGGTTGTTTATTCTTGGAGGTTGTGTTATTTCTTGGGTGACCAAGAAGAAAACATATATCTCACATTTTAACATGGATTTAGAGTTTATCGCCTTAGCGATATATTGAAAGAAATTTGAATGGATTAAGAATCTATTTTTAGATATTAGATTATGGATTAGTTAGATGCCTCCTATCTCTATCAGTTGTGATAGTGAAGAAACTTTATCAAGGGAATATAGTTTCATGTACATTGGAACGTCTATACATATAATTTTGAAACTTGATTATGTGAGACAATTATTACAACTTGGTACCATAACAATTATCTATGTGAGTTCGTGTAAAAACCTTGCATATCTGTTTACAAAATCTCTACCGAGAGAGATCAATTGTGAAAATAATAAATATATGGGGTTAAAACCCATAGAATAAATAATTTTAGTAATAGAAACTCAACACTTTCTTTAGGTAGATCTGAATCAAAGTGTTTAATGGGTAAAAACAAGTTACGAAGATGATTGTTTATATTGACAAATATAACCCCAACTACTTAGTGTCAATACTATCCATTATGACTAGAGGTTGAGTTATAAACTCATAAAAAATATTAAGAATTGATGAGTTATGTGTTCTAATAATGGATACTCATTGTAATATTTTTCCTTTGTGAACATAGAAGTGGTGAAACTTCTTACAGGAGGTAATGGGTTTACTTCTTAGAGAGTTCATGAAAAGGATATAAGCACATGGACATAAAACTGAGAAAAAAAGATATGTTGGATGGAAATATAATTTTATATATGATATATCTAGTTTATCTTTAATATTAACATGTTTAATGTTTCAAAAACTTTTAAATATAACAATACATCGTGATATTGATACTAAGTAAAGGTTTTAATCGAAAGATACCTTTATTATGTATAATTATTTACTTGTGACCTAGAGAGTTAATATTTATGAATAAAAGTGGGGGATTGTTATAATTTTACTCATGAATAATAATAATAAATAATGTTTTTTGATTGGGAAACACTTTTTGGATCAGATTAATGAGGTGGACAATGATGTGGAATCCTACATTGGAGTTGGGGGTAGAATTCTCAAATCCCCCTTATAAAAAGGGGCCCTGAGAATTTTATTTTTCATAAAAAAATATATTTTCCTTAACTATTTTATAGTGTTTTAAAAATATTTATTTAATATTTTTTTGTTATATATATATAAAAAAACAAAAAAAATTAAATATTTTATAAAAATGACTAATAACATGATCAGTCATAATAGTTGGATTTCAATTTTTCAAAATCCAAATGGGTGACCCTCATCAATATTTGTTTCATTTCGGTTGAACTAAGGTGTTTTTTGATTGAAACGGCGAGATCAAAGTAGTGCAATTCACCCATATTTTTATTTATAAATTAGCGATGATGAGATCACTTATGGGTTAACTCTTATTTAGCTAAAAAATTCTCGATAAATTTTCCCAACATCTGTGATATGGGGAATTCAAAAATTGGTGTTCGATTTTCCATAAATATCGGTGAAAATCTTGAAGGAAACTTCCACCATGAACCCTACACCAACAACATGTGGGTGGATCAAACCCTTTTGGACAGTGAATTAAAATCAGACATCAATATTCAATTTGTCTTTTCCATCTGGCAACCTATTTTCCTACAGGTATCAGTCTATCAAAGTCTCCCCCACTCCCTCTACATCTTCCTCCTTCTCCGTGTGTACCAGATGCTCAAGGAATACAAGGCTATTTTTCATATAGTCTTAGAGTATCTTGACATAGATCTGAATAAATTAATCAACTCAAATAGGGAGGCCCTCCCCCCTTATGTCTTCTAGAGTTTTCATTATCATATTTTTAATGGTATCACACACAACCAAAACCATGGAATCCTTCATCATGATATCAAACCCTCTAATATTATGGTAGAAAAGGACAAATGCATCCTCAAGATTGGAGAATTTGGCCTCACTTAGAAATTTATTGTACCTTCCACAAGCTACACTCTGAGCACCACAATGTTTTGGTACTTAACAGTCGAATTTTTGATGGGATCATGTAATTAATTGACCGAAATTGATATGTGGCATGTTGGATATATTTTCACTAAATTGGCCAATAAGGAACCTATATTCACTAGAGAAGATATTCCACCCAATTAAATAACATATTCACTCTATTCGAATCACCCATTGAGAATAATCAACTGCCCCTACAAGTTTTCATAATTACTTAGACGTGTATCAACCATCCGAGCCATAAGAACCAACCTCTATTGTTCCATAATTGGGGCCCAATGGAATTTATCTTTTATTTGAGTTTTTGAAATGTGAAAATTTTGAGATAATATCTGAAAATGAATCAATGGATCATCCATATTTTCATAAACATGAAAAATGTTTGTTCTCAATCATTCATGATATTGTTAAATTATGTTTAATTGTTTTCAAATAAAATACAGTTGTTATCTACTATTACCTTTTCATTTTTTACATAAATATGTAAAATTATTTTATAATTATGTAATTTTAATTGATTTGTTATATTGGTTTTGTTACCCTTATGTGAGGTGGGTTCGATGGAGCCACACTTATATAGATGGTGCACATATGATTTTTTATCTTTACGTGGGGACCGAATTACCTTTACAAAAGAATCATGTGATATTTATGTGAGGGTCAACTTACTCTTCCATAGTTGGGAACACATTGTTTACCTTTACATGTCATGATCCCAATGTCTCTTCGTGGTTTGATCTCCACCATTGATGGAAGCCAATCAGACAACTATTTCTTGGGAGATTTGTGTTTCCTTGCTGTGTTTCCTTGCAATATGGTTTCTCTGAGATCTACATCACATACCACCCATACTTTATGATATTTTCACACGACCCATGACTATTTAGTTTCTATTTCACCAGGCCTCCATTAAATATTATTATGCATCCTCCATCCCATAAGTGTCTCTAGTTATATTTGAGGCTAACAATTGTCTGCTCTTCTTGCTCTGAATTTAATTTCTCGTCTCATTTCCTTGGTGATCAACTTGATTTGTGATGTATTTTTGGATTCTTGGGATTACTTTATATTTTTATTACTTAAGATAAGAGAGTGATTTTAAGAGAGATCAGGACCACCAGAGCTTCTTCGATGACTTCCATCACTCATGTTCTTCCAAAATTCTCTTACAATGAAGAGCTTAGTTCTTGCAAGCTTGGAGGTGTACCATGATGATGACACAAGAAGGATCTATCCTTGGTGAAGTTTTGAATCATGTTATTAGATGGTGGTACATCATACACAATTTAAACAAACACAATTTTTTTTTCATTTCGAGGATAGATAATCGGAAAGTTTTATCCATACACGACATTTTTAATCCACTCGATTATGTTTTACAAGATTTATTATTTTCAATATTTCATGAATTTCTTCATGATGTTGAACTAATTTTTTATTTCTATATGGATGTTAAATAAGTGATACAATTTATTTTTCATGCTAGAATTTTAATGTTTTTTTGTGATTAATGGTCGATTAAATTTATTTTAATTGGATTCTTATGTTTCTTAATAATATATTTACTGAAATTAAACTCAAAAATTAAAACTAAAAATTTTAATTCATAATTATGGAAGTGATACAAATAAGGTTAACTTCTTCAAATTATAATAGCACAAATAATAAATTCAATTTTGTGAGAAACGAGTCTGGTAATTTCACCAAATAGTTCAACATTCAATTTACTCTCCGAGTTTATTTATAACACTGGATAATGAGACTTTAAATGAACTGAGAGATAGAAATGTGCTTCTAAAAAGGATTATAACTTTATAAATTAGGATAAATGATCAAAATAATTACCTAGTCACATAAAAAAAATATTTTTTTGGAGTGCACAATAGTTTCATTATGACACTAGCATCTCAAATCTGTTTTGATGATAAAACGTTATCCCTCATTATTTGAATTTAATTATTTCATTTTTTTAGTTCTCTTAAATTTTTTAAAATTTAAACTGAATAAAATATAGGGTAAAACCTCCCTTAAACTACCCACCTAAAAATTGTTAAAAGAGAAGATTTATAGTGAACAAGACCCCATGCACTCTGTGGTTCGATCCCATTTTCCAATTATATAGTACCCAGCAGGTTATAAATTTATAAATTTGAATTGCTGCAAAAACACATAACAAATTTTCAACGTAGTTTTTGGAGATCATGCACTATTAAAGATTTAGAAAAGTCTCAAATAAACCTTGATTTATGCATAATTAACCTCAATGGTGAACACTAGCAATTTAGCTCTATAAAAAAATGAGTCACCGATTGACCCAGAACTAGAACATCATAGGAAAGAGAAAGATCTTATTAGGATATATTTTAAAAATAAAATGAATCCATAGGAACAAAGAATCAAGACCTATATTTTGATGATTCATAGTGAAAACATCCATCCCTTTTCCAGAATCATCTTGATAATCAAAGACTAATGACTACTGCGAGGCAAGAGTTGAGAACCAAAATGGTTAGAGTCAGATCAGGAATCACTAGGACAAGGATTCAAGTGATACATTTTGAACTGAAGTAGTCAACAATCAACTTGTTCCAACAACATGCACAATTACACAACTTAAGTAGTGAAGACCCTTATATGCATTCAAATTAATTTCTCAATTTTTTTGTAGAAAATTAAAATATAATTGGGTGAACAATGATTCTTTAATCCTAAGACTATTTATGTTCTCATAGAAAGAGAAATTCAAAGACTCATTAGAAAATTTAGACCTAGATACCATCTCCACTTGGGAAGTGTTGAGAATGAAATTTCTAGATTGATAGTAGATAACTATAAAATCATTGGAGAATAATAGAGACCTTGAATCCTTCTACCAAAATGAATACGAATCAGTGTGAGAATGTTGGTAAAGATTCAAGGATATGTTAAGGAATTTTTCTCATCATGGAATGAAGTTGGAAAGCTAGTTTCAAGCTCTATACTATAGACTTCAACAAGAAATTAAGTCAACAAAAAACATTGCGAATTCCAATCTATTCATGGAGATGGATCCTGGATATATATAAAACTTAATTCAAAACACAAAAAAAATTATTTCTATTGGTTGAATGATTTTTAAATATGAAAAGTAGGAGTGAATTATGT
This sequence comes from Viscum album, assembly GCA_963277665.1. Lineage (NCBI taxonomy): Eukaryota > Viridiplantae > Streptophyta > Magnoliopsida > Santalales > Viscaceae > Viscum > Viscum album. Next base: position 1,425,804,991 of record OY728141.1, on the reverse strand, counting down.
CGATTCTAAAACATTCATATTTGTAAAATTTGAAGCAAGTGATGAAAAATAGGCTCGTGGATTGTAGGCTTCATGGGTTTGTGGCAAATACAGAGTGTAGTGGGCCTAAAATTTTTACCATTTAGATCATGATCTAATGTGGGTTGAGACCGCATGGATGCATGCCAAGTTGAGAGTTGAGCCCATGTGGTTGCAGGCTGACTCGCAGGACTGATTTAAAAAAATAATTTTTTACAATATATCCTTCAACGTTTTAGTTTTTTGAATAAAAAATCATGATTAATAAATGAAATATGACTTCTCACTGAAATATTCATACTAATTCACCATTAATTTATATGTAAATTTTAAACAGGTCCATATTTATTTTTTTAATATGAAATTATAATATTTATATAGTAATTGTTAACTATATTCACATGGGGTATAATACCACCACTTAAAAAATGGAACCCATCTCCCCTGCACATGGTTTCGATTCTAAAAGAGTTATTATAATAATAATATTTTTTGGGTTGATTTAATTTTGTTATTTTTTTAAGAAAATATAAAAGTACCTCATGGGGACACTAATAACATCATCTAAAACCAATCATTACTTAGAGAGTTTTCATTTATTCACAAGTCCATCCATTCACATCACCACACAACCAACATCATCATTCATCGCCCCCCACCAATCACTCACCTACTTCTAATTGAAAAAGTTCATCACCAGATCGGCATCATCACATACCAAAATTAACCCAAAGAAAAATGTTTCATCACATCCCTTAAAACTCTATCTATTTTCAATCCATACTTATTACAAGGCCCCAACCTTAAACATTACGTAATCTTGACTGAAGTCAATAATTTAAAATTATTTCACATTGAGTATCTTTTTAAGTATAGATCTTTAGATAATAAGGCCATAACTCATACATAACAACTCAAATATTACAAATTAGACACTTCTACTCACTATCAATTTTTTTCATAATATAAGAACTTTTAAAAAGAAACATGGTTTAATTTCATGTTTAAAAAACATAAATTTTCCTTGATCTCATCCTTGATTCTATTCCTCCTTATGTCCTATGAAAAATATTTCAAAACTTGGGATGAGCCTAAAAATCTCATTAAGGGATACAAAAAGAAGGAAAAGTTTTCACCTTGTAAAAACATGTAAACCCTGAATACTTTACCATAAAGTAATACTTTTCACCTTTAAGAAGAAGTAATTACAATTACTTGAATATAAGCTCATTGATTAGAATTTTTTTAATAAAAATATTACCTTAAAACCCATAGAAAGTAACATATAGCATATAAAGGTAACTTGCGACATAATCATACATAAATGGAATGACCATACAGTCTACTTCTACACATATCACTAAATAGAATATCAATACGATCTACTTCCATACCCAATGCATTGGAGGTTATAACGTAACCACCCATCCTTGGTTTATCATGGAACCACCCATCTTTGGTTTATCACATAACCAACCATCTTTGGTTTATCACATAACCAGCTGTAAAATGTCTAAGTACCATTATATAATCATAACATATAAATAATTCAAATATCCATATTTCACTCTTAACATTTTATTTTCAATCCCAAGAAATCATTTCAAGATATTTAAATAGTAAATCCACTTTCAAAACCATTTTCAATACCAACACACCCAAAAAGGGAATATGGGTTTCCTTTTAAAAACCTTAATGATTATAGAGGAATACAAATATCAAATAATAGTTATGGTGGTAGATAAGTCATTATCATCACATACATTAAAAAAATATTACTTTTTTTGTTTAGTAACATAATTCATAGAAAAATATTCCATTCAAAAACCATTGAATTAAATTTAAATACTAATGGGATAACTATACATCATTTAAAATAATGTGGTGTATATTATCAAAATATACCTCAATGAAAGGAGACTGAGACGAAGTCCCTCTCCTTGAGTCTGACTTGTCTCCTACATTATTTATTTTCTTGAATAATAAACATAGGTTAATTTATACTTTCTTGAAAACATGTTTCAATTTTATTATTCCTTTTATATCACTTATTACCATGTTATAAAAATTTTATAACTATTTAAGTTTATATCATATGTTTTGTCAATATTCTGTACTTGAGTAAAAAATGAACTTGTTTTTGATGTAAACTATCCATGTGACTAAAATTAAATCATCTCTAGAATAGTATTCATGATTTAAATATAAATATATCCATTATATATGTATTTATAATTATCTATAATATTTGGAGACAATAAATGAAATGCACCATTCATAGAGACGGTAGACCGTATGTACGCATGAACCCTACTTTCATTTATTTGTTCTATTAAAAAAATAATAATAAAATGATATAAATGTATATTATAATACCACGATTATATTAATTTCCTATATTTATAATAGGTTTAATAAAACCATCCTTTATATGTTCCATGTATAGAAGGAATGAGTCATATCGCTTGGAGGGTGCGATAGTCCACACTTCCTCAAATGAAATTATCGTATTTACACAACATGGAAAGCATAAAGATATATAATAAATAATAATTATAGAAGTAAATAGAAAATTTAAATATAATATATATAATATTTAAAAATATTTTCCTTTATAATGTACACCATTAGTAGTGGTAGGGGAAAATTGAAAAATCATCTTTTCGTGAGGCAGTAGTTCGCCCTACACAACAACAGTATGTTCGTTACCCATTGAATGGAGGTGTGTGTAAGTGTAGATTGAAACCTTATAATAACAAAATCCTAGTATATTTATGATATCATTGTTTTTATTTAATCATAGAATAATAAGAGTTTAGGGAGTATAGAATGGAAATGAAACTAAAAAGCATGAGAGAAGGCGTTACCTATTATTTGGGTAACATCTTTTGGTTTATACCAAAAGGATTCCTTGGGAGGATTTCTGCCTAAAGGGATAATTCTAGGATGAGGGGAGTGATTATAGGAATATTTTGGGTAGGTATTGGATGAAGTGTGAGTATTAGATAAGAGAGGGTGCCTTTTTATAGGAGAGGGAAGAGTCGCCCTTAAAAACTCTTAAATTATTAAATTAATATAAATTAATTTTTTTAATAAAAATGGCTCCAACTTGAGATTTGTCAAAGATAAGATAAGAATAGTCATAAATAATCCCATACAATAATTTTTTAAAATGTATTTTTTTTAAACCTTATCTTTTTGACGTACAATTAATTATTCTCTTTTAATTTTAATTTTTGAAACAAAATTTTAGTTATTATGAGGCTATTAATTTTACTTATATGGGGTAAATTTCCCATAATTGGAAACGTAATGAACTTTTAGACCTTATAACAGCCACTTTTTAATTTTATAAGATTTATAGTATTTTTAAATAATATAATAAATTAATATTTTTATAAAACATTAATTATGTCAATTTTTACACTATTTATTTTATTTTATTTAAATAAAATATATAAAGTGAGATAACTTCAAGAAAAAACATTAAATAGTATTATAAAATGTCATATTCTTCTAAAAAAATCGTGGATGACCTAAATTATATCAAATAATATTTATTTTAATATTATAATACCATTTATTTCATCCCTTTATTAAAAAAGCAATCACTGCATCATCATTATTTCATAATTATATTTAATTATTTAATGTCTAAAAATTATAAATAAAATACCATTATATAGAAATTTTTTTATATTTCTAATTAATATTTACATTTGAATAGATTGCTTATATTAACCCATATTAAAATTGATTTAGTAAGAAGATATATGTTTATAACATATTTTCTTTTACTTTCAATTAAAAGTTATAAGTGTCATAATCATACCCAAGTGGTTTCCAAAGGCCAAATTTTCACCCCAAGTGTTGTCTTGGTCGGCTATATCTCATAAAATAGTATTTGGATAAGTTTTAGGCTATTTTTATATTAATATAATATTATTTTTACCCTTATTTACCTGATTTTCCCTTTAACTGTGATAAATAACAATAATTACTAATGTTACTATTCAACATGTCCAAAAATAAAAGGAACCTATTTAAATAATTTGGAACCTTCGATTCAAAATATAGAATTAATTTTTCCATGTTAAAAGCACACAAGTTACAATAATTAATTTAAAATTAATTCTTGTTGTCAAAATGAGAAAACATGTTTTTAAAAGTAAAAACCATCAAAAGATTGACATGTTTTTATATCAAATTTCATTGTAAAATTACCTCCAATGACTGAAATTAGATTAAATTATAAAAATATAATCCAATTACACTTTAAAAAAAATTATTAGGACAATATAACTATATAAATCAATTATACAAAAAAGAAGTTTTGAATTAAAATGCAGTATTTGTCACTATTCATTAAAAATGAATTTTATTAGAAAAGTACCAAAATTCAACCAAAGTAAATTTTGATGTTATGAATCTATATAAGAAGTTTATTTTGTCAAATAGAACATATAAAAGTGACACAAACTATATTTAAAAAGGTTTCTCCATCAAAAGGTGGTAAAACTACCTTTTAACAAATATTAGAGAATTTATGCTTAAAATTGGATTTATTCACATTTTATGCCTCTAAAATTTATTATAAGTAAAAAAAATTAATAAAAATGTGTATAAATAATTTATTTAGTCTTGTTCATTCTCTCCAATACAACGATTAGCCAATAACTACGATTTAAAATAAGAATATTAATAATGTATTTTTTTTCAGTATAACTCAGTCTTGTGTGCAACGTAAGATTTTATAGATACCATTGTTGCGTATCAAGTTCTCTATCAGAAAAAAATCTCCTTTAATATAAAATTAATATCTTATTCATAAATATTAACAGATATAAAAATTCCTTATTCTATAATTACCTGGATGTTACATCCTTCTCCCCTTTTGGAAATTGCATCTCCGTAATTTTATTTACTTATCAAATAAGTGGGGTATTTCTCCTTTATTGAATTTTTAGATTCCCATGTTTTCTCTTCATCCATATGGGTTTTCCACAAACCCTTAACCTAAAAAATAACCTTTTTCTACAAAACATTCTCTCTACGGTCAAGAAACTGTATTGGTTGTTCCTCATTAGAAAGATTCTCTTCTAATTGAATGACTTATGGACTCAAAACACAATATGGATCTGGAATATACTTTCTTAACATTAATACATGAAAAATATTTAGTACCTAGGGTAAAATTGGAGGTAAGTCTACTCTATAGGCAACTGATCCATCTTTCTCTAGGATTTTATAGGGTCCAATGAACCTCAAACTCAGTTTCCCTTTATTACCTAAACGCATCACAATTTTCCATGGTGAAACTTTTATAAATACATGATATCCTACCTCAAAAGAAAGATCTATTCTCTAGTTATCCGCATAACTTTTATGCCTTCTTTGAACTATCCTCATATGTTTCTGAATCAAATGAATGTTTTATTCAATCTCTTCTACCCATTCTGGTCCCATCAACTTCCTTTCACTAACTTCATTCCAAAAAGCTGGAGTTCAGCACCTCTTTCCAAATAATGCATCAAATGGTGCCATGTATATATTGGAATGAAAAATGTTATTATAAGAAAAATCAACCAAAGAAAGATGTTGATCCCAAATTCCCTGGTAATCCATTGAACAAGAATGTATCATATCCTACAAGGTCTGAATTTTTTTTGACTGATCATCTTATTGAGGAAGAAAAGATATAAGGAAATTTAATTCAATACCCAACGACTTCTGAAGACCTTTCCAAAAGTTAGAAGTGAACCTAAGATCATGATCAGATACAATAGAGAGGTTAACTCCATGTAACCTGACTATATCTTTAATATACATCTGATAAAGTTGATATGGATACATAATATCTTGAATAGAAAGAAAATGAGCATATTTTTTCAATCGATCAATGATAACCCATATTGAATTATTAACTTGATATTTCTTCAGTAATCCCACAATAAAGTCCATGTATATATTTTCCCATTTCTACTCCGGTACTGGCAAAGGCTGAAGAATCCTCTTCGGTAATTTCCATTCAGCTTTAACTTGTTGACATGTAAAAAATTTCATAGTGAAGTCAGAAATATCTATTTTCATTCTATCTCATTAGTAATACTCTCTAATATCTCTATACATCTTATTAATACTAGGATGAACTGAAAATGGAGAACTATGAGCTTCACATAACAACTCTTTCTTCAACTGTGAATCACAAGGCACACATAATCTCTTCCCAAACCTAAAAATATATATTTATCAATGTTAAATTCAGGTAAATTACCCTTATGATCCAATTCTCTCATTTTCTTTGCAACTAACTATCTTCCTTCTATTCTTGCTTAAACTTTACTAATAGTGATGATTTCACTGAAACCTGAAAAAAATAGAGAAATTTTCTACACCAATAACTTCCAATCCAAAATTCATCAAATCATTAAAAAAATTGATATCATTCCAAACATAGCATTGTCAATGTAGTATTAATCTTTTGAATCAAAGCATAAACCACTTTATTTTATTTTCTTAGATGGTAATTAATCATGCAATAATAATCCTTGATTAATTTCATTTATCTTTTCTATATCATGTTCAATTATTTCTTGGTGAATATAAACTTCAAACTTTTATTATTATTATAAATTTCACACTTTACACCATATAAGTTATGACTCCAAATTTTTAATTCAAAAACAACAAAAACAAATTCCAAATCATGTGTAGGTTAATTTAACTCATGAGGTTTCAACTAGAATAAAACATAAGCAATTACCTAATCATTCTGCATTAGAACACAACCAAGTCCTTTCAATGAAGCATCATTATAGATAAAAAATTCCCCATTCTTGGAAGGTGGGGCCAAAACTAAAGAATTTACCAATAATATTTTTAGTTCCTTAAAACAATCATCACATCCTTTTCCCATATGAACTTAACTCCCTTACATGTTAACATAGTTTGTGGGATATATAACTGAGAAATGTTTTCAAAAAACCTTCAGTAATAACCTACTAATCCAATAAAACTATAAATCTTGGTGATATTGGTAAGTCTTGGCCACTCTTCAACAACTTTTTTTTAGGAGGGTCCATAGTTTTTACATCTTTAGAAAAAATATGACCCATGAAAAAAAAAATTGCAACCAAAATTCACTATTTATAAACATTCTATAAAGTTTCTTTTCTTTTAAGGTTTTCAAAACAATCCTTAAGTGAATTTCATGTTCCTTATGGAATTTATAATATACCAAAATAGCATCTATAAACACAACCAAAAACTGATCCAAAAACTGATGAAAGACTCCATTCATGCGATTCATAAATACAAAAGGCACATTAGATAATCCAAAGGGCATAAGTAAAAACTCATAATTCTCATATCTTGTTCAGAATACTATATTTGGATTTTCATCCCTTTTTACCTTTAGTTGATGGTACCTGGACCTCAAATAAATCTGTGAAAAATACTGACCTCCTTATAGTTGATCAAACAAACCATAAATATGAGGTAATGGATATTTGTTCTTAAAAGTGATGTTATTAAAGGCTCTGTAATGAATACAAAGTCTCATATAACCATATTTCTTTTTAACAAATAAAATAGGATCACTACATGGTGAAGTGATAGGTCAAATAAAACCATTATAAAGAAATTCTTACAACTGTTTTTTTAATTCCACCAATTCAACTTGAGACACTCAATAAGGGGGTTTATAAATAGTCTTATCATCAGAAGCAAAATCAATAGTAAATTCAACCTCCTGACCAGGAACAATACCAAAAAATTCATTAGGAAAAACATATATGAATTCATTCACCACTGGAATGTCACTAATCAAAAATGTTTCATTATTTTCAAAAATATTAGCAAGATAACTTTCAATTCCATCTTTAATCAATCTCTCAGCATCTTGGTTTGTTATAAAAGGTATGAAATCATTTAATAAAACTTTCTTGGCATCATAATCTATTTTATCATGATAAACTTAATGCTAATACATACCCAAAATGATATCAAATTCCCCTATGGGAAGTTCAACAAGATATCCAGGAAAGAATATCCCACTAATGATAATAGGAAAATTCCTATAAATCTTGGTTTCTTTAATACTTCAACCCAAAGTTTTTACAAAAGTTCTATATCACATTCATGAGGTTCTATTTCCAATTTACTTACAAATTTCTCAGAAAGGAATGAATTTGAAGATCCAGAGCCAAACATAATATTGGCATATTTTGAAAAAAAGCTGTAGTATACCTATCACCACTTAATTTGATGGTCCCACATCAATCGTAGTAGTAGAAAATGATTTTTTCATGCCTTTAATTTTTTTTATCTTATTGGTTTCCACCCTGGGTAATCTACTTTGAACACGCATTGGCATAATGCCCTAACTCATTTCAACTAAAACATTTTACCGCTGTTTATTCATTGACTGCCTGATCATTTTCCTTACAGTTACGAGCAATATGTCCAGTATTACCACATCATAATCACTTCTCGGACTTTGAGATATTTTCTTCAAGATTCTTTATACCACACTTATCACAAATTAGAAATTTATTTTTCTTACCTATAGACTTATTTGATGAATTTATTCCCATTCCATGGTGTCAATCTCTTCACTTCATCTAATATGTTTAACCATTGACCACCACTGATCGGCTTCACCTTCGAAATGATATATATAAAGACTAACCTTTTGATTGTATGAACACCCCATTATATCAAAAATACTTTTTAGTGCTTTAATCCACCCTTTATCATGAATAGGGTCATATGATCCTTTGAATGATGGGGGATGTTGCCTCATGAAATGATCTATTACCGACATATTCCTCTACAGTTGATATGGTTGATCTTGTCCATAGAAACCGTCACCATTTATCACCTGAGTCAACCAATCCATCAGTACAAAAAACTATTCAGTTTTAATTCTTCCCATCTCAGGATGATGATTTGGAAGGTTAATTTCCTCTGTATGCCTTCCTAGCATGGTTTCCCTATTTCCTCTGTGGAAAACCATTCCAAACAAACACATATTTGATTAAGAAACTTGGTAAACTTCAAATTCTATATCATTTCAATTTAACCATAAATTAAAAACCATTTATAGATATTCTATTAACAATATTCTAACTCCTAAAGTTATCTAAACTGAACTCTGATACCAATTGTAAGGCCCCAACCTTAAACATTACATAATCTTGAGTTAAGTCAATAATTTGAATTTATTTCACATTGATGATATTTTTAGGTTTAGAGATATGTATAATTAGGCCATAACTCATACATAACATCTAAAATATTAACATGTATACACTTGTACTCACTATCCATTTTTTTTTCATAAAACAATAACTTAAAAAAGAAACATGGTTTCGTTTCTTGTTTAAACAACATAACTTTTCCTTGATCCAATCCTTGACTCTATTATTCTTTAAGTCCTATGAAAAACATTTCAAAACTTGGGATGATCATAAAAATATCAGTAAGGGATACAAAAAGAAGGAAAAATGTTAGTCTTGTGTAAACATGTAAACCATGAATACTTTACCATAAAGTATTACTTTTCACCTTTATAAAGTTGTAATTACACCTCACTAAATATAAGGTCATTGATTACCATTTTTCTAATCAAAATATTACCTTAAAACCCCTAGGAAGTAACATATAACATATAAAGGTAACTTGGGACATAATCATAATTAAATGGAATAACCATATGGTCGAATTCCACACATATCACTAAATGGATCAGCCATATAGCCGACTTCCATACCCAATGCATCAGAGGTTATAAAATAACCACCCATCCTTGTTTTATCACGGGACAACCCATATTTAGTTTATCAAATAACCACCCATCTTTGGTTTATCATGTAACCACCCATCAAATGTATAAGTACCACTATATAATCATAACATAAAATGATTGCAATTATCGACATTTCACTCTTAAAATTTTATTTGAAATCACAAGAAATCATTTCAAGATATTGAAATAGTAAATCAACTTTAAAAACCATTTTCAATAGAAAAACACCAAAAAATGGAATAAGGTTTTCCTTTTAAAAACATTAAGGCTTATAGAGGAATCCAAATATCAAATAACGGTTACAACATCATAGAAATCATTGTCACTGCATACATTAAAAAAATCCCTTTTGTCATTTAGTAAAACACTTCATAGAAAAATATTCCTTTAAATAACCATTTAATTAAATTAAAACACAAAGGGTTTAATTATAAACCATATAAAAGAATGTGGTGTATATTATCGAAATATGCCTCAATGAAAGGAGATTGAGACGAAGTCCCTTGCCTTGAGTTTGACTTGTCTCATACATTCTTTATTTTTCCGAATAATAAACTTAGGTTAAATTTTAATTTATTGAGAATTTTTTTCAAGTTTATTATTCCTTTTATATCACTTATTACCATGTTATTAAAAATATATAACTATTTAAGTTCATATCATACATTTTGTCGATATTCGATACTTGAGTAAAAAATGAACTTGTTTTGATGTAAATTATCCATGTGGAATAAATTACATCATCTCTAGAATAGTATTCATGATTTAAATGTCATATATTTTTAGTATATATGTATTTAGAATAATCCATAATATTTGGAGATAAGAAATGAAATGCACTGTTAATGGAGATGGTAGGTCGTACGTACACATGAACACTACTTTCATTTTTTTTCATATTAAAAGAATAATAATTAAACAATTTAAATTTATATTATAATATTAGTATTATATTAATTTATATATGTCTTATAGGTTTAATAAAACCATTCTTTATACATTCCATGTATAGCGATAATGTGTCATATCAGTTTGATGGGACGTTAGTCCACACTTCCTCAAACGATATTATCATATTTACACAATAATGAAAGCATAAAGTTATGATCTACATAAAAATTATAGAAGCATAAATACAATATAAATATAACACATATCATATGTAAAAAATAGTTTCCATTATAATGGCCACCATGATAGGTGGTAGGGGAAAATTAAACAATCATCATTTCGTGAGGCAGTAGTTTTCCGTACACAGAAACAATATGTTTGTTACTCATTAAATGGAGGTGTGTGTAAGTGTAGATTGAAACCATATCATAAATACATCCTAGAATATTTATGTTTCTATTTTATTATTTAATCATAGAATATGAGGATTTTAGGGGGTGGATAATGGAAATGAAACTAAAAAGCATGAGAGAAGGCATTACCTCTTAATCAAGTAACTTCAATTTGGTTTATACCCAAAGGCTTCCTTGGGAGGCTTTTAGGATGAGGGGAGGGATTATATGAATATTTTGGGTAGATGTTGGATGACCAAAATGGTTTTTTGAGTTTGGGTATTAGAGAAGATAGGGTACCTTTTTATAGGAGAGGGAAGCGGCACCCTTAGAAACACTTAAATTATTAAATTAATATAAATTAATTTTTTTAATTCAAATGGCTACAACTTGATATATGTATAATATAATATGAGGATAGTTATAAATAATATCATCCAATAATTTTTATACATGTATTGGTTTTAGTTAAAACCTTATCTTTTTAGATTACCCTTAATTATTCTCTTTTAATTTTAATTATGGTAACAACATTTTAATTATTAAGAGGCTATTAATTTTACTTATATGGAATAAATTTTCCAGAATTGGAAATTTAATAAATGTTTAGACCTTATTATAGTAACTTTTTGATTTTAAAAGATTTTTAGTATTTTTAAATAATTAAATAAAAAACTATTTTTATAAAACATAAATTATGTAAATTTTTATACTATTCATTTTATTGAATTAAAATAAAATATAAATAGAGATATAACTTCGAAAAAAACCATTCAATAATCTTATAAAATGTCATATTCAACTATAAAAATTGTGTATGACATAAATTATGTCAAATAATATTTATTTTAATATTTATAATGTCATTTATTTTATTCCTTTAAGAATAAAGAAATCACCGCATCATCATTGTGTCATAATTAAATTTAATTATTTAATGTATAAAAATTATAAATAAAATACCATGATGTAGTAAATATTTTTATATTTTTAATGAAAATTTATAATCAAATATATCACTTATATAAACCAATATTAAAATTGTTTTATTAAGAAGATATATGTTTATAACATATTTTCCTTTACTTTAAATTAAAAGTTATAGGTGTAATAATCACACTTAAGTGGTTTCCAAAGGACAAATTTTCATCCTAAGGGATGTATTGGTTGGCCATATATCATCCAATAGGATTAGGAAAAGGGTTAGGGTAATTCTATATTATGATTGAATGGACCGAAGGCCTTATTTTTTATTTTGTTATGGATAATACCCATTTTAAGGGATGAAGGAGAACCTGTACATGACGCGTAGGCCCAAGGCACAAGGCCCGACAAGACCCGCAATACATGACCCGAAGGCCCAGAGGCATACCATACCCAATACATGACCCGTAGGACCAACCAACTAGAACTGCCCCTCCCTATATTCTGCATCATTGATCGCCTAGCTCCCCACCTTGCATTGCCAATTGGCTAACATTTCCCCATACAAAGTTGCACGGTGCCTGATCCCGATGCCGGTTGTCATACCCTCTCATTCTTCCAATCTGGTTAGCTATGCTTCTGGTGACTGCTACTCTTATTGATCTGATCCTCTTCTAGGGCCTGCTCTGTGTGAACTGGGCTACTCCATGGTCTCTGTGGCCCGAAGGCCCGTATTTACCCGATTTACCCTGTAACCATGATAAATAAAAAAATTTCCTAAAGTTACTATTCATAATGTCTAAAAATAAAAGGGAAATTTATACATAATTTGGAACTTATAATTAAAAATATGGAATCCATTTTTCCAAATTCAAAACATATAAGTTTCAATAATTAATTTAAAATTAATTTCCCTTGTCAAAACAAGAAAAAAAGTTTTTTAAAATTAAAAACCATCAAAAGATTGGCATGTGTTTATATAAAATTTCAATGTGAAATTTCCTGTAATGACCAAAATTGTATTAAATGATAAAAACATAATCCAATTATACTTTAAAAAAAATTAAAAGGATAATATAATTATATAAATCAATTAGACGAAAATAAAATTTTTAATTAAAAAACATTAATTTTTCACTGTTCATTCAAAATGAATTTTATCAAAAAAATACCAAAATTCAACCAAAGTAAATTTTTATGTCTTACTTCTATATAAGAAGTTTATTTTGTCAAATATAACATATAAAAGTGAAAAAAAACTATATTTAAAAAGGGTTCGCCATCAAAAGGCAGTAAAACTACCTTAAAAAAAATATTAGAGTATTTATGCATAAAATTGGATTTATTATGATTTTAACACTCTATAATTTATTAGAAGAAAGTAAAAAAATTGAATAAAAATGTGTAAACATAATATAGTTAGTTCTGTTCATTCCCTCTAATACAACGACTAGGAAAAAATTTTCATTTAAAATAATAATAATAATAATATATTATCTTTCGGTATTACTCAGTCTTGTGTGCAGTGTAAGATTTTGGAGAAACCCATTGTTGTATGTCGGGTACACTTTCAGAAAAAGTGTCCCATTTAATGTAAAATTAATATCTTATTCATTAATATTAATAGATATGAAAATGTCGTATTCTATAATTACCTGAGATGTTACATACTTCCTCCCTTTTAGAAATTGTGTCCCCACAATTTTATTCACTTATAAAATAAGTGGGGGTATTTATCCTTCATAGAATTTTTAGATTCTCATGTTTCCTCTTCAAACATATGGTCTTTCCACAAAACCATATCCTGAAAAACAACCTTATTCCGCCACACTTTCTCTCTACAGTCAAGAATCTGGACTGGCTGTTTCTTATAAGAAATATTCTCTTCCAAGTAAATGACTTTTGGACTCAAAACAAGAGATGGATCCAGCATACACTTTCATAACATTGAAACATGAAAAACATTGTTTAACTGGGATAAACATAGAGGTAAATCCACTATGTAGTAAACTGATCCAACTTTCTCTAGGATTTTATAGGGTCCAATGAACCTCAAACTCACCTTCTCTTTCTTACCAAAACGCATCACACTTTTCCATGGTGAAACTTTTAGAAAGATATGATCACCCACCTCGAAAGAAAGATCTTTCCTCTAGTTATCCGCATAACTTTTTTTCCTGCATTGAGCTATCCTCATATGATTCTGAATCAACTGATCTTTTTCGGCCATCTTTTCTACCAATTATGGTCTCATCAACTTCCTTTAACTATTTAATCCAAAAAATATGGAGTTACACACTGCTTTCAATATAATTCCTCAAATGGTGCCATTTTTTTACTGGAATGAAAACTGTTATTATAAGAAAACTCAACCAAAAGGAAGTTTTTGATCCAAAATCCCCCCATAATACATTGAACAAGAACATAGGATATCCTCCATGCTCTGAATTGTTTGTTTCGACTTCCCATCTGATTGAGGATGAAACGTTGTACTGAAATTTAATTTAGTACCCAACGAATTCGGAAGGCCTTTCCAAAAGTTATAAGTGAACCTAAGATCACAATCAGATACAATAGAGAGGGGAAGTCCATATAACATGAATATCACTTTAATATACAACAAATTAATTTTATCTAGATGTAGATTATCTTGAACATGAAGAAAATAAGAATATTTACTCAATCGATAAACGATAACCTAGATTTCATTATTAGCTATAGATTTATTCGGTAATCTCACAATAAAGTCCATGGATATATTTTCCTATTTCCAATCGGGTGTTGGAAAATGATGAAGCACCCCCTTCAGTAACTACCACTCTGATTTAACATATTTACATGCCAAACACTTTATAATGAAGTTAGTAATATCTCTCTTCATTCCATCCTACCAGTAATACTCCTGAAGATCTCTGTTCATCTTAGTACTTCCAGGATGCACTGAAAATGAAGAACTATGAGATTCACATAACAAATATTTCTTCAACTTTAAATCATAAGGCACACATAATATCTCCCAAAACTTCAAAAAATATTCTTTATCAATGTTAAATTCGGGTAACTTACCATTCTGAATCAATTGTACCTTTTTTTTCAACTCATTGTCTTCCTTCCGCGCTTTCTTAATTCAATATGATAGATATGATTTCACTAAAACCTGAAATAAAATAGTGTAATTTCATGCACCGACAACTTCCAAGTCAAAATTAATCAAATCATTAACCAAAGGATCCCGTTCCAAACATATATTAGTTAATGTAGCATTACTCTTTCAACTCAAAGCATCAACCACTTTATTTTCTTTTCTTAGATGGTAATGAATCATGCAATCATAATCTTTGATTAATTATAACCATATACTTTTTCTCATGTTAAATTAATTTTGGGTGAATATATAATTCAAAATTTTGTGATTAGTATATATTTTAAAATTTACACCATATAAATGATGCCTCCAATTTTTTAATGCAAAAAAATAGTAGCTAATTCCAAATCACATGTAGGGTAATTTAACTCATGAGGTTTCAACTGACGTGAAGAATAAGAAATTACCTGATCATTTTGAATTATAACACAAGCAAGTCATCTCAATGAAGCATCACTATAGATAAAAAATTCACCATTCTTGGAAGGCATGGCCAAATGTAGAGCATTTACCAATCCTCATTTCAGTTCTTGAAAACAATCATAAAATTATTTTGTCTAGATGAACTTAACTCCCTTACACATTAAATTAGTTAGTGGGATAGATAACTGAGAATAGTTTTCAAAAAACCTTTGGTAATAACCTTATAATCCAAGAAAACTATGAATCTTTGTTATATTGGTAGGTTTTGGCCACTCTTCAATAAATTTTTTAAGAAGTGTCCACGGTTATTGTAGAGACCCAAAACATGACGTACATGAATATTACATTAATTTTTCGGAATACTTATTACATAATAAAAACCAACACTCAAGGACCGTAATAGTTTAGTGTCTTTGGAAACTTGGAACGTAATCTTCTAATCGTGGTGAATGATATTCAACATCTCCCATAAAGATCTTCCACATTTTGTTTCCTTACCCTAAACCATTCTTTTAATCCAGGGGGAAAATAAAACCTAAAAAGGTTGATCTCAAATTCTCATTAAGGGTAAGCATGGATAAAATAAAACATACCATATACATTTGAACATAAAAACATGAACATAATGTTTAAACATCAAAATATTGAGAAACGACATAAAACATGGAAGTACATAAGGCATAGATCATAATGGAACATAAATAATGATAAAATAGTATGGGAATAAAACATGTAATTGTGGAATCCATTAAGCACATGTAATGATTTTTATAGTAGCCAAGGCATTGCTTCCAATACCATCTTAGTGGAAAAGTCCCTTTCTAAATCGAGTTCACTCCTTGTTCCAGTCCTGTAATACTGAACTGGATTAACTTACCATTCCAACCATGTCTATCTCATGAGATATAAATCATTACCCAATTAATTGGAGGGAGATATAGGTCCCACCCATCTCATAATGAAATCATTCTTACTTGTGCCACAAAATAAACATACATCATTCATAAAAACCCAATAAATAAAATGGGTTTCATAAACATCATCCCATCATCACATAATCCATATAAAAGAAATGGATATCATTTCATAATAAGAGAAGTGAAACCATGTAAATAATAGAGACATTATACTTGAAACATACACATATGAAATAATGTCATCTTAGATGAAAAATGGTTTTGATAAAACACTTGAAATGAATTCTTGAGGAAAATATCCTTTTTTCTTCAAAATCATTTTCTTTTCACAAAATTTCGTGAAATTTTAAAAGAAAAGGATTTTATTGAAAATAGTCATGAAATATTTTGGAGGAAGCTTCATGAAAACAAGGCTTTATAAAACCGTAAAAATCCTTTCATGCCGTATACGTTAAAAAAACATTCTTCTCGTACTTTTGTTAAAAAAGTCAAAAAGTACCTTGTAGGGTAAATAAAAGAAAGATTCCTTCCATACCATTGGGTAAAAGTCAAAATGGGTAAAAAGGAATTTAAACATACATGAAACCATTTTTAGGAAACATGGACATGGATGATAACAATAACCCCTGTAAATACTTACGAATAAACAATCTCATATAAGAATGAGATTGGAATAGTTATCCCTTACCTTAGGCCTGATATGCTTCGTACGTATCCAAACCTCCTGTATAATGATTTAAATAATTTCATTTACTTATTACAGAATCATATTCATTGTTATTATATCATATATGGTTCACTTATGACTTTATATTACCCGTTCTTTTGTAAATTCATGTTATAGTAGCATTTCGGGTAAAATCGTCTCATTTGTCGTTCGTGTTTTAACTTGTAATTATTCATATGATTACTTAGATCATGATTACTTACATCCAGAATGTAAAATAAGATTTATATATAATATATATTCAGAATATACATATATATAATGGATAGATAAATGGAAATAAATACACCGTTCATGGAGATGGTAGGCCGTACGTACGCATGAACGCTGTTTTTGTTTCTTTATTGAATTGAATGGAATTAAGTAGATGACATAAATATGTATATACATAAATCAAGTAGCATTATTATGTCATATATTTCATGATTACTTATTATATATACTTTATAATCATTCTTGAATGGTTATCATGGAGAGTGAATCTCATCACGTCGTGGAGACGGTATTCCGTACGTACGCACGAGTGATGATATCATTCTCATGATCGTCAAATTGTATTAAAGTGTATGTATAATATTACAGAATCAATATCACTTTACAATAATCATATATATTCATTACTTTCACCATTATACCCATCCAAGTAAGGTGGTGGAGGAAAATAGATTACACCACAGCGTGGAGACGGTATTCCGTACGTACGCACGCGCGGTGATTTATTTTTCCATAGGATGGATAGATGGTGAGATATGGTTGTTTCATACTTATAATCACATATCATTATATGAGTGATACTTATGTTATTACTTCATAATGAAACAACTAAACAAGAATAAGTGGAAGAAGAAATAAAGTTGAAAGAACCGGTAACGGACATTACCTCTTCTTTGAAGCGCCTCTTTCAGACCTCCTCTTAGAGAACTAAAATTGGTCTTTGAAGAATACCAAGACCTCTAGGATGTTTCTAGGGAAGTGGAGAAGAGAATTTTTCAAGGTTTGTCCGATCATGAAGGCTCAAAGTGGTGTGTGGAAGAGAGGGAGGAGGTGCCCTTTTATAAGGGAGGAGAGGGGCACCTTTGGAATAACAAAAAAAATTATTTTATTATAAAGTCATATTCGGTTTTTAATAGCTCCAAATTGAGTTATTTCGAATATAAGGTGGGTATGGGTCGAAAGCATATAATCCAATAGAATTTAGAAAAGTTTATGTTTCTATTTTAACCTTATCATTTAGATTTAACTTTAAGTTAGATAATTTAACTTTTACCGCGTCTTCTTGTTTTCTTACACTATAAGGTTAATAATCTTACTATAACAAGACAAACGAACCCCAAGTTGTTTATTATTAATATATATAACCTTATCTAAGTCATTTGGCCGAACCTTATATTTTTAAGAATAAAATAACAATTAATTATATAATATTTGTTTTAAAAACTATTTTATGTCAATTTTGACACTATATGGTAATTGATTTTTGTGAAAATCATAACAGAATGATTAGTTCTAAAAAAGTAAACTAAATCAATACTAACATGTCATATTAACCTATAAAATTAGTTTAATTCATAAAAAGTCTCAAATTACATTTATTTGGGTATTTATAACATCAATTATGTCAATATTTCATTAATAAGATAATTACTGCATCATCTTTGTGTCATAAATAAATTAACTTATTTAATGTCTAAAAATTATATATAAAATACCATTATGTAAGAAATCTTTTTATATTTCTAATGAATATTTATAGTCGAATTTATCTTATGTATAAACCTATATTAAAAATTATTTACTTATTAAACTTTGATTTTAACTATTTTAACCCTTCTTTAAATAAATTAATATTAAATGCCCTAATCTAATCCAAGTGGGTCTAAATGGTCATATTTTATTCCTAAGGTTGTTTTTGGTCGAATTAATCTTATCCAATTGAATTAGGACATGTGTTAGGGTAATAATAATATCATTTTTACCCTTAATTATCCTATTTACTTTTAACCATGGTAAATAAAAGTAAAAAGTTACTATTCACCAAAAAATATTTTCATCTCATTGAACCACATTTTAGTCATTGATATTAACTTTGTCTCTCGGATTTTCTAAATTCCACTCACAGAAGCGGTAAAATTCAGTTTTATGAAAAATTCAGTTTTTTAACTACCACTTAGTGGTTTCACTATTCATCAAAAAAACAAAAGTTTCCAAAAAAATACCAAAAATTAGGCCTAAGATATATTTGATATTATGAATTAAAAAATTATGTCTATTTTACAAAATTTAAAACATATCAGTTTCATTAATTAATTTAAAAATTAATTCCCGTCGTCAAAACAAATAACGCGTTTTTAAGAGATAATAACTATCAAAAGATTGACACTTGTTTATGTCTGGTTTAAATGTGAAATTACATCGAATGACCAACATTGTATTAAATGGTAAAACTATATTCTAAATATACTTTAAAACCACTCAAATTAATTATTTATCACTGTTAATTATTTCGATTTAAAAAATTGTTTTTAATTAAAATTTAGTAATTTTCACTATTCATCAGAATATGAAAGTTATCTGAAAAGTACCAAAATTTCACCCTAAGATAATTTTGATATTAAGAATCCAAAAATGAAGTCTATTTTGAAAGATAAAATTTATAAATTTTCAAAAATTGGGTATTACTATTCATAACAGCTAGTTCATAATAATATTATAATAATATCTCGTTTAGTGAAACTCGGTATTGCGTACTACACAAGCTATCGAGGAAGGTCTTTATTGCGTGTAATTCAAGCCAAGTCAGGGATGCATGTTGTACAAGTTCCTTTTGGTGTAGCATACAACACAAGACATTAATGAAATTAAAAAAAATATTTTTTATAAAATCTCGGGGTGTTACATTCTACCCCCCTTAAAATGAATTTCGCCCTCAAAATTCGTCGGGGTTATAAATAGTTTACTACTCGAAAGTTTATTTAATAGAAACCCACATCCTAAAAAGGAATACCAAAACTTGGCATTAAAAACTAAAGTATGAAATGTAACGGTTACCCAAATTAACTCATCACTGGGTTTTCACGTAGGAGAACATAGGTGAAAATATGGATAGGGAAGAAAAATCGAACCATCAAGTTCTGATGGAGAGTGGTAGAGACCATGGATATGAAAAAGACAACAATCACAAAGCCATAAATTTGTGATGATCTAGGGTACCATCTGATTCATCAGATATAAGGGCACAAGGACAACACTTTTGGTTTTCAAGATCATTTCCCTAAAGTTGAAAATTTTGATTTAGAATAAATACTTACTTTATTTTGGTACAATCTCACTGTTGTTCGTGCCTTGAACAATTTACACTTCATCTCTTAATGAAATGAAGTTGAATTTGTTATTCGTGAAGTGTTTATAGATCATGTGATAGAATGATGGGTCATTCCTTCTATCTCAAACAAAAGGTTAGCAAAAGTTATTAAATATACATAAGTCGATCTATAGTGAGATTAATCATATATGGTTCCTAAAATGGAATTATAATTCATATATAATACTACTTAATATAATAAAACTAGTTTCTATTATACAAGGACTTCTTATAGGCCAGTGGTAGGTGATAAAGGCCAGTCACACTTCAGTTGTGGGTTCGATTCCCACAGCCTTGTCTGACGCGATGGGTTGTCGCCCGTCCTGCAGGTTTTCCTTTTTCTAAAACTACATTACTATAACATCCCATCAATAATATCGAAAAAATTTCTATCTTTAAACAATACTAACTTATGTCCAACATAATCCATTCCAATCTTTATCTAAAATACTTTGGTCCAAGCTCATAGTATAAATAAAACGATTACTTGAAATGTCATCAACAAACCATAATTTATCCCCCATATATCTTGTTGGTCACATTCCAATCATGTGAATACCTTAATCATGTATTCTCTTGAAAAATGAATACCCATTAAACCTTAGTGAAAACATGAATGCTGTCAAAACTTAACTCTTTCCACATACCAAAATCCAAGAATTCTATATACTCAAACCATGATATAGCCCTCTCCTTATATCATTCATGAGCTCATGAATACTATCAAACATTTAATTTTCTCTTTATCCCTTCATTATGCGCATATCATCTACTTTCCAAAAATATCTGAATAACCTTTCATGGTTACTGGTACCATTGATCATACACTTTCAAAACATAAGGATACACAACAGTGTAAAAATCCTTAGATGTCTCTTTATTCCATATTACCATGAGATTACATATACAACATTACAATTGATAAACATGTAATCATTCCACTACCTTCTTAAACCATTGACCGAGCTTTAACAATTCTTTCATCTCACATATCATTTGTAGTCTCTTCATCATCATCAATATAAATACTACCCATACAACCATACTGATTCTCTTCATGAGACTTTCCCTTAGGGCATTAGTTTGCATAATGCCTGTACATTCCACATTTAAAACATTTAACCATTTTTGATGTCGTAGCAATACCATTATCCTCATCCATGGTGTTAACTGAACCTTTTCCTTTGCACTTATTGGCTTTATGTCCTTCTTTTCTACACCCAAAGCATCTTCCAGTTCCTTTGAAACATTCTACTTGATGCCTCTTCCCACATGATTTACATAGGGGAAATTGAACTTTATTTCCTCTATGATCATCATGAAACACCATCTTTCTCTTATTAGCCGAGTCAGGAAACTTAACAAATTTGAGTTTATTGATCATTTTATGAGAATGCTGATTCAACATAATAATGATGTTTGGACTTCCAAATACCATTTCATTTGGTTGCTCATGAAGAATATCATTCCATTGTCCATCATATCCTCCATTATCTAGAATCATCTTGTTTCAATCCATTTTATAAAACCCAAAAAGAATAGTGTGAGAGGCAAAAATCATAATAAAGGGGAGAAACATCAATATCTAATATCTTAGGTTTAATCTAATATTTTTACCATAATTCTAGTATTATAACCTATACTTATGCTTAACCTTAGAGACATCCTTAGACATACCTTAGAAATATCTCTAGGGATCTCACTAAAGTTCTCGCATTCTAGTTTCCAAAGGTTGACTAAACCTTTCCTCTGATACAAACTGTAGAGACCCAAAACTTGATGTAAATGAACATTACATTACTTTTGTGGAATACATATTATATAATAAAAACCAACACTCAAGGACCGTAATAGTTTAGTGTCTTTGGAAACTTGGAATGTAATCTTCTAATCGTGGTGAAGGATCTTCAACATCTCCCATAAGGATCTTCCACATTTTGTTTCCTTAGCCTAAACCTTTCTTTTAATCCTAGGGGAAAATAAAACATAAAAAGGGTGAGCTCAAATTCTCAGTAAGGTTAACCATGGATAAAATAAAACATACCATATACATTTGAACTTAAAAACATGAACATAATGTTTAAACATCAAAATCTAGAGCAATGACATAAAACATGGAAGTACATAAGGCATATATCATAATGGAACATAAATCATGATAAAATAGCATGGGAATAAAACATGTAATTGTGACATCCATTAAGCACATGTAATGATTTCCATAGTAGCCAAGGCATTGCTTCCAAGACCATCTTAGTGGACAAAGTCCCATTCTGAATCGATTTCACTCCTCATTCCAGTCCTGTAATACTGAACTGGATTAACTTACCATTCCGGCCATGTCTATCTCATGAGATATAAATCTTTACCCAATGCATTGGAGGGAGATATAGGTTCCACCCATCTCATAATGAAATCATTCTTACTTGTGCCACAAAATAAACATACATCATTCATAAAAACCCAATAAATAAAATGGGTTTCATAAACATCATCACATCATCACATAATCCATATAAAAGAAATGGATATCATTTCATAATAAGAGAAGTGAAACCATGTAAATCATAGAGACATTATACTTGAAACATAAATATATGAAATAATGTCATCTTAGATGAAAAATGGTTTTGATAAAACACTTGAAATGAATTCCTGAGGAAAATATCCTTTTTTCTTCAAAATCATTTTCTTTTCACAAAATGTCATGCAATTTTAAAAGAAAAGGATTTTGTTGAAAATAGTCATGAAATATTTTGGAGGAATCTTCATGAAAACAAGTCTTTATAAAACCGTAAAAATTCTTTCATGCCATATACGTTAAAAAAACATTCTTCTCGTACTTTTGTCAAAAAAGTCAACAAAGTACCTTGCAGGGTAAATAAAAGAAAGATTCCTTCCATACCATTGGGTAAAAGTAAAAATGGGTAAAAAGGACTTTAAACATACATAAAACCATTTTTATGAAACATGGACATGGATGATAACAATAACCCCAGTAAATACTTACGAATAAACAATCTCAGATAAGAACGAGATTGGAATAGTTATCCCTTACCTTAGGTTAGATATGCTTCGTACATATCCAAACCTCCTGTATAATGATTTAAATAATTTCATTGACTTATTAAAGAATCATATTCATTGTTATTATATCGTATATTGTTCACTTATGACTTTATATTACCCGTTCTTTGGTAAATTCATGTTAAAGTAGCGTTTTGGGTAAAATCGTCTCATTTGTCGTTCGTGTTTTAACTTGTAATTATTCATATGATTACTTAGATCATGATTACTTACATCCATAATGTAAAACATGATTTGTATATAATATATACTCAGAATATACATATATATAATGGATCGGTAAATGGAAAGAAATACATCGTTCATGGAGACGGTAGGCCGTACGTACGCATGAATGCTATTTTCGTTTCCTTATTGAATTGAATGGAATTAAGTAGATGAAATAAATCTATATATACATAAATCCAGTAGCATTATTATGTCATATATTTCATTATTACTTATTATATATACTTTTTAATCATTCTTGAATGGTTATCGTGGAGAGTGAATCTCATCGCGTCGTGGAGACGGTATTCCGTACGTACGCACGAGTGATGATATCATTCCCATGATCATAAAATTGTATTAAAGTGTATGTATAATATTACAGAATCAATATCACTTTACAATAATCATATATATTCATTACTTTAACCATTATAACCATCCAAGTAAGGTGGTGGTGGAAAATAGATTACACCACGGCGTGGAGACGGTATTCTGTACGTACGCACGTGCGGTGATTTCATTTTCTGTAGGATGGATAGATGGTGAAATATGGTTGTTTCATACTTATAATAACATATCAGTATATGAGTGATAATGATGTTATTAATTCATAATGAAACAATTAAAGAAGAAGAAGTGGAAGAAGAAATAAAGTTGAAAGAATCGGTAACGGACATTACCTCTTCTTTGAAGCGCCTCTTTGAGACCTCCTCTTAGGGCACTAAAATTGGTCTTTGAAAAGACCAGTATTACAACCCTGCTTTTTATTATAACTTAAACATGATTTATTACATAAAACTTCACTTGATCCAACAAAGAAGATCGAGAGGTTTAGTGTGTTTGGGGATTAGGATCATTACATAAAAACTTTAAACTTGAAATACAACATCTTTATTGAAAACTTCCTTTACATGACCACTACATTCCTTCGTACTTAGCATTGCATGGGATAACCTGAGGACATGCATAAGAAAAGGGTGAGCTATAAAGCCCAGTAAGGGAGTACACAATGAATAACATGAGGAGTAAAATACATGTTAGGCAATAGGAACATCAATAGAGCATAAGAGTAACATGAACATAAAGGCATGATAAAGCATGATAATCATAACATGGAAATGTGGCAACAACACTTAACATTGAATTAGCATGAGCCAAGGCTCATTCCACATGGAGCATGAGTAAACCCTCATTGCACTTGAAGCACGAGTAAACCCTCGTTGCACTTGAATTAGCATGAGTCAACACTCATTGCACATGACGTATCATGATACTATACTTTACCCAATGCATTGGAGCGCTATAAAGGGTGCACCCTTCTTAAACATTTCATTTCATGCATAGGTGTGCCACATGGATCATAAAACATGGATTCATAAAACATAATCATTTATTCCATGATAAAGGAATGTGGAATTAATACATGAAACTTTATAATCAATAAGTAAATGTGCATAAAGGTGAATACCCTTGATGGAGAAATGGGAATTGTATTCACTACACAATGATATTGGCTTAGAAAATCAGTGTGATTTCGGCAGCGTAACGGCGTGACATAAGAATTCATAAAAATGGTTGATGAGAGAGAAAGGGGTTACTCATCATATTTACATGTAATGGACAGTAAGGAGGTCATATAGATACATGTCCCAACAATTTAAAAGGAATTTAGATTCATGATACAAAAGTATTGCTTGAATATAAAAGAGGAGAAAAAGGTTCCTTTCGGAATTTCGGCATAGTAACGGGTGTACATGGGAGGAATTTAATGAGAGATAAAGGGGTCTCCCATCATTAAAACAATAAGAGGTCATTATGGGAGTGGTGAGAAACCATACCCCAACATTAATAATTGAAATTAAAAGGACAATACAACTTAAAGAAAATTGACAAGAATGAGAAAGGAAGAAAAACCCTTACTTGGAAGTGTGCTTCCAAAGGCAAGAGAGAGGCTTGTGAGAGGCTTCTTGGGAGCTTGGGGAACCTTGAGAGGATTATAGAGAGAGTAGGGCAGAGGTTGGACGAACTCCAAGGGCTTTGAGTGAGGAGGAAGTGGGAGCTTGGGTGGGTTTATATAGGAAAGGTGAGGGAATTCTTTATTATTTAGGTTTGGGACCCCTTATATTAAAATAATCCAAACCAAAAACCATCCCATGGTACTTGCCTATGGTTTCTGGAAAAGGAAAGAGGAAAAAAATATTTTACAAGGCCAAGGTCCGAACTTATTAGAAAATTAGGGTTGCTTATGTGGAGGTGAGTCACACTCCCATGGAAATTAATTTAAAAAGGCAAAGTGTTGAATAAGTCTTGAGGGCTCCATTAATTCTTTGAAAAGTAAGTCAAAAAAACCCAAAAACTCATTATTTTAATGATAAAACACATATTGGCAGAACATAAGGATTATTTTATTTTATTACATCACCATTGGGTCATTATGATGTCATAAAACACATTATATATTTAAATGGTATTTAATTTTTACCCAAAAATTTGACTGTCTCAGAAAATTATGAAAAATTCACCGTTGGATAATTTCGACGTCCTGATTCCAAAAAAAATATTTATTTTATCTAAATAAGTTTCAAAATATGTGAATTTTCACTTTTAAAATAAAAACCGACATTTATAAAAAAATTCACGGGTTTTGACAGAAATGGCTTTCAAACCTTAATAAAAATTTTAATTGCATTCATAAAATTATAAGATCATTTATATTTAATAAAAATTAATTTAATATTAATAATAATATTTTATTAAAATATTATTTAATTAAAAAATCCTTTAATTTAATAAAATATAATTCTTAATTAAATAATAACTAAAAACACCATTTGTACTTTAAAAACTAATTACAATGTATCAAAAATGACTAGAAATTATATTCATTATTATATAAAAAAATAATGTACATGAACATGGTGCTACTTATTTGTTACATAACCCCTTAAAATAGCCGCATAAGACCTAAGGGTAAGGTGTGCAATGGTGACAGACTCTTGGGGTGGCTCGGATAACATCACTCGAGTTGTAATTTCAATCAACTTCCACTTTTCCCATAGACGATCACGTTCGAGCTTGACTTGATGAAGCTCATCTTGGGCTTGGTCAAGGGAAAATCCCAAAGACGCCACCTCTTTTCCGAGCTCCGACAAATGGGCTTCGTAAGGGGCAATTCTACTGGATGAGGCCATCGCTTCCTTTGTCTGAGTAGAAATGGGTTCGTTAAAGCCTTATATTTATACTACTCAGATGATCACTATTCAATGGCTATAAAAGTAACGGTCACAAATCTTAACGTAAAACTAAAGAAGTTGACATCTTATAAAAACATTTTTCATAAAGAAACATTTAACTGGATCAAGAGGGATTTTCTATTAATGAAACTTTGGGTCGTTACAATATTCCCCCCTTAAGAAATTTCGCCCTCGAAATTTTCCTTTTCCCACACTAAAACAAATGTGGGTAACTCAGCTTCATTATATCCTCCGACTCCCAAGTTGCTTCTTAAAACTTGTGGTTTCTCCACAACACCTTGACGAGGGGCATTGTCTTATTTCTTAGAACTTTTTCTCTACGATCTAAGATCTTCACTGGTTGCTCCTCATAAGAAAGATCATCTTCCAATTGTGCCACCTCAGAAGAGAGTACATGTGAAGGGTCCGATATATACTTTCTTAAGAGGGATAAATGAAAGACATCATGCACCTTGGCCATAGTAGGTGGAAGTGCTAGTCGATAGGCCACAGCCCCAACACGATCAAGACTCTCGAAGGGGCCGATGTACCTTGGACTTAACTTCCCTTTCTTTCCAAACCTCATGACCTTCTTCCAAGGAGATATGCGTAAAAACACCATGTCTCTGACTTTAAACACAAGGTCTCGTCGATGATTATTTTCATAACTCTTCTGTCGACTTTGGGCTGCCTTGATATGCTGCTGAATGGTTTTCACCTTCTCCACCATTTCTTCGACCATTTCTGGTCCAAGCAGCTTAAGTTCACCGACCTCATCCCAACATGCCAGTGTTCTACACCTTTTCGCATACAGGGCTTCATATGGTGCCATTTGGATGCTCGAGTGGAAACTATTATTATAAGAGAACTCAACCAGATGAAGATGTTGATCCCATCCTCCTTCAAAGTCCATTGAGCACACTCTCAACATATCCTCAAGTGTTTGGATAGTCTGCTCGGATTGGCCATCGGTTTGAGGATGATAGGCCGTACTGAAGTTCAGTTCAGTATTCGGAGAATGTTTAAGACTCTTCCAAAACTTAGAGGTAAATCTTGGATCTCAGTCAGAAATAATAGATAGTGGTACTCCATGCACCGTACCACATCCCTGATATATATCCGTGCCAGTTGATCCAAAGAGAAATCCTCTCGAATAGCAATGAAGTGTGCAGTCTTTGTAAGACGATCCACAACAACCCAGATTGCATTGTTGCCTTTGGATGTCCTTGGAAGTCTGGTGACAAAGTCCATGGTGATGTTCTCCCATTTCCATTTTGGTATGGGCAATGGTTGCATCATCCCCTTAGACTTCTGCCTCTCTGCCTTCACTTGCTGACACACCAGGAACTTTGATGTATATTCAGTGATCTCCTTCTTCATATTATCCCTCCAAAAGTTTTCTCGGATATCTCGATACATCTTTGTGCGCCCTGGGTGAATAGAGAAATTTGAACTATGTGCATCATCCAAAAGTTCCTTCTTCAGCTCCGAACATGATGGAACACATAGTATTTTCCCAAACCACACAATTCCTTCTTCATTAACATTAAACTCTGAGGATTTTCCATTTTTGATAGCTTCCACTTTTTATTGGATTCCCGCATCATCCTTTTGAGCATCCTTTAACCTTTCCAAAAGAGATGGTTGAGCAATAATTTGTGAAAGGATTGATGATGTTCCCTTCTTTATGATTCCCACGTCCATCTTTATTAAGTCTAAGAAGATTGGATCCTTCTCATTTCTCATCATTGATAGAATCGCTGGTTCCTTTCTACTTAGGGCATCTGCCACCTTGTTCGCTTTCCCAGGGTGGTAATGTATTGAACAGTCATAATCCTTGATGAGCTCTATCCATCTTCTATGGCGCATATTAAGCTCTTTCTGTGTGAATATATATTTGAGACTCTTGTGGTCAGTATATATCTCACATTTCTCTCCATAGAGATAATGCCGCCAGATTTTCAAGGCAAAGATCACTGCCGCCAACTCCAGATCATGCGTTGGATAGTTTCACTCATGGATTTTCAACTGCCTTGAGGCATAGGATATCACTTTATCATTCTGCATCAGCACACATCCTAATCCCTTCTTTGAAGCATCACTGAATACCAAAAAAAGATCCCCACTTGTGGGTAAAGTGAGCACAGGTGCAGTGATAAGCCTCCTTTTCAACTCCTTGAAGCTTTCTTCGCATTCATCACTCCAAGAAAACTTTACTCCCTTTCGAGTTAGCATGGTAAGAGGGTTGGACAATCGTGAGAAGTTTCTCACAAATCGTCGATAATATCCAGCTAACCCCAAGAAGCTACGGATATCAGTTACCGATGTTGGCCTCGGCCATCCCTCAATTGCATCTGTTTTGGAGGGTTCCACGGATATCCCATTGCTTGTGATGATATGGCCCAAGAATGAGACTTCCTTCAACCAGAACTCACACTTGATGTAATTTTCATAGAGCTTCTCCTTGCGCAAAGTCTCTAGTAAAGTTTTTAAATTCTCCTCATGGTCCTCCTTGGTTTTGGAGTATATTAGAATATCATCTATAAAGAATACCACAAATTTGTCAAGGTAATCTCTAAAGACTCTATTCATCAAGTCCATGAATATTGTTGAAGCATTGGTGAGTCCTAAAGGCATTAATATGAATTCATAGTGCCCGTACCTTGTACGAAAAGCAGTCTTGGGGATATCTTCCTTCTTCACCCTTACTTGATAATATCCCGACCGTAAGTCCACCTTGGAGAAGTATTGTGCTCCACGTAGCTGATCAAACAAGTCATCGATTCTTGGGAGAGGATACTTTTTCTTTATCTTGATTTTGTTAAGTTCATGATAATCGATGCAAATCCGCATTGACCCATCCTTCTTCTTGATGAAGAGGACTGGTGCACCCCATGGTGATGCACTTGGGCGTATAAACCCTTTATCCAGATTCTCCTGTAGTTGTTTCTTCAGCTCTTCAAGCTCAACAACAACCATTCTATATGGATTCTTGGATATTGGAAGCACCCCAGGTATAATTTCAATTGAGAACTCAACATCTCTTCTTGGAGGAAGACCAGGAAGTTCCTCGGGAAATACTTCAGAGAATTCCCTCACAATATGCATTTCTTCAAGGGTGGTTTCTTCCTTGGACTCAATCATCTGAGCCAGATATGCGTGATCATAAGGTAGTAATATCCATTCTTGAGATGATGGAGCTAAAGGAGATTCATCTTCCTCCTGACACTTGTAAAGAATCGGGGGTCGATTCTCCATATGGAGTGTGATTTCCCTCTCCCGACAATTTATGTTGGCTCTATATAAGGAAATCCAATCCATGCCAAGAATTGCATCAAATTCCACCAGAGGGAGTATGTTGAGGTTTGCCGGGAAATTCAATCCACAGATTATAACAGGGGAGGACTTATACTCATGGAGTGCAATGATTTCCCCATTTTCCGTACTCACCGACATCTTTACTTCCATGATTTGTGGTGGTGCAGGGATTGTTACACTAAACTTTTGAGATATAAAAGAATCCGTAGAACCTGAATCAAAAAGTATGTTCTCTATTCTTGAATGAATAACTAGCGTACCTATCACCACTTCGTTGTCGGGGTTCACTTCGGCAGAAGTGATGGAAAAAGTTCTTCCTTGCTGTCTTGGAGGTTGCTAGTTGCCTCCGATAACCCTTGGATTAGGGCACTGATTTGCAAAATGACCCGGTTCTTTGCATTTGTAGCATTGAACAATGCGTTGAAGTTCGAACGGAGCGTTTCTCTCCTCTGTTGCAGCCGCGGGTCCTTCTTGCTGACAGTTAACAGCTAGGTGCCCTTCTCTTCCACACCTGAAGCATTTTCTTGTCCCCCTAAGGCAATTTCCAGGGTGCTTCTTTCCACACTTTTGGCAAGTGGGGTGCTGGAAATTCTTAGCACCATTGGATTTATCCATCGGACCACCAGCATTGAAGTCCACCTTATGCTTCTTGTCCCCATGATACCCCTGTGATTCTCCGATCTCCATTTCAACCTTGAGGGCACATCGGAAAATTTCCTCATAGCTGTCGAAGTCACGGATCACTAATGCTTTTCGCAATCTAGGCTTCATCCCACCAAAGAAGTGGTCAACCTTGCATCCGGGGGTAACGACAAAGTCGGAAGCGTATCGTGCAAGCCTTGTGAAGTTTTCCTCATACGCTCCCACAGATTCTTCATCTTTCTACTTGAGGGAAAAAAAGTCCCTTTCCATCTTAAAACGGAGGGTGCACGGAAAATATTTATCGAAAAACATCTTTCGGAATTCCTTCCATTCCAAAGCTTCAATCTCCTCCTTAGGCTTCGTATTTTTGATCAACGTCCACCATTGATCAGCTTCACCCTCATACAATAAGCCTCCAAGAGAACCTTCTCTTGTTCAGAGCATTGGAGGATGGAGAATATCTTTTCAATGGATTTGATCCATTGTTCAGCGATCGTGGGATCAGATGATCCACTAAAAGTAAGAGGCCTTTTTCTCATGAAGCTTTTAATAGCGACTTGTTCTTTCTTAGGGGGGGTTGAACATTCCTCTTGACCTGTGTTTCTATTAAAAACTTGAGTTAGCTGAGAGAGAAGCGTGACAAAGTTTGCCATTCCCGCTCCCATTGGATTGGGCATCTCATTAGTACAATCATCACACTGATCTTCACAACGGTTGTTAGCCCAAGTTCTCCTATTATCGGCCATTGGATGGAATAAAAGGAAAGTTAGGGGTAACACATAAAGGGTAATCCAAAGACAAAAGTTGATGACTTATAAATAAACTTTAATATCTTTAACTAATGAGTCTATAGGATTCAATCCAGGCTTTTCATGATCTTACTTCTAACATATATTCTTAGGGGCATTTTTCCCTTAATAAGGGTTCATACTAAGATTGTGAATTTATCAAAACATATCCCCCGGGAGTGTCGTAACCAAGAGTGCAGCAAGCCCCGTTGTCGTGCACCAGTTCCCGTTCGAGTCTAGCTCAAAGCGGTGTTTTCGGGTTTTACCCCTAGGATACATTTGTGTCAGAGCCGCATCTACCTGCTCGTATCCAGATAGGGATGTATTTGTTTGATAAACCACTTACATAGTATTTTCCAAAACTTAGGGATGTTTTTATTATGATTAGTCTTGTATCTAAGGCTTTACTAGGGTTTCCTAATCCCAAAAATAACTAAACCTTTCCTTTGATACCAACTATGACAACCCTGCTTTTTATTACAACTTAAACATGCTTTATTACATAACACTTCACTTGATCCAACAAAGAAGATCGGAGAGGTTTAGTGTCTTTGGGGCTTAGGATCATTACATAAAAACTTTAAACTTGAAATACAACATATTTATTGAAAACTTCCTTTACATGACCACTACATTCCTTCGTACTTAGCATTGCATGGGATAACCTGAGGACATGCATAAGAAAAGGGTGAGCTATAAAGCCCAGTAAGGGAGTACACAATGAATAACATGAGGAGTAAAATACATGTTAGGCAATAGGAACATCAATAGAGCATAAGAGTAACATGAACATAAAGGCATGATAAAGCATGATAATCATAACATGGAAATGTGGCAACAACACTTTACATTGAATTAGCATGAGCCAAGGCTCATTACACATGGAGCATGAGTAAACCCTCATTGCACTTGAAGCACAAGTAAACCCTCGTTGCACATGAATTAGCATGAGTCAACACTCATTGCACATGACGTATCACGATACTATACTTTACCCAATGCATTGGAGCGCTATAAAGGGCGCACCCTTCTTAAACATTTCATTTCATGCATAAGTGTGCCACATGGATCATAAAACATGGATTCATAAAACATAATCATTTATTACATGATAAAGGAATGTGGAATTAATACATGAAACTTTATAATCAATAAGTAAATGTGTATAAAGGTGAATACCCTTGATGGAGAAATGGGCATTGTATTCACTACACAATGATATTGTCTTAGAAAATCGGTGTGATTTTGGCAGCGTAACGGCGTGACATAAGAATTCATAAAAATGGTTGATGAGGGAGAAAGGGGTTCCTCAACATATTTACATGTAATGGACAGTAAGGAGGTCATATAGATACATGTCCCAACAATTGAAAAGGAATTAAGATTCATGATACAAAAGTATTGCTTGAATATAAAAGAGGAGAAAGAGGTTCCTTTCAGAATTTCGGCATAGTAACGGGTGTACATGGGAGGAATTTAATGAGAGAGAAAGGGGTCTCCCATAATTCAAAAAATAAGAGGGAAGTATGGGAGAGGTGAGAAACCATACCCCAACATTCAAAATTGAAATTAAAAGGACAATAAAACTTAAAGAAAATTGACAAAAATGAGAAAGGAAGAAAAACCCTTACATGGAAGTGTGCTTCCAAAGGATAGAGAGAGGCTTGTGAGAGGCTTCTTGGAAGCTTGGGGCACCTTGAGAGGATTATAGAGAGAGTAGGGCAGAGGTTGGACGAACTCCAAGGGCTTTGAGTGAGGAGGAAGTGGGAGCTTGGGTGGGTTTATATAGAAAAGGTGAGGGAATTCTTTATTATTTAGGTTTGGGACCCCTTATATTAAAATAATCCAAACTACAAACCATACCATGGTATTTGACCATGGTTTCTGGAAAAGGAAATAGGAAAACAATATTTTACAAGTCCAAGGTCCGAACTTATTAGAAAATTCGGGTTTCTTATGTGGAGGTGAGTCACACTCCCATGGAAATTAATTTAAAAAGGCAAAGTGTTGAATAAGTCTTGAGGGCTCCATTAATGCTTTGAAAAGTAAGTAAAACAAACCCAAAAACTCATTATTTTAATGATAAAACACATATTGTCCGAACATAAGGATTATGGTATTTTATTACATCACCATTGGGTCATTATGATGTCATAAAACACATTATATATTTAAATGGTATTTAATTTTTACCCAAAAATTTGACTGTCTCAGAAAATTATGAAACATTCACCGTTGGATAATTTCGACGTCCTGATTCCAAAAATAATATTTATTTTATCTAAATAATTTTCTAAATATGTGAATTTTCACTTTTAAAATAAAAACCGACATTTATAAAAAAAATCACGGGTTTTGATAGAAATGGATTTCAAACCTTAATAAAAATTTTAATTGCATTCATAAAATTATAAGATCATTTATATTTAATAAAAATTAATGTAATATGAATAATAATATTTTATTAAAATATTATTTAATTCAAAAATCCTTTAAGTTAATAGAATATAATTTTTAATTAAATAATAACTAAAAACACCATTTGTACTTTAAAAATTAATTACAATGTATCAAAAATGACTAGAAATTATATTCATTATTATATAAAAAAAATAATGTACATGAACATGGTGCTACTTATTTGTTACATAACCCCTTAAAATAGCCGCATAAGACCTAAGGGTAAGGTGTGCAATGGTGACAGACTCTTGGGGTGGCTCGGATAACATCGCTCGAGTTGTAATTTCAATCAACTTCCACTTTTCCCGTAGACGATCACGTTAGAGCTTGACTTGATGAAGCTCAGCTTGGGCTTGGTCAAGGGAAAATCTCAAAGACGCCACCTCTTTTCCGAGCTCCGACAAATGAGCTTCGTAAGGGGCAATTCTACTGGATGAGGCCATCGCTTCCTTTGTCTGAGTAGAAATGGGTTCGTTAAAGCCTTATATTTATACTACTCAGATGATCACTGTTCAACGACTATAAAAGTAACGGTCACAAATATTAACGTAAAACTAAAGAAGTTGACATCTTATAAAAGCATTTTTCATAAAGAAGCATTTAACAGGATCAAGAAGGATTTTCTATTAATGAAACTTTGGGTCGTTACAACCAGGACCTCTAGGATGTTTCTAGGGAAGTGGAGAAGATAATTTGTCAGGGGTTGGCTGATCTTGAAGGCTCAAAGTGGTGTGTGGGAGAGAGGTAAGAGGTTCCCTTTTATAAGGGAGGAGAGGGGCACCTTTGGAATAAGTAAAAATATTATTTTATTATAAAGTCATATTCGGTTTTTAATAGCTCCAAATTGAGTTATTTTGAAGCTATGGTGGAGATGGGTCGAAATCCTCTAATCCAATAAATTAGAAAAGTTTATGTTTCTATTTTAACCTTATCATTTAGATTTAACTTTAAGTTAGATAATTTAACTTTTACTGTGTCTTCTTGTTTTCTTACACTATAAGGTTAATAAACTTACTATAACAAGCCAAACAAACCCCAAGTTGTTTATTATTAATATATATAACCGTATCTAGGTCATTTGGCCGAACCTTAGATATTTAGGAATAACATAACAATTAATAATATAATATTTGTTTTAAATACTATTTTATGACAATTTTGACACTATTTGGTAATTGATTTTTGTGAAAATCATAACAGAATGATTAGTTCGAAAAAATTTAACTAAATCAATGAGAACATGTCATATTAACCTATAAAATTAGTGTAATTCATAAAAAGTCTCAAATTACATTTATTTGGGTATTTATAACATCAATTATGTCAATATTTCATTAATAAGATAATTACTACATCATCTTTGTGTCATAAATAAATTAAATTATTTAATGTCTAAAAATTATAAAAAAAATATAATTATGTATAAAATCTTTTTATATTTCTAATGAATATTTATAGTCGAATTTATCTTATGTATAAACCTATATTAAAAATGATTTACTTATTAAACTTTGATTTTAACTATTTTAACCCTTCTTTAAATAAATTAATATTAAATGTCCTAATCTAATATAAGTGGGCCTAAATGGTCATATTTTATTCTTAAGGTTGTTTTTGGTCGAATTAATCTTATCCAATAGAATTAGGACATGTGTTAGGGTAATAATAATATCATTTTTACCCTTAATTATCCTATTTACTTTTAACCGTGGTAAATAAAAGTAAAAAGTTACTATTCACCAAAAAATATTTTCATCTCATTGAACCACATTTTAGTCCTTGATATTAACTGTGTTTCTTGAATTTTCGAAATTCTACTCACAGAAGCGGTAAAATTAAGTTTTATGAAAAAATCAGTTTTTTAACTACCACTTAGTGGTTTCACTATTCATCAAAAAAATGAAAGTTTCCAGAAAAATACCAAAAATTAGGCCTAAGATACATTGTATATTATGAATTCAAAAATGATGTCTATTTTACCAAATTTGAAACATATCATTTTCATTAATTAATTTAAAAATGAATTCTTGTCGTCAAAAAAAATAGCGTGTTTTTAAGAGATAATAACTATCAAAAGATTGACACTTGTTTATGACTGTTTTAATTGTGAAATTAAATCCAACGACCAAAATTGTATTAAGTGGTAAAAATGTATTCTAAATATTCTTTAAAACCACTCAAATTAATTATTTATCACTATTAATTATTTCGATTAAAAAAGTTTTTTTTAATTAAAATTTAGTAATTTTCACTATTCATCATAATATGAAAGTTATTCGAAAAGTACCAAAACTTCACCCTAAGATAATTTTGATATTCCGAATCCAAAAATGAATTCTCTTTTGAAAGATAAAATTTATAAAATTTCAAAAAGTGGGTATTACTATTCATATCAGCTAGTTCATAATAATATTATAATAATATCTCGTTTAGTGAAACTCGGTATTGTGTACTACACATGCTATCGAGGAAGGTCTTTATTGCATGTAATGCAAGCCAAGTCAGGGATGCGTGTTGTGCAAGCTCCTTTTGGTGTAGCGTACAACACAATACATTAATGAAATTAAAAAGAATATTTTTCATAAAATCTCGGGGTGTTATAGTTATGCCATCTTTAGAAACAATATGACAAAGGGAAGAAAACTTTAAACAAAAATTCACTCTTTCTAAACATTCCATAAAATTTATTTCTTTTAAGGATTTCAAAACAATACTTAAGAGAATTTCATGTTCCTTATGGATTTTAAAATATACCAAAATATCATCTATAAACACAACCAAAAACAGATCCAAAAACTGATGGAAGAATCCATTCATGATATTCATAAATAAAAAATGTGTGTTAGATAACCCAAAGTGCATAACTAAAAACTCATAATGCCCATATTTCATTCAGAACACTATCTTTGGAATGTCATCCAATTTCTACTTTAGCTGATGGTACCCAGACCTCAAATCAATCTTTGAAAAATACTCAGCTCCCTGGAGCTAATAAAACAAATCATCAATATGAGGCAATGGATATTTTTCTTAATAGTGATGTTATTCAAGGATCTATAATAAATAAAAAGTCTCATAAAAGTATATTTCTTTTTCAAAAATAAAACAGAAGCACCCCATGGTAAAGATCTAGGTTGAATGAAACCTTTACCAATAAATTCCAGAAACTGTTTTTTTAATTCCACCAATTCAACTTGATCCATTCTATAAGGGGGTTTATAAATAGGCTTATCATCAACAACTAAATCAATAGTAAATTCAACCTCTAGATCAAGAACAATACCAGGAAATTCATCACAAAAAGCATTCATGAATTTATTCATTACCAGAATGTCACTAATCAAAACTATTTCCTTATTTTCAAAAAAATGAGCCAAATAACTTTCACTAGAATCTTTAATCAATCTATCAGATTCTAAGTATGTTATCAATGGTATGAAATCATTAAATAAAACTTTCTTATCTTTACAATCTATTTTATCATGATAAACTGAAATATAATCCATACCCAAAATGATATCAAATTCCACTATGGGAAGTTCTATAAGATTTACAGGAAAGCCTATCTCACTAATGATAATAAAAAAATTCCAATAAATCTTGGTTGCTTTAATAATTAAACCCAAATATTTTACCAAAAGTTCTATATCACATTCATGATGAGATGTTTTTAATTTACTTGAAAAGCACTCAGGAATAAATGAATGTGAAGATCCAGAGTCAAACAAAGTATTGGTATATTCTAAAAAACCCTATAATATAACTATCACCAATTCATTTGATGGTCCCACATCAACCTTAGTATTAGAAAATTATTTTTCCAGGACCTTATGCTTTCTATATTGCTAGTTTCCACCTTAGGTAATCAACTTTGGACACACATTGGATTATTTACCTAACTCATTGAAACTAAAACATCTTACTACTGGTTTTTCATCACCTGTGTAGTCATCTTCCTTATAGTTACGAGCAATATGAAAAGTCTTTCCACATCAGAAGCACCTCCTGGACTTTGAGAGACATTCTCTAGGATGATTTTTACCACACTTCTCACAAGTTGGAAATTAGTTTTCTTACCTCTAGAATTATTTGATGAATTGTTTCCCATTCTATGGTGTCAATATCTTCAATTCCTCTAATATTTTTAACCATTGACCACCACTGATTAGATTCAACTTTGAAATGATAAAAAAAGACTAACCTTTTTATTGTATAAACATACCATTATATCAAAAATATTTTCTAGTTATTTAATCCAAACTTCAGATTTTACTGGGTCATATGATCCTTTTAATGATGGGGGTCTTCACCTCATGAAATGCTCTATTATCAACATATTCCTCTACGATTGATCTGGATGATCTCGTGCATGGAGACGACCACCATTTATCTCTGGAGTCAACTGATCCATCCCTACAAAAAACTGTTTAGTTCTGATTCTGACTATCTCAGGATGCTGATTTGGAATGATATTTTCTTTTTCATACCTTCCCAACAAGATTGCCTTGTTTCCTCTATGGAAAACCATTTTGAACAAACATATATTTGATGAATAAACATGGAAATATTAAAATTCTATATCATTTCAATTTGACCAAAAATTAAAAACCATTTATGGATATTATATTAACAATATTCTAACTTTTAATATAATCCAAACTGACCTCTCATACCAACTATAAGGACCCACCCTTAAACATTACATAATCTTGAGTTAATTAAATAATTTGACTTTATTTCACATTGAGGATATTTTAGTGTTTATAGATTTAGATAATTAGGCCATAAATTATACATAACAAATCAAATATTAAAAATTAGACACTTCTACTCACTATACATTTTTTTCATAAAATAATAACTTTAAAAATGAAACATGGTTTTGTTTCATGTTTAAACAACATAACTTTTACTTGACCCCATTCTTGACTATATTCTTCTTTAATTCCTTTGAAAAAAAATTCAAAATATGTGATGTGCATAAATACCTTATTAAGGGATACACAAAAAAAAGAAAAATGTTAGTCTTGTGAAAACATGTAAACCGTGAATACTTTATCATAAAGTAATACTTGTCACCATTAAGAAGTAGTAATTACACTTCACTGAATATAAGTTCATTGTGTAAAATTTTTTAATCAAAATATTACCTTAATACACATAAAAACTAAAATATAATATATAAAGGTAACTTGGGACATAATCATACTTAAATGGAATAACTAAATGGTCGACTTCCACACATATCACTAAATGGAATCGCCATACGACCGACTTCCATACCCAATGAATGCGAGGTTATAATGTAACCACCCATCTTTAGTTTATCATGACACCACCTTTATTTGGTTTATCACATAACCATCGACATTTTTTTTATCATGTAACCACCCGTCAAATGTCCAAGTACCATTATATAATCATAACACATAAAGATTGAAATTATCAATATTTCACTCTTAACATTTCATTTGCAATCACAAGAAATAATTTCAAGATACTGAAATAGTAAATCTATATTCAAAACCATTTTCAATACCAAAACACCCAAAAATGGAATAAGGGTTTCCTTTTAAAAACATTAAGGCTTATAGAGGAATCCAAATATCAAATAATGATGATGGTGACAGAGAAGTCATTATCATCGTATACGTTAAAAAAATTCCTTTTATCATTTAGTAAAACAATTCACAGAAAAATATTCTTTTAAAAAACAATTTAATTAAATTAAAAGTTAAAGGGGATAATTATACAACATATAAAATAAGGTGGTGTATATTATCAAAATATGCCTTAATGAAAGGAGATTGAGACGAAGTCCCTTACCTTGAGTCCAAATTGTCTCATACGTTCTTTATTTTCCTGAATAATAAACTTAGGTTAATTTATAATTTCTTGATAAAATTTTTAAATTTTGTTATTCATTTTATATCACTTATTACCATGTTATAAAAATTACATAACTATTTAAGATCATATCAGATGTTTTGTTGATATTCGGTACTTGAGTCAAAAATGAACTTGTTTTGATGTAAATTGTCCATGTGGTCAAAAGTACAACATATATAGAATAGTATTCAGGATTTAAATATCATATATATCCATTATATGTGTATTTATAATAATCCATAATATTTGGAGATAAGAAATGAAATTCACCATTCATGGAGATGGTAAGTCGTACATACGCATGAATGCTACATTGATTTAGTTTTCATATTAAATGATATAAATTCATATTATAATACTAGTATTATATTAATGTAATATATGTCTTATATATTTAATAAAATTATCATTTATACATTCCATGTATAGCGGGTACGAGTCATATCATTTTGAGGGGGCGGTAGTCCACTCTTCCTCAAATGAAATTATCATATTTACACAACATGGAAAACATAAAGTTGTGTTCTAAATAAAAATTATAGAAGGATAGAGACAATATAAATATAATACATATCATATGTAAAAATATTTTCAATTATAATTGACACCATGATAGGTG
Organism: Viscum album; assembly: GCA_963277665.1. Lineage (NCBI taxonomy): Eukaryota > Viridiplantae > Streptophyta > Magnoliopsida > Santalales > Viscaceae > Viscum > Viscum album. Next base: position 1,425,764,139 of record OY728141.1, on the reverse strand, counting down.
GTAGGGAAAAATTGAACAATCATCATTTTGTGAGGCAATAATCCGCTGTACACAAAAATAGTATGTTTGTTACCCATTAAATGGAGGTGTGTGTAAGTGTAGATAAAAAAAATTGCATAAAAACGTCCTAGTATATTTTTTATACTAGTGTTTTTATTTAATAATAGAATAACATGTGTTTAAGGAGTGGGTAACGGAATTGAAACTAAAAATCATGAGAGAAGTTGTTACCTATTAATCAGGTAACTTATTTTGGTTTATAAAAATGGCTTACTTGGGAGGATTTCTTCCATAATATAGGATTATATAATGAGTTTGGGGATTATAGGAACTTTTTCAGAAGTTTTTGGCTAAACCAAAGGGTTCTTGAAGTGTGAGTCTTAGAGAAGAGAGGGTACCTTTTTATAGGAGAGGTAAGGGGCACCCTTGGAAACTCTTAAATTATTAAATTAATATAAATTATTTTTTTAATTCAAATAAACCTAACTTGAGATATGTCTATGATAATATGAGTATTGTTCTAAATCCACTCATTAAATAATTTTTATACATGAATTGATTTTATTTTAAACCTTATCTTTTCAGTTTACCCTTAATTATTCTCATTCAATTTTAATTATGGTAACAACATTTTAATTATTAAGAGGGTATTAGTTTTACTTATATGGGATAAATTTCCCATAATTGGAAACTAAATGATTTTTTAGACCTTATCATAGTTACTTTATGATTTTAGAAGATTTTTAGTATTTTGAAATAATTTAATAAATTACTATATTTATAAAACATCAATTATGTACATTTTACACTATTCATTTTATTGAATTTAAATAAATTCTAAACAGAGAGATAAATTTAAAAAAAACAGTTTAATAGTCTTATAACATGTCATATTATCCTATGAAAATTGTTTATTACTTAAATTATGTCAAATAAAATTTATTTTAATATTTATAATATAATTTATTTGATTCCTTTATAAATAATGCAATCCATGCATCATCATCGAGTCATAATTAAATTTAAATATTTAATATCTAAAAATTAAAAATAAAATACCATGATTTAGGAAATATTTTTATCTTTATAATGACTATTTATAGTCTAATATAATACTTATATAAACCAATATTAAAATTTTTTTAGTAAGAAGATATATGTTTATAACATATTTTCATATACTTTAAATTAAAAGTTATAATTTTCATAATCACACCCAAGTGGATTTTAAAGGAATAATTTTCATCCCAAGGGGTTTTTTGGTTGTAACTATCTCATAAAATAGTGTTAGGATAATTTTTAGGGTATTTTTATATTATTATAATATTTATTCACCCTTATTTACTTGATTTACCCTTTAACCATGGTAAATAAAAATAATTACTAAATTTACTATACATTATGTTAAAAAATAAAAGGGACTTATTTAAATAATTTTAAACATAGGATTCAAAATATGGAATCCATTTTTTGAGATTCGAAACAAAAAAGTTTCAGTAATTAATTTAAAATTAATTCCTATTGTAAAAATGAGAAAACAAGTTTTTTAAAAGTAAAAACCATGAAAATATTGGCATGTGTTTATATAAAATTTCAATGTGAAATTACCTCAAATTACTAAAATTGTATTCAATGATAAAAAATTTATCAAATTAAACATTAAAACCAATTAAAATTACAATATAACTATATAAATAAATTATATGAAAAGACAGTTTTGAATTGAAATGTTGTATTTTTTACTATTCATTAAAATGAAATTTATCAAAAAAATACCAAAATTCAACCAAAGTAAATTTTTATGTAATTATTATATATAAGAAGTTTATTTTGTTAAATATGACATATAAAAGTTAAAAAATTGGATTTAAAAATATTTCTCCATCAAAAGGCTGTAAAACTACCTTTAAAAAAATATTAGTTTATCTATGCTTAAAATTGGATTTATTCTCATTTTAAGCCTTGAAATTTTTTTAGAAGAAAGTAAAAAAATTTAATAAAAATGTGAAAACATAATATAGTATGTTTTGTTCATTCCCTCTAATAAAACGACTAGGTGATAACTACCATTTAAGATAATAATATTAACAATGTATTATTTTTCAGTATAACTCAGTCTTGTGTGAAACATAAGATTTCAAAGAAACCAGTTGTTTCATGTCGGGTACACTATCAAACAAAGCATCCCCTTTAATATAAAATTAATATCTTATTCATAAATATTAATAGATATGAAAATGTCTTATTCTATAATTACTTGGGATGTTACACTTATCCCCAAAAATTCCATTAAGAATGATAAATAAAATAAAATATTTAAATGATTATAATAATATATATTTTTTAAATGTGGGCCATCCCATAGGATACCCGCAGGATTATACGGGGTGAGGTGGGCTTGAAATTTTTTTATTCTCATTATATGGGGGAATTTACAGAAAACCCATATGGGCTCAAATTCAGGTGGGCTTTGCCCACCCTGCCCAGGCTCCCCCGTTTCACAATACTATTTGATATACTAAAAAAAGTATACAAAACATATTATTGAGTTCTCTTAAGAATGTACATATAGTTCAACTTGAACAATTTCCTCACTATGGGGGTTTATCAGACCAAAGGGCATCGTTATTTCCCTCAGGTCTAATCAAAATAAAAATTTATAAAACTCAAATAAGTGATACTTAATTAATGAATATAACAGAAAGATAAATATATATCCCATAGAGATGATGAAATTAGTTTAATTATGTTTTTAATGAAAATTGTTTTATTTGATTAATTTTAATAAAGAGTGTGAAGAAAATATTTTGGTTTTGAAAACTATTTAATGAAAATGAAAGATGAAAGAAAAGAAGATTGGTTATTTTGGAATCAGATTTTTGAAAGTGTCTGGGTTTTGTAGTTTCAGGGTTCAAATGAAATTGGATTTTAGAAAATAAATTAATAAATCCATATTTTGTGTTAAAGTTAAGATGATGTGGATATAAAGGTCATGTTATCCCCTTTTTAATGTGGTAATATCTTATTTCCCAAGGTCTGAAAATTTAGGGTTTTTCCAAATCAAGTTTGTCTCAATACCATTTTTAAACTTGGGTACCCTAAATGTGGAAATGGTCATGCCTCAATTAGGGTAACCAGTTTCACAATTAAAAAGGATTCTTTCCAATTTAATTCAATGGTCATGAAACTAAAAATAACTATGTTGGAGTTTTATTAATGAACTGTGGAAAAAAAATACACGAATAAAGAAAAATAAATAAATCCAAAGGAACCTTACACCATTGTCTATATAACCCTATAATAAAGTGGGTTTTACCCCTTCATCCTAGTGATTAGTGAGTAATAAGGAATGAAATACTGAAAATAAATCATAAAGAAAAGAGCGGAGGCGTCAAGCTGGTGAGGACCCAACACAGTGCAGCTTCTCACTCTAAGATTTGGTCTCTAAATCCCTTTTGCAGTAGCAGCATGACCCTATATTTATAAAACTCCATGGGGGATTGGGTTTCATTTAATTTGGAATTAATGTGGCCCATAATAAATCATGGGTCCTACCCATAATATTAAATGGCATCCCAGACCGTATTAAAAAATTATCCATTATATAAAAACACCATAAAATATATGCCTAAAATACATGTATCATATGTCCTCAGGATTATTCCTTGTGTCTATAGAATAAAACCATGAAAAAAATATGAAAACTTAACTTTATCAATTACAATAGATAAAATTATAAAAACAATTTTAAAAGAAATTCACTTTTAAGACCAATAGGCCTTGAGTTGTTGTCGATCTAATGAAGAAGATAGTTAGAAGAATAATTGTTTGTTGAGTTGTATTTTGTTATCAATATACAAATAATTGAAAAAGTTCTAGCTATCTACATGAAATTTCTATACAGAGAAGTATGGGTGAAATTAATTGACGTGATCAGAAAGAGTTTGATGAATTGTGGTGACTATATGAGAGATGAGACAAAGCATTTGTTTGAAAGTATTCATAGTTTCATGTGATAGAGATTTTCAAACAAAGTAAATTCAGGCGACACTTTTTTATTCTTCAATGTACTAAAAATCACGATTTACTCAAGGTTTTAATGATTCTAACTAATTCTTTAAATGAGGTTTGGATCATAATGGACAACTCAAGATGTGGGTGGATTGAGTTTCTAATAAAAATTTCTGTTAGAAAAAATTTATAAAAAAATACACCAATTTAATAAAAATGCTGAGTTAACCAGAACTATAGATATATATAATTTGAAATTTCAAATATCTTCTCAAAAGTGGGATGAAGTATTAGTTAAAATAACATTTGAAAATAATTTAACTTTTTAAACTAATTTATTTAATCAAACACTTTATATGAAACACTAATTAAGGGTAAATATCAAAATAAAGTTTTTTACTGATTTTAAAATAGTTATAGTATTTTTATTTAAAACTGAGAAAAAAAATAAAGCACAATGGAAATAAATAAGTGGTTCATTATTAATCCAAGAACTAGTACCCTCCAATTGGAAATCACTTGATTCCAAGTATTTCATTATAAAATAAAAAAATTCACAACCAAGATCGAGTTTTACAAAACAAAACACAAGACTGTACATGCTTTACAAATCATCTTCTAAAATTCTACATGGGATAAAAGATATTATAGTTCATACACCAGCAATTATATTGTTATTAGTGGGAATAAAGATGAAATTATTTGTAATAGAATGTCAAGAACTCTTCAGTTCAGTACAAGGGACTATGTTTTATAGATAAATAGAGTAATACAAAAACATAGCTCTAAATTAAAGCATAAAAATAAATATCAATGAAAAAAAAATTTGGATATTCAATGTAGATCATCTTTTTCATCTTCAGTTTTTCAATAGTCCTTAAATTCATCTTTGATAGAGCTCAACTGAGTTTTTACAATAAATGTAGAAAAACAGAGTGTCGTAAAGATTCTAGAAAATATTTTTTTCATTGTCCATGTTCTTCCACACACGTGAGAATATATTTATCCTTGTATCTTAGTATATTTTTTCCTATGTATAACTATTTCAAGTGCCAAAAAAATCCTTCCTCCCTCATGAGCATGGGGGGGATCTTCAAAATATGTACCATTTCATCTGGTCCAATCATTCGTTGTAGGATAATAATAGAATAAGTTGGATCCTCATACCGAGAGAGATCTAGGAAGACTGAATTTGTATTTATGTCTTCCATGGATTTGTTTAAGAATAATCATTCTTAAATCCACATGCCTTTAACAATTATTGAATTCTTAAACTTTCCATTGGGGTGATTATTTTGAAATTAATTCTGAAAAACTATGATAGCAGACATGACTAGAAGTAGATATTCTAGCAATAAAATCCTTTAGTGGTAGTCGCTTTATCTTTTGGTAGCTTCATCGATGATAGCTTCACTCAATGGTAGCATCTATGAGTAGTAGATGTCTTGTAGCTAGCGCACTGATGAAAAATTCACTGGTGTGAGATGAATTGATGGTAGTGGTAGTCTTATTTCCGGGAGGTATCACTGCCTGGTGGTAGCACAACATGGTGGTAGAACATCCTAACAGTATCATATCTTAACTAATGATAAATGAATATAAAATATCAGAAATTAACAAAATTTGATTAATTTTATCCAGAATATACTCGACTATCATAAAAGATTAAACTCATTAAAAACATAACAAACATGATTTGGGATCATTAAAATAAGGAGGTTCTTGAAATAATCCCACAATCTACCCCCTTTTGATGATAAAACATCATATCATTTATAATTAGATATCAACAGTTTAAAAATAAAATAAAAATGAAACAGATGAAATGAATATAATCTGCTTTATTATTCAAAGTCCATTTATAATGCATAAGCATGAGCCATGCCATTATTTTTAATATTCATTCCATACATTATTTATCCCCTTTTGGGATTATTAAAAAGATATAAATAACTTAAAAATAAACAAATTCACACTCATAACTAAATAAAATATTGTCATTAAACATCAATAAGAAATAAAGTACATCAGAAAAGGATAAAAGAATTGCAATCCCTATCAAATCCTATCATGAGTCTGAAGCATCCTCATTGAGTGAAGAGGTAGGATCAACTGAGTCCTTGACTTTAATAGTAACCGGAGGAGCATAAGTGGAGGCATAAGTGGTAGGGGGTGTAGGTTCCTTGAACATAATGGTCCTAATATTCCTTAGATATTCAAAAGGAGTGATTCCAAAAGGTGTTGAAAGTGGTGATGAGGAAGGTGTAGAAAGGGAGGATTGGAAGGGAATAACTTGAGGTGATATCACTTAGGTTCCATAGGTGTAGAGAAATGGCTTGAGTAGCTCCATAAATTCAATAATAATCCTTCCACCATGACATGTTACTTTGAAGAAGTCTATATTTTCCTCTATAAACAACATGAAAAAAGGATCCATGACCTTTAACCAATTCACTTTTTTTTGAAGGCCCTAGTGACAGGAGAAATTATCATATTATCATCTAGGAACTTAAAATGATAATTAAGTTCATTCTTGGTATAAGTCCTAGAGATATAGTACATGATGGATTTAGTGATTGTTTATCTATCAATTCTGTCTTCATTCAATCATTATCTAACAAGATTATAGATGTGATCACCATGGGCTTTAATCTGATGAAGCTCTTACTAATGAGAGTAAGAATAAGCTCCCATCACAGCTTGCAACTCTTATTTAACTATGGTTCTGATTAGGATTGCATCAACATAAGAAGGTGCAGAGGGAGGTAGAGCTCTAGAATAAGAATCTCCAGTAGAAGTCCAGGACTCTAGCATCACATGAAAAGAATGATCCCTCTAAGTGAAACTGTCTCTCATTTCCTATAGTTTTGATCAAATATCATCCATCTAATCTACCAATCACATAGTATCCACTTCTATGTTACCCATCTTCAAAATAAGTCTTTATTGGAGGTGAGTCACTACTAAGGAAACTATCATCCTGGTCTCATCTTTTCTTAACTTGGTATCTTGATGATAAAGACTAAGCATCCCACTCGGATATGATAACGAATTTTCCTTAAAGAGATCCATATAATCTCTTGTCACATAATTAGTAGATGTATGAGGATAATAAGGAGGATTAGTAGAAGTCATTTCCATAAAAGTCTAAGTAGTAACCTTCTAACTAGTTTCCAAATCATGAATACTAGAAGAAAATGGTTCCAAACATTATTCCTCATTAATTATTTCCAACAATGATCCCTTAGGATCTCTCTGATAAACCAAAATGATAGGTCCACCATGCTCTTGTGGACTTCCCTTATCATCATATATATCATCAACATAATCATTTCTATCACTTCTGTTGATAGAACCTTTACAATCAGCACCATTTATATCATAATTAGAATCAGAATATGTAATACCCAATATCTCAGATCTTGAGGATTCCTCCCAATAGTCTGTGCATCATCTTCACCTCTTTATAAATCATATGGTTCAACTCTATTTTCATATTCTTGAATAACTAAGACATGTTGATTAGAGCCAGGAATATCTTCACAAAATGGCTTACGTGAATCAGAAATAGTCTTGGTAGGATTGGAATGATCATCCTCATCTCTATTTTCACCATATTTTTTAGACCTATCAGACACCTCAACTATATCTTCTAAACTCTCAAGAGAATATTTCTCAAAATGAGTACCATTGGAAGATTCTATTTCTTCAATATCATTTGATTCTTTAATAAATATCTCTTTAGTAAAAAGATAGAGATAGGTGGTTTAGGATATCCATATTCCACATTGGAAAATTTTACAATATCATGATCACTCCCCTCTTCTACTAAAATAGTGATAGATTCCTCTCCAACATATGCAGTTTCATTCTATTCACTATAGTAATGCGAAACGAGTAAGCTAGGGCAAGGTGGACCAATCCCATGTAGGTTTGTCTATAAAATCCTGCATATAATGTGAAAAAAAATTCAAGCCCACCCCACCCTGCATAATCACATAGGTATCCTATGGGCTTAACCGCATTTAAAAAATATATACTATTTATAATCATTTAAATATTTATTTTTTTCATTATTAATGATATTTGTAGGGAGAAGTATGGATTAAAAATAGATAGTGTTTTAAGGGATGTTATGGAACATTTTTCTATTGGTTAATGGTGTCATGTGGAGATGCCGATGTGGTGGTGAACTATTGCGATACAAAGTAGGTGAGGGATTATTGTGGGGAGATGAATGATGATGTAGGTTGTGCGGTGATGCGAATCTCTGGAACTATGAATGAACAATGACTCTCCATGTAAATATCGATTTTAGAGGATTTTATTAGGGTTCCCATGAGGTCCTTTCCTATTTTATTAAAGAAAAAACAAAATTAAATAATAAAAAAATTAAATTTCCCTGAAAAATATTATGATTATAATAAATCTTTTAGAATTTAAACCATGTTTATGGGATATGGGTTCCTTTTTTTGAGAGGTGGTATGGTACACCATGTGAATATGGTTAATAATTACTATATAAAAATTATAATATCATATTAAAACAATAAATATAGACCTATTTAAAATTTACATTTGAATGAATGGGGAATTAATAAGATAATTATGGTGAGAAATCATATTTCATGGTTTAATCATGATTTTTATTAAAAAAATTAAAATTTTGAATCATATATTATAAAAAAATATTTTTTAAATCAGGAATGAAAGTCATCTTTTACCCATGAGAGCTCAACTCACCTTGGACCGCACCCATGTGGGCTCAACCTACATTGGCCCATGCTCTAAATGTTCAAAATGTTTTGGCCCACCCACCCCACATCCTCCCCATACATATAAATCCCTCAGACTGTGAGCCTATTTTTCATCACTACACCAAATTTTGTACTAACAGCTACTACACCCACTTCATTGGAATAATATTCCACAACCTCATCTCGCACCAAGATAGGGTCAACCAATTCTCTTGGTCTAGAAAGGTGTCCAATACGGTTGAATTTCTCATACTGGTTATCATTATACTGCACCCATCTTCTTAACCAATGGTTCTAGTTCACCTTCATTCTGTTGCAATTTTCTTGGCTAAGGTAGAAACCTCCACACTTATTTATCTTTTCTTCTCATTTATGCACAAGACCTATATCTTCTAACAGGGAAAAATCATTTTATGATGGGAAATAGAATCAGATATTGATCTAGGATTTCATAACTCAATCATATGCACCATAAAATAAATACATAGATTAATCTTTACTCCTCTCTTCATAATAAACAAGAAAAATATATCTTGATACCTAATAATTTTGAAATCCCCCTTCATAGAAATAGCATATGATTAATGAAACTAAAAATAAAATGATATTCTACATTAATTCTACATCATTTGTTATTTAAATATCTCCATACCTAGTGATCTCCATAAGGACATCCTCAATAAAACAATTTTCATGATTGATAAGAAATGAACCTTGATAATCCTCATATATTCCTTTATGAGTAACTTTTAGAAAATTAGCCCAGTATTTTGATAAAAAAATGTGCTTATTTCTATCCACCATAGTTATTATAATGTCATGTTTCTCTTTGAAATGATACTTTGTGAATAGGTAAAAGTCATTAACTAACCTATGGTTGAATGTTTGACCATTACTTGAGAACCATTCATCCCATCCTTGGTCATAAATCACTTTCAAAATGAGATAATTTCTCCAAGATAACCAAGCATCATAGATTTATTTCTCAACAATAACAACTCAAAATGCAAGCCTCAAATTATTCAGTTCTATAGGAAGAATTGATTCCCACATATATTTATTATTAGGAAATGAATATTTAGGTGAAACAATATGACACTTCACTTTAACCATTTTTGAACTGGTTCAGAGGTAGAAGGTTGAAGGTAGATGAATGAGGGTCATAGGTTAAGAGAGAAGAGAAGAGGCATGTGAGAGAGAAATTCATTATACTATTAAATAGGCAATTCTTATCATTTTGGGATTTTAAATTTGAAAATAAAATTAAATAAAAATAATATTTATAATAAAACATGAAAGAAATAATAATTTTAATTAAGGGATAGAAAAGTAAGAATATGGAATAGTAGTTTGTGGGATGGTTAGTCTTGAAAATTGTATTTATGGTATCATGAAATGGTAGATACTAATGATTATATCCAAATAATAGCATGGCTAATAGTATCACACCACAATAGTACATCATAGTAGCACAAACATTTTAGATCCTCACAATAGAAAGAGTCACGGTAGTATAACCAATGGTAGTAAACAATGGTAGAATGTCATGATAGCATGCTCATGGAAGCATGGATTAGCGATTTTCTCCTATAATAAATAAAATAATTTCAAAAACAAAAGAATAACCAAAATTTATCATGCCAAGTTCGTGTCTAATATTTCCTATTCTCTCAAAAGTCAAAGGATTTGTGAATATGTTATCAAGTTGATGCTCTTTCCCAATGAATTTAAGAGTTATATCACCTTTTTGGAAATGATCTATCAAAAAGTGATGTCTTATATCAATGTGTATTTTCTTCAAATGAGATATATTATTATTAGAGATATTTATTTCACTTATATTATCACAATTTATAAAGACATGTCTAAATTGATATTCATAGTTCAGTAAAGTATGTTTCATCAACATAATCTATTCATAATAACTACTTGAATATATGTACTCAGCTTTAGTAGTGGATAATTCAATAGAGTTATGATTTTTTAATACACCATGAAACTAGAGACTTTCCCAAAATGTGACATGTTTTATAGATTCTTTTTCTATCTAACTTACAACCACCAAAATCTGTATTTGAATAACTCACTAAATCAAATGTTTTTCCTCTAGAATAAAATAGTCCTAAGTTAGTTGTACTTTTGAGGTATTATATAATTATTTTTATAGAAAGAAAATGTTATTCTTATGTGTTTTCTTGAAAATTAGAACACATACACGCACTAAACATAATATCAGGTTGACTAGTAGTTAAGTATAGTTACCTTCTAAACATAAATTTGTAAGTGGTTGGTCAAATGGTTTCCGAATTTCATCATGATCCAGTTTATAGGTTGTACTCATGGGAGTATCACTACTCTTAACACTATCCATACCAAAATGTTTTAAAATATATTTAGTGTACTTTAATTTATTTTAAATAATTACTTTCTTATTTTAAAAATTTTAAATCCAAGGAAGAATTTTAACTCACCCATCAAACTCATTTCTATTGGGACTAAGTTGGTTAGAGATGTCTTAAGAGGCTGAGAGAATTTTTTTCTATATTTCTTATATTTTGTTGTCATTTTGATAAATCACTAAAATTTGTATGTTTTGGTGATCAAACAAAGTATCTTCAAATTTGAATGACCAAACATAGTTTTCTTAAGAAATCCCATCATTTTATGTTTTCTATTATGAGAAGGTTTTATAGATGAATTTGTTTTTTAGAATCACATGTTGTCTAAAATAGAGTCTTTTGGAATGGAGTGAGAAGATGTTCCAGATTTAGAATATCTTAATATATATTCAACATAAGTTAAAAAATTATATTTTGATATTCATGTTATTGAAATCATAGAAAACCATGTGATATTCACTTTTTTAGAAGGGAAGTTGAAGTGGTTTTGGATGCAGGGTTTTAGACTGGGACCTTCACGTAAATTTGACAATACTTTACTATGATAAAAGTTCTCAACATTATAACTTGGGTAAAACGTGTGATCCAATATTTATGAAAGAAAGGGGAGAATAGGTATAATTAATCAGATGTTTCTATTATGATCTTAATTTTCTTAACATTAAGAATGATTCATGATACAAGCATGATTTTATAGATGAAAAGTGAAATGAGAATTTATAGTGTTCCTAATAAGTGGAAGTTTTCTGGTCACAGAACATTTGATTTAGAATCTTTAGTCATACAATTTTTTTGGATACTGAGATGCCATTTTTGCTAAAGTCAAAAGGTTTGAAAAGGGCTGGTGACATCAATTGATCATAAGGGAACAGACTTTAATCAATCACATGGAGGTTTGTACTGATAAAGACATCACATGTAAAATTCCATAGGAGTCAGAGTGAATGAGAAGAGTCTTTGACACATATTAACCATATGATCAACAAAGAATGATCCATCGAATTCATACTAACTCTGATAAGTTATCAGATGTCCAAATTTATTGGATGCAATTCCATTGTTCTAAGGATTCTTTGAACAAATGATGAAAGAAAAATTGTTTTGAAGTTTCAATCATACTGTTGTGGGTTATGAATTATTTAGAAGTTGCAATGATGTTTATGGTATAATACTTTCAATGGGTTTGCAACTTTGTAATGTAATGTCTTATGTTTTAATTGTTTTCAATCGGATCAAGGAAATCATAATGACAAATATTATCAGGCTAAATAATTGTTTGTAAATACATTAAAAGAAAAAGTTTTGGATATTTCAATAATATTTCAGAAGAATACAAAAGTGTTGATAAGAATTAAGAAGAGGTAAAATTGAAGTTCAATTGCATATAAATACTGGAGATCAAGAATTTTGTTGAGAATGAAAAATATTTTGGGATCCCACCCTTTCTGTTTCTAGGCCACCTATAAATAAAGTTCAAAGTACAACATACTCTGACAGTGTTCACATGCAGGAGAGAGTAAGAGTGGTGGATATTTTGAGACAAAATTATAAGATGAATTTTTTTAGATTTAATTATCTTGAGAAACATTTCTAGATGGAAGAAGTATTTAGAAGAAATTAATTTCAGCAATTTACAGATCATACTGAATAATTAGAGTGAAAAATTCATGAAAAGAAAAAAGTGAACCAGATCTATTTTTGGACAAGCAATTAGACTTGTTTCCAGATTGAAGAGTCAGACTAACTAACCATAGTGAGTGGTTGGATTGAGATTCTATATGATTTATAGAGATGTTTTTACCTACTACTAGGTAAGAAAGTAAATATTTGTTTCTAAATATTTTCAAAATTGAAAGTTATTTAAGTATCAAAATGACATGTTCAAAACCAATTAGTGAGGGTTTCTAAACTTGTTACACAAACTTTTTTACATCATTTGTGCTAGAAAGAGAACATGTACTATTGTAATGATCATAGTTCTACACAAGTTTAAGGTTATTTCCGAATTTTTTTGTAAAAAAATATTTTTTGAGTGGATTGTGTGGTATTGTATTATTTCCGAACCATGCCAAGGACCAGCTACTCTTATTGAGTAGTGAACCTTGTAAATACTTATGTTCCTGTGGATGTGTGAATGTTTGTTTTTAGAAAAGTGATAAATATTTAACAGGATTTGGAGGTTGTTATATAAGAAAGATAACATAAAAGAAAAAGGTATCATTGATTTACACCCCCCCCCCTCTTAGTGATTACACTAATCATGGTTGGAACTTTTTAATTGGTATCAGAGCCAAGGGTTCTTTCATTTACTCTTTACTAAAGTATTTTAAGAGAAGTTGTTACAGAGAATTTTAATTGTTTGAACAATAAGGGGATTCTGGTTTTTGATGTAAATAACTATCATATATAGAAATATACAATGATTTCATATCTTATGTATTTTAGTTGTGATGTTTTTGGAAGCTTCTATAGATGGGTTTCCCCCTCTTGTTAAAAATTATCCTCTAACATATTTTGATAGTAAAAATCATGATAATGATGGAAGGTCTAAAAATGATTTACTCACTTTACTATATGAAAGTGAATTTCTTATAGTAAAAGGAGTTGGAACAACCAAAGGTATTTGTGAAAAGTTAAATAATATCTATAAAGGTAATATAGAGGTGAAGAAGGCTAAGCTATAAATATGGAGGATAGAGTATGAAGATCTCAAAATGGGTGAGTATGAATCTTTGAATGACTTATTTACAAATTTGAATGATTTTGTTAGCACAATAAGATTTATTAGTGAGAATCTAGAAGATTAACCTATTGTTGAAAAGATATTACATATTCTTCTGGAAAATTTTGATTCCAAAGTTTCATATTTAGAAGTTAGTGATCTTGAGAATCTATATCTGTAGAACTTATATAACACACTCATTACTTATAAAATGAGACTAGATAAAGCAATGAAAGGAAATGAAAAGGTTGATCGAGAAATTTCCTTCAAACTTACAAAGTAACAAAAATATAGGAATATTATTGATGATAATGTTTTTAGTGATTCCTATTTTAAAAATGAGGTTAGTAAAAATTTTGATGAGTTTTTGTCCTTATTTTTTAAAAATGTGAAAAGAGGTATAGGAAATTATGAAGGGAATCAACCTCTAAAATGTTTTAAATTTAGAGTTTTTGGGAACTTTACTACAAATTTCCCTCAAAAAGGAATGAAGAATAAAGTGATGAAGATGACATAAGGACAAAAAGATCTTGGAAGAAACATGTTGACAAATATAAATCCTATTCTAAGGGTAAAGATAACAAGTTATCTAAATCCAAAAGGATAATTTTTTTTAAAGATAATGGATACGATTAAAGTGAAGTTGAAGCTAAAATAATCACTAAATATACTGGGGAAAACATGTTTATTAAAAAAGTTAATGATGAAGTGTTTATTAGTGATGAAATTAGTAGTTCTAAATAATAAGATACTCAGTTAGAATTTCATCTAAAAATATAGTTTAAATAATGTATTAGAAAAATTATAAGAATTGAAGGATAAATAAAAAAATTTGAAAAAAGAATGTTTTATAGATAAAAATAAAGAATATTTTCTTGATGTGAATGTTAAGTTACTATAAGAGATTGATCACTTAATGAAATATCTGGAAAAAGATAATAATTATAACAAACAACTTGAGGAAAAGATAAAATAAAAGGATGATGAATTGGAAATTGTTAAAAAAAGCTCTCTAAATATGGGTAGAGATTCATGAGTTTCAGAAACCCAGTTATTAAAGATGGTGAAAGTTCCATGAAGTGTGAATATAAGAAAAATAAAAAAAAATTATCTTCAAAGGTTGAAAAGAAATATCAATATGTTCTTAAGAATTAAAAGGCTATGAAAATCATATATGTATCAAAAAACAACTAATTTGAAAATTAAAAAGTTTCTAAATTTTCAAAGTACAAATCAATTTTTTCTACTACTACTAGTTTAGATAATTTTAAGAAGAAATATGATTTGAATAATAAGGTTTCTAGAAAGAAAAAAAAATCCAGGCTCAAAAAAGTTATAATGTAGAAGAGACGAACTTTGTATAAAAACACATTTACAACTCTAGGCAGTATAAAAGTTACAAAGGAAATTATTATTTCCATGGCTACTATAAGTATTATGGTAGATTTAGGAAACAAATATACATGGGTTCAACCAAAAACATTATATTAAACCCCTAAAGTTATCAAAATAAAAGTTTGTGGGGGATTAAATCCTCTCAAATAAAGAATTATGAGGAAGTTGTTTTGATAGTTGAAAATAGATTCCAACCTTTGGAAACTATTTATGAAATATGTGAACAACTTGGACATCTTTCAAAAGGGTGTCTTCTTTTTTTACTGACACAATGATATGTTTATAGAAATTATCAAATTTTAGATGTGAACAAAGTTAAAGAGAAAGAAAAGGATATTATTGTAGGAACTACTCTCTAAGAAACAAAAGGATCGGAACCCTGGATTTTGGATAGCGGGTGATCTTCACATATGAAATAATATATGAATCTTATGAATAATTTGAATGATTTTAAATAAGGAAAAATAACATTTGGCAATGATAAATCTCTCAGAGTCAAAGGTGTTGGATCTACTATTAATGGGGAAGAAAAATTGAAATCCAAGAAGTATTTATTTGTTGATGGGACAAAACAAAACTTGTTAAGTATTTCAAAACTTTGTGATAAAGTAAATAAAGTTTTTTACCAAAAAATATGTTTTTGTTGTGGAAAGAATGGAAGATAAAAAATTTGTTAAAAGAGTCTAATGTACAAAGGGAAACTTATTTCATGTTGGTGATGTAAAAAAAATCATATCATTTAAACAGGATGGAAGAAAACAAATTATGGTATAAAAGGTTGGTACATATGTGTCATAGGAATATGAAAAAGTTATTTAAAAAGTGATAGTGTTTTGGTATTCATAATATGATAGGAATAAGATATTTGTGTCGTTTTGTTTGTAATAAAGGAAAGATTACCAACTCCGTGTATAAGTAAGTTTAAATTCATTCAACTCATCCCCTATATTTTATTCATGTAGATATTTTTGGGACAATGAGAAAAAAATCAAATTTCGGAGATAATTACTTCATTTCTTTCATTTATTATTTTACTCTAATTACTTGTATCATGTATTGGAAACATTAATGAGATCTAAAATTATATAATAGTTTCATGAGAAGAGTAGAAAAGGAATGTGAGTTTTCTATATAGAAGTTACGATCTGATAATGGAGGTGAATACAAAAATAAATAATTCAGAAGTTATCCTTAAAAAAATGGTATTCATCATGAGTTTAGTGTACCTTAAAGACTACAAAAAATGGTGTGTCAGAATGGAAGAATAGAAGCTTGGTAGATATGGGGCATACAATGCTGATTAAACATGGTATTTCACACTACTTATGGAGGAATACCATGAGTACAACCATTTATATTCAGAATAAATGTTTCTTCAGACCAAGTTGAAATATGAATCCTTATGAAATGTTCTATGATTAAATTCCAAGTTTAAAATATTTAGGGTTTTTGGGAGTCCCTGTATCATAAAAAAAAGGTGAAAATCTTGAAAAATTTGATCAAAATGGTGCAGATAGAATTTTTCTTGGCTATTCACATGATGTAAAGGATATATATGTTTCAATAAACAAAATAATAATATTATTCATTCTTATGATGTAATTTTTTTTAAAAAACTAATTAATAATTATCACAAACATATGCATATGAAGAATACAAATAAGATGAAATTAATTCTATTTAGAAACATGAAAATAATTCCATTAATGATGATGCCATGAAATTTGAAAAACATATCTCAACTATTTAAAATGATAAGGAATAATTTCATACATCTCATACAATGCTTAGGAAACACGTGGAAGTACAGAATATCATTGGTGATCAATAAAAAAAGTTCAAATAATAATAACATCAACATTTTTTACTGATACTTGTTTATATTCAAAATGTTGAGATAAAATATGTTAATTAATATTTTGAGTATCATGAGTGGATTCATGCTATTGATGAAGAAAATGACTTGATTGAGAAGAATAATACTTGGTAACTTGTACCCAAAACAAATAATTAAAATTCTATTAGTACAAATTGAGGTTTTCAAAACAAGTTTAACGAAGATGGTGTGGTGATAAGAAACAAAACATGATTGGTTTGGAATGGTTACCCATAGATTGAAGGTATTGATTTTGATGAGACTTTTACTCTAGTTTCAAGGTTAGAAAAAATTAGAATCCTTCCTAAAATTGCTACACAATTAAAGGTATATGTGAAAGTTGAAGAAATATTTGTAGGGGTTAAAGAAAGATCTGAGATCTTGGTATTCTAAGTTGGATTTCTAAATTAGGAAGTTGAACTTTAAGAATGGAAGTATTGATAGTAATATCTATATAATATAAAATTAGGATATCTCTCTCACTGTGATTGTTTATGTTGATGAGATTATCTTTTTTGGGAATGATGAAATAACTTGTAAAAATTTTATTGAAGAGATGACAACGTTATTTGAAATGTCCATTATTGGTGAAATGAAATACTTTATTAAGTTAAAAATCTCAAAAAATAAGAAATATATTTTTATATCTCAATAAAATTATGCTAAGGAACTTCTTAAGAAGTTTGGAATGGAAAATTAAAAACCATTTTCTACACCAATTTTGGTGGGAACCAAGTTTAATAAAGATAGTGAAAGAAAGGAAGTGGATTATATGGAGTTTAAAAAGATAATTAGAAAATATATGACCTCTTCAAGTTCATATATTGTGTATGTTGTTACTTAATGTGCAAGATTATAAACTACTCCAAAGGAATCAAATATCTTAAAAGGAAAAATAATTCTTTTATATATCAAAGGCATGAAACATTTTGGTATCAAATATGACAGATCAAGAAGAATTGTTTTTTTGTTTATATAGATGCTGATTGGGAAACAAATATGGATGATATAAGATCAAAATCAGGTGAAGTTTTTTTTTGGGGAATTTTGTGTGAGTTGTCATACTTACATATTGAGTTGAAGTTACCCCTTCTCTTGGGTTCTGATAATCAAAGTGCTATAAATATCATAAGAAATACAGTGCGGCATTCCCATTCAAAACATATTGACATCAAAAATTACTTCATCAAAGAGCATGTGGAGAATAATTAAATCAAGTTGTAATTTGTTTCTAAAATGGAAAATTTTGATGATATATTCATAAAACCATTAATGAAAGAATATTTCTAAAAACTGAGGTTAAACATGGGTTTCCAACATCTTTCTCTCTGAGGTTGAGTCATGTGTTTTTGTCCCCTCTCTCATCTTGTCTTTGGATAGTGTTATTATGGGGATAAAAAAGTTATTCATAAATCAATCCATTGGTATGTGCTAATAATTTTTGGGAAGCATATATTTAGGGGGAGTTTTTAAAATGGGTAAGTTTTTATTCTAACATGTAAATGTGTAAACTGTTTTAACATTTTATTGAAGAGTTTATTAGAAACTTCTTCTTATAGGGAAAGTGAAAGAAGTTATGAAAGGTTGGAAATTTTTAAGTTCATGAATAAGTTTCTTAAGTCACTACTTATGGATGACATGGTTTTTCTATTCAATGATTCATGTTTCCTACAATGAGTTCACTCATATAGTCTTAGATTTTTTGATTAGTGATAAATAACTTGAGTTACAAAGTTTTAGTGATTTATGAAGGTTGGTAGACAGAAAAATACAAGGGGGGGGGGACTGTTAGAACCAAGTTGGATGGAGATGTTTTCAAATACTAATAGAATTTGTTTTCTGAATTCCTTGTCTTTTTTTCTCTTTATTAGAAATCAATTCACTTTGTATGTTTTAGTGATCAGATGAAGGAGCCTCATATTCAAATGACCGAACAAAATTTTATTAGGAAATTCCATCATTTTATGTTTTCTGTTATGAAAAGGTTTTTTGGATTAATTTTTTTTTTGGCCTCACATGTTTTTTGAAATAGAGTCTTTCGGAATGGAGTGAGAAAATGTATCGGATTAATAATGTATTAAGAGATATTCAACATAAGTCAAATAATGATATTCTGATATTCATGTTCTTAACATCATGAAAAGACTCATAATATTTGATTTTTTTGAAGGGAAGTTGATGTGGTTCTAAACATAGGGTTTTAGAATGAGACCTTCTAATAAATCTGTTGACGGTTTGTTGTGATACAAGTTCTCAACATCATAAGTTGGCTAAAACAAATGATCCAAACTTTTTGATAGAAAGTGGGAGAACAGTTATAATTAGTCAAATTATTCTATGCCAATATTAATTTTCTCAACATCATGAAGCAGTCATGATACAAGAAAGAGTTTATAGATGAAAAGAAAAATGAAAATTTCGAATGTTTCTAAGAAGTGGATGTTTTCTGGTTATAGAACATTAGATTGAGAATCTTCAGTCGTATAGTTTGTTTTTATATTGAGAGGTTGTTTGTGCCAAATTTAGAAGGTTTTGAAAAAGGATGGTGATACCGATTGATCAGAAGAGAGTAGACTCAGATCTATCTTATAGAGTTCAACATTGATAAAGACATCATATGAAATATTTCCTTGGAGGTAGAGTTAATGTGAAAAGTCTTTGACACTGATTCATTGGATGAGAAACATATAATGATACATAAAATTCATAATGACAATAATAAGTCATTAGATGATGAGCTTCATCGGACATAGTTCCATTGCTCATAGGAGTTGTTGAAAAAAAAAGATGAAATCAGAATCGTATTGAAGTTTCCATCGGACTATTATGAGTTCTAAAGTCTTTAGAAGTTGAAATGATGTTTATAGTAGAATGGTTTCAGTGGGTTTAGAGCATTATATTGAGAAGTATTTTGTTTTTATTGTTTTCAAGCAGATCAAGGAAATCATAATGAAATATAGCATCAGACTGAATAATTGTTTTTAAATTTGAAGAAGAGAGAAGTTATGGAGATTTCAAAAAGATTCGAAAATAATACAGAAGAGTTGAGAAACATTGAGAAGAGGTCAAAATGAATTTCAAATGAACATAATTATCAGAGATATAAAATTTCATTGAGAAAAAACTATTTTGGGATCCTGACTTTTCTATTTCTAGGGAAACTATAAATAGAGGTCAAAGTACAATATACTCTGACATTGTTCAATACAAGATAGAGTGAGAGTACATGATATTTTGAGACATAATTGGTAGAGGAAATTTTATAGATAGAATTTTGTTGATAAATATTTCCAAATAGGAGAAGTTTTTAGAAGAAGTTATTTTTAGTATTTTCTAGATTAGACTGATCATTCAAAGTGACAAATTCGGGAAAAGAATGAGTGAACCATATCTATTTCTATAAAATCAATTAGACTTATTTGTGGACTGAAGAATTGAGCTGACTAATCAGAGTGAGTGATCAGACAGAGATTTTGCACGAATTCTAGAGAAGTTATTATCTACTACTAGGTTAGAAAATGAATATTTATTTCTATATAATTTGAAAAGTGTATGTTATTGAAGTAACATAGGGATATGTTTTGAATGAACTACTGAAGGTCTATAAACTTGTTACACAAACGTTTTTAACATAATTCGTTCTTGAAGAATCACATGTATTATTGTATTGATCATAGTGCTACACAAGTGTAAGTTTATTTACTAATTTTTTAATCCACAAAAAGGATTTTTTTTCTAGTTCATTGTGTGGTATTAAATTATTTACAAAACATGCCAATTACTATGTAATATTATAGAGTAGTGAACCTGGTAAATACTTGTGTTCATATGGATGTGTGGTTTTTTCAGTAAAGTGATAAATCTTTAATAGAAGGTAAATATTGTTATACAAGAAAGATAAAATAAACGAAAAAGGTATAATTTATTCTCCCCTCTCCCTCTCGGTGATTACATTGATCACAGTTGGGACTTTTCAATTTCATTTTCATTTTTCTTTATTTTTAAAAATTTAATACACACATAATTTCTTAAAGATCCAAAAATAACATCATCAATATAAATTTTCACAACTAAATCATATTTTGAAATTATTTTAATAAATAGGGTAGGGTCATCTATACCTTTTAAAAAATCTTTAGAAACAAAAACTGAGTTGATCCTATCATACCAAGATCTAGGAGTTTGTTTTAAACCATATAACGTTTTTGTTAATTTAAAAACGTGATTTAAAAAATGAGGGTTTTGAAGTCTTAGAGGTTGTTCAACAAAAGAAACTTCAATTATATAACCATTTAGGAATGTACTCTTGAAATTCATTTTATATAATTTGAAATCCAAATGTGATGTATAGGAAAACAATATTCTACTGGATTCAAGTCTAGATACCAGCACAATGGTTTCCTCATAGTCAATACCTTCCTATTGATTGTATCCTTGTGCAACCAATATAGATTTATTTCTAATTATAGTGCCAAAAAATTTACTTTATTTCCAAATACCCATTTATTTCCAATGATCTAGAAGTATTTGGGTCTTTAAAAAAGTTTCCAAACTTTATTTATTTTAAACTGATTCAGATCTTCTTGCATTAACATTACCCAAAACTCATCATCTACTTCTTCTATGATGTTATTAGGTTCATGTTTTGACAAGAAGACTCGATGTTCAACCTAATTTCTATGAGAATATCTAGTTTATGTTCCTCTATCTATGTCCCCAAATACAACATATAAAGGATGATATCTATGAGTTCTAATGGATATAGGAATAGAAGTATTTGACACTTAATTTTCTTCGTTAGGTTTGGGTTTCAACTGTTCATCAGAACTAGGATATTTTTCTATAGGTTTAATATAATCACTACTTGGTTTGACATTGATATACAAATTGTAAAGATCATCTTCAAGGATTTCTAAAGGGGTATTAGGCTCATGTGGATTTTTCTCATCAAATTTAACATGTATAGATTTTTTTAAAAGTTTGGTTCTCTTATTGGATACCCCATATGATTTATTGGATGTTGAATATATACGGAAAATTCCTTCAACTATTTTGGATGAAAACTTTTCTAAACTCTCCTTTTTATTGATTATAAATAATTTACAACTAAGAACTCTAAATTAATTAACATTCGATTTTCTTCCATTAAATAAATCATATGGGGTTTTCTTTAAAAGTGGTATAATAAGAACTCTGTTAATATATTGAAAGTTTTATTCATAGCCACTCCCGAAAAGTAAATAGGTAGCTCATACTCATTGGTCATGGTATGGGAATTTTTTAAAATTGTTATATTTCTCTTTTCTACTACACCATTCTACTATGGGGTTCTAGGAGTAGAAAAGTTATGATTTTAGCCATGTCGTGAGAATAGAGATTTAAAATCTTGGTTTTCAAAATCATGGACAGCATCACTTATTAAGTACTTAATTCTAATTCCAATTATATTTTATATAGATATTGTATATTTGAGAAAAAATAACAAGATTAAATTTTTTGAACTAAAAAAAATACCCAACCATATCTAGAAAATTCATCTACTAGAAAATAATCATAATGCTTCCCATTTTGGCTATAAAATCTAGAAGGTCCAAAAAAATCAATGTTAACCAACTCCAGGGTTTGAAAATTTGAAACTTATTTCTTTGGTTTGAAAGATATTTTATGCTTCTTCCCTTCTTGATAGGGGTTATAAACTTTGTCTGTTGGGAATTCTATTTTAGGTAGATCCTTATCTAACCATTTTTTAGTTAGATTTCTAAGTGAGTATATGTTGAAATTTCCTAGTATACTATTCCAAATCCAAGACTATTTATAAAAGGAAATAATATAATAAATATTTTGATAAAATAATGAATTCAAATAAAAAACATAAAAATTATCATTTTGTGAGCCAGTAAAAACTAAAGCATGTTTAAAATAAAAAACTATGTAAGCATTATTTTCAAATTTAATTTGAAAACCATCATCACATAACTATGAAATTATAAGTATATTATAATTTAATAAATCTACAAATAAAAATTTAGAAATTATAATAGTATTAGAGTTACCGATTTGACTGAGCTAAATTATTTTCTCTTTGTCATTTTCACCAAAAGTGACATGTCCACCATTAACTTTGATAATGTTCTTCATGATTAAATGGTCTCCCATTATGTATTTGGAAAACCTACTATCCAGATACCATAGGTGCTTACTGGTACTCTTCAATTAGGTTCTCTAAAGGAAAATTAAACGAAAAATGATTTTTGTGCCAATATTTTCTTAGTCCTAGAGATATTAGTAATATGAGCTTTTGGAATCCACACTAGTAGAAAAAGATGGCTTCAAAATTATTTTTTTAACATCAGTTTCTTAGAAAATGATGCTAAAGGTCCACTGAGGAACATTTGGTTCTAGTTTTATATCAAATTGAAACCAAAATTTTATAAAAAAATACCATCAAACGAAACACTTGTTTTATTTTCAATCAAACCCTCCTACTCTCCCAACCTTTGATGACACCAAAGACATCCAAGACCCTCAATGATGATATATATTCTATTTTCAGTCTATTTTTTCACCTTTTCACATTATTTTCCCCTGGTCTTCCATCATTTATCATTTTTTAGTGATCCTCAGTATTATTTATCGGAAGACTACCCTATTATGGTTGACAAAAAACTACATTTCATGGTTTTTATTGGCTCCTTTGCAATCATTTTCTTCAATCATGTAGTGATCACCCTATTTCTACTGATTTTGATTGATTTTATTGGAATTAAAGAGATATTTTTCATCATCAACCTCTAAATTATATATGTTTTTATTATTTTTGAAGATAAATTAATTATCTCTTAGTTATAAATTTGATTTATCAGTACATTGTTTGTATGAATTTTATTATCAATTATATTTTTTATTAAATTTTTTTAATGATATAAATTTTTTATGATTACTAATTTTTTCCACTATAATTTATTTTTTATTTAACTATTTGTATTTAGAATTGTTTTTATTTCATAATTTTTCATTGTTATAATTTTGTTTTATGGTTAAAATAATTTTTTTATTCAAATAATTTTTTCATTTATAAATTATTATTTTTTCATATAATGAATTAATTGATTTTTTTGTTATAACTTGTTTTTCAATTTTATATTGTTTTTAAGAAAAAATATTTGTTAAAAATTTATACGTGCTTAAATAATCTATTTTTATATATGGTCTATCACATGTATTTAAAATTTAGAATGATATGTTTTGATCATTATATATAATTGTTTGTTATGATAAAATAGTTATCAATAATTTATTGTTTTGATTATCTATTTTTATGTTTAAAATTTATCTTATATATATATATATATTTAAATGTTTATATTTTTTAATATATTCACCTTTTATATTGCGATCTTGGGTGATTAATGGAGCGTAATTGGATAAATTTACAAAGAACCACTGATGAATATGAAAATGAAGTTGATAATTTCATGGAATTTTCTAAATAAAATATTAAAAATTAATATTTTATTTTCTGTCCATGTGTGAAGTGTTTGGATATAAGAAAATTAAATTCCAAATAAATCAATGATCATATCATTTACTGTATTTTTTCCATGATTATTCACATTGGATATGGCATGGTAAAATAACTAAAAATTTAACATCTAAGTTGATGAATATAATGAGATATAGGATCATATTAAAGAATTAATTAATGATGTTGGCATTGAAACCATAAAAAACAATAACTTTTGAATGAATATATGGAGATTTTAAGTAACCACTATTTTCAGGTTGAACTAAATTTATAGTTTTATTAGCGTTTTTGAGATTAGTTAACTTGAAAGAAATAAATGGGTGGAGTGATAAAAGTTTCATTGAATTGCTTGATATGTTTAAAGATATACTTAGATAGGGAAACATGATTGAAAATTACAATTATGATGTAAATAAAATATTATTCCCAATGGTATTGGGGGATAAAAAGATACATGCTTACCCCAATGCTTATGTGTTGTATGGGAAGGAATGTGAATGCTTATCGAAATTCCATAAATGTGGTATAACAAAATATAAGATGGATGAAAAATTAAACTCTGATTAATTATTAGGTATCGACATCAAACCTCCAGCTATATCAATTTGGCACCTTTTAATAATTCCTCTCTTGAAGCATATATTTTCAAATTAAAATGAAATAAAAAGGATAAGATAACTTAAAGATGTGTGCATCTCTGATGGAAACTAATGTCACCCTACCAATTCACCACAATGGAAGAGATTTGATGAAAATTTTACTATTTTGGATGCTAATCTATAAATCTTAGAATGGTACTGTACACAGATGATATGATTCCACATTGGAACCTCAGTAGCCAATATAGTTCATATCCCGTCTTGTAGGTAATTTACGATTTTTCACCAAAGATATGTATAAAAAAATATGCTAGGATGATCATGATGATTTATGGACCAAAGTATCCAAAAAATTATATTGATTTTTATCTTTCACAATTTATTGATTATTTAAAACTTATATAAGAGGTAGGAGTTACAATTTTTGATTCATAAAAGAAAGAGTATTTTTTTTATGTGATTGATAATGTTCACTATAAAAAACTTTCTTGCATATAGAAACTTATCAAGATATAGTGTTAATAGATATAAAATATGTTCAATTTGTGAATAAGAGATATCATATTATCAATTGAAAAATAGATAAAATACAGTGTACATAGGACATCAAAGATTTTTGTAAATTGATCATCCTTATCATAGATTGAACAAAGTATTTAGTGGTTTATAGGAATATAATCTCACCTACACCCATTTTCAGTTGAAAAATATTATGATATGGTGAAAAATATTAATTTCCCATTTAGAAATAAAGTAATTTTTGGTCATACAAAAAATCTAGAAGAAATGGTCTATGTTATTCAAACTACCTTATTTAATTTTTTTAGAGTAAAATAGAACAATGATATTTTGTATGTTGAGAAAAATATATGCGACATTTTGATTTGAACTTTGTTAGACATAAAAAGAAAGTAAAAAATATGGATTTCATCCTATATTGAACTTGATATCCATGGGAATATGTTTGGAGTTATCTCCCACTATAAAATGAAATAGAACATAATTACCTCCAACTTATTACACATTAAGAATGACTGAGAAGAATTTTTTCATTATCTGCATGGTATTAAATTACTCCATGGATTTTTCTTCAAATGTGAAGAATTTGGTTTCATTAAAGGATTTGACATTAATAGGTATGAAATGTCATGACTATCATGTTTTGGTGCAACAAATACTACCAGTCATACTATATGGTATTTTGTCGACACCTATCAGAAAGACTATAATCGGGCTATATTATTTTTAAAAATCTATTTGTAGAAAATACATTGATCACAATTTGTTATTTGTGTTGGAGAATGAAGTTTCCATCATACTGTTTCAACTTGAAATGTTTTTACCACCAATTTTTTTGATATAATGGTTTGTATGGTAATTTGGTTGGTGTGTGAGATAAGAATATATGGGCCTGTTTTTTTACATTGGATGCATCTTTTTAAAAGATAATATGAAAATTTTGAAGGTATATGTTAAAAATCTTCATTCGCTGAAGGAATATATTGTTCAAAAATATGTATCAGAAGAGTTGATTGAGTTATATACTAATTATTTTTATGAAGTGAAGTATATTGAACTCTCTATATCTCGAAATTTGATAGTTTATAGTGAAGGGAGAGGGATTCATGTATTAAAGGTAATGTTTATTCCATGTGATGAATTTATGTAGGATCATTTATACTTTTTGAAACAAAAAAATGAGGCTCAACCATATATATCATCACATATTACTAGATTAAATATATGATATACAAAAATAAATGAAAAGTGGTTGATGATTGAGCATAAAAAGACATTTGTTTCCTGTTTTAAAGAGAAATCCAACACAAATTTATCTATATCAGAAACATAAAAATGGTTGGTAGGGGGACCGTCTCTTAATGCGATCACATGGTATGGTTTTGATACTAATAGTGACACATTTTACAAAAAAAATTAGGATGATAAGATTATTTTTCAAAACTGTGGGGTAATGGTCGTCCCTAAAGGACTACATTCTTCTAGTGCAAAAGGTAAAAACCCAATTTCCACATAAATGAAATATTTTGGAGTTCTTGAGGATATATGGGAAATTTATTATGCTAAATTTCAAGTAACAATGTTTTAGTGTAACTGGGTTGTCAGTAATAGTGGTGTGATACATGATAATTATGGATTCATAGTCATTGATTTGAAAATATTTAACTATAAAGAGGTACCATTTATCATGGAAACACATGAAAAACATTTATTTTATGTTATTCATTCATAAAATGATTAGTGGTCCATCATTTTTCAAGGGAACAGAATTAATTTGGGCGATGAGGATGACGAAGATGATGTTATGGATTTATGTGATTTCTAGATGATAAAAATTAATATAATGCAGACATAATTCATTCTATATGAAATAATCTTGCTGAAGGGATATAAGAAAATGTAAAATTCCTCTCCTAATTATTTAGGTACATATTTTTATTTTATTTCCTTTTTGAAATTTACATGTGTAAAAAATATTTTTTTTAAAAATTTGGATGTTTGATTCTATATATATTTATTATCTATATGTTTTTGGTGTTAAATTTTATATTCAATAGTTTTGGTTAAATATGTTTTTTGTTGGAAAACCTTACATACGTCATTATGTTTTGGTTAAATTCATGCATACAAAAACGTTTTTGTAACTGTGATATATAAATTTACCAACGTTGATCATTTTAATCATTAGATTTAATGTTCATATTTAATAGTTTAAGTTATATATTTTTTGGTTAAGAATCATGAAATCGTTATTTTTTTTGAAAATTTCACATGTGTGACACTTTTTTTACTTATATATTTTTTTATTCATTATTTTTAAATATTCACATATCTAATAATATACAGGTACACATAATAACATTACATTCATCTGTTTCAATAAAATAAAAAGAGGAAGAGGAATATTTATTGAGGTATATGTATTTTTTTCATATTATTAAGTATTCAATGATAAAATTATTTAATGATAGTAAACTTTTAATTTACAACAATTATTTTTATGGATTCTGGTGCACCTCCTACGATGGACCCTTCTTCTTTTTCTCATGAAAAAATGATTCCTAGAGTTAGAAAATGTGGGATTACATGATTATCAAAAATTTCACTTTCTTATAGATAGTATAGGATACATATAAAGTCTGATGATAATAATAACCCAACTGTCTAAAATGAAACATAATTTACGAGCTATATCACTATATAGACCCATTACATGATTAACATTTTATATCATAATTGAAAGTTCATTGACATGATGTTGAAAGAGTAGATGTGGGAGTCCATAATGGTAAAATATCTCAATTGATTTATTTTTATCTCATTATTTGAATATTATAAATTTTATATGATTAATAATTAATGTATTCAATTACAGATAACATTATAATTTCATAAAGTGAAAGAAATTAAGAGAATACGTCTATCTTTAGTGGTGGTTTGATTTATATATTTTAAAAAAATTTAAAAAACATTAAATATTTTGGAAGTTATAAAATAAAAACCCATGCCTCATGTATGGGTTTTTAGATGTAGATACATGGATTAAATTTTTCATTAACTGACATGATTAAGCATTTATGGTATGATGATTTATTTATATTGTAAAATTTCTTATATATTTCTTGCTTACTTATTAGTTTATTTTTCTCGTACTAGGACTCCAGGAGATATCACCCAGAGATCCAGTTGAAGAATGTATACCCTCATACTTTATCATGAGGAGAGTATCATTTATTGGAGGAGAAAATGATTTCATAAAATTTTGATGAATTTAGAGATAAATATAATAGTGGTTTAGAAGAGGTCCAGTTCCATCCTCCATCACCCCCCAATCAACATGAAAAATAGAAAATAGTGAGAAGGAAATAAAATGAAAATTATCTTACTGATGAAGCTAAGGAGGTAGTGGATATAATTTTAAGAAATTAATTTTCATTTTCCTTGAATGTTTTCATTTTTTAAATTAATAACACTAATATAACATTTTAATTTATAATTTTTGGATGACCTTTATGAGAAAGTGACATAGGGGACTTTTATATCTGAGGGTAGGATAAAACTTCTAGCCACTAATTTAGAAAAAATAGAACAACCCATCTGCGTAAGAGGATATATGGTGGGTGTCAGTATTAAGAAAATTTTTAGCCATTAAAGTATGAATTCAAGTGATACAAAAAAAGATTCCTTAAAAGTTGAGCTGAAAGAACTAAAACAGACCATGGGTGATAAAATTGAATAATTTTTGTAGGATATGTCAGGAAAAATGATGAGACCATAATAGAATTATAATTATATGAACCCTATATAGCATAATAAACCTAAGCAGCCTATTTACCCTATATAGTAATCCTACTTCTATCCTCCACCTCCCCATCCAAACATGACCTTCTATTGTGATTTTTATATTGGAGATCCCCATGTATGTATTATATTGTATAGAGTCATACATATTTTAAGGGATTATGTAAAACACCAGCCTACTCATATGAGTTATGTAAGAGTATCAATACATGATATTATTGATCCAAATGTTCTACTTCCATTACATGAATAGGAGGTTACTAGACTTGGAGATTATGTGAGTTATTTTTTACTTTGGTTATATATCCTACTTCATCATCTGACATACGAGGTATACATTGTTTTTTTAATATTATTTAAATTTTATTGAATATTACTTAGAATGTTTTGTTATATTTAATTTATATAGGGGTATCTTAAATAAAAAATTTGTACAAAAGAAACAGAAGATTCAGGAACCAATATTTTCATATACTTTTGATGTTTTTAATGGGATAAAAAGATTATCCCAGATTTCCTCTTTCTTGGATAATATTTATGAGTTTTGAATGACTCATAATTAATGTGGAAGATAATATCTATTGAGAATATTCAAAAAATTTATCATGGATATTGTTAATTTTTATAAGTTCAATATACCGGTGTTTTAGTTTTTTTATGAAAGTAAATTTATGTTTTAATAATTATTTCTTTACTTAAAGATGATTCCAAGTGATATAATATATTATTTAATTAATTAAGTACATACACATTTTATGAATTCAAAATGAGATCAATGCTATTTATGAACTTATAGATC
Source organism: Viscum album (assembly GCA_963277665.1). NCBI lineage: Eukaryota > Viridiplantae > Streptophyta > Magnoliopsida > Santalales > Viscaceae > Viscum > Viscum album. The sequence goes on along the minus strand of OY728141.1, from coordinate 1,425,733,736 downwards.
TATAATACATTACAACACTTATTAAATATTTGAATGATGATGATAGAGTTACATATATATATATATGTGTGTGTGTGTGTGTGTGTCATATTATAAAATATAGAGATTGATTGTCGGTTTCTTCCATGATTTAATATGTAATAAGAATAATATAATTATGAACTAATATTCATTATAATGTTTTAATTGTGAAGTTTTTATGTTGTAGTGGTCATTAGATGTTAGGTGTATTATTTCTATATGAATGAACATTATTCTTTTTCCCCTTATTAGGTGGAGTTCATAAAATTTTTAGAAAGTTATTAAACAAGTATGTCTTATTCCTTTTTATAAGTTTTATAATTTTAATTCTTATTACTTATACATGTTTTGATATTTAATATATGAAAATATAATTCATGGAAAATTTTTAACAAACATTACTTGTCGATAAATGATCCAAGTAAAATCAAATACACCAAATTATTACTAAATACATTTTATATTAGATAATATTTTTTTCTCTTATACATATGTGTTATTTTTTAATTCCATATTAATATTTCATAAACGTAGTGTCATCATAAAAATGGAAGGGTGGAATGTGGTTATTATGTTTTTAAGATTCATGTATGAGATAATCAAAACGTGGACAATGAATAAATTTTAAAATGTTAGTTATATTAATTATTTAAGGTTTTATATCATAATATTATATTTTTCTAATATTAAAACATTTATTGTTATTGTAGATTTTCAATGATGTTAATTCATATATGAATGAAGAACTTATCCATATGCGAAGTTTTTTTGCAAACTACATTTTAATAATTCTTAAATTTTAAATTACCAGGTATGTCACTTGGAATTAAAGTTTAAAAAATGAAACTGAGACAATCTATTAATACTTTATTTTGGTATTTTCTTGTTTTCCTACAAGTTTTTTATTTTTTTAGGACATGTAATGCGATATTTCTTTTATTTTTTTTATATTTTCACATTATTTAAGAAAAAACCCGACATGCAATCATAAATATTGGAATTCTGGAATTTATTTTTATCCAAAAATAAAATTTAATAATATTTTAGCATTGTTTTTTCAAAAAAATAATACTGAAATAGTTTAAAAACTTTATAGGTTCTAACATCAGTTTTTAGAAAAATTTCACACCCAAATACTCTTTGGGGGTTAGTTTTATCTAAAAAATGACACTAAAATACTCTTTTATATTATTATTTTTTTATTTGGAATCATGTTTCCCCGAAAACCAATGCTTATACATTTTCAGTTTAATTTTCGGTGTTTTTTTTTCAAAAAATCAATGTTGAAACAATTTTTTTAACATTTCCCACATCAACATCAGTTTAAAATTGATGTCTAAAATTAAAAATATATATTAAAATATGTTTTTCTAATAGAAAAAAACATATTAAATTGGTTTAATATAATAATATTTAAAACTTATAGAAATAAAAACAGTGTTAGATTCATAAGAATAAGAAGTGTTTATCGAACTGATAGAATTGGAACTTGGAAGTAATTTATTCATATAAATATTCCTCTGTCCATGTTGGTAACCAATTCCTGTAGTGAATTTAAGAGTGGTTTTTTACAAAAAATTTCTATCAAGGGTTCTATTTCCTCTATAAACCTTTCAATATCCTTTTTGAGTTGCTCATTTGAAATTTTAAGCTGATTATTTTCCTTTAATAATTGGTCATTTTCTCTTTTTTTCTATAGTAAAATTATATTTAAAGTGACCAGAAAAAGAATGTTGTTTCTTTAAGATTTTATATTTATCCTTAAGATCATTGAATTTTTCCTCCAACATATTAAAATGTTCAAGTAAATCCTTAGTGAACACATTTTATTCATTTTTTAGTCTCATGTTTAGGAGATGAAACAAAAATATTTTTTTAACCTCGGATGTATTTTTCATGAAACACATATTGGGTTTATCATGTTTGTCTTCTCTACTTGATCCAAATTCACTTAAGCTATCATTTGAATCAATCCAAGTGTCTTTCATATCCCTTTTATATCTATTGCATCTATCCTCATAATTTTTCATATATTTCACCTTAGTAAAATTTTCTTTTATGTATCCTTTACTTTTACACTTATAGTATATTTCATCATTGGTAGAATCAAACCTTTCCCACTATTTTCTCTATTTTCACTTATTTTCATACTTACGTCTATAATTTTAATTCTTGAAGAACTTATTCTTTTAGAATTTCATGAATCATCTGGATAAGTGATCCATTTTCTCATTATTATTAGCAGGTGATTCCACATCACTCGAACTGTCATCTTTAATATTTTATTTTAGATTTGAGTCAAAAGTCATGAAAGCTAATGATTTTCTATTTAGTTCACCTATTTCTTATTCATTCACTTTGACTTCCTCTTCATATATCATAATCTTTCCAATAATCTATTTAACTTGGAACTTACTTATGTAACATGATTCCCATATGGAAACAATGGTTCTTATCCATCTATCTAGTAAGCATATGAGAAGTCACATCACATGATCTTTGTCTATAATTGGTTTCCCAAGTGAATGAATCATGTCACTATTTCACTGTACCAAAGATACATATTATAATTAATTTCATCGGGAATAATCTTAGATGTATCATATTTAATAGTATATGTATTTAAACACATTTCTTTAACATTTGAAGGTCCTTAATGAGAAATAACCTGTGTGTCCTAGATTTCAAAAGCAGTAGTACAAGAATATATTCAATTAAATTATTCATCTCTTAATTGATAGTATAATATATTCACTACTTTATAATTATAGTTATAAGAAACTTTAGTAGCATCACTCCATTCAACTCTTATAGATTTGGTTATTTCATATATATCCTCTATAACAGTCTAAATATGAAATCCCATGATATTAATATGGATTTTTATTTTTTTTCTTTCATTGAGGATAAATTTTCCATTAAAATAAGGAGTAAAGTTAGTATAATATCTCTTAGTCTTAATATTATCCAATAAGATATAAATTTAGAAATAATAGAAAGTTATGATCTTTAAATGAAACTAGACCACACTGAAAAAATATTTTGAAGATGCTATGATACCAAATGTTGGTCCCAGTGGAAAACTTATGAGTGGGGTGAATTGATTTTCTAATAAAAATTTAAGTTATAAATGATTCAAAAAAAATCCCCCAAATTAATAAAAAATTCCAAGTTAACCGGAAATGTAACGAGATATAATTTTATTTTTCAAATATCTTTTCAAAAGTGGGATCAAGGCTCAGTTAAAATAAATTTTGAAAATACTTTTACTTTAAAAACTAATTTACTTAATTAAAAACATTGTATAAAACAAAAATTAACGATAACTATCATAATAAAGTTTTGTTATTGATTTTAAAATAGATTGAGTTTTGATATTTAAAACCAAAAAAAACAAAATAAAGCATAGCGAAAATAAACAAGGGTTTCAGTATTAATAAAAGACCCAATCCCCTCCACTTGACAATCAACCATTACCAAGTGGTTAATTATTAAATAAATTGATCCAAAACCTATATTAGGATTTATACAACAACACATAAGGCTATACTATCTTTATAATGACACTTTCATAGTTCTACATGGGATAAAAGAGATTTTAGGTCACACATGACCTCTTCCATAGATATTCATGGGAATACAGAGGAAAATATTTAGAAGAGAGTGTCAATCACTCTTCAGTTTTATATAAGAGACTGTGTTTTATCGATAAAAAAGTAATAAAAAACACATATCTAAAGTAATGTATAAATTGAAAGAGAAAGGAATAAATAATTTGAATATTTTATATAGATCAATTTGATTAGATTCAGTTATTTAGTAGTCCCTGAATTTTTCTTTAAAATGGCTCAATCGAGTTTTCATAGGAAGTGAAGAAAAATAGAGTGTTATAAATATTCTAGAAAATACTTTATTCTATCTCTATTTTCTTCGACACATGTGAGTATCTATCTATCTCTATATCAAAATATAATTTTTTTCTATGTATAACTATTTCAGGATCCTAAAAAATCCATCCTCACTCATCCACATGAGGGGGTATCTTTTTAATATATAAAATTCTAGCATGTCTAATTATAAATTACAGGATAATAATAGAAAAATATGGATCCTTGTATTAAGAGATATATGAGAATACTGTATTTTCTATTAAATATTCCCTAAAGTTATTTAAAAATAACCATGATTAAATCCACGTGCCTATGAATAGAATTGAATACTTAAACTAGTCGTTGGAGTAAATAATTTGAAATTAATTTTGAACTTCTATGGTAATAGACATGACTGGTGATTGCTCTTCTAGCGGCAACAACCTTTGGTAGTAATAGCTTGAACTGGAAATAAATTCAATGGTGGTAGCTTCACTCAACCATAGTATCTCTGAGTAGTATATGTATAGAGGCAGATGGACTGATAGTTGTGATATTTGTATCTCCTGGTAGTAGCATAACCTATAAATAGGACAACATGGTGGTAGATCATCCTGGCGGTAGCATATTTTAAATAATGATAGATGGAAACAGTAGATCATGACATATAAAAATTTAGTTAATTTTATCTAAAATATAGTTTAATATTATAAAACATTAAACCCATTAGAAATAAAACAAAAATGATTTGGGATCATTAAAATAATGAGGTTCTTGGACTAACCCAACAAGAATGAAATGAAGTAATTTGGGGATTTCATACAAAGTCTACTGGATAAATAATACTTGAGGAATAATCAGATAGAAAAATCTAAATAAACATTTATATGTTCATAAAATTTAATAATGTTTATGAATCTATCATTCAGATTCCACTGGAAAGAATACTGTGTGTAGAGGCATTGAACAAATGTTTTTGAGAAAATCCATCTGACAGAGCCATCAAACATAGTAACTCAAAGAGCTCTAAATATAGGATTCATACATAGAGAATCAGATAAACATGGTATCATATTAAGGGTACTAGATCAAGGATACCAAATATAGAAGTAATAATATGGAAAATTTTGGACAAAGAAGTTCAATTAGAAGCTCTTTCTCGCTATTGTGTAAGAAATAAAAGATGTTGAAGAAGAACTTATAGGACTAAAAGTGTAAATAATTCAAGTAGAACAATGATAATGTTTTTGAATCTTGAGGATGAAGGTTTATTTTTTTATTAAAAAAATTATTTTATCATATTATATGTTCAAGAAGTATATACACCATCAAATAACTATAATTCTATAAAAGTGATGGATATTCTCTAATTGCTATAAAAAATAAATTATTTTTTATAGTGGATGTGTGGTCTTAGATTATTTATAAACCTTTTCAAGGAATAGATTATCTTATTGAGTAGTTATCCTTTTAAATTCATGTGTTTCTGTGGGTGTGCTTGTGTGTTATTTTTCAGAAGAGTCAATTCTCTCTAATTAGAGGAGAAGGTTGTTTAAAAAAAAGAAGACCACTAATTCAACCCCCCATCAGTGGTCACAAATATCCTGATGAGTTATTTAAAATGGAATCAGAGTAAGTTCCTTTTTTTACTCTTGGATGTATACATTTTTCAAAGAAATAAATCTACCATGGATATTTATAACTTAGTTAATATGAAGTTGATTCCTATCATTTATGGGAATAACTATCATATATAGAAGGAAAAAATGTTATCATAATTTTATCCATTGGTTATAAAGTTTTTGATGCTACTATAGATGATTTAACTCCTTTTACTAAGGGTTATCACTTAACAACAATTGATACGAAGAATCTAGAGAATGATGGGTGAGCCAAAAATGTTATACTCTATTTTCTCCCCAAAAGATATTTTTTTAGGGTTAAATGAATTGGAACAAGTAAAGGAATATGGTAAAAGTTAAATAATATTTATATAGAAAATAAAAAAGTAAAGAAATCCAAATTTCAAATATTGAGACTAAAGTATATATATTATAAAATAGAAGATGATGAATCTGTTGGTGAATTCATTACATGGGTAAATGGTATTGTTAACAACATAAGATGTCTTGGTGAGAAGTTAAAATATTTTTCTATTATTTAAAAGATTATAAGAATTATTCATGATAATTTTTACAACAATGTATCATATTTTAAAGATTGAGATATTGAAACTCTTTCTCTAGATGATCTATATAGTATTCTCATCACATATGAAATGAGAAGTAAAAATGATATCAAGAATAACAAAGGATTGACCAAGAAATATATCTCAAAGCTTCTGAAGACAAGGTGGGTAATTTTTTTGATGAATTCATGTCTTTGTTTTCAAGAAAGGTAAAAAGGGCACAAAGAAATATAGGGTAATATTAACTTTTATGTGCTTTAACTGCAAATCTATTTGAAATTTCACAATAAATATTCCAAGACTAAAGAAAGATAAAGATAGTAATGAATAAAATAAAAATTCAATATGATAACTAAATAAAAAGACAAACAAATAAAATTTCTATTCAAAAGAAAAGGATAATAAGTTCTCTAAATATAAAATATTTTTTGTCTAAGCATGATAAATATGAAGTTAGTGAAGAAAAAGCTTCAAATTCCTATGATAATGGTGTCAGTAAGTTTCTATTGTAAAAGAAAATAATGAGAATTTTTACCAGTAATGAAAAAAACAATTCTAAATAAGAATAATAAACTAATATTAAGTTTATGATTACAAGAGAGTTAAAATAATGTGTTTCAAAGCCTAATAAACTTGAGAAAGAGAATAATAAGTTGAAAAAAGAAGATCAATAAAAAAAATCAAGAATCAGTTCTTGATGAAAAATCTAGGTTTTTAGAAGTAATTTATGATCTGAAGAAGAGAATTGATGAAGAGAGAAACCATAGCATGAAGATTGAGAAGAAAATATAGTTGAAGTTGAAATAATTGGATCTTGATTAGTAGAAACTTGTTAAATATGAGAAAGAAAAAAAAACTTAAAAATCATGGTTTTGGAAGTTGGTGAAATTTATAAGAAGTTTAAAACTTATGTAGATCAACAAAGATCACACCTAGAGGTTAACAATGTGCTTTAAAATGTCAAGAAGAATAAGCAAGTCAGGAAGACCATGTATATAGCCAAGATTAACAGAGTTAAAAAATCTGATTTTTCTAGGGAATCAAAATTAAAAAAAACTACTATAACTAGAGACTATCATAAGGATAAGAATAAGTCTATTATTAATAAGATGAGGTTATATGTTTTCCAAAAAATTTATTCACAACAAGGATAAAATTTTGATAGTCAGAAATATTTTTGGAAATAGGTTCACAGTTCCAGAAAGCATGCAGGTTATAGAGAAAAATATGCATTCTATGGATATTTCTAACATTATGGAGGCTTTTGGGAGATAACAAAAATGTGTTGGTTTAATTATGAATACTATAATTAATCTAAGAGGTAACAGAGGTAGAAGTTAAGGGGGAGTCAACCCACTCAAGGAAGAAAACCTAAACTATCCATCTTGAAAACTAAAAATAGATTTCAACCATAAGAAACTATATGTGAAAGATGTGATCATCCTAGAAACATTTTTAAAGGATGTCTATTATACTTTCAACTCAATGAATTTTATATGAAAAATCTCAAAATACTCATTTAAAATAAGAAAAAGGAATAGAGAAGGCCTTAGTTATTGAAACCACTTCGATGAAAAAATAGAGAATGACTTGGATATTAGATAATGTGTGTTCTTTACATAAGACCATAGATTTTATATTATTAAAAAATGTGAAATATTATAAAGAAGAGGTAGTGAAATTTGGAAATGATAAATAACTCTGAATCAAATACATTGGATCAACTATCATTAGAAAAAAATATTGAAATCTTGAAGCTCCTATTCATTGATGGACTAAAAACACAATTTCTTGAGTGTTTCACATATTTATGATGAAAGAAAAAAATTTGTTTTTAGAATATATGTATTTATTTTAAAAAGTACTGAAGATGGGAAATTTTTAATATGAGGATAAAAAACCAAGGAAAATATGTTGCATGTTGTAGATGCATAGGGTTCATGATATCTAAGTATGATGGAAGAAAATCAGTTATGAAAAAAGGCATGGATATATATTATAGAAGAATATTAACAATATGAGAAAGTGAGTATATATTCATGAAATCCCTGATATGATAATGTTAAAAATATTGGTGTGGTTCTATATTTCAGAAAATAACGATTCCAAACTCCATTAATAATAATGTTGAGACACATTAAATGCATCACTTGGAGAATATTCCTTATGAAATATGTGGGCCCTTGAGAAAGAAATCAAAAAATGGAGAGAATTACTTTATTTTCGTTAATTATGATTATAACTTTATTAGCAGTAATATGTTGTTAAAACATAAATTATAGGCTCTAAAAATGTTTACGAGTTTCAGGAGAAGTGCTTAAAAGGAATGTAGATGTTTTTTAAATAAGATTCAAACTAATAATATCAATTAATGAAAAGAATAGGAAGTTTAATGTCTATCTTGATATGCATGACATTCATCATGGACTTAAGTTTTCATACACACCACAACATAATTATTTTGATGAAATAAAGAACATAAGTTTCGTTGGGATAACCCAAACTATGCTGATTGAACATGATAATTCTCGTTTCTTTTGGAGACAATATATTAGAGTAGTATTTAACCCTCATAATATCTTTTTCTACAAGACAAAATCTGATATGACTCTACACGAGATATATTATTAAGAGTCCCTAAGTTTAAAATACTTGAGGGTGTTTGGAATCCCCTGCATTATCAAAATCAAATGTGAGAATCTAGGGAAGTTCAATGAAAGTGGTGTTGATGGTATCTCTCTTTTATAACCACCTAATAGTAGAGGGTAAAGGTTCTATAATAATAAAAATAAGAATATTATTGATTTTGTAGATGTAAAAGTGATGGAATGTTCTATTATAAAATCTTCACAGTCTGTTATAGATATAAGAGAAAACGTATATGAAGTTGTTGGTATTAAACAACATGAAAAATTTTCTAAAAATTTCAGTGATGTAGAAACTATATAGAATGAATATATTCATTTATTTATTTCAAGTGATGAGGGATAATTATGTTCATATAATCTCATGATGATGAAGTAGGCAGAGGTCCAAAATATCATTGGAGATCAGGGAAAATAGGTTCAAATTAGAAGAACATAAATGGTAGTCTCAAACACCTCCTTGTTTTCACTAGTTGAGACAATAGATGTTAAAGGAGATTTGTAGAATCAAAGTGGATTGATTCCATGAGTGGAGAGTTTGATTAGATTGAGTAAAATTATACATTGGATATGGTACCCAAACATTAAGAATTTTTTTTTATTAGTGGTTTTTTGGAATAAGTTTAATTAAATAGGTGAAGTGATAAGAAACAAGGAAAGAATGGTTTGTAAAGGCTACTCACATGTTAAAGGAATTGATTTTTATGAGACATTTTATCTAGTGATAAGACATGAAACCATTAGAATCATTCTTTCCATTGCTACTCAATGAATATATAATATATTTCAAATGGATTTTAAGTTTTCTCTTCTCAATGGAGAACTAGAAAAAGAAATTTATATTGATAAACCATGTGGATTTATCCTTTTTCATGGTGAATACTTGGTTTGAAAGTGGAAGAAGGCTTTTTATAGGTTGAAATAATCTCTAAGATCTTGGTATTATAATTTGGATTATTTCATAAAGAATTTGAATTTCAAAAATAAAGAATTGATAATAACCTCTATATAAAATAAAATCAACAGGTTTATCTCATTATGACTTTTTATGTTGATGATATCATATTCACATTAAATGATAAAGAATTGTGTGAAAAGTTTTCCGGGGAGATGAAGGAGTTATTTAATATGTTTTTTTAGGAGAAATGAAGTACCTTGTTGGATTATAAATATATCAAAATAAAAGGTACATTTTCATTTTGCAAGAGAAGTATGGTAAGGAACTCTTAAAGAGATTTGTAATGGAATATTTAAAATCATATTTCCAAATCCATTTAGTGGGAAAAAAGTTTCCAAAATATGGGTAAGTAAAGGATGTTGATCATAAATAATTTAGGAAGTCAATTGGAAACCTGTTATATCTTACAACTTCAAGGATATATTTAGTGTATTATGTTACACTTTGTGTCACGTATCAAAGTGCACTAAAAGAGTCCCATATTGTGACTAGAAAAATAATTTTATGATATATTAATGGTAAAATTGATTTCAGGTTGAAATATGACAGTAGAGAAAAGATTGATATGTTTGGTTACATAGATAAAGACTAAGTAGGATGTGTTTATGACAGAAGATAAAAATTTTGTGGAGTATTATTTTTGGGAGAAAAATGTGTTGTCTGGAATATAATGAAACAAATTTCAGTGACTCTAAACACTATACAAATTGAGTATACAACTTTTAATAAAGCTGTAACACAGTTAATATAGATTATGACCTAGATAGAAGATTTTTTTGTTGATGTGAAGTCATTCCTTCTCTTGGTTTGTGATAATAAAAGTGAAATCACTCTCACCAATAATCTAGTACAATATTTTAGATATAATCATTTCAATATCTAATAACACTTTATTAAAAAAACGTGTGGAAATAAATGAAGTAATGCTAGATTTTGTACCTATTACTCAACTAGTATAAGGGAAACATACACTTATAGATGAGGATATCCATTCAATAAAAAAAGATTTGAGATTAAGAAAAATAGTTGGACTATCATAACAAGCATGAGGAATTAGATAAATAAGTAAAATTAAAGGAAAATATTCATTCAATAAATGGGTGAATTCTCAAACACCCCATATTCCATTCTGAAAAATACTAAAGAAACCCAATTTGGATGATAAATTTTCAAAATTTAGTGATATGTCTAAGAATATTCATAAAAATATTTCTTTTATAGAAGACACTATAGAAATGCCTTACTGTGCTAAATTTCTCAATGTGATTTTGTTTAAAAGAAGGAATCTTGATGATTTTGGAAGTATTTTAATGCATAAGTAATTTTTAGGAGTCATACCCAGATCCATACCTCTTAAATTGATACCATGGACGTTTTACTATACCCTACAATATTGAAAGATGTTAGTTTAAGATATATCTATGTTATATTAGAGAAAACATTAACCTCAAGTTATCTATAGTTATTGAAGAACAAGGGATCATAGAATTAAATCCCACTTAGGTAACCTTGTAAATGAAAAATTAATCAGCGAAGAATAATAAAATAATTTTAGAGGAGATTCTATTTATGGTTGATAATTTTCTTCCAAATCAATTTCTTTATCCTTGATATGAAAGAAGATAAGGATGTCTGACTCATTCTTGAGAGGACCTTCTTAGCTATATGCAGAGCTCTTGTTATGCCTAAGAGGGAAAAATAATTTTTATAGTCAAGGATGAAATCCTAAAATTTCATTCCCAAGAGAATATGGAAAAATATTCAGGGGTTTATTGCCATTTCTTGGATATGGTTGAAGAATGGGATGAGTTTTCCACAAAATTAATAAATCGTGGGGATTTTTACAAGGAAAAATTGGAGTTAACTAAATCACTGGAAGAGGTATGATTCATAATAAATATTGTTGAGTTATTGGAAATAAAGAATTTCACATCACTAACTCCATAAATTGAAAACCCATTAGCAATTGAGCTTGAATATATTCCACCAAACATGAGGTATAATTTTTTATGATATTTAAATACCTTACCAATAATTATAAATATTGATCTTTCAAGTGAATAAGAATATACATTTCTTAATGTCCTCTCATGAGGGAAGTCGGTGATAGAATGGATGATATTTGATTTGAAAGGTATATATCCTACCATTCACAATCACTAAATATATATACATGATAAATCCAAACCTTGTAGGAAACCACAAATATGATTAACACATATTATGAGAGAAGTCATAAAGAAATAGTTTATCAATCCTCTTGGCATAGGATTAACATTTACTATCTCTGATAGTCCGCAAGTCTATCTATTTCGAGGGGCATCTAAAAAGGGTGGCACCACAATGGTTGGAAATGATAAAGGATATATAATACCCACTAGAATGGTGATTAGATAGAGAGTGTGTGTCGACTACCACAAATTGAATAATTTAATATTAAATAGTCCCTTCTTATTTCCCTTCATTAATCAAATCCTTGAATGACTGGTAGGAAGATATTGCTATGGGTTTTTGGATGGATACCCAAGTTATAATCAAATAGTGTCCACACTATAAGGTCAAGATAAAAACACATTCACCATTCAATAGAGCAAATTTTCTAATTAGATAATTCCTTTTGGGATGTGTAATGAATTATCCACATTTCAGTGATTCATGATGGAAATATTTAATTCCATGATTAAAGATTTGTAAGAAATATTCATGGATAATTTATTTTTTTGTATAAATTCTTTTGATGAATGTCTATAATATTTGGATAATGTTTTAGAAAACACGAAGAAAACAATTTGGCATTCAAATAGAAAAAATATCACTTAATGGTAAAAAGTGGTATAGTTTCAGGCCATCAAATTTCAAATAAAGGCATTGAAGTTGATATAGCTATGATCAGTTAATTTGAAATCTACCTATTCTTATATCCGTTATTTCTATCAGTGATTTTCTCATGCATTTGTTATTATATAAATTATTAATTAAGGATTTATCTATTATCACCCACCCCCTGACCACCCTACTAAGAAAAAATGTCACTTTCAATTTTGGGTCTGAATGTTAAGAAACATTTTAATTGTTAAGTAAATTCTTGGTATAATCTTTGATAATGATTTAACCTTACCGACAACAACCATTTAAATTAACGTGTGATACAAGTGACTAGGCAGCGATTCATTGGGATAAATTAGAGAAATGATTTGTAGACCGATTTATTATAATATCCAAACATTGAATTGTGATCAATAAAATTACAAAATAATTGAAAAGTAAATACCACAAGTTTTCTTTTCAATTTGATAAATTCTAGTCTTTTTTTATTCTCAAATGTCACTTTTTTATAAAAATCACCCTTCCTTGAGGTATCTTATGACGAAGAAAGATTATACGACTAGAATAATTTAGTGGATATTTCTACTTTTGGAATTTGAAATTGAAATCAATGACGAAAGGGAAATCGAAATGTAATTACCATTCATTTATCATGTATTGAATACGAAACAAGCGTGATCAATGTCAAATTTACCAATTAAAATTTTCTTGATGAACATTTATATTCCACTAAGACTATCACACCATGTTATACTGATATCATTAATTACTTAGCTTTTAGTGTGTTGTATCCAAATTTATCAAAGGCACATAAGATATGATTTTTTAATGAAGTACACCATTGGGATGATCCAATAATTTTAAAGGACCATTTGGATTGATTGATTTGAATATGTATCATAGAGGAAGAATTTGATAGTATTTTAATTCTATACCATTTTGGAAAAGATAGTGCACATCATGGAGTTCATCAAATTATTAGAAATGTGTTATAATGTGGTTTATAATGGATCACCATGCATTAGGATATTTGAGAGTTCATCATGAATTATGATAAATTCCAAAGAAATGGATGCATAAGTTGGAAACATGAGATGCTACAACATCACATCATGGGTGTTGACATTTTTTACATATAGGGGATTTAATTCATAGGTCCTTTTCCTAAATCATTTGGAAAATCATACATCCTAGTCCATGTTAAATATGTGTCAAAATGGGTTGAAGCTGAAGCATATGTGGAAATAATTTCTTGATTGGTAATTAAAATTATAAATCAATACATATTTACCCAGTTTGTAATTATAAGACTTATCATCACTCACCACGGTATTAACTTTAATAAATATGGGTCTAGAATATAATGACACACAATGCAGTCTTACATTACATGATCTCCCCATATCATCCATAAATAAATAACCAAGATGAAATTTCAAACTAAGAGATCAAATTCATCCTAGAGAAAACTATGAATACTTATTAGAATGATTGTTACACTAAATTTGATGAATCAATTTTGGTAGACATGACTACATACAAAACACTAATTTGAGTGTCCCCATAATTCTTAGTTATTTAAAAAACCTACCACCTGCCTGCATATCTAGAACATAAATCATATTAGGCTGTAAAGAAATTTAACATTGATTTCATAACATCCCAAGAAAATTTATTTCTATAAATGAATGAATTGGATGAGATATGAAGAGAAACATATGATAATATAAAAATATATAAAGAGTAAAATCTGTTTTGGCATGATAATAAAACCCAAAAATGAAATTTTTCACTGGGTGAAAATGTCTTACTCTTCAACTCAAGGCATAGAGTTATGATGGGAAATCCTAAATCAAAGTGTTTATGACCACAAACCAACCCAATTGTCCATCCCCAAGATACTATAAAAATTTCATAAGGGAAGATTCATTCATTAGAGGTGAATGTTTAATGCCTCAAATTTCATCATGTTTTCCCAAGGTATGATGTATAAAAAAATATAGGGGGGGTGAGTAAATGTTTAAAAAAAACTAAAATTTTCATTCTCTATAAGTATTAAGTTGATTGGTTCTTTATATTTCTAATAGAACTATGTAAAAAAATGTGTGCAATAGAATTATAAACTGTATGAAATAAAGTAATCATAATAGAAATGGGTAATAAATATTTGGACAATCAAAAATGAAAGTATCAACACAATAGAAATTTAAACTAATGGTATTATAGAAAATAATATAGGTATTATCATAGTGGTAGAAAAAAATTAATATAGCATAAATTTAAAAAGACTATAATGGAGAGATAAAAACAAAACATGAAGTATTGCTTTATAAAACAAATATTTTTTTTAAAAGGATATTATTGAAACCAAAATTTTAAACCGAAGTGTATGGTGAATATGTAGATAAAATTTAATGTATCTACGAATTTAAACCTATCATAAGTTATCCTTGATTTCATACCTATCAATTTTTTATCTTCCTATCCCCAAAATCGCTAAACATAACCTATCAGTAGAAGCTGACTTCCACACCCCAGAAGTACCTAAGCTCCATCTTCCTAGATACAAAATCCCATAATCCATATGATCAAAAATTCCTATGTCTTTCTATCCCTGGAATCCCTTAATCACACCAAATCATAAAAATAAAAATTATATTGTAAATTTATAAGAGCTTTACAACGTTAACCTTACAAAAATATCACTTAACATGAACAATCATAAAGAAAAATATTACACTGATCAGAAGTGATATTAGTAACAAGAAATTTAAAAGCTTCAAAATGAAAAAAAAAATCAGAATACTTGATCTAGATATTCTCATGTATTTTCCAATGATCAAGGTGTGGCTCTATTTATTGTAATCATTATAAAAAAATTCAATGGTTAGATTCTATAAAACTCATAATTAGTTGTAACTTCATTGGTAACAAATCCTATATATTCAATGAGTTTGATCATCACCACTACAATGATTATAAATCCAATGGAAATAATCTATAATGAAAGTTAAGATTACTATATTTTTTTGTAAATTTGTTTTAGTTCTTTGATATTTTAGTTACCTAAAGTCCAGTCTTCATAAGCATAACAGCTTAGAGAAAAACTCAAGATAAATCAGTTTTATATAAAGTGTATTCTAAATTCCAAAATAATGTAATAAAGTGAGTCATTGACTAAATAATCTCACCATTTTTAAAAAACACAAGAAAAAAAGAAAATTTGAAAATAATAATTGAAATTAAAAAGGAAATCTCTTTGTGATATTCATGATAGAGAATTTACCCCCATTACTTTGAGATAAATTTAAACAGACTTCATTAGAAAATTTTACTCCTCCTTTCAAAAATATTTACTAGAATAGACTAATACTTAAAGCGAAAACTTTTTTTTTAAATTACACCCCATTGTGATTTATAAAAACAAATAAAGAGGATAAATAAAAAATAAATAAATAAGAGAAAAAAATACAATAGAAAATTAGAAATTTAATTCGGTTTAAGAGTTATTTGATCATATGTTTTGATTGCATTAAAAAATTATAATGTTTTATATATTTCTAACCATTCCTTTGTGTTTTCTTGAGTCATAGTGGTGCTAAAAGGGATTTCAGAGGTTTTATGGAGTATTGAGAGGAGTTTTTTCCTTTCAAAATGTCACCACGCCCTAGTGAACGGTGTGGTGGAGTCTTTTTTTAGACTAGTCTTGTGGTGTTGGTGCACCACAGATACTGAAATAGCTTTCCAAGTCATTTTTGGGTCTGGTGTGTTCCTTTTTTATAAAAAAGACAACCCAAAACACCCATGGTGTGTGTGAAACCAGGCGTGGTGTCTTGAAAGACTTTATCTCTAAAACTAATAGTGGAAAAAAATTCCAAGACATTTTGGGAAGCTTTGGTATATGAAAAAGGCTTTGGTTTATAAAACATGTCATAAGGAAATCTCATTTGAGTTCGGTGTGCTGAAGAACCACCATAACCATTGCTAGGTCATGGTGAAAGTAGTGGTGTATTTTAGATTTTTTTTAAATAGCCAAAATAACCATTGATCCTCATGGATCTTGATTGGTTCAAAAGGGGATATATGTGGGGGTGTTAAGAGGGGTCTTAAATGTAGCTTTAACTCAAACCTTCCCCTCTAATAACTAATCCATTCACCTCCTTCAACAATTCCTTAAACTTCTCGAATCATTTAGTGTACCTAAGGAATGGTTTCTCATTTTCTCATGTGGAGGATTCCTTCTATATAATTATTGATGGGTAGTACTTTTTCTACCTCCCTTTGGCACCCCCTGATTGATTCATAATGGTTTCAACCTCTAGTTTTTGGAGATTGAAATGAATTTTGTTTAAGGTACCCATTTTCCTCATCTTTTCTTTCACCTGTAGTTTATCCTTTTATTCAGATGTCCATGGTGGCCAACCCCTTGTTTTGGGTGTTTTTAGGTGTGGTTTGTTAGTGGTTTTTTGATTATAGGTTCCAGCTAGCATACCTTCCGCTTGGTGGTTATCCTTTTAGTGGTGGTTGCACCTCGATCATCTATTCTTGCAATAATAACATTGAACATATAACTGATATAAGAGATTTATTTCTTGTCTTATCATTTTATTTGAAATTATAAATTCATCATTCTTTATCTCTTGGGGTGATGGTGGAATTAACCTTAATTAAGATTAAATCAAAATAATGAAAAGAGATGGTTTACGATTGTAGCAATCTCATTTTTTCCACTATAAAATAGTTTTCCTCTTTATTTTTTAGATATTGTGTTATTTACGTCTATGATATGGTTTATTATGTTTTATATGATCTAAATGGATAAGGAATATAAATCTTATAATGGTTGTTGGAAAAATAATTAAAGAAGAATGTTTAAATGAAATCATTATTATATTTTATGGAAATCAAAGTGATTCTATTTTCATGTTTAATTGAAAATTTTCTTCCTTACATTAATGGAATTTTGATAAATAATGAGAAGTTGGTATTCTGGTTGACGAAATAATAAAGATTCATGTTTAATTAAAATTTTCTTCCTTAAGTTTTATGAAACTGGAAGTTATGATTGAAATCATGTTTAAATAAGTAGTAGCTTTTAATGGATGATTCCTTAGGTTGCCTATGGTTTCAACCTATAATAAATAAATTGGTTAATCCAAGTAGTTAAAGAAGTGTTTTTTTGATAAATATAATTGTTTGGGTCTAAGTGTGCATGTTTTCTTATAAAGGATGAATCCCTTGGTTTTAGGGCCAAGATTCCCTATTGAATCTATTAGTTGTTTCATTACTACCTCATGTTTAGATTTGGATGTGAGAATTTCTATACAGTGTGATGTAATCCTGAGATGGCTAATGGTTGATGAGACATGGGTGGGGAGGCCTAAGGTTATGATAATAGTGGGCACCGGTGATGGTAGAATGGATGCATGGTGATATGCATGGTGGTGTCGAGGATGGTACTAGGTCAAATAGATTGGGTTGAAGTTGGTATTACCTATTTTTGTGTGGAAAATTTGGATTATTTCTTGATAATGAATCTTCTTTAAGGTCCAAATAACTAGGTTTCTTGTTTCTTCATTAATTTCCCCACATCTTAAGGCAGCTGGTTGTGTTTGGTTATGCATATGATTTATGGTAAACTAGGATGAGTCCTTGAGTACTTGGAAATATGGAATGTTAATTAATAATAAATATTTTAACCCATGGGTGTGAAAAATCTATTTTTTCCTTATAATACTTTGGAATATATCAAGGACTATTTTCAGAGCCAGGAACTAAGTAAGGACAATATTTTAAGGCCCGAGGAGTCCCGTGGTGGATATAATAAAAATATTAAACATATTATATCATGTACGTGCAGTTTTTTAAAATAATGGAATAAATCCAAAATGGGGACTCATATGGGAAATATGAGACTACTGTTGAATCCATAATGTATGTTTTAATCTAAGTACAACACAATATTTGTTGGAATTGGGTGGTTGGTCAAGGTGAAATCACATGAAAAATATTAAATGATTAATTAATTATTTATTTATTTAATTTTTTTTTAGCCAGAACTAATAATCCTCTATAAATACATGGTTATTCTAAAACCCTATGGTTATCCGCATAACCTTAGGGATTTGAGAAAATCATGTAAGATATAATTGATGGATATCGGGATTTTGGATCGATGATCAGAGTACCGCAAGGATCACTAATAGCAATAGAGTTTTTGTATCTCAAAAATGATGATAAAATATAACCATTCATTATCAGTGATCAATCCAAACCCAAGGTAGGATTTTTTTTATATTTTATCCTTATTTGTTTATCCCATATTGAATGTGGGCCGATACTTCTAACATTATTGATTCGTGGATTGATTGTTGATTCACGGGTATTATTTTATCTTCCTGGAATTAGGAATGGATTTTTATTTAAAAATCCACTTCATTTTCAACCTTATAATGATAAATTAATTCAAACATGAACATTGGCTAGGGTTCATTCCTCATATTTTTGTTTTATGGTTTTGTCCCCTCATTCAACATGTAATCATCATCAGTATTCCTTTTGGATAGTAGTTTGAAAAATACCTGGTGAACAATCATTTCTAAATCAATATTTGGCATAATGGATTAATACTGTGGGTTTGGTTTCAGAATCAATGGCATGATATCTATGTGTGATGATGATGGATGATTAAGAGTTGGATCAAGAGACATATCAAAAATCTTCATTTTACTATCTTTACTGTTTGGATAAAATAGTGCGATGAGGATGATTTACAGATGGATTTGGTGGCTGAAATCTAGTCACAAGTGACAAATAGGTTTGGAAAATTCCAGATCTATGATTATCAGGGGGTTTGGTGGTAGATACTATGTGTGGATGCAATGTAGTGTGGAAAGATGATGGTTTTTTGGAAGTTATTTTAGGGTGGTAAGGTGATGGTTTTTTTGTCCATGCTTTTGGGGAAGCGGGGTGATCATTTGTTTGGCCTTTATTTTGGGGTGGAGAGATTATGGTTTGTTTGGACATGCTTTTGGGTTGGTGAGGTGATGGTTTGTTTGGATGCGCTTTTGGGGTGGTGAGGTGATAGTTTGTTTGACTATGCTATGGGGTGGTGGACTAGGTGTCTGTGGGCATGATGAGATGTGATCGTGCTGTGGGGTGGCTTATAGTGGGGTGATGCATGTTAAGAGAAGGGAATAAGGTTGATGATCTTTATGTTCATGACAACCTACTATTCTAGTTATGGTAGTGGTTGTGATGTTATAGCCCAGGTGTCTTCAAGCGAGATGAGATGTGATCGTGCTATGGGGTGGTGTCCTAAGTGTCTATAAGAAAGACGAGATGTGATTGTGCTCTGAGGTGGTGTTTTATGTTATTTAGAAGATTTGGTAATACCAAGATGTATTATGTAGGGTGTGAGAGTGGAAAATCAGAGGGAAAGTAGTAAAAGGTACCCTTTATCGATATTCTTTTTATTATGTTACTATACTTGTCTTTATTGTTTTTGGTGAGAATGACTTGGTGAGGTTGGTATAGATAGTATACCTATGTTGGTGCTATTTGGTTTTTCTATTTTCCCACAGGTGCATTAGCATGATTCTTTCACATGTGCACAAAATAATTTGGTTTTCCTACGGAGTATACTTATATGCTCACCCTATATATATAAACTAATTTTCAGGTTTCTAGGAGGACGTCACAGATCATGTTAGACATTACTAGCTCAGAACTTTGGATATTTGTTGTGTCACCGCTTTATCTTTTTATTTTGGGTATTTAATTTAGAGACTTTTATCTATATCTATTTTATTTATACATGTATTTTGGGATTCTTTTGGTTATTTTTATATTATTTAATGGAGTTTCCTGTGGATGATCCATCTTATCTCTAAGTAATATATTAGTATAGAGGGTAATGACTCCCATTTTATGAGATTTTTATACGCTTAGTTCCTATTTCGAACTCATTCCCTACTGGAGGTGAGACTCATGGGTCATTATCTCTCTCCCCTCATTTTTGTAATCTTTGGTGTGAGGGTATCATGAAATAGTAGTATGAAAGGTGATGGTTGAGAGATATGATGGAGTTTTGAGTTAATAACTTGAGGTTTTCAAGGGTTGTTATTGAATAAAATTCCATTTTACCTTGGTACGCGACATAGGCCATAGAGACTGGCAAGGAAATGGGATTTTAGGCCCCCCATGATCTAGTACACAGAACCTGAGATTATTGGATGAACAAGTGAGGTGGACCTATTTACATGTTAGAGACCTAGGAGAGGAACATTCATCATGATGACTTGTGTTCCTATTTGAGTTAGTTTGTTTTGCAAAGATTAAAGTAAATAAAGATAATTAAAATAAATATAAATATAAATTATATACTACTTGGGATTAAGAAATCTTTATTTCCTATTTCATATATGTATCCTAGTCATCTTCCATGTGTGGTTCAAGGGATGGAAGTTCAGTAGGCTAAACCGATAGATCGTCAGAGGGTTGATCCTGTTAAAGAGAATGATCAATGGTAGTGGGATTCAAATTCTTTTTTGTGGATGGATTTGAGGATGTACGAGGGAAGTTTTTTAGATTTATGGATAGAGCACTAGTTGGAGGAGCTTGGTATTGCTTTCAATTTGATCCAGACCCTAGCATAATATCAGGTCCCTTTGAAAGTTATCTAGATGTACGAATCTACGCGTCAGTGGTGGATGTTGTATTTGGGTGACTATAAGTAGGAAGATGTTTCATAGATCAAATTTTAGAAGGATTTCTGAGTAGAGTTCCTTTCATCAACCATGAAGGCAGTGAAGAGGCAAAAGCTTCTTTAACTTCAGCAGTGGAGTATGTCAGTGTGAGGGTTGGGAATAAATTTCAAGGACCTTATGTGTTTTACCCCAGATCTTTTTAAAGATGAGGATTCTCGTGTTATATGTCTTAAGAAGGAACCGTATCCTTCTGTACAGTATTAATTCACTTATTTTATGTTGAAAATGTATATGTTGGTTCAAAAGAAGGTATAAGTGATCGATAGAATTCACTCTCAAGGGTGTTTTCCAAGAGAGGGGAACCAAAAAGGTTTCTAAAGGAGAATATTTTTTAGTCAAAGTTCTCTGAAACCAGATCCATTGAGGTTTCTACCACCAAGTATTTTGACCTCAGTAGCTTCCCTTCCAAACTTTTGGTGCTAGTGGTTTAAATAATTTTTTCAGGTACTTCATTCCAGTGTGTTTTTTCTATGGAGTTCATGGCCATCACCAAACTTATTACTCAGTGTTTCTTCCACCTCAGTTTAGTGGAGGTGGATAGATTTAGTACTAGACTCAATAGTATATTCTATTGAGACCATTTCAATATTAGGGGAAGTATGATAATTCTCCACCAAGGGGAGATGGAACAGGTATAGGCCAAACTCAGGATGTTCCTTATGTTCAAGGACCTCAACCTGATCATGTTCTTAGAGGTGATCATCAATAGAGAGTTACAATAGTTGGGAATGGTCAGTTTTATGTAGGGGAGGTTGAAATTCTAGAGGGGCAAGAAATCATTTGAGGTACGCTCAGTTTTTCATCTACCCTTATTAGTGACTTGTTTGATTAAAGAGATTCACACTCCTTTGCTGCACTCGTTTTAGCCTATAATCTAGGACTTGACGTAGTGAGGCTTCTCATGCCCCTAGTGTTGACTATGTCATTTAGTGGCCAGACTGTCACGAACCGAATCTGGATGCCGCCAAAACCGGCACCAAACCCAGACCGTGACAAGTCCCGAAGGGCGTTCCTGATCCCCACGGGCTGGCACAAGTGCCCGGGTATCATAAAATTATAATTGGGAACGATTTACCCGAGTTTATAAACTTAAAACGACAAAAGAATCCAATGAAACGAATCTGGATTTTTCAAACCAAATAATCTTTTTCAAAAATTCAGAACTGAATTACACAATTTTAAATAATTTTTAAAGACCATTACAAAGGTACAAACCCAAGAAAATACAGCCCAAGAACCTCCACATGGAAAGAGGCACCGCCCTCAAGCCATCTCCACGACACTCCATCACGATGGACCGCTAAAAACCCGAACCAAAGGCATAAAACCTGTACCCAAACCTGTGACATAAAATAAGCAAGTCTACTTACACCCAAAGGTGTAAGTAGGGTGTGATCGAAATCCCAGTAGGATACCACCTCTATGAGATTCCATGTGATAAACATTTCATGACAAAAAGCATTGCATGTTTTGTAAATAATAAATGCTAGTTACAATTTTCTAAAGGATGAAATAATAAATGAAAACAGTTTTCATGTGAGATAATTTTAAAGGAGCAACAATTTTAAAATAAATGACAAAGCTACTGAATTTTCCAGCCAACAATACCGTATACCGACGGTAAGTACAAAGGATCTAATGATCACAAGTAATAGGAAATAACCCCTAGGCACTAGCTAGCTATGGGTCCTAGGTACCTCGTATCTCGGTGAGAGTAACCACAAAAAAATATCTGTTCTCGTGCACGAGCCACTAGTAGGGATCATACCCATAACCTAGTGGTCCCCAATCATCATCATCATTGTTTAGTTAGAGTTTTAAGTGTCAATCTTGCTAAGTGAAACTAAGGCCAAACCCCACGGATTCACTAGCATACTAGTACACGTCAACCCACCTAGATACCCGGGTTTTCCCTTTGTGCTCAAACAAGTTCAACAATCAAAGAAGTATAGTTTTCACATGCAAATATCAATTCCACATCACACATTAACCAAACATCCCCATGTACATCACACAATTCAAAAATTCCACTATTCATTCAAATGCATTTTGAAATCAAACTCACACCAAAATTCCCTACAACACTTTTCACATTTCTTTAACACTTACACAAATCCTTTAAACGATTTTATAAAACCATTACAAGATATTGAACTCACAAAACATCCCACACACATGTCACATAATACCCTTCTCACCTTCACAATTCATTTTATCAATAAACTCACATGAAACATCCCACACCCGTGTTTCGCACACAAAACACAATTTAGTAAAACATTTCGGCAATTTATAAAACATTCTAAAAATGTTTGACATCTCAAATCACCACTTTACCATTCAAAAACCCACATTAGGTGAACACACTCACCCAAACAGTACATATACACCCTTTCCCAACTTTGTTTAACAAAATAAAACATTTTCAATTTTTATAAAACAAACCCAAGAGGTATAACCATTGGTTGCACTCTAAACCCATTTCAAACCCCTCATTAAAAACCAAAATCATAACAATAACAATCCAAAACATAATTTCCAGCCCTAAAACAATTATTAAATCACCCACAAATGTTATAAAAATACATCAAATAATACCACAAAGATACACATGAAAAACACACATTTTCATAAATCTCCTTCAAAAAGTACAACACGGTTTTACACCTTAAACTCATTCAAAAAACCTCTTTTCCAGGCCCACATGATAATAAGGAATTAAAAAAACAGAATTGGCAGCCCCTTTCAAGACTAATAAATCACTTTCATATGTTATAAACTAAATCCAAACATTACCCCAAGAGTCACACATGAAAAGTACCCAATTTCAAGCTAAAATACAACTAAAAATTAAATGTTTAACCAAATTCATCAAAAAAAGTTTTCAAAACACATAAGACAGATTATAATCATACTAAATTAATAAAACAAGCAAGCTAACTCATCATAAAATGGTTACACATGGAATCACCTACCTTTTGAGTCAAAACCCTCAAAACATGGTGCGAAACCTTAAGTGCACCACCGCCGCACCACAAGGAATATAAATCCAGACCTAGACCACAAAAAATTGACCCAAAAGATACCAAATCAGACCTTAGGATCTAACCCTAACTTCTGGACATGAGGAACTTCAAGAAATAGGAAATAAAACTAAAAGAGGATGGAAGGAACCAAGAAGGAATTCCCTTACTTGAAATATCTTGAAGAAATCAGCCCCAATCCACCAATATATGAATCTCGAAGTACCCAAAACTGATATGGAGGTCCGAAAGAGTCATATTAGGTCATGTGGGGACTGAAATGGGGTGAAAAGGATGAAAATTGAAGGAGTTATGAAAGATTCATTTCACCTCATCAAATCTGGTCTATTTGAGAAAGATTGAGAAAGCTCGTCCAACTCCGCGGGGTATTTGAGCTCCAAAGAGGAAAACGCGATACAGGGAGTGAGGCTGAGGTTTTTGGATTCGATTGGGAGGTGGAATCACCGACAAACAGTAACAAACAAATGATATATTGAATTTTTAAAAAAAAAATTAAAGCAGGAAATGGGCTTACTGGCAGGCCCATTACCTTAATTAAAAACTCAAATCCATCATGATTTGGGATTTCTATGTGGTTCAAAGGGATATGGTGATTTTAATATATTAGGGTATTCCAATTGGGAAGTGGAATGAGTATAAAATAGTAAAAATTGAAGGAGTTATAGAAGAATCAATATTTGTTTTTAAATCTGGATTTGGGCTCAGGGTTTGGCCCAAATTTTCAAAACCCACTATTTTCAACAAAATGAGTGGTAAACCCCCAAAACAAATCAGGAATGGAAATTAAATGAATAATGAATTTAAAAAAAGTCATGGGTGTGACAATTCTCCGCACCATAAAACTTTCCGCCCTCAGAAAGCCACATTATGGATAAAGCAAAAACCAAACCCAACCAAAAGGCATAAATGGACTCATTTGCTAAGCATCACCCCCAAAGGTCAAAACACCTCCAGTGATCAATTAAGGAAGAAATACTTCACAACCAAAACATACACCTCATTACTGAAATTGTCAAGAACATTCAAGATTTATCCTAAAACAAAACTCCTCAAACACTATCTGAACAAGGCTCAAGAAATTTACCCAAACAAACAAGAACATCGAACAAGGTTACACTTACCTTGATATAACTAAACAATTGGGAAATCTCCAATCCCAACGTTTACTCAAGGAAGATGTATGTGGTTATATAGCTCCAAACGAGACTACCCACATCCAATCCAAGACCAAGTACAAAAGTGAGTTACTGGTACAAGGATACACAAATGGGCTCCCCAGCCATAAGAGACAACTTAAATTTTTTTTTCCGAGAAAGAATCAAGACACTAACAGGGGAGCCCCGAACAAACTCCCCAGTACAAGGGGTAGAATCCCATTAGAAATTTTCAAAATAATATACATGAGACTCATAGTGGTTCTCCCCACCATAAGAACCATCCATCTTAACTGACCAATATGGGATGGCATAGAAAAACCCCAAAACTTAAAGAGTTGGGACGACAACACGGTTAGCCCACACAGTTTGGGAAACTATGTGCTAACCATGTGGATCCTTATACCTACATGGTTTTCTAGGGAATGGTTACTAATAAGTGTTCACTCAACATGTCTAGAAATATCTAAAACCTTTCCCCCAAACCCAAAGGGAACCAAAGGGGAAAAGAAAGTCATTGGGAGATAACATGGGGATGAGGCCCGCCACCTCTTTCCACCGAACGTGAACAAATGAAGAAAGATGACAACAACAAATGTTTAAACTATTCTCTTCTCTCATACTAAGAACATTCATTTGTTCAAGGTTAAAAACTACCCTGATATTTCCTCTGACTACGTGCCAGCTTATCTCCAGAACCTATGGCTGGAGCTGGAATGATTGAAGCATCTTCGGCCTCGTAGTTAGGATTTGGAAACCCCCAAATAGAATTTCTTCTTATGATTCTACAAACAACTACACGCAAACCAATATGGGTTCACCCAGACATAACACACTCCAGAACTCACTTTACCCTAACTTTTAAATTCACTGAAATAAGGGTTTAGAGGATGCACTCACATCACACCCTGCTTCTTCGGGTGAGAAACAACAGAAATAAAGGACACATATAAACACATTCCTATAAAATAGAGGATGTTGAGATCTCCCAAAAGGAAAAACAGTTTTGAAAAAAAAATAGACTCACATAATATTGTACAACTTCACCTTCGACGAATTAGGTAGCTTAATAAACTAATGTCTCTTTCAACCATCCACAAGCACTCTTATGCAACAAGAGGATCTGAAAAAAACCAAGAAAGTAAATAGTGTAGAATCATTCTACAAATCTCAAGAAAAGATTCCTTACATTGATCAACTGGAGGATTTTCCAATGGAAAAACAATCCGTGTTTCACTTCAGTTGTGCACTAAATCTTAATGGGGGAGCACCTTATCCAATGAGAGAACCCAAGGACCCAACCAAGCTGGTTAATTGGTAAAAATATGCAACAAAAAAGATCCAAACTCATTAATGGAACCATCTTAATGGTGTCCCGAAACATATATCATAGGAGACTACTAACCGGACCTTTTACCCAGCTTTCCGACCAAACAGAAACCCAAAAAAAACAGTTCGAACAGGAGTGGTTCTTGGACTCAAAACATCCCACAACATCATCATTTTCAAAAACCCATAATAAAAACCATCCCAAACTATTCATCAAGAAAAAATGTTTTTCTTTAAAACCATTTCTAAAAAAAATGGTTCAGCGGTGAGCGTATCCACCAATGGTACCCCATGGGCCTCACACATGCATGTTTTTGTGCCACACCAGGCACCCTCCTCATATCCGTCCTGGCACTCATCAAGTCATGCCATCAACCATCTATCATCCCATATAACCCCATGCATGTGGTCACTCATGGAAATACCAAAGTTTAATGCACTGATTCTTTCCACTTTTCAAAACCAAAACGGTCAACCAACACATCATTCTATCAAAACCGCTAACCAGGAGGTCGAACCCAAATTACCGCATTAAAAAAAACTTTTCAGAAAGGTACAATCGCTCCAATAAAAAATCACATTCAATTTATTTACATCAATTTCAAAACATCACATCCCATTAAAAAAACTTTTAATAGTTTAGAAAACTCTAATGGGAACACTTTTTCAAAACCAACTTAAATATAGTTTCTGCTTTCAAAAGAGGTGTAAGAACACAATTTTCCATTTCAAAATAATTCTGAATATTCAGTTCTGCCATTTCATAAATCAAAACATTCCATATTTATTTGAAAATCATTTCACAAAAACATTACACTTCCTAAAACCAAGTCACTTTAAAACCAAAGTTCCAAGATTTCAAAACTAAAGAACACCAGAAAATGCGAGAGGAAACTAGTTTCAGTGGGTGACTTGGACATATGGTTGGCGGCCATATTCCAATCACTTCACTATCACAGAGAGTGTTCTAGGGAATATCCTCGGCTCCACATGGCTTGACAGACCCTACGAGCTCATTGAGACCATTAACCCAACTCTCTTTTCTTTTCCCCTAATCATCATCAAACCAAGAAAACCAAAAGACCTAGACAAATCCCAACTTCCCCTGGTGACTTGAATCCGGAAATGAGGTGTGGTGATGAAGAACACTACCCATAACCAGAATTCCATGTCCCAACAATCCTAACTCTATGCTATCCCGACTATTTCCAAAATAACATGACTCCAATGGAGCGAACCTCCTTTGATACCATTTTGTCACGAACCGAATCTGGATGCCGCCAAAACCGGCACCAAACCCAGACCGTGACAAGTCCCGAAGGGCGTTCCCGATCCCCACGGGCTGGCACAAGTTCCCGGGTATCATAAAATGATAATTAGGAACGATTTACCCGAGTTTATAAACTTAAAACGACAAAAGAATCCAATGAAACGAATATGGTTTTTTCAAACCAAATAATCTTTTTCAAAAATTCAGAACTGAATTACACAATTTTAAACAATTTTTAAAGACCATTACAAAGGTACAAACCCAAGAAAATACAGCCCAAGAACCTCCACTTGGAAAGAGGCACCGCCCTCAAGCCATCTCCACGACACTCCATCACGATGGACCGCTAAAAACCCGAACCAAAGGCATAAAACCTGTACCCAAACCTGTGACATAACATAAGCAAGTCTACTTACACCCAAAGGTGTAAGTAGGGTGTGATCGAAAGCCCAGTAGGATACCACCTCTATGAGATTCCATGTGGAGGTTCTTGGGCTGTATTTTCTTGGGTTTGTACCTTTGTAATGGTCTTTAAAAATTGTTTAAAATTGTGTAATTCAGTTCTGAATTTTTGAAAAAGATTTTTTGGTTTGAAAAATCCAGATTCGTTTCATTGGATTCTTTTGTCGTTTTAAGTTTATAAACTTGGGTAAATCGTTCCCAATTATCATTTTATGATACCCGGGCACTTGTGCCAGCCCGTGGGGATCGGGAACGCCCTTCGGGACTTGTCACGGTCTGGGTTTGGTGCCGGTTTTGGCGGCATCCAGATTCGGTTCGTGACACAGACCAACTTCTTTGATGTGTTTCAAAGATAAATATAGATGATGGGGGTACATCAGCCTCATAGAGACCTTTTATTTCTTTAGATTCAACCATACAATGTCATCCTTTACATGGACTGGTTTTATTCTAGGTATGTTTTTATCAAGTACATCTAGATGAGAGTTGTGTTCTTGTATATGGATGACCAATGTGTGGTTTTCATTGGTGGGTAGGGTTTTAAGGTGGGAAGTTATCATGTGGAGCCCTATATTTCTTTGATGACTGCATTGTCTATGGATTCAGTGGACACTAGCCCAGGGTCATTGAAATATTTATTGATGTTTTTCTCAAAGATGTTGGGATGCTACACCCTTGGTGTGATGTTGATTTTGGGATAGAATTAAAGCCTATTTATTCTTTAAGTTCTATGAATCCTTATCATATGTAACCTTCTTAGTTTTAGTATTTTTGGATTTAGATAGACGATCTGATGCATATGGGTTTTACCCAACCTATTGTGTCACCGTGGGGTGCTCCAGTGTTGTTCGCCAAGAAGGAGGATGGTAGTATGAAGTTGTGTATAGACTACTAGAGGTTGAATCGAGTGATAGTCAAGAATTTTTACCCCTTACAAGGATAGATGATTTTTTCAACAATCTAAGAGGGGATTTTTTTCTAAGATCAATCTATGGTCTGGATATCACCAATTGAGAGGAAAATATAAGGATGTTCAGAATACTACATTTAGATGAAAGTATGATAACTTCAAGTTTTTATTCATTCCATTCGGTGTTCCAAATTCACCATCCATGTTCATGAGACTCATGTTCTCCATGTTCCATGAATTCCTAGACCAATTCATAGTTGTGTTCATCAACGACATATTGATATACTTGAAGTTATATAAGGAGGATGTTTATAATCTAAGAGCTATATTATAGGTTCTTTTATGCCACTAAATATATGTAAATTTTTCAAAGTATAAGTTTTGGATAAAATAAGTTCATTTCCTTGAGCATGTGGTGCCTCAGTAGGGTGTGGCAGTGGACTCGTCGAAGGTTAAGACAGTTGTTTCTGGGGCAGCATCCATGAACGTGGCAGAGGATCATAGATTCCTTGGTATCATGATCTATTATTAGAGGTTTGTACCAAATTTTTGTCAAGTTGTATACCCATTAATAGAGTTTACTAGGAAGTAACAGAATTTTGTGTAGAATAGTCAATTCTAGGTAGAAATTAGTTACCTAAAGAAGAATTTGGTCATCGCTCTAGTGCTCTAGTTTCCAGATGGGGTAGTGATGCTCGAGGTCTTTTGTGATGCTTCCCATATAAGATTGGGATTTGTGTTGATTCAGTAGAGGGTAGTTATCTATTACGGGTCTAAACAATTTCATCCCCAAAGTAGTAACTATGCCACTTATGATTTAGAGTTATCAACGGTTGTGTTTTCACTGAAGTTGTAGAAGTATTACCTCATTGGGGAGAACTTTGTGGCCTTAATGGATCACAAGATCTTAAGGTATATATTTTCATAGAATGATCTAAATCTATGACAGTAAAGGTAGATGGATTTTATTTAGTATTGTAATTTTGAAATCTCCCACACCTTAGGAAAAGGGAATTTTGTGGCCGATTCTTTGAGTAAGAAGTCATGGAAGGAGGTTATCATAGAGTTTGGGGAAACATGGAAAGTGATGGAGGAGTTAGAAGCCTTGGAAATATATGTAAGGGTTGTTGATAAAGGAGGTTTATCTTTTCATATGATGGAAAAATATTCTCTGATGTGGCCGTTGGAGGAGTCTCAATGTGGAGACTCAGAGGCATAAGTGATGCGCGATCGTGTTGGACACAATGATGCTCCAACATGATGCTCAGAGGATAGTCAAAAATAGATGTTATTTCAAGGTTGGCTGTTTTCTCTAGTAGTGATTCATTTTTAAATCCATCATGAGTTTTATATATCACCATTTTTGGTACACACATGAGTTTCCAATATGTACTGTGGATTGCGGGAAGAGTTTTGGTGGCCTAGGATGAAATGGGTGGTGGTGAATTCTATAGTAAAGTGTTTGGTTTTCCAATAGGTAAAGGATAAACATCATGTTCTTAGAGGTTATTTGCATCCTGTGGATTCTTATGAGTTTAAATGGGATGAAAAATCAACATATTTCTTTATAGGTTTACCCTGATCTCAGAGATATTGTGATGTTATATGGGTGATCATGGATGAGTTGAAGAAATCATCCCACTTACAAGTGATAAAGGAGTCACGTCTAGTGGATGTTTTATTGAGGAGGTATATGGATGAGGTTGGGTGATTTCATGGAGTTTTGAGATCAATTTTCTCTGATCAGGATGAAAAGTTTACCTCATGAGTCTGGAGGGGATTAAAAAATGATCTTGGAACTCAGTTATGCCTCAAAAATGCTTTCTACCCTCAGACGGATGGGTAGATAAAGCAGAATATCTAAGCATTGGAGGATATGTTGTGGGCATGTGTCTGGAAAGTTGGTGGATTGTGGGAATAGAAATTTCCATTGGATGAGTTTTCTTATAATAACAGCTATCACTCATCCATCAACATGGATCTATTTGAGACTTTCTATGGGTGATTGTGTCGTACTCCAATATGCTGGACTGAGTTGGGGAGTCAGTAGTTCTTGGACCTGATGTAGTGAAGATCACGATAGAGAAGTTTCATTTTGTTTGAGAGTGGATGAAAGTGGAACATGAAAAATAGAAGTATTATTCTAATCATTGGAGGAGGCACTTGAAATTTGAGGTTGTAGACCATGTGTTTATGAAGGTTTCCACTCAAAATGGGAATTTGAGGTTTGAAAGGTCTAGTAAGCTTTATCCCAGGTTTGTTGGGGACTTTGAGCTGTTTTGGAGATTTAGAGAGGTGGTGTATCGGTTGGTGTTGCCATCGTAGCTGGAGAGGATTCATGAAATCTTCCATGTCTCTCAGTTCCATTAGTATCTTCACGATGAATCCCATGTCATTGACTTGGGAGAGTTAGATATCGAGGATTCCGTGATGTTTATGGAGCCCTGTAAAGATCTAGGATTTCCAATAGAAGGCACTGCATGGGTATTCCATTCCTTTGGTTTGTGTGTTATAGAGGTATGGTGACCTGGAGGATAGTACTTGGGAGCAAGAGATATATATGCATACCCAATACTCAGAGCTATTTTGTGTTTTTATTTGATATATTTTGATTGTGATGTGATGTTTATATCTTGTTATGTTATAAGACATGTTTTTTCCCTTGATGTGTGATGTGTAATAAAACCCCCTACATATGAAAAGGGAAGGACCTGAATCCTAATTGAGATTCATTATACTATGACACAATTAAACATGTGCAGGTGAGTCATTGATGCCCAAATTGGATCGTATCTTGACTTGAATGATGGAATTCCTTGATTTATATGCTTGGTTCAATGTTGTGTATTAGTTATGGAAGTGGTTGGTTTGGGTTGTGAAGAGATTGGTGTGGTTATATAGAAATGTGGTAGCTATGGATGGTACTATATGATATAGTTTTGTTCCTGGTAAGACATGGTTATGTGGTTGTGTATTGTGTTTTGTGGGTGTTTTGGTCGGTTTGTTTGGATGATGGTATTGTAGAGGAGTAATGAGATCCTTGAGAGGTATCTCACTAGGTGGTTTTTTGGACCCCTTTCTTTCTGGGATTTTATTTAAATTCTTGAGGGAGAGAATCATTTTAGAGGTATCTAATATAATGGTTCATTCCTTCCTAAAACATTAATTTGATTCTTTTTTGGGTGTTGTGGGAGTATCATAGGAGGTTATAGGAGGCTTGTGGGATACTTTAGGATATTCACATCATAAATGGTTTACATAATGTGAATTGGTTATTTATAGCTTGTAAAGCCCCTGAATTCATGACTTTTATTCGGATGAGGTGCACAATGTGAAGTGGATTCACATTTTGAAAGGTGAATTCATGATCTGTAATTAATTAAAAGGATGAGGTGATGTGAATTTCAACATAATTTGTAATTTTGGAAAACCAATGAATTGCACATCATGAAAGGGTTACATGACATGAAATATGTGGGTTCCTGGTTTTAAAATAAGGTTTCTCAGTCATTTTTATTTTAGTTGGCCATACCTTTCCCCTCCTTTAATTTTAGGAGAAACCTAGGAGGATCTTGGAGGATCTCAATCCCCCTTCCTCCTACTTTGATCCATGAGTTTTGGTGTATTCTTGTTGGCAATCTATGGTGAGTTCTTATCTCTTTCACTATGGTTTTCATTTTGTTCTTATTTGAAGATCCACTATAGTGGAATAGTTTTGGTTTGGGTTGTGTAAGAGTTGTGTTTTTGAAAAACCTTTGGTGTGGTGTTGGTTGATCTACGAGTTCCTTATGCAACGATGGTTTTTGATCACTTTCTTCTTCTCCCTATAGTGCACAATGACACCAAAAATCTTCTTTGAAGTAGGGACTCCCTCATTTCTATCTTTTGTGTGACATTTCAGAGGGATTTACTCTTTTTTATCTATGTGGGATGGATGCTCTATCTTAATTAAAGATAAAATATTGGTTAATTAAAATTTAAGGCGGGAAGGGGAATGATTCGCATGATTTTATATATTTGAAATTAATGTTATATTGTGATTGTATATTCTAAATTCCTCACAAAAAATTGTGATCACTAGGGGATTATTTTGTGTTGGTTTAATATGTATTGTGGAGACATTATTGTTTGGTTGTTCTAACATCACTCTAAAATGGAAATTGGATAACCAATTATATTTGGACAATGAAATGGTTTCCTTGATATCATGGATTGTGTGATAACACCCCTAAAATAAAGAAGTGGAATGTGATAAAATCCCCTTTGTGAATATGTAAAATGGTCTTTTATGTTGTGTGTTGTGTAGATTCAGTGTGGTGTGGTGAGATGATGGTTGATTTGGTCGTGATTTTGGGGTGGTGAGGTGATTGTTTGTTTGTACATGCATTTAGGTAAGTGGGGTGATAGTTTGTTTGACCGTTCTTTTGGGGTTTCAAGATGATGGTTTGTTTGGCCAGTATTTGGGGTAGTGACGTGATGGTTTTTATGGCCACTTTTTTGGGGCGGTGAGGTGATGTTTTTTCTAGTAATTCATTTTGGGTGATGAGGTGATAATTTGTATGACCGTGTTGTGGGGTGGTAGCCTAGGTGGCTACGGGTATGATGAGATGTGACCGTGCTACGGGGATGATTAGGATGGGGGATGTTCATGGTAATAGGAGGGAATGAGTGTTATTTCCTTCATGTTCATGATACCATACTACTCTAGTTATGGTAGTGGATATGATTTGATGGCCTAGGTGTCTTTAGGTGATTTGATATGTGACTATGTTGTGGGGTGATGGCCCAGGTATCTGTGGGTGTGATAAGATGTGATCATTCTGCGGGGTGGTGATATATGTTGTTTAGAAGAGATGAGAGTTCCATGATTTATTATGATGGGGTGTGAGAGTGGTAAATTAGCGAGAAATTAGTGTGAGGTACCCCTTATCGATATGATTCCTATTATGTTACTATTATTCGATTACATTTTTTTATGTGAGGGAGACTTGGTGAGGTTGGGATAAATAGTATACCTGTGTAGGTTCTATTTGGTTCTGTTGTTTGTTCATGGGTGTATTAGTATGCTTCTTTCAGATGTGCTTGAGAGACTTTGTTTTTCATAATAAGTATACTTGTATGCTAACCCTATATATATAAACCTATTTTCAGGTTTCCCGGGGGAATTTATGGACTATTCCAGACATTACTGGCTTAGAAATTTTGATTGTTATTGTGTCTCCTCTTTAGCTTTTCTTTTGGGTATTTACTTTGTATAATTTTATCTATATCTGTTTTATTTATACAAGAATTGTGGGATGGGTTTGATTCTTTTTATATTATGTCATGGATTTTCTTGTAGATAATTCTTCTTATATTTGGATACTATATCATTATAGGGGGTAATGCTTCTCATTTTATGATATTCTTATACCTTCAGTGCTAGTCTCCAACCCAGGGCCTACTAGAGGTGGGACTCGGGGGTTATTATCTCTCTCCCATAATTTGCGGTATCTTTGGTGGGAGGGAGTCATGAAACTTTCTCTCATTAATCTATATGATATTTAGTTGGGTGTGTTCTCTTTAGAGTATCAGTTGGGTGTGTCCCCTCCCTTCAGATCATCATGGGTGAGTCCTCTTATTATGGTATGAGTTTTCCTTAGTCCGCTCATAGGAGGGTTAGTTCAAAATATAGTCATTCCATTGGGTATAATATCCCCCCAGCAGATTAGAGTAAGTATCCCTATGTGAGGCCCAAATTTGATCCTAATTTTCCATGAGTCACCCTAGGTGGGGTTCTTGGAATCATGTTACCA
This sequence comes from Viscum album, assembly GCA_963277665.1. Classification (NCBI taxonomy): domain Eukaryota; kingdom Viridiplantae; phylum Streptophyta; class Magnoliopsida; order Santalales; family Viscaceae; genus Viscum; species Viscum album. The sequence goes on along the minus strand of OY728141.1, from coordinate 1,425,698,497 downwards.
AAATATGTTGGTGTTGATCCCCTATCTAATAGGTTAATCAAGTAGGGTTTCCAGTGACCCATGATCCATTAGTATGATCTTATATCTTTATATCAAGATATTATGTGTTCTGGTGTGTACTTATATAAGTATAGGCCCGAAAATTAGGACCTCTCAGATCAGTTCCATCAATATTATCTAGACTCACAGAGTGAGTTCTCCTGGACGAGTGTTACCTTAAAAGATTTAGGTAGAATCCTAGTATGGTTTTGTGGTTGTGACCCTTTTGACTGAGTGTTTATATTCAGTATATCTTGGTGTTTTGTATTGTTGTACCTTGGCTCATATTCTAATTGATATATCTTCATGGTGCCAATATGACCCTCTATCTTGATGCTTTGTGTTTGGTTATTTAAGGGTGCCCTACTGAGTATGTTGTACTCACCCATGCATGGGCTCTACCCACACATGTCATGTCTTATGAAGACAACAGATAGTTTGTTGGTGTCTTGGGAGGACCAAGAGTAGATAAAGAATAGTTGAGACAAATGATCTATTTAGTTCTAAGAGTTTCATTTGAGAACATTACTCTCATTACTTTAGTAGGTCAGACTTTTTTCCAATTTTAGTTGGCTTGTTTTTGGAACCTCTTTATGCTTTCCCATACTTTCATTACACTCTGATGTGGGATATATGTTATGCATGTATTTTGCACTATTAGTTTCTTATCTTTCTATATTATACTGGTGTATGGAGATGTGTGTGTGTACAAATACTTTACGCTAAGGCCTCCCATGTGTGTGTTATGACTACTCGGTGCTATTCGCCAACCCTTAGCTTACTTTAGGTGATATTGGGTTGTCACAGTTAGATTATCACCATCCAAGAGATCCCCAGTGGGTCAAGTCATGATATAGTTGCATTATAGTAGTCTTTTCTACCTTAGGACTATAGTTTAGAGATAGTGTAATAGTGAGGATTAGTTTTGGAACTAGGTAAATAATGTTATTGTTTTTTGAGTTTGGATATCAGGCCAAGGATTCTAGTTTTGGTGTGATGGATGACATATTCATTTACCAAGACTCCAAAAACCTACTTTTTGACTTGATACATGTAGAAACTGGGTATATGGAAAACATCAGTACATGGATTATATAGGTATAAGTTATAGTTTCCATGCCCTTCTTAAGTCATCTCCCCAGATATTTTTCATTGATCGTGGTACATATTTTATCCTTTCAAGATGGTTCCACCAAAACAACTAGTGTGGTTTCTATAGTAGATTCAATAGTATAATTCAATGTATGATAAGGCCTCTATGAAGGGGCCTGATCATGAGGAGGTTTTTCTTCCATATGGACAATAGGTTGTTCTTTTGCCTATTTATTAGTGCACAGACCCACCTTCATTGGTTTAGGTCGATGCATCATGTCATACTGAGCTATGGATGGATCTGATGGTGCTAGATGATGATGAAACAGGGTTGAGCACAGATTATAATCTTCTAAGGTATGGATTACATGGGATCCCGGGTGAGCAGGAACCACTGATAGGAGGCATGCAATGCATGTCACGAAATAGTAGGTTGCGTCATTCAAGAATACCTAAAGGAAAAACCAGTACACCAAGACATAGGTGTTATTATGATTGTGATGAACATGGACATATCGTGCAGTATTTTCCTATTTTTTGAGCTACTGATAGGGAGACAGTCGATGGAATACCTATCCTGAGGCAGTGTTTAGAGTAGAGTGAACTGCATGGTAGATGAAATGGATGAGGAACTGAGAGAGCATTATGAGGTGGTTGGAACTTTGATCTTTTTCCACCACCACCAACCCCAAGTGGTCCATGCCAGGCTCACAGAGCTAGTATTTAGGGATGTGGGTAGCTCTAGGTGCTATAGGCTTATGAACCAAAGGCTCTGAGAGTGATTCACGTAATGATATGTTATTTTTCTACTTTATCTGTAGTATTTATATACATGGGTGTGAGAAAGTCTTTCCTTGAAACATCTCTAATGAGAATCCTAGAGATTTTGTTTGAGATTTTGGAATAGCCTTTGTAGTTGGAGATACCTACCAGAAGAGATTCAGCGATCACCCACTTATTTCGGGAGTGTGACCTAACTCTTGGAAGAGATTGTCACGACCCCCTCCCACCAAAGATGCCCCTCCTGAGCTGGCAATGGTGAAAGGGAGAAAATGACCCCCGAGTCCCGCCACCAGTAGGCCCCGGGTTGGCGACTAGCACCAAGGGTATGAGTTTTCACAAATATGGGAGGCATTACCCTTTTTATTATTTTGGATTGGGAAATAGGACAAGTCAACCAACAAAATGGGAAAAGAACAAGTGTATATAAATAAACCCAAACCAAGCCCACATGCATGTTTAAACAATTTTTATAACAAGGTACAAGTACAAGGAAGCTCAAAAGTATAATGCCAAAGAAAACAAGAGAACAACAACTGCAACAACTCCAACTGCCCGACTAGTAGGGTCCCGCACGGCCCTGGTAGTCCTCCTGAAAACCTGAAAGTAAACGTAGGGTGAGCATACAAGTATACTCAGTAGGGAAACCTAAATCTCTCGTGCAAAAGTGGGGAGACACTCTAAGGTCCCGTGATAAAACAGAAGAACCAGAAACAAACAAGGAAAAACTATCCACCCAGCCTCACTGGTCACACTCACCAAGTAACACAAACAAGTTTAGTATATATATAGAACAAAAGTATTGTGTACCCTGCACCATTTCCCACTTAATTAGATGCTGCTCTTCCTAACGGAAAACGTCTTGACGCTACCACACTCTTCCCACCCGCACACACCTGGGCCAAACCACGCATCCCACCCGCACACACCTGGGCCTCACAACCACGCATCTCACCCGCACACACATGGGCCACAACCACTAACCCGCCCACAGACACCTGGGCCTCATCCCGAAGGTTCTTGGGAACGGTAAGCCTGCCCGAAGAGTCTTGGGCTAAAGGTCGCCTCAAGCCATCACAGCCTCCGAGACCTACCCGAAGAGTCTTGGGTGTAAGGTCACCTCAAGCCATCATAGCCTATGGAAGAAGGAGCGGGAAGGAGCCAGTAACTAAGGGGGAACACCCTCTCCCATAAAATGGGAGTGTTCGGCACTAGGTGATTGACATGGGTGTGGTGCGACAATACACAAAGATACAATTATATATATACATATACCAAACACACAGCCCAACCTATGGCTTCTTAAAAAGAGGAACTGAGCATGTGCCTCGGCACTGCTACCACGAAGCATGCATTAACAACCAAACAATCATCCCCCAACCCCATTTAGGTTTTCATGTTTCATGCAATGGTTTAACAAATTATTACTACTGGGAAACTATCATCCAGACAAAACCTTTCACAAACATATCCCTGCCATCCACAACCAAGGGTAGGTAAAACGCAAGCAACCACATGCCATTTCATTTAAAAAAGATTATCACAACCATACAACATTCCATCATTCATTTATTTCAAAGTTCAACACATAAAACCCTTTTCACACAAAAAACATTTCCGCATTTGAAAACACCTTTTCACTTCAAAATACTTTTCATAATCAAAACACTTTTCATAAATAAAGGCATTTTCCACAACCAACCACTTCCCATTTCAACCCCATCATTTACAAAACATTTCACACCTCCACGTTTCCACCATCAACCATTCCAATAAGATCACCACCCAAACGTCGCAGCCCCGCTGCTCACCCAAACCACAACAGCCCACAAAACACCCCCAACACATGCCACGTAACCAAGCCAACACCCACATGTTCATTATTCCATTTTGGTTCAACCGGGGTGATCACACAAGGGTTCTAGATTTTCATTTAAAAAGTCAACTTTACGTGATTAACCAATTTTCACATTTCATGAAGTTTCCATCCATAAGAAAATACAGAAGGAGAGGGAAACATTTAATTGCGTAAGCAAAGTCCCCCAACGACTGTGATTTTCAGTTGGTAGAAGCTCATTCTATTTACAAATATAATATCACAGGATATAAAAAGTAAGGTAACAACAATCACTAACTTCCCAACCCCATTCTTTAACCAGTTATTATCTTTATTTAAAGGTTCAACCATTTCTCATGAGAACAAAAGGATACCCGCCACACATGATACACAAATTAGAGAGACAAAAGTGATATCCCTACCTCAAAAGGTCCCGATCACGTCGCTTCCGACGACGTCCTTCGGTGTCCTCCGCCTTCGCCAAACCCGAAAAACGCCTCCTAGGATGGAAGCTGGAGAAGGAAGGCCGGAAGGAAAGGTGACAAGTCCGGGCTTAGAAGCTTCGTCTCGTCGCTACGATCCTGTGGCCGCTGACGGATCGTAATTCGGAGCTCGGAAAAAGAAGTTAGAGGAGGAATACTTCTCGATTGTCCAAGAGCGTCGTCGTGCGAAGAAGAAACGATTGGTCTGGAAATAATCCGAGACCCTTTCTTATATAGGCAACGAATAGGTAAAACAGTATGCAGCATGTATTGATGAATACACGGTGTGACCGTACACCCGTTACGCGTTTTGACTGGTCAACACACGACACGCCACGCGGTTTCCACGTGTTTTAATAATAAGACGTTAATTTTATTAATATGTGTGTTTCGTTGACCCGAGACATAACTCATAAAAAGGTATCCATCACTGGTCTTAAAATGACCGTCTTAATTACAGGATTACACTGCCGCTGACAGTTCATCATTCCGACACCATATGAAGAAGTTACGGTCAAATTAAGATTATATAACCCAAAAAAAACATTATTATTATATTATTTAATTTAATTTAACACTTATTTTCTTTCCACCTCAAATAAGAACCCACGCTCAACATGTCTTAAAGTGAAGCGCATAAACCCCCATGATTGACTCCACTTTTATATTATCATTATTATCATTTAATCATTATTATATTTTAAAATTTTCTCTCTCCAATCACAATTATATTTATGCCCCTTTATTTCCCCTCACGCCCAGCACATCATAAGATTTCAATTTTTTTCATTTCACCTTATTTCCAAAATTATTATCATAATAATAATTAATACTACACCAAAAGTGGCGCCTCCCTTCCTAATTTCATGCCCAACATGCCCCAACCTTCATTCCTTTATGGTTTTTATTATTTTCTTTATTATTCCACCACTTTGTAATCTCTCTCCAATATCACTTCAATACCATTATTAATAAAATTAATATTAATAATACCCATCATTAATGTTCAAATTTAGTCCCATTAAATTATATTACCATAATTATTCTTATATTAAACTAAAACCATTCCATGTGACTCAAAACCATTTCATTTAATTGAATTAAGTGACAAAACGAAATTAATATAACTTACATATTCAACCCCTTTTTAATACATTTAATTTCATTAATCTCTCGCACATAGTTTTACGTCATCATTGTTATTACTCTTTTTCAATAATAATAATAATAATTCATTATTTCATTTTATTAACTCATAGCCATTATTATTTTTAATAACAATAATATTTATGCTCATCGCATTGACTACATTAAACCACCGCGTTGGATATCTGAATCCAACCATGCCACATCAATGTCGCGTAACATACGACAATTTAATTATTCAATTATATTTCTTTTATTTCACATTGATTAAACTAAAACCATTTTAATTTAATTAACACCGAATATTTTCAATCCATCATAATAATAATAACACTTACGCTACGCATCTTCATTTATTTACTTGCAATAAATATCATAACTCATTTTATTAATTTCTCATTAATATTATGAATAATATTAATAACGCAACACCTATTATTATTATTCTAATTTAATTCCAACAATTTCTCAATTAATATTAAAATAAACGCCTTATTTTTTTTAAATTCTTATTTAGAATTAAAACCCCTTTTAATTTAATTAATCACACACTTTATATCACCATCTTTATTATTTAATATAATAAACTGACAAAACATCTTTTAATTTTTTTTTAAAAAATCTTCTTCGTTTTTGTCATTAATAATTATCATTGTTACGCGCGTCATGTTGACCACATCGATTTCAACAAAGGAATGGACCGGAGGGGTCTGGTCCATTACATCAGATACCTCTCAAAACATTCTCGTCCTCGAGAATTAAAACCAACCCATAAAAGGGGGAAAGGTCCGAACAACCACCCCTTAAGATACCTCTCAGGCCTCTTGTCATAACAAGAAACAACCGACAACCCTAATTATGTGAGTTAGGAATTCCCTCTCCTATGTCGAGATATTATCCGCTTTAGGCGGCACTGACTCTCCTGCACGGGTTTAATAGCATCCGCATTAATGCGTCTCAATTAAGGACTGAGCCTTCCCACTTCCATATATTAGGATTTTCCAACTTACACTTCACCCAACAACGTACAACCCACACACTGCCCGGACACATGGCTTGAGGAATTCCTTCTCCCATGTCGAGATATTATCCGCTTTAGGCGGCACTGACTCGCCTGCACGGGTTAAATCGCATCCACATTAATGCGTCTCGATTAGGGATTAGGTCTTCCCCTCCCCACATGATAGGGCTCTTCACGTACATTTAAAGAAAAACGGGAAACAACATAGCATTAAAAACTCACAAAAACAAGGTCCAGGCCCAGAGAACGAGAAAAAGTGTTCCAAAAAAGGAGTGTGATGATCTTGAATTTAAACAAAACATAAAAGAGAACATTTAAGTAAAACATGAAACATCTCTCTCGATCTTTCGCCTTGCTGGGGTTGCCACTTCTGTTGCGTGAAATTGTCCGCGTCCTACACCTCTGCATTTCTGTTAACGTCCAAGTGCCATAGATGTACGGTAAACAAGGATCGCCTAAGCCCAAGTAGTAAGGAAAAAATCAAAGTTTTAATTATCATTTTATTTCAATTTCTTTCCCAGAACACCCAAATCAAGTAAAACACAAACATGATGATGCATGTACCTTCCCTAGGGTCTCTACCCTGCAATCAATATAGTCTCACTTGGTCGTTTGGTAGGCTCAGAGTCCTTGCATCGGATCACGGGGGGCCCTAAAATCTCGTGTCCTAGCCGGTCTTCCCTAGCCTATGTCACGCACCAAGATTAACAAATACTATTGCCCTACCATCCCATGCAATCCTCACTATGCCTAACTCCAGACTCCATCCTATCTCTCAACCATCAGCCTCTGATACCATTCTGTCACGACCCCCTCCCACCAAAGATTCCCCTCCTGAGCTGGCAATGGTGAAAGGGAGATAATGACCCCCGAGTCCCGCCTCCTGTAGGCCCCGGGTTGGCGACTAGCACCAAGGGTATGAGTTTTCACAAATATGGGAGGCATTACCCTTTTTATTATTTTGGATCGGGAAATAGGACAAGTCAACCACCAAAAAGGGAAAAGAACAAGTGTATATAAATAAACCCAAACCAAGCCCACATGCATGTTTAAACAATTTTTATAACAAGGTACAAGTACAAGGAAGCTCAAAAGTACAATGCCAAAGAAAACAAGAGAACAACAACTGCAACAACTCCAACTGCCCGACTAGTAGGGTCCCACACGGCCCTGGTAGTCCTCCTGAAAACCTGAAAGTAAACGTAGGGTGAGTATACAAGTATACTCAGTAGGGAAACCTAAAGCTCTCATGAACAAGTGGGGAGACACTCTAAGGTCCCGTGAGAAAACAGAAGAACCAGAAACTAAAAAGGAAATACTATCCACCCAGCCTCACTGGTCACACTCACCATGTAACACAAACAAGTTTAGTATATATATAGAACAAAAGTATTGGGTACCCCGCACCATTTCCCACTTAATTAGATGCTGCTCTTCCTAACGGCAAACGTCCTGACGCTACCACACTCTTCCCGCCCGCACACACCTGGGCCAAACCACGCATCCCGCCCGCACACACCTGGGCCTCACAACCACACATCTCGCCCGCACACACCTGGGCCACAACCACTAACCCGCTCGCAGACACCTGGGCCTCATCCCGAAGGTTCTTGGGAACGGTAAGCCTGCCCGAAGAGTCTTGGGCTAAAGGTCGCCTCAAGCCATCACAGCCTCCGAGACCTACCCGAAGAGTCTTGGGTGTAAGGTCACCTCAAGCCATCATAGCCTATGGAAGAAGGAGCAGGAAGGAGCTAGTAACTAAGGGGGAACACCCTCTCCCATAAAATGGGAGTGTTCGGCACTAGGTGCTTGACATGGGTGTGGTGCGACAAAACACAAAGATACAATTATATATATACATATACCAAACACACAGCCCAACCTATGGCTTCATAAAAAGAGGAACTGAGCATGTGCCTCGGCACTGCTACCACGAAGCATGCATCAACAACCAAACAATCATCCCCCAACCCCATTTAGGTTTTCATGTTTCATGCAATGGTTTAACAAATTATTACTACTGGGAAACTATCATCCAGACAAAACCTTTCACAAACGTATCCCTGCCATCCACAACCAAGGTTAGGTAAAACGCAAGAAACCACATTCCATTTCATTTACAAAAGATTATCACAACCATACAACATTCCATCATTCATTTATTTCAAAGTTCCACACATAAAACCCTTTCCACACACAAAACATTTCTGCATTTGAAAACACCTTTTTACTTCAAAATACTTTTCATAATCAAAACAATTTTCATAAATAAAGGCATTTTCCACAACCAACCACTTCCCATTTCAACCCCATCGTTTACAAAACATTTCACACCTCCACGTTTCCACCATCAACCATTCCAATAAGATCACCACCCAAATGTCGCAGCCCCGCTGCTCACCCAAACCACAACAGCCCACAAAACACCCCCAACACATGCCATGTAACCAAGCCAATACCCACATGTTCATTATTCCATTTCGGTTCAACCGGGGTGATCACACAAGGGTTCTAGATTTTCATTTAAAAAGTCAACTTTACGTGATTAACCAATTTCCACATTTCATGAAGTTTCCATCCATAAGAAAATATAGAAGGAGAGGGAAACATTTAATTGCGTAAGAAAAGGCCCCCAACGACTGTGATTTTCAGTAGGTAGAAGCTCATTCAATTCACAAATATAATATCACAGGATATAAAAAGTAAGGTAACAACAATCACTAACTTCCCAACCACATTCTTTAACCAGTTATTATCTTTATTTAAAGGTTCAACCATTTCTCATGAGAACAAAAGTATACCCGCCACACATGATACACAAATTAGAGAGACAAAGGTGAGATCCCTACCTCAAAAGGTCCCGATCACGTCGCTTCCGACGACGTCCTTCGGTGCCCTCCGCCTTCGCCAAACCCGACAAACGCCTCCTAGGATGGAAGCTGGAGAAGGAAGGCCGGAAGGAAAGCAGACAAGTCTGGGCTTAGAAGCTTCGTCTTGTCGCTACGATCCTGTGGCCGCTGACGGATCGTAATTCGGAGCTCGGACAAAGAAGTTAGAGGAGGAATACTTCTCGATCGTCCAAGAGCATCGTCATGCGAAGAAGAAACGATTGGTCTGGAAATAATCCGCGACCCTTTATTATATAGGAAATAAATAGGTAAAATAGTATGCAGCATGTATTGATGAATACACGGTGTGACCGTACACCCGTTATGCGTTTTGACTGGTCAACACACGACACGTCACGCGGTTTCCACGCGTTTTAATAATAAGACGTTAATTTTATTAATATGTGTGTTTCGTTGACCCGAGACATAACTCATAAAAAGGTATCCATCACTGGTCTTAAAATGACCGTCTTAATTACAGGATTACACTGCCACTAATGGTTCGTCATTCCGACACCATATGAAGAAGTTACGGTCAAATTAAGATTATATAACCCAAAACAAAAACATTATTATTATATTATTTAATTTAATTTAACACTTATTTTCTTTCCACCTCAAATAAGAACCCACGCTCAACATGTCTTAAAGTGAAGTGCATAAGCCCCCATGATTGACTCCACTTTTATATTATCATTATTATCATTTAATCATTATTATATTTTAAAAATTTCTCTCTCCAATCACAATTATATTTATGCCCCTTTATTTCCCCTCACGCCCAGCACATCATAAGATTTCAATTTTTTTCATTTCACCTTATTTCCAAAATTATTATCATAATAATAATTAATACTACACCAAAAGTGGCGCCTCCCTTTCTAATTCCATGCCCAACATCCCCCAACCTTCATTCCTTTATGGTTTTTATTATTTTCTTTATTATTCCATCACTTTGTAATCTCTCTCCAATCTCACTTCAATACCATTATTAATAAAATTAATATTAATAATACCCATCATTAATGTTCAAATTTAGTCCCATTAAATTATATTACCATAATTATTATTATATTAAACTAAAACCATTCCATGTGACTCAAAACCATTTCATTTAATTGAATTAAATGACAAAACGAAATTAATATAACTTACATATTCAACCCCTTTTTAATACATTTAATTTCATTAATCTCTCGCACATAGTTTTACGTCATCATTGTTATTACTCTTTTTCAATAATATTAATAACAATTTATTATTTCATTTTATTAACTCATCGCCATTATTATTTTAAATAACAATAATATTTATGCTCATCGCATTGACTACATTAAACCACCGCGTTGGATATCTGAATCCAACCATGCCACATCAATGTCGCGTAACATACGTCAATTTAATTATTCAATTATATTTCTTTTATTTCACATTGATTAAACTAAAACCATTTTAATTTAATTAACACCAACGCATCTTCATTTATTTACTTGCAATAAATATCATAACTCATTTTATTAATTTCTCATTAATATTATGAATAATATTAATAACGCAACACCTATTATTATTATTCTAATTTAATTCCAACAATTTCTCAATTAATATTAAACTAAACACCTTATTTTTTTTAAATTCTTATTTAGAATTAAAACCCCTTTTAATTTAATTAATCACGCACTTTATATCACCATCTTTATTATTTAATATAATAAACTGACAAAACATCTTTTAATTTTTTTTTAAAAATCTTCTTCGTTTTTATCATTAATAATTATCATTGTTACGCGCGCCGTGTTGACCACATCGATTTCAACAAAGGAATGGACCGGAGGGGTCCGGTCCATTACAGAGATAGTTTCTTATGGGACCCTTTTATAGCCATGATGAGATGTTATGATGTTATTCTATGTATGGAATGTCTATCTATAGTCCATGAACATATTGAATGCTTTAGGTGGAGGATGTAGTGTGTCTGCGTTGATGGGATGAGGTTTTCCTTCATTAGAGAGAAGGAAGTCCAGAAAGAGTAGAATGTGCCTATGCATAGTAGAATATAGCATATTACTAATCATTTTTCTAGTATTACCCTTCAAACTGTGGATGTTGAGAGATTTCAATTTCTTGTAGTGGAAGTGGAGTATGAATACATCTTTCCAGAGTACGTTCCAGAGTTAAATCCCTACCGAGAGATCAAATTCTACATATACTTATACCTAGGGATGAACCCAATATATAAACCATCATATCAGATGGTTCCTATAGAGCTTCATGTGCTGAAGGTGTAGGAATAGGATTTTCAGAGGAAGGGCTTTGTTAAACCTATTGTGTCACCCTAGGCAGTCCTAGTTTTGTTTGTCACGAAGTAAGATAGAAGTTTAAAGCTATGTGTGGATTATCATTTCTTGAATCAAGTGATTATAAAGAATAAGTATCCACTAACAATGATCGATGATATATTTGACCAACTAAAAGGGGTGAGATAATTCTCAAAGATTAGCCTCAGGTTGGGTTATCACCAGCTCCAATTTTGTGAGGTAGATATACTAAAGATGGAATTATGATGTCATTATGGCCACTATGAGTACTTGGTGATAATATCCTAGTGTACTCAGCATCCTAGGAGAAGCACACAAGACACCTAAGGATGGTTCTGGATGTACTCTATGAGAAGCAGCTTTATGGGAAACTCTTGAAGTGTCAGTTTTGGATTTGAGAAGTCCACTTTCTAGATCATGTCATCTAAAAAGAAGAAGCAATAGTAGACCCATAAAAAGTTGAGGTAGTGCTATCTTGGGAGCCAACCAAGAGTCAGACTAAGGTACAAAGTTTTATTATGTTGGAGGGATACTGTTGAAGTTTCATACCCTATTTATAGAGAGTTTTTTCATCTGTGACATCTTTGAATCGAAAGGGTATCTTTTCACGTGGATAGAAAGGTGCCAAAATACTTTTCAGGAGTTGCGGTAGAGGTTGATGATCACCCCAATCTTGAAACTACTAGAGGAGAGTGTTGAGTACGTGGTGTTTTAAAATTCCTCTAGAACTATGCTTGGATGTGTTCTAATGTTGAGGTAGGTAGTACACTACGGGAAAAATGGGTATTTGCGACGGGTTATTTGCGGCAGGGATAAATCTCGTCGCAAATAGCCCCGTTAAAAACTTATTTGTGACGGGGGTATTTTCCCGTCGCAAATAAGTAGCCTTTTGCGACGGGATTGCTGTCCCCGTCGCAAAAGAACTGGCGCGTTTGCGCGCCAAATCGCGGGAAACATATTTGCGACGGGCGGTTATTGCCCGTCGCAAATAACCGGCGGCGGTAAAAGGTATTTGCGACGGGCATATTCCCTCGTCGCAAATAGTATGTCGGCAGGTGGTTATTTGCAACGGGTCCCGTCGCAAATAACTATTTAACTGTTGACCGTATTAAATGATGGCTAAGGTATTTGCGACGGGCACCGTCGCAAATAATATTATTTGCGACGGGTAGCCCGTCGCAAATGGACCCGCCGCAAATAATCTAACCTATAAATACCCACATCCGTTTTTTTCAATTCATTCTCAAACTCCATCTTCTTCTTCTCTCAAAATTCTAGTTCTAGAATTGAGCATTTCTCAAGTTTAATTTATTTCTTCGGAGTTGATTTTGAAGTTTTCAAGAACGGTCAGAGATCAACCTCAGATCAAGTTTCAAGGTATTTATATTCATTTTAATTTAATATTTATTTTAAATTTTTTATTAGTTTCAATTATTCTTAATTAGTTGTAATTTAATTATGTTTACATTGTTTTGTTACTTAATAAATTTAAATTATTAGTATTGTTCATAGTTAATGGTAATTTGGAATAATTAGTAATAATTTTTAATAATTAAGAATAAATATTAATAATTAGTAATAAATACCAATAATTAGGAATAATAACATTATTACATTATTATTATATTTTATTATTAATATTAAAATAATATAATTTTTTATATTATTTATACAATTCTCTTTTCATCTGTGTGTTTTCTGTCTCCATATGTATTATTTGTATGTGGAGAAAGAAAACACACAGATGAAAGAAGAAATGTATATAATATAGAAAATTATATTATTTTAATATTAATAATAAAATATACTAATAATTTAATAATGTTATTATTCCTAATTATTGGTAATTATTCATATAATTACTAATAATTAGTAATAATTACCAATAATTAGGAATAATTACCAATAATTAGGAATAATTACCAATAATTAGGAATAATTATCAATAATTAGTAATAATTACCAATAATTGCCAATAATTAGGAATAATTACCTCTAATTACCAATAATTACCGATAATTACCGATAATTAGTAATAATTAGTAATAATTAGGAACAATTTGTAATAATTACCAATAATTAGTAATAATTACCATTAATTACCCATAATTACCGATAATTACCAATAATTAGAAATAATTACCAATAATTAGGAATAATTAACAATAATTAGGAATAATTACCAATAATTAGGAATAATTACCACTAATTACCAATAATTAGTAATAATTACCAATAATTAGTAATAATTGGTAATAATTAGTAATAATTACCAATAATTAGTAATACTTAACAATAATTAGTAATAATTACTAATAATTAGGAATAATTACCAATAATTACCAATAATTACCGGTAAATAGTAATAAATAGTAATAATTAGTAATAATTAGGAATAATTACCAATAATTAGTAATAATTAGTAATAATTAATAATAATTAGTAATAATTAGTAATAATTAGTAATAATTAGTAATAATTACCAATAATTAGTAATAATTAGTAATAATTAGTAATAATTGCCAATAATTAGTAATAATTACCAATAATTAGTAATAATTAGTAATAATTAATAATAATTACCAATAATTAGTATTAATTACCAATAATTAGTAATAATTACCAATAATTAGTAATAATTAGTAATAATTACGAATAATTAGTAATAATTACCAATAATTAGTAATAATTAGTAATAATTATTAATAATTAGTAATAATTAACATTAATTAGTAATAATTACCAATAATTAGTAATAATTACCAATAATTAGTAATAATTACCAATAATTACCAATAATTAGTAATAATTAATAATAATTAATAATAATTACCAATAATTAGCAATAATTACAGATAATTACCAATAATTAGTAATAATTATTACTAATTACCAATAATTAGTAATAATTAGTAATAATTAGTAATAATTACCATTAATTAGTAATAATTACCATTAATTAGTAATAATTAGTAATAATTAGTAATAATTACTAATAATTAGTAATAATTACCAATAATTAGTAATATTTACGAATAATTAGTAATAATTAGTAATAAATAGTAATAATTAGTAATAAATAGTAATAATTAATAATAATTAATATTAATTAGTAATAATTAACAATAATAAGTAATAATTAACAATAATTAGTAATAATTAACAATAATTAGTAATAATTAACAATAATTAGTAATAATTAACAATAATTAGTAATAATTACCAATAATTAGTAATAATTACCAATAATTAGTAATAATTACCAATAATTAGTAACAATTAGTATTAATTAGTAATAATTAATATTAATTAGTAATAATTAACAATAATTAGTAATAATTAACGATAATTAGTAACAATTACCAATAATTAGTAATAATTACCAATAATTAGTAATAATTACAAATAATTAGTAATAATTAACAATAATTAGTAATAATTAGTAATAATTAGTAATAATTAGTAATAATTAGTAATAATTACCAATAATTAGTAATAATTACCGATAATTACCAATAATTAGAAATAATTACCAATAATTAGTAATAATTAGTAATAATTACCAATAATTAGTAATAATTACCAATAATTACCAATAATTAGAAATAATTACCAATAATTTGTAATAATTACCAATAATTAGTAATAATTAGTAATAATTAGTAATAATTAACAATAAATAGTAATAATTAGTAATAATTAATATTAAAATAGTAATAATTAACAATAATTAGTAATAATTAACAATAATTAGTAATAATTAACAATAATTAGTAATAATTAAGAATAATTAGTAATAATTAACAATAATTAGTAATAATTACCAATAATTAGTAATAATTACCAATAATTATTAAGAATTACCAATAATTAGTAACAATTAATATTAATTAGTAATAATTAACAATAATTAGTAATAATTAACAATAATTAGTAATAATTACCAATAATTAGTAATAAGTACCAATAATTAGTAATAATTACAAATAATTAGTAACAATTACTAATAATTAGTAATAATTAGTAATAATTACCAATAATTAGTAATAATTAGTAATAATTACCAATAATTTGTAATAATTAGTAATAATTACCAATAATTAGTAATAATTAGTAATAATTACCAATAATTAGTAATAATTACCAATAATTACCAATAATTAGTAATAATTACAAATAATTAGTAATAATTAGTAATAATTACCAATAATTAGTAATAATTACCAATAATTAGTAATAATTACCAATAATTAGTAATAATTAACAATAATTACTAATAATTACCAATAATTAGGAATAATTACCAATAATTACCAATAATTACCAATAATTAGTAATAATTACCAATAATTAGGAATAATTTCCAATAATTACCAATAATTAGTAATAATTACCAATAATTATTAATAATTAACAATAATCCGTCGTGTATGATGTAAACTCTATAATTATCATAGCTTGAGTGTTTTTTCTAACAAATTATTCAAAACCAGTAATGATTTTATATTTTATAGAAAAATATGGAACATCGAGGTCATCAACAATCATTATTAGGTGACCGCATATGGATAAATCAACATAGAAATCCAAATGGTTCTGGTTTAAATCCAGTATATGTAGAGGGTGTTGATACTTTTTTATCATTTGCGGCATCAAATCCAGAATTTGTTTCAGAAGGAAAAATAAAATGCCCTTGCAGAAAATGTGCATTAAGAACGTTTGACACGTTTGAAAAAGTGGGGGAACATCTCTTGCGTTTTGGTTTTCAACCAGATTATGTTTTTTGGTATCAACACGGTGAACGCAGTTCCAGAGCAGGTGATACCAACTTGATTACGGATCCATCCCGATTTCAAGATTTAGTACATGATGTTGCAGGTTCATCTGTTCAACATACAGAAACTCTAGGTGATATAGCTTCAAATCCTGAGTTGGCACCGTCTGAATTTTATGAGTTGTTGAGGTCTGCTGAGGATACATTATATCCTGGCTGCAAGATGAGCAAATTAGAAGCAGTTGCAAAATTAATGGCTATCAAATCAGATAACGGAATGTCAAACACATGTTTTGACTAGATATTTTCTTTGCTTAAAACACTTTTACCCGAAGGAAATGTTTTTCCTGCAAATTACTATGAGAGTAAGTGGCTAGTTCGAAATTTGGGACTTACTTGTTAGAAGATTCATGCATGTTTAAATGACTGCATTTTATATTTTGGGGAAAATGAGTCGTTGGATAGTTGTCCCACATGTGGGCAACAGAGATATAAAGAAGGACAACGCGAAAAGTCTGGTTTGATTCCTGTAAAACAGTTGAGATATTTTCGGCTTACATCCAGACTTCAGCGTTTATTCATGTCTAAGAATACAACGACAATGATGTCATGGCATAAAGAGAATATTTCAACCGATAAAAGCTTGAATCATCCAGCCGATGGTGATTCATGGAAACATTTTGATAGATTGCATCCATCCTTTGCTTTAGAAGCTATAAATGTTTGACTGGGCCTTTCCACTGATGGTTTCTGTCCGTTTGGATCTTATGGTAGTCAATATTCATGTTGGCCTATTTTTTAAATCCGTACAATTTACCTCTATGGATGTTGATGAAGGATCCATATATCTTTTTGACTTTACTAATTCCAGGACATCCGAAGAAAAATATTGATGTTTATTTGAAACCATTGATTGATGAATTAAATTTATTGTGGAGTACTGGTGTCAGTACATATGATGTTGCAACGAAACAGAATTTCATACTAAGAGCAGCATTGATGTGGACAATTAGTGACTTCCCGGCTTATGGGATGTTATCTGGCTGGAGTACACATGGTCAGAAATCATGTCCTTACTGTATGGGAGAGAACAAAGCATTTATGCTCATTCATGGAAAGAAACCTTGTTATTTTGACTGTCATCGAAAATTTCTTCCAGCTGATCATCCTTTTCATAGAAACAGATCTCATTTCAGAAAAGGAACAGTTGAAAGGGATGGATCTCCAAAAATGTTATCAGGTTCGGAGTTAAAATCAGTTGTATTTTCATTACCTCCCATCACTTTTGGTCTCACAATAAACCAACAGAAAATTTCTGGTTTTGGGAAAGAACACAATTGGATTAAACATAGCATATTTTGGGATTTGCCATATTGGTCTGATTTGTTGGTCCGACACATGTTAGATGTCATGCATATTGAGAAGAATTATTTTGATAATTTGTTTCATATAGTTTTGGATACGCCAGGAAAGAGAAAAGACAATGTAAATGCACGTTTAGATCTTGCCCAAATTTGCAGGCGTTCAGAATTGGAACTGTTTGAGAATGTTAGAACAGAAAGGTTACTGAAACCAAAACCAGCTTATACACTATCTAAAGAAAACCGTTTATTATTTTTTCAGTGGATTGCAGATTTGAGACTTCCAGATGTCTGTGCTTCCAATTTGTGTAGATTTGTAAAGAATGGTCATATTACTGGATTAAAAAGTCATGATTTTCATGTTACAATGGAATGACTTCTACCCATTAGATTAAGAGGTCTGTTGAATTCTGTGATTTGGGATTCCATAACAGACATGTCTCATTTTTTTTGGGAAATTTGTGCAGCTACAGCAGATTATGATGCTCTAGGCAAACTTGAAAAAGATGTTGTTGTAATTATATGTAAACTGGAAAAAATATTTCAGCCGTCTTTCTTCGACTCAACGGAACATTTGATGTTACATTTGTCATATGAAGCCAAATGTGGAGGTCCAGTACAGTTTCGATGGATGTACCCATTTGAAAGATGCATGCAAAAATTGAAAAGAAAAGTACGTAACAAAGCATCTATTGAAGGATCTATTGAAGAAGCTTATTTGCAAGAGGAAATATCTTTTTTCCGCTCCCATTATTTTGAATCTGAGTATCCTTCAAAACACAACCGAATGGGACGGAACGAGAGGAATATTGATGAAATCAATAATCAATTATTTGTTTTCAACCAGCCAGAGATTGGTTTTGGTGGAGTTTGTGAACGCTGGCTTTCAGATGATGAACATCATAGAGCTCATACATATGTTCTGCTCAACTGTGAAGAGATGACATCAGTTATACTGTAAGTGTTTATATCACTTATTCTATCATTTATGTTATAGTAAATAACTTTGGTTTTTATAGGTTGTATGATAATCATATCAAGAAACAAATTCCACAAATTACAGCAGCTGCTCTCAAAGAATGTCAACTGAAAAATTTCTCTCAGTGGTTTCAAAAACTGGTAACATAATTTCTTTATCTTTTAGAAACTCATTCAATGTATAGTTTACTATATTGATAATTATTTCACAAATTTTCAGGTGTCTCAACATGCTGCTAAAATTGACAAACGACTGTGCGTATTGAGTAACCCACCTTCCAAACTTGTTAAAACTTATAATGCATATGTGGTGAATGGATTTAGATTTCACACACATGCATATGGGGAATCAAAAAAAAAACAATGAACAGTGGAGTTAGATTGAGAGGATCTCATCATCGAGAAAATGAAGTTGACTTTTATGGCATACTTGATGAAATCATTGAACTCTGTTATCTTGAACAACATTACATAACCATGTTCAAATGTAGGTGGTTGGATACAGAGAGAGGCGTGTGTGTTCATCCGACTCATGGAATCATCGATATTAAATGTAAAAGTGTTCTCATAGTAAATGAACCATTCTTATTGGCTCAACAGGCACATCAAGTTTATTACGCAAAGTACTGTGCTACATCAAGAGACTTGACTGATTGGTGGAGTGTAATACAAATCAAAATTCGAGACAATCAGTTTAGTCAAAGTGAATGTGCTTTCACTGATGTGAAAATAATTGAAGTTTTTTAAGAGATTACTCAAAATCAATCTTTTTTACAAAGAGACATGAGTATCGATGACGACACCCCACATTTAAGAGTCGGTGATGACGATTATGTTAATGATGTCACATATGAATTTGAAATGGTAAGAGATGAAGCAACTGTAACTCGAATGGATATCGATGATGTTGATGAGGAATATGAAGATGACATTGACATATATGAAGATGATGATGAAGATGAACACTGATAGAATTACATGGTATTTATATACAATCATAATATGTATATATGTATATATAATAGTAATTATCAATTATTTGCTAACAACATTAACATTTTCTATTTCATATGGACGACACCACATTTCATGAGTTGGCGGATGCTGACCTGTCTTTCGATGCGGATGAGTTGCTGGCAGATGACCCTCAGCTTGCAGGCGCTCCAAGGAGTACGCGGAGGGGGCGTGGTCTTGCACGATTGATGATTCCTAACCCCGTCACCGAGCGACGTCCACGTCTTGGGTTTGATCCACGCACACGGAGGTGTGATAACCTGTGGATTTGACTAAGATTTCATTAATCTATTCACATAATAAATGTTTATTATTTTTACAGTTTTCCGCATATAGCAGTCGGACAGGGCAGTTCTATTTTGCACAACTATTTCTCTCAGTCGTGGACCACATGGGAGCAGATCCCCATTGATGTGCAGCAGGCCATGTTCGGCCATTGGTTGGTACGTATGTAAATAAATAATTTTTATTTTGAAAATTATTTCATTTCTAACTTGAAATTTTGATTTATTTGTAGGGTTTATGGTATCTGATCGAGGATACCATGCGTGACGCCATCCACGAGGCATGGGAGGTGGCCATGCGTGATCGCCTTCGTCAGTTTTTGCACAATTTAAGAAAAGCTGCCATGAAGAAAGTAGAAGTGTCAGATTTTGACGAGTCATGTAGAGCACACCGACCAGAGTACATTTAATCCCAAGTATGGGATGGATTATGTGCGCACTGGTTGAGTGGTGCCTTTCAAAGGAGATCATCGGTGGGGAGGCAGAATCGGGGGAGACAGGAGGTGACTCATCGAGCTAGGAGTCGTTCTTTAATTACTCATAGACAGCATCTGGTACGTACATTATTTATAAATATTTTATATAACTATAAATATTAACAGTTTATTTTTTATTCTTATAGGCTGTCGAGCACCCCGATATTACGGAGTACGACGTATATCAGAGGATGTATAGTGATCCTGCTACTGGGGAGCTCAGAGGTGATCGTCAGCATCACATCGTGGTTAGTATTATTTGTTTTCAAGTTTAAAAATTAACTGCATATAATATATTCATAATTTTAATTTTAAATTGCAACTACAGGAGTCATATGAGGCAGCAGCGTCACAGGCCCGGCCTGAGAGTCAGGCCGAGTCATCAGATCAGACCACTGGCCGTCAGTTTGATGAGGCGGCATGGATGCAGGCCACCCAGTATGCCTTCGAGAAGGGCCGGGTAGTTGGTATCAGCTCTCGACTGACTCCCGGAGATTATTATGGCAGTGCTGCGATGTCGGCGTCCAGCTCGAGAGGAGCTCGTGCATCTTCTTCTGCTATACAGTATGAGGATCAGTTGCGATCTCAGACTACACTGATAGAGAGTCTCTGACAGGAGCAGGAGCAGATGCGTCAGCAGCATGATGAGGAGCATCGACGCCAGCAGCAGCTGTACGAGGAGCAGACGAGTCGGTGGCAGCAGCAGCATCAGGAGCAGATGGAGTACATGCGCTGACTCACTCATGCTTTAGGGATGGAGTTTCCTCCACCACCATCTGTAGATTCCCCCCTCCCCCCTCCCCCTACTTCAGATTAGAGTTTGTTTTTATGATATAGAATTTGTGAAATCAAAATATGATTTTTTTTCTATTCGTAGTTTCTGTCTCATTATAAAATATTAATAATATTATATTTTTAAATAACAATATTAATATGAATAATAATATTATTTATATTTTATAATATTAAATTATATATATATATTAAAATTTTATAATATTATAATTTAATTATTTTTTTTGTAAGACTTAAATTATTTTAATATTTGAATGTAAAATAATTCTATTATTTTTATATTAATTAAAATAACTTATTCATATTTTTTTATTTATGAATTATAATTCTAATATTATTATATTAATTAAAACATTTATTAATATTCTATTATTTTTTATTTTTGAATTATAATTCTATTATTATTATATTAATTAAAATAATTTATTAATAATTTATTATTTTTATTTGTGAATTATAATTATATTATTATATTAATTAAAATCATTTATTAATATTTTATTATTTTTTATTTTTGAATTATAATTGGATTATTATTATATTAATTAATGTAATTTATTAATAATTTATTTATTTATTATTTTTATAGTATTTGCGACGGGATACTATGCCCGTCACAAATAGTATTATTATTATATGCATTAAAATAATTTATTAATAGTTTTTTAATTTTTTTTTAAATAGTTTTTGCGACGGGACCCGTCGCAAAAACTATTTGCGGCGGGCTCGTCGCAACAGGTATTTGCGACGGGGCCCGTCGCAACAGGTATTTGCGACGGGGCCCGTCACAACAGGTATTTGCGACGGGGCCCATCGTAACAGGTATTTGCGACGGGGCCCGTTGCAATTACTATTTGAAAAGTTTTTTACAAATATATGGAGTACTATTTGCGACGGGGAGAATCCCCGTCGCAAAAAAAGGATTTAGCGACGGGCCCGTCGCAAATAATTGTTGTTGCGACACCGTTTTCAGCAACGGGCCATTTGCGACGGGCCCCCGTCGCAAAAATCCATTTGCGACGGGATCCTATCGCAAATGACCCTTCGCAAATACCTTTTTTTCTATTAGTGGTAATTACCTATGGGTTCTAGTAGTTGATACCATATTTGAATAACTACGTGACCGATGATCTAGAGCTAGAAACAATGGTCATCACCCTAATGATATGGTGAAACTACCTTATGGGTATGCAGTTTATCAAATATTCTAATCATAAGAGTCTCAAGTATAAATTTTTATCGAAATATATTAACATGAGATAGAGGGAGTGGATATATTTACTCTATGATTATGAATTTGAGATAGTCTATACTCCTGGTAAGGGAAACATAATTATAGTTCTCTCAATATGAGATCTCTTTTTTAGTTGTTGAGCAAGGTGATAGAGCAGTTGGTCTCATTACAACTATCCTTTATGAATGAGAATGGTGAATCCTACCTCTAATAGATGGTTATTACCTATCCATTTATTCAGTGTGTTATGAAGGCTCTTCTAGTATTTACCAACTATGATACCTTGCATGTTTATATATCTATTGAACATGCTCCTAGATGATATTCCAAAGGCGGGAAACATGTCCTCTTTTTATGAGGATGAACAATGGTTTCAATGTCATTATATGAGGAGGTGCTAAGGGAGTTTCATACTTCTCACTTAACATTACATCCAGGAGTAGAAAATATGAACCATGAACTTTAGTATTAGTTTAGGTATCTAGGGATAAAGAAGTGTGTAGAAGAGTTTCTCTGTTGATGCCCCACTTGTCAATAAGTGAAGGCTGAGCACCATGATCCAATAGGTTTATCTCAACCCTTTAGGTTCCAAAATGGAAGTGGGATAGTATATCTATGTATTTCATGATGGGGTTTCCATGATCAGACAAATGTCACATTTCTATCTAGGTGATCGTAGACCATCTCACCAAGTTGGCCCTTTTCCAAACCATTCGAGAATAGAGTTTAGTAGAGATATCGAGATTCTTATATGTGAAAGAGATAGTCCGGATTCCTGGAGTTTCCTCAATTTTTATTTCATACCATGATACTTGGTTCATGTCATGATTATGAATAGTATTGCAGGAGAACTTTGGGAATTAGTTTCTTTTAGTCATGGTGTTTCAACCCCAAAAAATCCCTGAAATTGAGTAGACTATTCAAGTCCTGGAGGAAATGCTTTGGGATTGCATGTTATAATTTTCCATAACTAGGAGAACCATATACACGTGTTAGAGTTTGTGTATAACAATACCTACCATTCTACTATTAATATGGAACCATTCAAGGCCTAGTATTGGATACCCTAAAGATCACCACTATGTTGGAATGATCGAGAAGTGTCATCACTCATGGGCCTAGAGTTGGTATGAGAAACAACAGAGAAGGTACCGATAATCCCTGAATAGATTAAGATTTCCCAAATCCATCAAAATTCTTATACGATATGATTATATACTCCTTTGGAATTTTATTAGGGATACCATGTGTTATTAAAGGTATCACCTTCGTTAGTATTTCATAGATTTTTCTAGGGTGAGAAGTTATCTTTGAGATTCATTAACCCTTTCCATATACCGTGTTTAGTTGGAGAGGCGGTGTACCACTTGGATCTATCACCATAGCTAGACCTGGTACATGATTTATTCCACATTTCGTAGTTGATAAGGCATGTGCATGAAACATCACGCGTTATTGATTAGGGAAATCTAGACATCGAGGATGAAGCTACCTTTTATAAATACCTAATAAAGTCCAAGGATTAACAAAATAAGATCCCCTATGGGAGAGATATTCCCTTGGTGTGTTTCCAATGGTATCATGATAGTCTTTATGAGATCACTTTGGAGTGGGAGAACTAGATTATATCTCATTACCGTAATATTTTTTAGTTTTATTTTTTGTTTTTTCAAGATTAGAAGTCCTGATCTAGGGAGAATTTAATGAATCTATTTTTTCATTTTAAGAATTTGGAATATATCAAGGGATATTTTTGGATCCATGTGCTATGTCATTGTGAGATTTTGAGGCCTGAGGAACCCTAACATGGATATAAAAAATATAAAAAATATATTATATCATACAGACAATGTTTTCATGGATCTCACCAATGATGATAATGATTAATTGTAATTTTTCAGTGATCAATCCAAACTCGAGGTGGGATGTTGTTTTGTAGATTTTATACTCATCTATTTATCCCATGATGAACATATGTCAATCCTTCTAAAAATATTTATCTATGGATTAATGGTTATTATTCAGGTGTTGTTTTATCTTCCTGGAACTAGGAATGGTTTTTTATTTGATAATCCTCTTCATTCTTCACACTTATGATGAAATATTGAGGCAAATAAGAACATTGGATGTGGTTCATTCCCCATGCATGTGTTTCATGGTTTTCTCCCCTCGTTCGATGTGAAATATTCATCGATATTCCTCTTGGATAGTGGTTTTATAAATACCCAATGAAAAATAATTTCACAATAAATCTTTGGCACAACATATTGATACCATGAGTTTGGGTTCATAATTGATGACATAATAGTGATTCCTGTTGATGACAAATGATTGGGAGTTGGATCAAGAGATAGTTAGATAATTTTAATTTCATGGTTTTGATCATTTGGGTGATGAATTTTGATGAAGATGATCCATGTATAGATTTGTTGGTTGGAATTAGATCCCCATTGATATCTAGGCTTGTATGATCCTAGATCCATGATTACTGGAAGGTCTGGTGGTGGAATCGGTAACAATTGTGGTGTGTGAATGATGTGTGAAGCCTTATAGTATTTATGTGAAAATCCCAATTACATGGTGTGTACTCCATAAGAACACAAAATGTGTTCCCCCCATATGTGGAAATAAGGTTAACACGTAGAGAAAAATATCACAAACCATGTGAAGCTTGTCATATACTGTGTAACCCATAGCAAGAAACCCCCTGT
Source organism: Viscum album (assembly GCA_963277665.1). Lineage (NCBI taxonomy): Eukaryota > Viridiplantae > Streptophyta > Magnoliopsida > Santalales > Viscaceae > Viscum > Viscum album. Next base: position 1,425,673,267 of record OY728141.1, on the reverse strand, counting down.
ATAATTAGAGAGTACATGATCACAAGAACGACCATGAACATGGGAATGGAAAGGGAATATAGGTAAAAATAGGTACTCATGAAAGGATAATGTATATGTAATGGACAAACTACATGGGAATGAACAATATATATGAGCATAGGAAGAGGAACATGGGAAAGGACATAGGCTAGTTTAGACTTCATGGGACATGTTGTGTACTCCCTATACATTCCATTTACTTTACCCAAGGTAGTTTGAGTCCCTTTCTCTCTTTAGTCAATATGTGCATTAGTTGGGTGCCTTCCCACTCTTCAGATTAGTGTGGGTGAGTTCTCTTATTACAGGATGAGTTTTCCTCAGTACGCTCCCAAGAGGGTTAGTATGGAATCTAGTCTTGGAATTGGGTGTATGAACCTCTCAGGGTATTAGAGTAGGTTTCCCACTATGAGTCCCAAACATGATCCTCATTTCCCATAATTCTCTCTAGGTTGGGTTCTTGGTATAACATGACCAAATATATGGTCATTGAACCATATCTATCATATTAATCGAGTAGGGTTTTTAGTTCCCCCATGATCCTTGGGTTTGATCCCCTATCCATGTATTGGGATCTTATAAGTTCTATTGTGTACTTATTTATGATGATTCCCAATAATAATGACCTATTAGTTGAGTTTCATCAGTGTTATCTAGACTCGTGGAGTGAGTTCTCTTGGACGAGTGTTAACTTGAAGACTCGTGTAGAATCCTAGGATGGTTGTACAGTTGTGACCCATTGTGACTGAGTTTCTATCTTGATCATATTTGGGTGTTTTTTATTGTTGTACCTTGTCTCATATTCTGATTTATATATATTCATGGTACTGAGCTGACCCTATATCTTGATTCTTTGTGTTTGGTTATTTTGGGGTGTCCTACTGAGTATGTTTTACTCACCCCTGCATGGGTTATTCCCACATATGGCGTGTCTTATACAAACGATGTACTGTTCGATGATGTCCTAGGAGGACTATAAGCAAGCAGAGCATAATTTATCTAGATTAGATGGTTAGTTCTAGGAGTTTCATTTGAGAGTATTACCCTCCTTACTTTATTAGGTTTGACTCTTTTCTATTTTTAGTGGGATTATTTTTGGAAATTATTTATAATTTCCCATAATTTCATTATATTTTTATGTGGGATATTTGTTATTCATGCATTTTACAATATCCGTTTCTTTCTCTTTCTACATTACACTGGATTATGAATATGTGTTCATGTGTACAATTACATTAGGCTAAGGCCACCCATGTGTGTTTTATTCCTACTCAGTTCTAGTTGCAAGACACTATACTATTGGAGGTAATCTTGGGGTGTAACACTTACCTTATTGCTAGACAGGCCGGCCCTGGGGGGTTGGGTTGTGAGAATGGGGTTGATGGATTTTTAGAATACAAAAAATATGTTAATCTTGAGAAACCAGGGAATTGGTTGGTTTATGCCTAGAGGGAATGGGGACCAGTAGATGATCATGTTAAATTAATGATAAAGAAATGTTAATGGATAGTTTAATCAATTAACATAATGTGAAATGTTTAATGAAAATAAATAAATAAATGAATATCTTCTTGAATTCTTGTGTGATTATAGGATATCTAGTCCTTAATGTTGGAAAATAGGTGTTATAGTTTATGGCTAGGTTAATGCCCATAGTGTGGTTGTGATCAATATATATCTTGTACATTATGTGATTTCATACACTACACCACCCATATCGATTGGGTGACTGACACCTAGTGGACTCTGAGAGGGAATTTTACCTAACATCTATCTTGGTGTGGAGTAGATTATAGACTACCCCATATTTCCTCGATCTCTTCTCCTTGTAGTTTTTATGTGCTGGTATACATGATGATTATCTTTCCCATATATGTGTGTAGTGGGTTGTAATGGATTGTGGTTATTTTACATACACGCATCTCTAGATATAGTATGCTGTGGATTATTATAAGTATGTCATGTATTTACTGTGAAGGTTTGAGTTATAATACTTGACATATAGGTTTTTTTGTCTCCCATAACCTACTCGGTTACTATCTGGAAATGAAACATGTTATGATGATATGATATATTGAACATGGTGCATGGTATGGTCATTATGAGATGATATGATGCACATGATTTAGGTTATGATACCTTAGCCCGTGTTTCTTCAGGATATATTACTTTTTGAGAGAGATGACTCAAGACATGCGATGTTGGGGAAGAACAAAAAATCAGTGGGAAAGTGGTATCAGGGTACCTTATTTTGATATTATATTATTTGATAACTTGTAAGAGATACATTGTGAGAGATCCTTGATTAGGCTAGAGACTTAGTATACATTATTAGCTGACGATGTAGCTTCACTTATAGTTCATTAGGCTTAAGTATACTTTATTTTTATTTTTTATGAGAGGATATAGGAAGTATCCTTATGAATATACATGTTATTCTCACCATAGATATATATTAACTATTTTTAGGATCGTAAGAGATGGTTGGTGATCTTGCTGGACTTTACTAGTCCATGGAGGTTGTAAAGGATCTGTTTGGGATTCAAGGACACTGTTGAGGATATCATTTGGTAAGATAGTTTTCTTTAAATTTCTCAGTTTTATGACATTACATTCATGTATTAAGATCTATATTTACTTTTTTTTATGTTGATGAGCTGTTGGGTGTTTATATCTTATCTCTCATTTATCAATCTGAGAGGGTAATACCTACAATTTTTATATATGATATACCAGTAGTTGTTTTCCAACCCATGGCCTATTTGAGGTGGAATTTGGGCATCATTATCTCCCTTATCTCATTACCGGCACATGAGGGGTACTTTTTTGGGAATGGGTTCACAATAGAGTGGTATTAGAGGATGAAGTTAAGAGATAGGATAGAGTTTAGAGGTAAGAACTTGTGACGATTTCATGGGTAGGTAGGGAAAAATTGTCAGCTGAGTTTAGTATGAAATGTAAACAAGGGAGACCAGATTGGGCACAAATATTTGGGCCCCCCTATGATCCATTTCCGAGGCCATTATGTTTACTACACCTACTAAGTGAATTGATTTTGGGTGAGGGGTATAAATCTATGAAAGGATCATGTATCATTCTTATTTACACTTTTGTTTGAAGTTGGTAGGCCTTGGGATTAGGTTGAACCTTAAATAAAGAAATAAATTAATCCTAAATATTCCATATTCTAGGTTTAAGAGTCCCTAACAGTTTATCATTTTGTAATATTAGATCTAGGTCGACGTTCACATCAGATTCATACTGAACATGTTCAATAGGATGTGTGAACAGATCATCATAGGGTTGAGGATGATAATGAAGATACATTTAGGAGGAAACTATACGAGTTTTTCCCTAGATTCTATAAAAGTATGATGGTTTTGTTTCGAACTCAATGACAAGGGTTGGGTTGGAGGAGGTAAAGATAGAGTTCAGTTTGATTCAAGCTTAGAAAGAGCATTGGGTTTCATTGGTGGTGAAAATGCTATCTGGAATAATGGGGTAGTGGTGTTCATTGTTACTAAAGTATTGTGAGGAGTCGATAGACTTATGGGAGATGTTTTGAGGCCTATATCAAGTATATTTTCTTTCTACAACCATGGTGGTGGCCAATTTATAGGATCTACATACCCTTCGATAGAGGAGTTACAACATATGGGTGTTCTAGATTGCTTTCCGAACCGTTCTTTAATATGATTTAGACATATTTATAGATGAGGAGACTAGGGAGAGGCATTTTGAGGAAGAGTTTTGTCCAAGGATCTAACTCTAGGTCATCCCATTCATGCTATTGACATATCTAGAGGTACTGAAAATAGTAGAGGCCATCAAGAGGATGCTGGTTAGGACCAGATCATCTTGATAGGGGAGTCATACGTCTTCCCATTATAGTTGAGCTATGGTGTGGGGTTCCCTATTGCCTGGACATAAGATATTTTATACAACTAGGGGTAGGTCCTAACCCTCGTAATCTTATTTCTCTAGGGGTGCGTTTCTCGGTCTCATAACAAGGGTACATACACACATTTTTCTTATAGAATTTGATCTCAACGGTAGTGAGAGAGCCTGGCCTTTCTGAGTAAAAAGTGCACAATAGATTCTCTACTTTAGTTTCTTCCATTAAGACAGTTTCAGCTGAGGTAGCAATAATAAGGTTCTATAATTTTGGACAAGTATAAGGTAGATGAGGCAAGAAGAGGACAACCCCGTGATTCTATTTCCCCACTAAGAGCAGAACGAGGTCATAAAGGTGGTCATCAATAGGGAGATATAGGATATAGAGTGGGTTTTGGTCAGCTTCTTGCTATGGATTTTCTAGCACTAGGTGTGTATAATGTAATCCGAGGTACCCTTTTCTTTTTTTTCTACTTGGGTGCATGCTTTTTTTGATTCATGAGATACACACTTATTCATATCACTTTCCCATTTTATATGCTTTGGGAGTTGAGGTATAGATCCTGTAACGACCCAAGTTTTTCAATGGAAAATTACATTCGTATATTTATGTCATAAATAAACATGAAAACACAAAATAATGAACTACTAAGTGATAAGTGAACTTTAAACATAATTTTTTCACCCCTATGTTTGGAATTTTGAAAATCCTACATACACGGTTGTGTTCTGGATGATTTTTGGAGTCTAATGAAACAAAAATAAATTTTGGTGAATAATGACCTACCCTTATGAATAGTAACATACCCTTATGAATAGTAATATGACCCTTATGAATATTAAATCATCCAACATATGAGTTACACTACCTATTAATAATAAAATAAAATTTAGACATCTTATAAAGTGACAATTTTACCTTAGTAAACGTTTTTTGTATTTTATAAGTCATAAATAAATAATTAATTAATTTGAAAGAATATTTATTTCCTTGAAATGTATTCATAAATTATTAAATCAATTTCTAATAGTTTTTAGATAATTTTATAAGACCCTACGTAATTTTTGAAAGAACTAAAAAATCAGTTTTAATCTTAAAAACTATTTTTTAAGTAAATTATGATTTTAATTTAATATTAAATTAATAATATTTAGAAAATTATTTTTGAAAACTGGACTTCATTTTTGTATTCTACACATTGAGAAATGGTTGGGGTAAATTTTTGGGATTTTTCTGAGGTACTTGAATTTTTGATGAATAGTAGAATCTGATAATTCACAATAAATGCTAAATAATATATTAATTGAGTCATTGATGATGTTATGTTGATGTAATCCCACTTGTTTCGGGATTAAATTATAAAATTACTATTATTGGTCATCCAAGGCTCGCTATTCCTTGTCTTAGGTGAAATTAATAAATTAATGAATTTTATATTAAGGAAACCTCTCTCCCCTCCACTATAAAAGCCACCCTTCACTCCCTCATTTCCTCACACCTCTCAAGCTCCAAGACTTCTCTAAATTCTACCCAAATACCTTCCCTAGCCCCTCCCCCATGTCCAAAATCTTCTGGTCACATCAAAAGACCAATACTAGCTTTTTTAAGGAGGGTCTCAAGAGGAAGATTTAAGAGGTAATTTTTCTCCCTCTTCTCCTTTAATTTCCTTTCATGTTCAAGTTCCTTTCTTGATCTCTCCCCACCTATATTCATACAAATTGTTTTTTAACTCCAGTATTATACATATAATGTAATTTTATGATTCTAATGGGATATTATATCACCCCACACCCTTTCCCTCTTCCTTTTATTTTATTAAAGAGAACGTTGTTCATGAGGTGTTAATTTATCACCTTCAAAAACGACATGCTCTCTTCTTCCATTTCTATCTTCAGATATGGTCATGAAACAATTTTAATGGTTGAACCAGAATATTTTATATGTATTATGTTCTATTTTAAGTTCTGGAAATAACCTATGGCCATATTAATAAGTGAAAAATTAAAACAAGTTCGTTGTGATCCAAAAACTACTCAAATTAACCCAAATAACCATCATTAAATTCTTATCTAATGATTCGTCCACATGGATCTAATATAATTCATTATAAAATCAATAAATATCGTGTAATATCATCAATAACATGTAATATCAGTTCTGGATGTTTACCCATGATCTACCCAAACTTCAATTTAAGAATACAAGTGAACCACTCAAGAAAACCATGAAAATGAACATCCCCAAACAATGTTTTTAAGCTCTATAAGTCATCCAAATGAACATAATATGACATAATGAAACCATAATGAACCCTATTAATGTTTAAAAGGTTCTGTAATTTCTAATTAATGAATATAATGTCATTATACAGGACATTAAAGAGAAGAAGGCATTCGAGTACAAGGTAAGGGGAAATCTCGAACCCAATTTTCTTCCTTCGGGTTCTACCTCTTTCACTCCATTTTTGATATGGTCACTCCTTAAAGGTAATTTTTTAATAATTTTAATTCCTTTTCTGGGATATAAATGTTTTCTAATGTAGTATATGTCAAACCAAATGTTTTCCGAAATAACTCTTCTCTTAAGGACTCAACTTTTACCTCTCATTCATGGTTGATGGTTCTTGTATAAAGTATGATGTTCCCTCTTTATTTTGGGAACCCAAAGTTTATGAATGTGTTCTTATGAGATGAAACCCATTCCTTTTAATGGGTTAGTTATGTACATTTATATTGTATGTTCATTTTTTCATTCATGATAAATGATAATGTTATGATGTGATGGGTGCGCCCGGAATTATATAGCGCAATATGAATGTTTAAATGTGACGGGTGCGCCCGGAATTATATAGCGCTCCAATGCATTGGGTAAAGTGATGAATCTCATGTGTAAATGTTAAATTATGTGTGAAAAAGATTCTAGATTGGTTCAAAAGTATGTGTGGTAGTCAACCACTAAGACATGATGTTTCATTTTTATGCATTGCCACATTTCAAGTCTTTTATTTATGCTCCTCTCATGTTCACGATCTTTTTCCTATGTTATGATTATTCTCACCCCATGCTGTATTGTTCTTATATATCCTCTTCCAGGGCTTATATCTCACCCATTTGATGTATATCCTCAGGTGGATATGTGTACTAAGGAGAGGACAAGTGACACTAAGAAGCTAGTGAAGATGAAATTAAATAAATGTTTATGGTTGATGTTGTATTTGTATGGTCCTAGTTTTCCCAAGACACTAAACCTTTGGATCCTATATGTGTAATACTATTATGTTTTTTATCTTTAAAATTATGTCATAGTTATGTAAGAAAAGGCCGGGATGCTATAGTTGGTATCAGAGGCAAGGTTTAGTTAATTTGGGAATTAGGATTAGTGAAACCTAGAGAAAACCTCTAGTATGAGATTAAGTACAAATATGCACACAAGAATATTTTCCTAGGGATCCCATATGTTATCTTTTTGGTATAAATTTTTTAAATGAATTATTTATTCATGACTTGCTTAGTTATGTTTTGTTCTATCCTTTTCTATTTTAGAAAATAGTGGGAACCAGGAGAAATCATGCCAACAACTCTTGCGAGGGCCAATGCAAATATTGCCCGAACAACATCCCCAATGATTTGGGAGGTGGAGTTAAAAACTTCATGGAAATGCTTACCCAATTATCTCAGGTTATGAAAAATAACCATAATAATGGGGAACGTCCTTCTTCACCAAATAGGGAGTAACTGGCAATCAAATGTTTTATGCGGCAACGACCACCGATGTTTTGTGGATCTTCTGATCCACTAGTTGCGGAACAGTGGGTCAACTCCATGGAGAAGATATTTTCTGTTCTTCACTGTTCTCAGACAGATAAGGTGACTCTAGCCATTTATCATCTAGATAGAGAAGCCGATCAATGGTGGGTTTTGATTAAGAACACCAAGCCAAGGGAGGAAATTGAAGAGATGGAATGGGATGACTTTAAGATAATGTTTCTTGATATGTAATTCCCACGAACTCTTCACATGAAGATGGAGAGAGAATTCATAGAGATCAAGAAAAAAGAAGGAGAATATGTCACAACCTATGAAGAAAATTTCACAAGGCTTGCAAGGTATGCTTCGGGTTTTGTTATCAACAATGATAACAGAATTGATAGATTATTTAGTGGATTAAAACCACATCTTCGAAAGGCTCTTGAAATTCGAGACTTTGGGAGTTATGAAGAATTTGTTCGGTGTGATCTCAAAGTGGAGATAGATTTTGGAGAATGGTCCCATGGCTATGGTGATAAGAAAAGAAAGATGGAGTTTCAAGCCAGTGGATCTAGTGATAAAGGTGGGAAGAAAAATCAATGACCCACATGCCAAAAATGCGGGAAGTTTCACCATGGGAACTGCCTCAAAGGGATGGGGAAATGATTTAAGTGTGGGAAAGAAGGACACCAAGATCAAGAGTGTCGAAAAGACATGAAAAGGAAGGAGAATGTATCCAATGAAAGGAGAGAACCACTCATGGTTCAATCCTACAAATGTAAGGGGCTAGGGCACTATGCAAACCAGTGCACTAAACCTCGAGCTCTCAAGGGTAATCAGCGTCAGCAGCCACCAAAGGCAAAGGAACATGGGAAGTATTATGCCATCACTACTGCGGAGGTGGAGCATGATAATGAAGTTGTACAAGGTACACTTCCTATTCACTCAAGAATGGAAAAAGTCTTATTTGATTCTAGTTCTACACATTCCTTTATATCTTGCAAGTTTTCTAGAACTATAGAATCGAAGCCCCGGAACCTTGATGTAGAGATATCTGTAAAAATACCAAGTGGTGCAATAATTGCAACCCAAGTGTTTGACTCTTCTCCCATTGACGTATGTGGGAATATTCTTCCCGAAAATCTCGTAATACTTCCCTTGGTGGAATTCGACGCTATAATGGGAATGGACTGGCTCTCGTTATATAGAGCACATATCAACTGTTAGGAAAGTGAAATATATTTTCATATTCTGAACCATCCCATGCTCCTCTACAAATGCAAGGAAGATCATGAATCCTCTTTGAAAAATCCTTTAATGGTGTGTGTGTTGATTCCCTATGAATAAGAATACCTCTCTCAAATGGTTGAGTCAAAGGAAAGTTCCAACCTTGATGAAATTCCCATCGTGAGGGAATACAGTGATGTATTTCCCGAAGAGTTACTCAAAATTCCCCCGGATCGTGAGGTAGAGTTCTCAATTGAACTCATACCCGAAGCTACTCCTATCTCAAAGTGCCCCTATAGGATGGCTCCTATCGAATTGGAGGAGTTAAAGAAGCAGCTGCAAGAGCATATGGACAAAGGGTTCATACACCCTAGTGCATCACCTTGGGGTGCACCAGTGCTCTTTGTGAAGAAGAAGATGGAACAATGCGGCTGTGTATCGATTATCGGGAACTCAATAAGATCACCATAAAGAATAAGTATCCTCTCCCAAGGATTGATGACTTGTTCGACCAGTTAAGAGGAGCTCAATACTTCTCAAAGGTGGATCTTCATTCTGGATATCATCAGGTAAAGGTGAAGGAGGAAGATATTCAGAAGACTGCCTTCCATATAAGGTATGGGCACTATGAGTTTTTGGTGATGCCCTTTGGACTTACCAATGCCCCTACAATCTTCATGGATTTGATGAATAGAGTCTTTAGACAATACCCTGACAAATTTGTGGTAGTGTTTATCGACGATATTCTCATCTACTCCAAGAGTAAGGAGGAACATGAAGAACATATAAGACTTGTGTTGGCGACATTAAGAAAGGACAATTTGTACGCCATGTTTAGAAAGTGTGAATTTTGGATGAATCAAGTCACGTTCTTTGGACATGTGATTACAAGTGAGGGAATTTCTATGGATCCTTCAAAGACAAAGGCGATTGAGGAATGGCCCAGACCCTCTAGTGTCATAGAAATATGTTTTTTTCTTGGATTAGCTTGGTACTACCGACATTTTGTGAGAAACTTCTCACGATTGTCAAGCCCTCTAACTAAGATAACAAGGAAAGGGGTAAATTATGTCTAGACGGAAGAATGTGAGGGAAGCTTCAAGGAGATAAAAAAAGGTTGATCACTGCACCTGTACTCACACTACTGAGAAGTGGAGAAAGTTTTGTGATATACAGTGATGCTACAAAGAATGGCTTGGGTTGTGTACTCATGAAAAATGATAATGTGATAGCCTACGCCTCACGACAGTTGAAGATCCATGAGAAAAACTACTCGACACATGATCTAGAGCTGGCGGCCGTGATTTTTGCCTTGAAAACTTGGCGGCACTACCTTTATGGTGAGAAGTGTGACATATACACCGACCAAAAGAGCCTAAAGTATATATTCACACAAAAGGATCTCAACATGCATCAAAGGGGATGGTTAGAGCTAATCAAGGATTATGATTTCTCTATTCACTATCATCCTGGAAAGGAGAACAAGGTAGCTGATGCTCTAAGCAGAAAAGAACCTACTACTCTTTCTATGCTGCAGATTAGGAAAGACCCTATCTTCTTGGATATGAAAAGGATGGATTTGGGAATCGTAAGGGAAGGGGATACATCCTACCTTGACCAAATGATTGCGCAACCATCCATACAAGAAAAGATTAAGGAAGCATAAAGGGATTATGTAGAGATACAAAAGAGGGTGAATGCAGTAAAGGAAGGGAAGCTGCAAGAGTTCCATATCAATGATGATGGTGTGATTCGGTTTGGAATGCGGATTTGTGTGCCTTCATCACCTAGGATAAAGAAGTAGCTATTGGATAATGCACATAGCTCAACTTTCTCTATCCATCCTTGGAGTACCAAGATGTATCGTGATCTCTGAGAACACTTCTGGTGGGATAACATGAAGAATGAGATTGAAAAATATATATCAAGGTTCTTGGTATGTCAGCAAGTTAAAGCTGAGCGACAAAAGTCCAAGGGTATGATGCAGCCATTTCCTATACCCATGTTGAAATGGGAAAATGTTACTATGGACTTTGTCACAGGTCTCCTGAAGACATAAAAGGGAAATAATGCGATATGGGTTGTGGTTGACCGACTCACCAAGACTGCCCATTTTATCGCTATTCGGGAAGACCTCTCGCTTGAACAACTCACAAATATATATGTGAAGGAAGTGGTGAGACTGCACGGTGTTGCACTCTCAATTGTCTCTGACCATGATCCAAGGTTCACATATAAGTTCTGGAGGATTCTTCAACATGCTTTGAGTATTGAATTAAATTTCAGCATGACCTATCACCCCCAAACTGATGGCCAGTCTGAAAGAACTATTCAGATGCTTGAAGATATACTAAGAGCCTGATCTCTTGAATTCAAAGGTGGTTGGGATCAGAATCTCTCATTGGTTGAGTTCTCATACAACAATAGCTTCCACTCAAGTATTCAGATGGCTCCATATGAAGCTCTATATGGAAAGCGATGTAGAACTCCAACCTGTTGGGATGAAGTTGGAGAAAGAAAGCTACTTGGGACCAATCTTGTTCAAGAGACGACAGATAAGGTTCAAGTCATCCAGAAAAACATCAAAGCTGCTCAAAGTCGGAAAAAGAGTTATGTTGACAACCGTCGAAGGGACTTGGAGTTCGACGTTGGAGACAAAGTCTTCCTTTGAATATCTCCACGGAAGAGAGTCATGTGATTCGGGAAGAAAGGGAAGCTAAGCCCAAGGTATATTGGTCCCTTTGAGATCCTTGAACGCATAAGAGTCGTGGCATATCTTCTTGAACTTCCACTGAATATGGATCAAGTTCATGATGTGTTTCATGTATCACTACTGAAAAAGTACATACCAGACCCCTCACATGTACTAAACTCAGGGGTGGTGCAGCTGGAAGATGATATATCATATGAGGAGCAGCCAATAAAGATTATAGACCGAAGTGATAAGGTTCTATGCAACAAGACAACCCATCTTGTCAAAGTTTTGTGGAGGAACCATAAGTTTAAGGAAGCAACTTAGGAACCAGAAGAGGCAATGAAAGAGAAGTACCCTCACCATTTTGTGTAAAGTGAAATTTCGGGGGTGAAATTTCTTAAGGGGGTAAGAATGTAACGACCCAAAGATTTTCAATGGAAAATTCACTTCATATATTTATTTCATAAAATAACATGAAAACACAAAATAATGAACTACTAAGTGATAAGTGAACTTTAAACATAATTTTGTCACCCCTATGTTTAGAATTTTGAAAATCTGACATACACGGTTGTGGTTAGGATGATTTTTGGAGTCTAATGAAACAAAAATAAATTTTGGTGAATAGTGACATACCCTTATGAATAGTAACATACCCTTACGAATAGTAATATGACCCTTATGAATAGTAAATCATCCAACATAAGAGTTACACTACCTATGAATAATAAAATCAAATTTAGACATCTTATAAAGTGACAATTTGACCTTAGTAAACGTTTTTTGTATTTTATAAGTCATAAATAAATAATTAATTAATTTAAAAGAATATTTATTTCCCTGAAATGTATTCATAAATTATTGAATCAATTTCTAATATTTTTAAGATAATTTTATAATACCCTAAATAATTTTTGAAAGAACTATAAAATCACTTTTAATCTTAAAAACAGTTTTTTAAGTAAATTATGATTTTTATTAAATATTAAATTAATAATATTTAGAAAATTATTTTTGAAAAATAGAATTTATTTTTGTATTATACACATCGAGAAGTGGTTGGGGTAAATTTTTGGGATTTTTCTGAGATACTTGAATTTTTGATGAATAGTAGAATCCGATAATTCACAATAAATGCTAAATAATGTATTAATTGATTCATCGATGATGTTCTGCTAATGTAATCCTACTTGGTTAGGGATTACATTATAAAGTTACTATTATTTTTCATCCATTACTCACTATTCCTTGTCTTAGGGGAAATTAATAAACTAATGGATTTTATATTAAGGAAACCCCTCTCCCCTCCACTATAAAAGCCACCCTTAACTCCCTTATTTACTCACACCTATCAAGCTCCAATACTTCTCTAAACTCTTCCCAAACACCTTCCCTAGCCCCTCCCCCACGTCCAAAATCTTCTGGTCACATCAAAAGACCAAGACTAGCTTCTTTAAGTAGGATCTCAAGAGGAAGATTTAAGAGGTAATTTCTCCCTCTCTTCTCCTTTAATTTCCTTTCAAGATCAAGTTCATTTCTTGATCTCTCCCCACCTATATTCATCCAAATTGTTTTGTAACTCCATTATTATACATATAATGTAATTTTATGATTCTAATGGGATATTATATCACCCCACACCCTTTCCCTCTTCCTTTTATTTTATTAAAGAGAACGTTGTTCGTGAGGTGTTAATTTATCACCTTCAAAAACGACATGCTCTCTTCTTCCATTTCTACCTTCAGATATGGTCATGAAACCATTTTTATGGTTGAACCAGAATATTTTATATGTATTATTTTCTATTTGAAGTTCTGGAAATAACCTATGGCCATATTACTAAGTTAAAAGTTAAAACAAGTTCGTTGTGATCCAAAAACCGCTCAAATTAACCCAAATAACCATCATTAAATTCTTATCTAATGATTCGTCCACATGGATCTAATATAATTCATTATAAAATCATTAAATATCCTTTAATATCATCAATAAAATGTAATATCAGTTCTGGATTTTTACCCATGATCTACCCAAACTTCAATTTAAGAATACAAGTGAACCACTCAAGAAAACCATGAAAACGAACATCCCCGAACAATGTTTTTAAACTCTATAAGTCATCCAAAGAAACATAATATGGCATAATGAAACCAGAATGAACCCTATTAATGTATAAAAGGTTATTTAATTTCTAATTAATGAATATAATGTCATTATATAAGACATTAAAGATAAGGAGGCATTCAAGTACAAGGTAAGGGGAAATCTCGAACCCAATTTTCTTTTTTCGGGTTCTACCTCTTTCACTCCATTTTTGATATGGTCAGTCCTTAAAGATCATTTTTCATCATTTTCTTCTCTTTTTTGGGATATACATGTTTTCTAATGAAGTATATGTCAAAACAAATGTTTTTCGAAAGAACTCTTCTCTTAAGGACTCAACTTTTACCTCTCATTCTAGGTTGATGGTTCTTGAATAAAGTATGATGTTCCCTCTTTATTTTGGGAATCCAAAGTTTATGAATGTGTTATTATGAGATGAAACCCATCCCTTTCCATGGGTTAGTTATGTACATTTATGTTATATGTTAATTGTGGCATGCATGATAAATGATAATGTTATGATGTGACGGGTGCGCCCGGAATTATATAGTGCTCCAATGCATTGGGTAAAGTGATGAATCTCATGAGTAAATGTGAAATGATGTGTGAACAAGATGCTAGCTTGGTTCACAAGTATGTGTGGTATTTAACCACTAAGGCATTATGGTTCATTTTTATGCATTTCCATATTTCAAGTCTTTTATTTATGCTCCTCTCATGTTCATGATCTTTTTCCTATGTTATGATTGTGCTCACCCCATGCTATATTGTTCTTATCTATCCTCTTACTAGGCTTATAGCTCACCACTTTTTATGTATATCCTCAGGTGGCTATGTGTACTAATGATAGGACAAGTGCCACTAAGAATCTAGTGAAGAAAAAAATAAATAAATGTTTATGGTTGATGTTATATTTGTATGGTCCTAGTTTTCCCAAGACATTAAACCTTTGGATCCTCTATGTGTAATACTATTATGTTGTTTATATTTAAAATGATGTAATAGTAATGTAAGAAAAGGCCGGGATGATATAGATCCTTCTATTTCCCTTCAGGTTGAATATGCCAATTTGAGGTTAATATTATCTGTATAAAGTTTGTAAAGTATATGATCTAGTGTATGGGAAGATACACTCTTGAGGAGACTTAATATGTTTTTGGAAATATCCATACAACATTATCCTTAGTATAGAGTGTATTTATTCAGTTTATGCTATTGTGGATTGCTTCAGGAGTAATATAATGATATATTATGCCGATAGAGAGTCTTTCATATTCATTGGTGAGTGATACCCCTGGATGAGGCATAGGTATGTTCTATCCTTATCCTCTTTTGTGGATGAGATGATGTTGAGCTCTTCATAGGTTCCTCAAATGGTGTTTTTTAGGGCTGTGGAAGAGTAATTATATGTCATTATTAAGGAGGTTTTATAATTACCCCATAAATGAGAGATTAATTTTCGGATAAATATATAGCTATGAGCTTCTCCAATCTCAATATTTTCATATAGAATTATGTATTTTGAGTTATGAGAGTCATAGTAATAGTTCAATGATATTTTTCAGTGATGTTTTGTTCATATGAGTGTGTCAACTTGGGGTGCACCGATTTTGTTCATAAATAAGGAAGATGGTACTATACATCTCTATATCGATTATCATTACTTGAATCATGTGATAGTGAAGAACCATTATCTTCTTCTATGGATTGATCATTTATTCAATTAGATGAAAGGAGATAGTTGGTTCTCAAAGATCGATCTACAATTGGGATATCATTAGATGTAGGTGAAGGATGAGGATATACTAAAGACCACTTGGAGATTTTGTTATGGGAATTATGCGTTTTTGTGACACCATTTGATGTGAGAATATTAAATATGTGTTTATCGGGCTGATGAATATAGTGTTATGATATTTATTGGATCAGTTCATAATGGTTTTAATCAATGACATCCTTCTATAATATATGTCTGAGGAAG
The DNA here is from genome assembly GCA_963277665.1 of Viscum album. Taxonomy (NCBI): domain Eukaryota; kingdom Viridiplantae; phylum Streptophyta; class Magnoliopsida; order Santalales; family Viscaceae; genus Viscum; species Viscum album. Next base: position 1,425,657,602 of record OY728141.1, on the reverse strand, counting down.
AGCACATAGAGCATCAATAGGTAGTTTTGGGAGTTCTTTATCATCAATACATATTTGAAAATCCACAAAAAGGGAAAGTTTTGGACTCATGAGGTTTGTTTCATAGGGAATACCATGTCCTAACATAGAGTATCTATAGATCATTATAAGATTGAGGTAGTCATTTCTTGGATAGATCCCAAGACTATTACATAGGTATAAAGTTTTCTTAGTATTTACTGCTATTATAGGAGGTTTTTAGCCAATTTATCTCAGGTTGAAACTCCTCTTAAAACATTCACTAGGAAGGATCAAGAGTTCTTTTTGATTGAATATTGTTAGGTAGCTTTTGAGTACATGAAAAATAAGTCATTTAGGTCTCTAGTTCTTCATTTTCTAGAAGATAGATGGAGTCTGTATGACCTAAAGCCATTTTAATATGATATATATGGATATATTGTTTATAATTTTCATATGTAGTTTGAAAATATGATTTATATATTTATAATTCTATTCATAAAACATGCATGAAATATAATTTCATGCATATGAGAAGTATTCCACCTAAGATATCATTTAAGAAGTTATTTCATAAGATAAAATGAATGTGAGTAAAATGAATTCATGAATATAATGCATTAATTGTCCAAGTCATTAATAAATTCTTTATAAACACATGAATTAATGTGAAAACCACCTATGAGCATCCTACGGTTCTATATAAACCATACTTATATATGATGATATGGTTGTGGATATTATCCCAGTGACTCTTAGGAACCCATAACTCTCTTTTTATTCCTTCTTTATATATGAGATGCTAGCACATAATGGAGGGATATGGGCCCCTGATCGAATGTAGAGAGATTTAGTGAAACCCGTGGATACCTACAAAGGTGGGATGCTTGTGTTTCACACTTTTTAATCTATGTAAAACTCATACGAAGGAGATCGTAAATGGTGCAGTGGATCTTTGGTGTAAGGTATGCTAGATTTATAATAGTTCTTAATTTTTGTTTTATACAGTTTCATATTATCTTCCATTGTGATCCTTAGACAAGGGTTTTTTAATCGCTTCTACTTTATCTGATAATTGTTATTAGACTCTAAAAAAACCATTCAGTGGTATAAAAGTGAATACATGACTATGTTTTATGAAATCATGTGTGGGAAATGAATAAATTATGAAATGTGAATATAGAGAACCATTTTGGAGGTTTTTTTAAAATCTAGAAAAAGGGTTTATCCGTATGTATATATGTAAAGGTAACCATGACCTTACCCTTATATAGTTGAGATGCATTAGGGTAACCAAGTCATCACCCTTAAACAAAGTGGTCTATGCAAGGGTCATTACAATTTACCCTTATCCATAAATAAGGTTACAAAAAGGTAGCTGTGATTTTAAATTGGATGCATAATGGTAGATAAGAATTTACCCTTAACAATACCCTTACATAGAAGGTTTTAATAAAATTAAACTCCTTGTTACCTTTACAAAAATGGTTTGTGTGAAGGTAATACTCTTATATAGTGGTTCTTTCCACTCACCCATACACAAATCATTCACATAAAATAAATTTTATTTGTACACTTTTGTAGAAGGAGATACATAAAGGAAATCTCTGTATTAACTTTACGCAACACTATATACTAATGCTGTATAAATGTAAGTAGTGACTTACCTTTACACAAGGGCTTCCATACATGAATTTAAGGGTATAAGACTTTACCCTTACATAATAATATCCCTATACGTAAGGGTAAGCACAATTGTTTTAAAAATTGTTAAAAACTATTTTTAACATATAAAATGATATAAATGATTAATAAAATGTTTATAAATAATTATAAAAGTTATTTTGGGATATATTAATCTATAAAAGTTTTATGAATTAATTAATTATAAATTTTTATAATTATTTAAATGTTCATATAACATTTTATTCCAAAAGTTTAAATGTTAATATTTAAAATACTTTTTGACAAATTATATGTCTTGAATTACGATCTAAAAATATAAGTGTTTATTTAAAAATCATAATACATAATTTATAAAGGGTTAAAAATTATGAAAAAAGGCCAAAATATAAAATTTTTTATTAAAATTTTGAATCCATCATAATTAAATATTTTGAATTATTCAAAATAAAAGGGGGACTTATTTGGATATTGTTTAAGCCACATCAAAAATGTTTTGATAATTGACATGATCACGGTTTAAATAATGATTAAGTATATAATATTTAGATTATGTAAAATGTTTACATAATATAAATTAAATTTTTAATAGTTTATAATTCCTAAAATATCATATAGTTGAAATTGAAATTCCATATAATAAAAAATATGAAATATTTCATATTGGAATTAATATAAAATGACTAAATTTTAAATTCTGTGATATCAATAATGTTAATGTTGTAATTATAAAATGTTTATAATTAGATTTTATTTATGAATTGATCATGAATGTTTATCTCATTTTTAAATATTTGAATTGTTCCTTTATTTACGGTTTATTCCTTATTATATTCATTTTTAGTAAATTATTTAAGAAATGTGTAGGTTGTTTATGATTTAGTTTAAAATGTTAAAATGCTTCTAGGATAAAGAATTGCATTGTATGATAAGATTAATTCTACAGTGAATTTATATTTTCATCCAACTTGAACATAGTTTATAATTAATGTAATTAGCTTGAATTTAGTTGTTGAATATAGTTTGTTTATATTAGGTGTTAGCATTTTGAAGAATTGGATTATCGCTTGAGTAAAGTATTTCCAATTAGAGGGAATTGGGGTTGGAATACCTACTTACCTGAAGGACTATACCTTCTCTTGGAAAGTGAATGGGATTGGCTATCTATCACCATGAGATTACTAATGTGGAGATTTTCAATCTCATATAATTATTAAAATTTACATTAAGTGTTCATGAACCATATTCATATGATGCATATGGATATGTATGAATATGTTTGAATTATATTTTTGGGTAAGTTACAAAAACATGAGGGTATTATAAATAGTTTTACATAAACATGGATTGAAAATATTAATTAGGTAGATGGAATATAATTTTGAACTAAATTATTAGAAGCATACATAAAAAAAATGTAATAACATGAGATAAAAAATTGGGATTATATTACCCTTCGAATAATAAGTTTAAGATTACTTCCAATGTGGCACTTACCAATACCTTAATCACCCAACTGAGTAGTTTCATGCTAATGCCGAGTTCCCCTAGAATATCTTGTGCAAGGAAAGAAAGTAATAAGTGACTTTGGATTTTCTTATTGGTTAATTCCATGCCAAAGCTAGAATCCCCTTAATTGTACTTGTTTAGAATTTTCTGGAATATTCTCAGGGTAAAACTTAGCTAGAAATCCATAATGGTTCAGATACTATAGTAATAGAGTTGAGTTTATCCAAATGATGGATTGGACAGAAGGGTTGTCTGCATTTTTATCCAAGAATCATATATGATATGATTGGGATTATTACCTACCTAAATAATTAAGTTATGAGACAAATTCCCAAGATGAATAATTACTTAGTTAAATATGGATCTTGGACCACTAATGGATATACTAGATGTTAAAGGGGTCATCATTTTAGTCGGAGCTCATTTAATAAAATTTCTTATTAAATGTTTAAAAATACATGATACTCATATGATAAAATATTATTTTTTAGATAATATCATTATCATAATCATCATGATAAAATTTGTAATAAATCCTTTATTAAGAGAAACAAAATGTAATCTACTCTTAATATTTATATCTTAAGTAGAGTTCTTAATTAATATTGGTAATTTAAGAAAATTGATTAAGAAAAATTATATTTGGTAGAATAGTTCTTTCCTATGTGAACAAATATTGATATTTTTCAAAAAGTGAATCTATATTCTTATGAAAGCATAGATTAATTCAATTAATGTTTCCAATGAATTAAATGTAATATGGAAAATTGAATTTTAATCTCATATAATCAATATGATTGGGTATGTCAAATGGTATTTAATATGATTTAATATGTTGATGACTAAATGATACTAAAGGTTTACATAATGTTTTTTGGTTTTATAAGTAAATTCTATTGTTATAATAGATATATGATATCAACTATATGATTTATAAGTGTTGTAAAAATATTGAAAGTTTAGAAGATGAGAAATAATTAAGGATAAATATTGATGGATACTTTCTAGTAATTGAGAAAAGGAGTTTCCTAATTAATAACTTGAATTCTAAAAATATGGATTCAATTCTATAACATGATTTAAAGGAAATTAAAATGGATTGTTATGGTTAGAAAATTTATACTATTTTAATTTATGGAAATGTTTCAACAATTTTAATGAATTCAAGAAATTTTCACATGATATTCTAAAAGTGTTGAGAATAGTTGAATTGGGAATATGATTCCTAGATTCTAGTACTGTATGGATAGTACAAGTGAGTAAATGATTAAAATGTAATAATAAAATTTTGTTTAAAAGTTCAATAATTTTTTATTTAAGAATCCAATCAATTCATTAAAAACAAGGTTTATCTAGAAGGAAGAGTAATAATTAAATATGATTATATTATCCAAGATATACCTAAAGGAGTATGTAAAATTCCAAGAAATGTCCATGTCAGTTTTGGAAGTTATAGAAATATATTATTCTATTTTTAAGGGTATGTAATACTGAATGTATATTTTAAAAATGTTGTAAATAACCAGGAGTTGAAAATAAAAGGAATAATTGATAGATATTATAGTTTATATTCATGGGATAAAGTAAATATTTATTACATCATGGATTTGAATGTAAAGGGTTTTTATCAAGATAAAATGAATATAATTAAAATATGTGTACCTTTATATCATTTCCATTATATGATAAGAGAAGTTGTTTTATTACAAATAGTTTTTGTGAAAAAAGTATTATATGATTTAATGTTTACACATAGTTTAGGTTTAATAAATTTATATAAAATTCTTTGAGAAGAAGATATGGATAAATGTGTTAATCTATGTTGAAGTTTTTATCCAAATATTTATTAAAATATGTGAGAATTTGTTCCCACCACCCATAGATGGTATATTTTAATAAATTCTTCTTTTCAAATTAAACTATTCCAAACACATAGAATAACATATATAATATATAAACAATAGTTTATTTTATTAATATTCTAATTGAAATGAAATTAATTTTATTTCCTAAAAAAATGGTTTTTGTATCTTATTAATCTATTATGAAAATAATTTATTGTTTAAGAGGCAAGTGGGAGTATGTTTGGACTTAGAGAATTTCAAAATTAATAAATAAAGGGTAAAAAAAATATTAAGTTAAAGTGTTTTCCACTTAATATCCTAAAATGTTTATGATATATGATGGTAAAGGAAAATTTAAAGTGTTAAATTTATTTACCATTTAGAAAGTCGATATCACTATTATTATAGTTTAAGATAAATATTTTTTCACCCACTATCCTAAAAGAGTTTAGGATATGTGATGATAAAGAGAAATGTAAAGAGTTGTATTTATTTATCATAAAAATGAAAGACACTACTAATTTAAAGATTATAATACTCAAAATGTAAATATTTACATTAGTTACCGTAACAATGTGTTTTAAATTTTTCCTAAAATATTTTAGGATGTGGTGGTAAATAGAAATGTTAGAGTTACATATAGTTATTCTATTAAAGTGATTATCACATTATCCTAAAAGTGTTTAGGAGGTTTGGTAAAAAATAATGTAAGTAGTTTCATTATTTAATTTTTTTTATGGAATAGGGTTCCAAGGATAATGATGATGAACTTATAAAGAGTTCTAAGTAGAAAATAGAATTTAAAATCATAACATTTTATGTTGAGAAGTTAAGAAGTTTGAACATGATCAAGAAGTTGAATAGTTAAAAATATGATTCCTAAGTCTCACCATTATTCAAACTGTCATACTTCATGATTTTTTTTCACAGTAAAGAGTTAGTGGTAGGGATTTATTATATGGTCACCTAGAGATGTGACATGAATTATGATTAAATGTGTTAACAAAAACCCAAAAAGTGTATCAAAAGTAAAGCAGATTTGGAAATTTATCATATATTATATGATAAACTTGTGATTATTTTGTTTTTGTTAAATATTATTAAATATTTTAAGAATATTAAAATGTTTATTATTAAAAGGAAACCTCTATTTTATCATTATTTCATGTTTTTTACACACACAAACATACTCACACACACACACATACATATATATATTTTGTGAAATGAAATTGATAATTGACCTCTCAAATTATGACATTAAGTTTATCCCTAACCAATATTCATATTGGAGTACTATGAATTATGGTAAAATGTTAATGTTAGTATGATAAATATTTATATACTAAGATATAAAATATCCTCATTAGGCATAAAACAAAGAACATGGTTCTATTGTGTGCATTGGATGACCTATTAAGTATACCACATGTAGTGTCATACAATGATATCTTTGGTATATTATGGGTTCATGGATCATATATGAGTCCCCAATACTTGTTTTTTGAAAGATATCAATCATGATAACCTTGATACTTTTATACCCTATTTAAATTATGTATATATATTTACATGGCTAATATGAGCGTGATTGGGCTTGTTCCTGATCATGTTACTGGTTAGAGCTTAACCAAGATGGGATTTGTCATCTCGTAAGATGAGTATGACATCAGGGATCACAATTGAGATAGATTATGGTAGTGTGTTGTCATACCTTGGTATTATATATATCTATATGCATAAGGGTCATGTGATGTGATTATCCAAAAGGATGAATGACATGTGATGAATTCATTAATCAGATCAATCTACACTCAGAGAATCATGAAAAAATGAGTTGACTATATGGGATTGACATTTTTTATGTCCCATGGTTACTCAATGTCTCGATCAAAGAGAAAATATGGGAATCCAAATTTTCATATAATGTAGATTGAACATAAGTATAGAGATACATGTGTTTGATGAAGATCACACAAGATCCATTTATAGATTTAATAGATTAGTGCTTTTCTAGAGGTTACTCATTGAACACATATATAGATCCATATATTTTAGTATGTTATCAATAATATAAAGGTCTATATGTTCAAAAATTTTGGTTTATTTAATGGGTATTGTGTTTGACCAAGATAGCTACTCAAAAATTATTTTAGAGTTACTCCAAAAAAAATTGGGATGGGTATTCACAAGGTATTGCATATGATTGGATATATGGTGAAGTTGACGATATATTTACAAAATTGTTTTAGAATATTTTTAAAAGGTGTTTTTGATATGGTTTCACAAATTATTGTATATTATACAATATAAAGTGAAATGGCACAAAATTACATTATGATTTAGTGCAAGTGGGAGAATGATAGAGCTGACATTCCCTAAATCTATTTGTATATGATACACATGCTATATTATTTATAATTTTGATAAGTATAATTAAAATAATATTTATATGATACTAATTCTATTAATAATTCATGCATGAAAAAAACATTTCATGCATATAAGTATTCTTCCACCTAAGCTGTAATTTAAGAAGTCATTTCATAAGATGAAATGAATATAAGTTTAACGAATTCATGCATATGATGCATGAATTAGTTAAGAAATTAATACATAAATTATAAATGAATGAATTCAAGTTACAAAAACCAGTAGAATCCTTAGGTTTTATATAAACCCTACTAAAATATGATGGAATTGGTTTGGATAGTTGGCTAGTGACTCATAGGAATCATAACTCTCTTATTTTTCATTCATTGTATAAGAGATTATAGAACATCATGGTAGAATATGGTCTCCCACTAAAATGAAAAGCTATTCAAAACAAACTTTGGATATATATGGAGGTTTTATTATTATATTTTCCACTTTTTTATCTCTCTCAAGATCATATGAAGGAGATAAAACATGGTGCAATGGATCTTCGGTGCAAGGAAATCTAGATTTACAATAGTTTTTTATTTGTTTTACATATTTTCATATTATCTTACATGGTGTTTCTTAGAAAAGAGTTTTTAATCACTTATGCCTAATTTGAAAATATTTATTTAACTCTAATAAACCCCTTCAAAGAGGGATTTCAATTTTAGGTTTTATTTTATGATTTACATCTTGGTTTGGGTAGTGTTTTGATGCATTAAAGATCATTTGTTTCTAATGGATCTTCATAGTTACATACCCATGAGTTTAATTATTCCCCCCATGTTCTTGAGTTGGTAGTAGTTGTTTTTTCCTTGAAGTTGTAGTGATATTTCCTCATCGATGAGCGCTTTTTGTTTTTAAATAATAAAAAAAGTGTGAGGTATCTTTTCTCCCAGTGTGACCTGAACTTGTGACAATGATAGTGAATGAAATTCTCACAAGTCTATTAATTTAATATTTCCTATGCACTGAGAAAGGGTAATGTTGTAGAAAATACACTAAGTAGGAAGTCACATAGAGATGATGTGGATGTGTTTGGATATTCCTAGAGAGTGATGAAAGAGCTCTCTATGATGGATCTTGACATGAGATAGGTTGGTGGTAGAGGATTCATTTTTTAAATGATGGTGAAGTCATATTTGGTACAATTAGTAGAGGATTCCTAGCTGGGATATTCTTAAGTGGAGTAATAGAGAGATTGATTTTTCTATTGTGAAACCCTTGATTTTTAGTTTGAGAATAAACAACCATGCGTGTTATTCTAAGGGATTCTTTTTTGTTCCTTTATTGATGTGTGAAGTGGTTCTCCATGAGTATAATAGCTCACACTTAGTGGAATATCCCGGTGTAAAAAATATGTATCATTCCATAAGAGTTTAGTTTTAGTGGTTTGGGTTGAATCATTCTATCACTGAGTTTGTGTCTCGATGTTTAGTCTGCTAGAAGGTGATGGTTAAATATCATGGTCCTAATGGTTTTCTCCAAGTGTTAGATGTTCCTAAGTGTATGTTTAAGGAAATATCTATTGAATTATTTACCAGTTTACCTTGAGATAAAGGATCTATGATTCTAAATAGGTTACAATGGACCATTTGACAAAAATATCCCACTTTATAGTGATCAACGAGTTGAGATCAGTTGAGGTTTTGTCAAGGCAGCACCTAGAGGAGGTGTTGAGGATCCGCAGAGTCTGAGGTTGATTATCTCTGATCGAAATCCTTGTTTTACCTTAAGGGTTTACAGAGGCCTTTAACATGATTTTAGCTCTCGGTTGTGCCTTTGAACTGCCTTTCATCTAGAGATATATGGTTAGATATAGTAGACTATCCAAACTATCGAGGATATGTTACATTCTTGTGCCCTAGATTTTTGAGGTTCATGGATAAATAACCAACCTTTGGTGAAGTTTAGTTACAAAAATACTTTTAACTCGACCATTAGTATGAAACTATTTGAATCTTTGAATGACCAAATTTATATTTTCTATTATTCTTGACTAGGTATAGAGATTTAGTAATCCTTGGGTTGAAACTAATTCAGAGAATGATAGAGATGTTTTAGGTGATTCTCTAAAGGATGAAGGCAAAAAAGGATCATTAGAATTACTATTTCGACTATAGAAGAATACTTTTGGAGTTTGATGTTGGAGAACATATATTCTTGAAGGTTGATCCTCATTATGGGAAACACATGTGGTCACGGGAGTAAGATTTATACCTAGTTTATTGGGCCTTTTGATCTATTGAATCATGTTGGAGCCATTGTATATCAGATAACACTTACCCCACAGATGAGATGAATACATGATATATTCCATTTTTTGAAGATTTTATATTATCTTCAAGATGAATATCACATCATAGATTAGTGTGAGATCATCATTGATGATGATTCAACCTTATGGGAGTGACCTATGAAGATCTAGGACCGTGAGAAGAAGGTGTTTCATGGGCGTGCTATTCCCTTGGTTCACTTGTTGTGGAAACATGGTTTTGTATAGAAGAGAACCTTGGAAAATGAGTCTAAGATATATTCTTATTATCCTAAGGTAATTTATGTTTATCCATTATTTTGTATCAATGTATTGTGGATTTTTACCTTTATCTAGTTTATGAGATGGTTTTCTCTTCTTTAATGCCTTGTTGTGGAATTTCTCTAATATGAGAGGTATCTCCATCGAGAGACAGTTTGTGAGATGGCTGTTGGTGTTGCATAGTTTTGGGACTTGTTCCTCTGAGTGAGATGTTTTCTCTTATGATGGGAATATTCTTGAGAGATATCTAACAAGGTGGATATTTAGACAACCCCTTTTCTTTCCCTTATCTCTAGGTTTGGTTTTAAATTATCAAGGATTATAATAGTTTTAGGCTTATCTAATGTAATGCTACAAAACTTTTTGACCTTTCCTTTGTCTTTTCCCAAGGATTGAAGGTGTTGAGTGGTATTTTGGAGGTGTTTTGGAGGGTTTATTGGAGTTTTCACTTTTAAAATATCACCATTCCCTATTATAGGTGTACCAGAGGCCATTTTGGACTATTTATATAGTGATGGTGCATCATGGATAGAAAAATTGTTTATCAAGCCATATTTGAGGATATTTTAGGGTTAATGTGTTCCTCTTGTCTAAAATAGCCAACCCAAAATGCCCGAGGTGGGCATGGCACCATGTGTGGTGTATTGAAGGTATTTTTGTCTGAAAAGCTAGTGGAAATGGATTTACAAGCTATTTTTGAGTCTGTGGTAGGGAAAAATATATATTTTTTGTTCAACATACCATAGATGAAGCCGTTTGAGTATGGTGTTCTCAAGAACAACCATGCCCATCTCTAGGTCATGGTGTAAGCCATGGTGGAATTCATGATCATTTGAAATGGCCAAAATAGGCACATATCCTCACGAATATTAACTGATTTTAAAGTAAAAACATAATGGGAGTTAAGAGGGGTCTTTAATACAGATTTAACTCAAACCTTCCCATCTAATAACTAATATGGACACCTCCTTTGATAGTTCCTTCTATTTTCAGAAGCATTCAGTGAACCTAGGTCATGGATTATAATTCTCTCATATGGAGGATTAAATTGTTGTAATTGTTTCTTGTTTTTGTTTTTACCTCCCATTGTCCCCCTTGACTGATTCTTTATAGTTTTGACCTCTCGTTCATGGACATTCGAATGAATTTGGTTCAAGGTACCCATTTTTCTCTGATTTAATTTCACCTTTCATTCATAATTTTATTTGGATGTTCATGGTGTCCAAACCCCTTATTTAAGGTTTTTTTGAGAGTGGGTTTTTGGTGGATTGAGTATGTCAGGTTTTGGATATCTTTCCCTTGTCTTGGTGGTGTTCCTTATGGCAGTGGTTGAACCTCAATCATCCATTCTTGTGTGAAGAAATTTGAACTTCTAATTGATGTATGGGATCACTAATTCTCTTATTATTTTATGTTAAATTGTAAATTCAACATGATTTATCTCTTTGATAGATGATAATATTAACCTTAATGAACATTAAACCATAATAATGAAAATAGATGGTTTATGGTTGTAGTGATCACATGTTTTTACGCCATGATAACAATTTTCCTCTTAATTTTATATATATTTTAATATCTATGTTTATGATTTTTCATCTTGTTTTTTTATGATATGGTTTCGAGTGTTTGTTTATTCTATTGTTTTGATATGTTTGATATGATGGAAATGGTTAAAAAATGTAAATTTGGTAATGTTTTTTGGATAAAGAATTAAATAGGCTAGTTTAACTGATAACATTATTATATTTAATAGAAATCAAAGTGATACCTATGTAATTATTAATTAAATTTTTTATTCCTTATGTTAATTTAATTTAAACAACTAGAATCAGTAATGCTTGTTGATGAAATAAACGATATGCGTGTTTAATTAAAATGTTATTATTTAAGTTCTATGAAACTAGAAGTTATGATTGAAATAATTTTAAAATAATTAGTATACTTTAATAGATAATGCCTTAGGATTCCTATGGTTATAATGTATAATAAATAAAATGGATAATCTATGTTGGTAAAGAAATAGTTTTTTGAAAAAGATAAATGTTTGGGGATGAGAAATTCTATTTTCATATAAAGTCTGGATGCCTTGGTTTTAGATCACAGATACCCTATTGACTCTATTTGTTATTCACTTTATTTCTTATGTGTTTCTCTAGATATTATTCTTGTTACACAATGTTATGTGGGATTGGGATAGTTGATGGTTGATGATACATGGGTGGGGAGGCCCGAGGTTGTGGTAGAATTTCACGATAGTAATGGAGGGATGGTTGCATAGTGATATGCATAGTGGTATCTGGGATGACACTGAGACTAATAGAAAGGTTTGAAGTTGAGATTTATCATTTTTGGGATAAAAAAGGGATGCATTCTTGATAATGAATCATCTTTAAGGCAAAATGGCTAGGTTATCGGTTTCTAAATTGCTTTCCCTGCTACTTGAGGTAGCTGGTTGTGCTTGGTTATAAAACTCTTTTATGGTAACTTTGGATGAGTCATAGAATAACTAGAATTATGGAATGATAATTAATAATAAAATTTTAAAGCCATGGGGTTGATATAAATTTGTAATTATAAAATGATGATAATCTTGAGAATCCTTTCAATTAGTTGGTTTATGCCTAGAGGGAATGAGAATCAGTTGATGATCATGTTAAAGTAATGAAATAACAATATTAATGGTTAACTGAATTAATTAACGTAATGTGAAATGTTTAATTGAAATAAATAAATAAATAAAAGTTTTCTTGAATTATTATGTTCTTATAGGATATTTAGTCCTTAAGAGTGGCAGTCAGGTGTATAAGGGATGATAAACACAATTGATCCAAAGACTAGGTTAATGACCATTGTGTAGTTGTGAGCTATATATATCATGTATGTTATGTAATTTCATACACTAGACAACCCATGTTGGTAGGGTTATAGACATCCAATGGAATTTGGGAGGGTTTTTTTCCCCAATATCTATATTGGTGAGTAATGTATGGTTGACTACCCCTCTTGCCCCACTCTTTTCTCATGGTAGTTTTTATGTGCTGGTATGTATGGAAGTTATCATATATGTGTATAAAAATAAGTAATATATTGTGGTTATTTCACACACATGTATCTATGGATATAGTATCTTATGAATTATTAAAGGTATTTCATGTATGGTTTGTGAATTATTTAGGTATAATACTTGAAATACGGGTCGTGGTGGCTCCCATAACCTACTTGGTTACTATATGTAAATGTGTCACGGGATGATGAGATTATATGATACATGGGATTCATGTTATTGTGATGATGAGATGATATATGTTATGATACTTTAGCTTACGTGTCTTTGTTCTGACGAAATTTTGGAGACAGACATATTAGGACATGTGATGTTGGGGTAAAGTTGAAAACTAGTGGTTAAGTGGTAGTTGGGTTCCTTATTTTGATATTATATTTTATGATCACTTGTATGTGATAGTTGTTGAGGGAGATATGGTGAGTCTAAGGACTTAGTATACATGATTAGGTGATGAGTTATCTTTACTAGTTGTTCACCAATCTTTAGTATGACTTCTTTATCTTTTGCATGAGAGGTTATGAGAAGGATCATACTAAGTATATATGTTATGATCATCCTATATATATATATACTATTTTTCAAGACTGTAGGAGTTGGTTAGTGATTGGGCTGAACTTTACTAGCTCATAGTGGTTGTTCAGAATATATTTGGGATTTCAGGTCACTGCTGACAATATATTTTGGTACATGTAGTTTTCTTACATTTTTTCAATTGTAAGAAATTACATGCATGTATTGGGATCTCTATTTAATTTTACTATATGAATAAATTGTTGGGTGTTTCTATCTTATATCTAATTTATCAATCTCATAGGGTAATGCCTCTCATTTATGTATATGATATAGAATTAGTGATTGTATCTAACCCATGAAATTTTACATGTGGGTTTCAAGTGTTATTATCTCCCTTATCGCATTTCCATCCCATTAGGGGTACCTTTGGGGGAAGGGGCTCATGGAAAAACTTCTACAAATCTTCAAATATTTAAGAAGCTTATTTTAGCATGACTAATATAATAAAATTTTTGAACATTAATTCTATTTCCACTATGCTTTCCTATTAGAATAGATCTTTTTATAAAGTGAGTTCAGGTAAAAATTCACTTTCTACACTAGTCTTAAGTATATTATTAGGAATCTCTATATAATAGTAGACATGATTCTGCATTATCATACTTTGAACTTCACCTTCTTCACTAATGATCAGAGAGAGTTCCTTATCTATATCTAATTCTCTTACTAATTTGTAAAGGAAATATTTAAGCCTAAAAATGGCCTTCTATGCTTCTTTAGATAGACTCTTGTAATGATAAATAAGATGAAAAAAAATTTAGCATAGAAAAGTATAGATAGAAAAACTGAATGAGAAAATTCTTTGAGATTTTAGTCCTTATATAAGAATTTTATATTGATATCACCTAAGAAGTTATCCTTTTTTATATGATTGATCATCAAATACTTACATAGAAATGAAAGGCCTAAGTACATGTCATACAAATTCAATTAAGAATTAAATTTAAAATTTATTTGAATGGGAAAACAAAAATTACCTTTTAAGAAACGATAAAGACTCACCCTAAAAAAGTAATTAATTTTTTATGAATTTTGATCATCTTCACCTATGATAAATAGTAATATCATGATAATATTAAAATAGTAAAATTCATAGCCAAAAAGATTAAACCTTAATGAAGTTATGTTCCAAAAGTAATGAATAACCTTCCATTTTCAAGGACATATTGACTAAAATAGTTAATATTTCATAACAAATGAAAGTAATAAAAAATTATTATAGTTCCAAAAAAATGAATAATCAGTAAAAACAAAAATGGATAAAATGAAAAACTAATAAAATATAAAAACAAATAAGATTAAAATACTGATAAAATTAAAAATTGATACGATTTAACAATTTCCTCTTATTTAACTAGAGGAGTTTTAATGTTGAGGAGATATATTATAAAAAAGTATATTGAAAATAACTTTATTTTGATTATTACCATATTCAATTTATTAAATTAGAATATATCAAAAGTAAAGGTTTTGTAAAATTAATGGTAAACTGATTTTCTATTCTAATAAAGTCAAGAGAAATATATCCTATTTTTTTGTGATCCCTAAGTAAATAGTGTCTTACATCAATGTGATTTTCTCTTGAATTTTGTGTTGGATTTATAGATAATGAAGTAACACTAGTATTATAACAATAATTTTAGTTCAATTAAAACTCAAACCAAAATCCTTGAATGTGTGTTCAATCTACAACACTTGAGCACATATTTTTTTGACTACAACATAATCTTCTTCAGTAGTGTAAAGTTCTATAGAATGCTTCGTCTTGTTAGACCATGATGTTAAATATTATAAAAATAAATAAAATATTTCATAAGTATATTTTTTATCTAACCTATAGCCTCTAAATTCAACATCTGAGTAACTTTTGTGAATAAGATAATTTCTAGAATAATAGAATAATACAAGTTCTTATGTACCTTTAAGGTATCAAGAAATGACTTTTTCTAATTTTAAATGTGATTATTTTGGATTAGATTTAAATATCACATATAAAAATACTAAAAAAATAATTTATGGTTGAATTTTAGTAAGGTATAGTAAACTTGAATTCATAATTTTATAAAATATTTGATCTTTAGAATTATAAGTTTCATCAAGATCAAGTTTGATAGAAGTTTCTACCAGAGTACTTTTGTTTGATTCATTTTCAAAACCAAATATTCTGAGTAAATATTTAATATTTTTATTTTGAGTAAAAATATTTCCTTCTAGTTTTTAGAAAAACTAAAAACCACGTAAAATGTTATGTTCTATTATCATGGTCATTTCAAAATCATTTTTCATAAGTTCATAAGAATTATCTGAATAAGATTTTTTAGTTGAAACACGAATACGTTCATTGATATATATTTGAATAATGATGGTATTTTTGAAAATTTTCTTAATGAAAAGAGTTAGATCAAAAATTCATTTTACAACATTATTTTGAAACAAATTTCTGCTATGTCTTCCATACTAATAACTTATGTCCTGTTAATTCTATATATTACATAAGCATGTTTAAATACTTTATTTGGAAATTTAATATCATCAAAACTAGAAGTTTGTTTGACATAAACTTACTTTTGAACATACCTATTAAGGAAATAAAATTTCACATCAATTTTAAGTAAATTAAAATTCTAAGGATCTACATTGGATAATAAGACCCTAATAGATTATAATAAAGATATCCGTGAAAATTTTTCACCATAGTCTAAACCATATTCTTGATAATATCCATTATTAACAAACCTTTATTTATTTATAATAATAATTCCATTTTTATAATATTTGTTTTTAAAAACCAATTTTACACCAATTAAAAATATATCTCAATGACATTAAACTAAGGTACTAAATTGATTCAATTAAAATTGATTTATCTCTTCTTTCATTTGACTTGACCAACTTTCATCACATAAAGCATCGTATACTATTTTAGTTTAAAATTGTGATAGGAGAGAAAGATACTAAAATTGATTTATTTGGTAACTTCTTGTAATAACAGGTTCATTTACATCCCCAATAATATAATTATAATGTTGATTCCTTAAGATTGACCGATTTTTTGGTAATTTGGTAATTTTATCTCCAACTACTGAATGCACATATTTTGTTAAAGTGATTTTTGGATATTGGGAATCTGATGTTCCAAATTCTAGAGGATTTATAATTGGTAATTATATATTATCTTCTAGTAAACTAATAGAAGTATTTTTTAAAACATTAGTGGAATTAAATTTTTTTGATGGTTTCACTAGAACAAAATGATCAAATTCATCAAACGTTACATTATGAATTTCCTCAAAAAATTGGTTATTTTATATAAAAACTTTCCTAGACTTAATATTTTTTGAATAAATAATGAAAATTCCTTTGCTATTTTTTTTAGGTCAAACATATATTTTTTATTATTGATGAATACTTTACACCCCAAAACATTGAAGTATGAATGTTTTGGATTTCTTCCAGTCGACAACTCATAAGAAGTTTTATTGAGAAGGGATGTGAGTAAAAAATTGATTTATAATATAACAAGAACTACTCAAAACCTCAACCCAAAAATTTCTTGTGATCGAATACTCACTTAGAAAATTTCAATTTATTTCCTTCTGAATTCAATTTATTCACTCAACTACACAGTTTTTCTGTGGTGTTCTTGGTGTAGAAAAATTATGAGTAATACCATTTTTTATAAAAACATTCAAATTAAAAGTTTACAAACTCACCACCATAATCACTCTAGATAGTAAGTAAATGTAGGTTTTTCTTATTTTTAATAGAAGCATGAAATAACTTAAAATGGTTAAGAGATTTTTATTTTCAAGTTTGAAAATAAAACCAAGAAAATCAAGTGTAATCATCAACCAAGACATACACATAATATTTTCCTCTAATACTTCTAGTTTTCATAATACCAAATAAATCCATGTGAACTAAAATTAAAGCTTTATTATTTGAGAATTCACTTTTATATTTACAACTAGGCTTATTTTACATACCAAATTAATAAGTATTACATATTCTGGTTGAATTTATGTTTGATCTAATAGATCCCTAACATGTAATTTCCAATAAATTTTAGTTAAATTTTTAAAGTTATTGTGTCCTCATCTCTTATTACCTAACATAGATTCATATTTAGTTTCACTTAAGCAAGGAAAATTCTATTGAATAAATTCTTATAACTTGAGTGTGTAAACATTTCTATTCTCATTGGTTAATAAAATCAAATTACATTCAGATGTTTGAATAGTATATTTATCATTCATAATGTTCAAAAGAAATCCCTCATCACAAAAACATAATTATTCTAATAAGGTAGTGCTTAAGTCATAAAAAATATAAAACAATTTAAATTAATGATTTTATAAGAAAGAAAACACCATAAATTTTGATGATTTCTCTCTATAAATTATCTCAAAGAGTGACGCATAATCCTTTAAATTTATTTAAATTTTAGAAATTATACCTATCTATAGTCATATATCGATAAAAACCACTGTTTATGTTCCATTTTTTTCTACTCTTGGAATTAAGTTTCTTTTCCTTAAATGGATAAAATTATGTTCTTTTTATCAAAACATGTTTGGGTCTAGTTACATTAGAAAATAAATTTTTCGGAATAAAAATCCACCCAAATCTTCTATGATATACAACTTCTAGTTCATATGAAATAAATACTCTGTAAAAACCAAAAACTAGACTTTTTTAAAGAACAATGCTTACTCTAGTGACCCCCTTTTTTACATTTAATACAAATAGGTCTAATTATAGGGAAAAAATTGTTTTATTGAATATATGGTTTATTATAAGTAAAAAAAATCCATTAAATGTTTGAGAGGGTCTAATTTTTTTATACATTTCATCAAAAGTTTCCTTACCTGAAGTAAAGTTAGATAAAAGTTTCATTAAACTACAACCATTGAATTTAAGTTGAATAATCAAATTATGATTATGTAAATTTTGATCAATAAATTTCTAATCAAATACATTATGATCAATAGAATTAATTCAAGAATTAGTTTTTGAATATAATTAAGTTGAAATATTTTAAATTTATTAAGATAAATTTAAAATTATTCTATTATATTTAATAAATTAATCTTTAGAAATCTCATAGAATCCTTTCACATTATTAGTTTATTTATCCATAAGAGTTATATATCTATACATTTCATCTATAATAGATAAGGTTTTTTCATCTTCTGATAGATGGATTTTTTCAATATCTGATGGGTTATCCCTTTCATCTTTCAATGATGCTGAATAATAAAATTCTGTATTATAAGTGAATTTAGAATCTAGAATTAAATTTACAAGGGGTTCAGTTGTTACCTTTATCATGAAACAATTTTCATCTATTAGAATATTTGAATAGAATCAAAATATTTTATATATTTCATTTACAATATATTTTTATGAACTGTCTGTTAACGTGTAACCTTTATTAGCACTCCAAATTTTTTAACAATTTCTAGATTTTTTTTATTTTATTTTTAGAATTCACAATTAAATTTTTATTTTTCATCTTCAATTTAGGTTAATCAAGTATAATATGAAATTACTTCTAACATTCATAGGAAATAAATTTTTCTTATTCCTTCATTTCTTTCATATATTTCCAATAAACATTTAAAAATTTTATATTACCAATAAGAATATTCATTCATCTTATAATTTGAGAAAGTTCATTTTCATTATCATCTGAACCACTTTGATTTGAATGTGTACATTTACTCTTTGAAACAGGATATTTAGAAGTGTTAATAAAAGTATTAAAGGTGCCAGAATTAAGGTTAACTAGAGTAGAAGTGAATGATACTCCATTATCCCCTTTATCTCTTTCATAAACTCTTCTAAGTTTGCTTTCACATTTCATTAATGTTCAAATTAATTCATCCAGAATTAAATTTTTCAAATTTTTAGTATCATTAATTACCATTCTATAAGACACCTATTATTTGAGAACAATATCAATAATATTTTCAATGATTTCGTCTTATAATAACTTTGTTTTCATCCAAATATTTTAATCTATTTACAATATTCATTATTGATGTATTTGAGTTACTATTCATTTAGGTAGAAAATAAAGGGCTTCATAATCAGCTCTTAACATAGCTCTATGAGCTTCTAAAACTTTAAAAGTTTCAAAATGTATAATCTATAACTTTTTCCAAATTAAATTTTCCATTTCACATGATGGTATCTTTGTATAGATTTTCCAAGTCATAGAATATAATAAAGTATTAAAAAATTTATATTTTACCAGCTACTCATTCTTTTTCTCATGAGAAAATTTAACAATCTCCTTTTATAGAACTTTATAATTTCACGTTATCATGTTAATGTTTTCAACTCCAATTTTAATGATATAGGATTTCATATGATCATGGAATTAATTATAACCAATAGTGATTATTCATACCTCATAATCATTTTAAGTAACCAAAAACCAGAATTAATAGATTTCAAATTGTAGAACTCTATAACAAACATATTTGAATTTTTTTTAGATTTACATCTTAGTCCTCTCTAACATTCCTTTCTTTAGAAACAGATTAGGCAGCATACCAAGAAAATATCACCCTCCCAAAGTTTTCAAATCAACTTTTTTTTGGGATTTCTACACCTCTTCCACATGTTCCCAACTTCTTTATAATGAAAACAATGATACACATTCTTCTTTTGAAATTTAGAGTCAATAAGATTCCATGACAGTCAACTAGGAGGAAGAAAAATCTTCAATGGAAAAAAATGATTGATCCATTTAATTAGTATATGTAAATTCATTCAATTGGAATACATGTGTTAAAATATAAAAATTATGTTATGTAAAATTCATAACATGATATAAATGTTGTAATTCTAAATATCTTCCATAAATCATTATAATTAATGAAAAATGAGAAGAAACCAAAACTAAAAGGATGTGAATAAAAATATGCCAAATTTTAGTAACCATAAAAAAAATGAGAACCCAATTATAGTTGAAGCAAGAGGTCATGATCAATGTAAACTTCACAAAAAAAATTCAAATAAATAAAATTTGGAAGACCAAGTTTAGCATATGTAAGACCAATGATAAAATCTACCAATTCAGTGTTAAAACTTGAAAATATGTTATGTAAAATTCATGAAATGGTTTAAATATTTTAATAAAATATATCTTCCATAAATAATTTTAAATAATGAAAAACAACCATAAACTAAAATTATTAGGATTTTAATGACAGTTCAAACAGTTTAGTCACTATAAACAAAAAATAGAGGTGTCTCATGACTGCCACATCAACTAGGATTAAAAATTTTACACTGTTTTCACAGGTGACCATATTTATATAAAAGCATATAATAAATAGAAAATTATTAATGAAATATTTACAAAAACAAAAAAAATCTAGAATAGCTATCACAAATGTTTGGAAGATCAATGTTAAAATATAGAATATCAGTGTAAGCATCTCAAATACGAGTGTTAAAATCTAGGAATTCAGTGTTAAAAATTGGAAATTATTTTATGTAAAATTCATGAAATGGTTTAAATTTTGGAATGACATACATATTCCATAAATAATTGTAAATAATAAAAAACCATCAAAAACTATAATTATTAGGATTTCAATAATATTTTACACAATTTAGTCACCTGAAACAAAAAATAGAATTGTCACATTGCTGCCACATCAACTAAGATGTTGAATTCTACAATATTTTTAAGTACTAAAATATTTATATAAAAGAATGTAAATTAGAGGAAATTATCAATGGATTTTATACAAAAAACCAAAAATTTAAAATATGGAACAACTATCACAAAAATTTTTAAGTGTAGTGTTGAAATATGTAATATCGATGTTAATATCTAGAATAATAGTGTTAAAATATGGTAATTATATGTTAAAATATGGAAATTATGTTATGTAAAATTCATGAAATGGTTTAAATTTTGGAATTCCATACATATTCCCTAAATAATTGTAATTGGAACATAACCAAAATAAACTAAAATTAATGTAATTTAAATAAAATAATATCACATTATCATATCATTTCTCACCAAACAAAATTACTTTAGGGAAAAAAATTATTAATCACCTGTGAAAATCTTTGTAATTAATGAAAAGCCACTAGAATATAAAATAATTAATTGGTTAAAAGTGAAAAATATTCAATTTCCACTTGTTTAAAATAATTAATTGGTTAAAAGTGAAAATAAAAATCCAACGAAAGTAAACAAGATATTTTTATGAAAACTATTTTAATACACATAAATGTGTTTTATCTTAATAAATTAAGTAAACCACTTTTGGTGAATTATTTTAATGAATTGAATATATTTTATATTCATTAAATTTTTTTAACATTAGTATAATATTTTTCCAGTCTTGAGATGAGAATAAATATATAGTTTTACACTTAAAATGTATTTTTGAAAAAAGAAATTTCCATCGCATTTTACACGTTTATTTTTAAAATAAACTTTTAAAAGATATATATCATAAATTTGATAAAATGGTTTTCATATTTATAGTCATAAGATTTATATTTTTCAAATATCTTCCATTTATTTTTTGTCAATATGAATAGTAACCATAATTAATTTTATCCACCTCTATAAAGGGTAAATCAGATTAACCTAGGTTAAAACTAAGTGTTAAGGTCACCATTTTTCGTATTAATTATTATTTGATGAAGGAAAATGTACCATTATTATATTAGGCTCAAAATTAAACCATTTAATGGAAAATTTTCCATGGAAATGACCTATATAATATGAAAATAAAAATACAAAATGTTATTATCCTACTTTTTAATATCTCTTATGTTTTTGCATAGGGATAAAATAATGTTGTGAAATAATATTGATGATAATTTTGAGAATTAATTTTTTTCATTATTTTTTATTTGTTTATTTTTTAGTAATTATATAATTACCTTAAATGTTTATGATACACCGACACAATATTTCTTTAATTAATCTAAAAATAAAATAAATGTTTTTAAAAATATTAAAAGTAATATAATTTGGGAGAGTAATAGTGTTACAAAAATTTTATAGTCGAATATAGAATATTAGTTCTATGTAAAATTATTATATTTTAATTCCATATTGATCCTGGTGTATTTAAAGTCAAATTCATTGAATTGTTACAAAATTTACATTAATGATATTTTATAATAAATAATATTTTTTTAAAATGATTTAAAATTTATAAAAATATTTTATTCAACCTAGTGAATAGAATATGGTCGAAGATATCAATAATTTTCCTTTTATGATTCATTTATTCCATTCATGGTAATATTCCTAACCATTTATGATTCAAATAGATTTTACCATGGTTAAGGTTAAAATTGATTATGTAAGGGGTTAAACTAAAAGATAATGTTTAAAACAACACTTAAACCCATCAAAATTTTATTGGTTTATGGTATTTCAACCACATACTACTTTATATTTAAATAACTTAAAATTTTGAATAATTTTAATAGATAAAAACATTATTATATTTTAATCAGTTAATAAATCCAAGATATCCCCTCCCCTCACTTATAAAAGGCACCTGTTCTCTTATTTATGCCACTTTGAGCCTTTAATATCAACCAAGCCCTGAAATATTATATTATAAAAATAATTATAAAATTATACAGGTTTTTTATTCTTAAAATACCAACCCTATGATCCTTAATAGTATTTATAAATTATTTCTTTCAAAGAAAAAGTAATCACCGTAAAATATCACTTTATTTTTTTACTTCTTATTTTAACACCAATAAATATTTGGTTTTAATAATAAAATAAAAAATTAAGTATTATTAATATATTTTAATTTTTTATGATTATTAATCTACAATTATTTTCCCTCTTTCTCATTAAATGAAAAGTGAAAGTATCACTCGTGCGTACGTACGGTTTACCGTCTATACGTAGAGATAAAATTGGTTTTCCATAAACATATATCTTGAATGGTAATTATGATGGCTTTAAGTTATTTATATGATATTTATAACATAATTATAATTTTTTATTTATAATATCACATCTATATTAATAACTTATGATTCATTGGAAAATGATAACGTTGCTCATGCATATATGTTGACTGCCACCTCTACGAAGCAATGTGATACATTTTTGACTTACTCTTTACATAGATGGTAATAAGGATAAATTTGATGAATTTATATGATATATATTATATCATAATTATTATTCAATTTTTAATTATTATTAACCTTTCATTCTATCTTTCCAGAAGTGAAAACATTGTTCATGCGTACAAACCACCCACCATCTCCATGAACAGTGTAATTCATTTTTCTATCTCCACTTTTTATGAATTACTATAAATACATATATAATGACAATATATTATATTTATATAATGAATAAAATTATTAAAATCATCTAATCATGATCAATGTAAATATACCAAAATTACCAAACCAAGACATACATGAAAAACGAAGCAGTTATCACCCAGAATTGTGATTTTAACAAAAAAAATTAATAAAGGAGTGATAAAATATTATAAGTAAATAATAAATGGTACCATATATATTATTATGGTTATATAATATGTTTATTAGAAATATATATTTATTTTATTGGAGTTTTTAACATGTATAATGAAATTTGAACCTGAGGTCAGTGTTTATTTCACAATCTCATCATTATTCAGGATTATTTAAGTTTGAGTTTCTGATGGGGTAATTATTTGATATTAATATGTTAAAAAATATATACTTTATTATACTATTTTTTATTTATTTAAATTAAAATTTTTCCTTTAATTTTTATATCTTTAATTACTCAAGAGATAGAAAGAATAGTTTTAAGGAAAAAGAACATTATTTATTTATTCGATCAAAATTCATTTATCTTAATATACATATTTTCCATAAAATGTTTTAAAGAATGTTTTTAATATTATAAAATAATTTATTAATGAATTTTTAACCATTTATAATTTTTTAATTTTTTTAAAAAAGAATGTACTTGCTGTTTTCCAAATAAGGTACTTTTAGAGCATTTAATAAAAATGTAAAAGAAATCATTATTTTAACATACATGACATGAAAAGACTTTACCACCATCATGATCGACCAATGCCTTGAATCTTACTTTAAATGTTTCAAAGGTTATTTTCGATGAAATTTTTTCTATAATATTTGTACAACTTTTACATTTTAAATAAGTTATTTCAAAGTAAAAAGGGTATTTTCCTCAAGAAAATTTTTCCGTGACCCTTTTACAATATTTTAAACTATGTCTACATACTCTGTGAATATTATGATTTACTGAGGACATAATCTAAAGATACCATCAAACTTATTTCTATGGATTTCTTATAAATAGTTTGACTAGGAAAATTATTGAAATTCTTTATGTTAATTCTTTCAACACATATTGTTATTTATTTTTAAGCCATGTTGATTATTGTTTATTCATATAATGAATGAATTAAAATTAATAAGTTATGGGTGGGGCCCAAAATTATATGTCCCCTTGATTCATCAATGGGTATCATTTGATAAAATATATTAGGTATTTCGCCGAGGCCTTACCCATTTATACAGATGTCATGACATGATTCCTTGATGGAATTTTAGATATCTTGGAACAAGGCCTCTATGGTAAGTTTAAGATGTATGAAATTATTAATTCCATCATTATGTAATAATTTATTGATATTTATTTGATTATTTTAATAGTTATATCTTCAATGGATAAATTTTAATCTATTTTGATCATTTATTTGAAATTATTTTATAGTCATTTATTCTTTCCAGATTATTCATGCATTTTTTATCTTCTACTCCATGGATATGATTTCTGAGCATCTGAGCTCACCCCTTTCTTAGTATTAACTTCCCTAAGAATCTAGCATGTTTATTATTAATCATATAAAATGATATTATAGAGAAAATAATGATGATCCCAAAGAAAATTTTATGTTTTCAATATAATTTGGTATAAAAGTTTGTTTCTAGTTTACTAATACTACTAAAATATTCAATCATTTGGGATCTGATCGCTTGTATCTAGTGGGAATGTAATAAAGTATATTCTAACTATGGGCTAATAGGGTTAGGGTATTTATAGTTGGTATCAGAGAAAGTTTATCATAATCCTTGAGAAATAGATTTAGGAAAACATAGATTAGGGAACATAACCCTAGGACCAAATTTGAGGATAAGTATAAGTATAAGACAACATCATGATTTTTGTTAAGGTAGATATTATGTCGTTTTCTTAGTAATAAATCCTTGTTTGTATACTATAAGTGGATGTGGTTTTTGAATATATGAATCTTGGTTTAATAACCCCCAAAATAGTTTGTCGAAAATATCTTGAACATCATTCTGGTACACAATGAGTGTTCCATCACTACACAATTGGTTTGATACTCTTGGAATATATTCTATAGTTAATTCACTTTTTATTTATAAACCATTATGAAATATTTGAAAATATTTTTATGATTATAGAATATTCTCAAACAAACCAAGATTATGATTATGAGATTAATTATGCATAGATTTTCAAATATATGTTAAGTGTTTACCTGTTTTTGAAATTATACATTATGATTCATAATGTTTTTATCTAATCTAGTCTATTCTGTTTTATAAAAATGGAACCTTGTGGAAGTAATGTAAACTATATCAATGCACACAATCTATGTAAATGTTGACCACTTAGGAAAAATAATGAAGTTGGAGTTGGAGATGGAACAAAAAAATTATAACTATTTTAGGGTAGATGAATCAAGTTATGGACAATAACCTTTCTTATATGAAGTAGACTATTCACCCATAATGTAGTGTAATAATGTCATACTATTTTATGTGAAAACAGCCTACGTCATTTAATGAAACCACAAATCCATTTTTAACTAAGAAACAGATAATTTCCTAGATTATATATTTATCACATTAAGGAGTAATGAAATGGATAATGTTTTCATAGTAGTTTATCATCTAATTGGGGATAAGGATCAATGTTTTTAATTGATTCAAAACATTAAGGATGAGTAAGAAATAATGAACATAGAGTGGAATGATTTTAAAGAAATTTTATTGGGAAAATATTTTCCTCATGAACAATGATAAGATAAGGAGATGCAATTGTAATATCTGAGACAAAAATAAGAGGAAAATGTCTCTATGTATGAAGATTACCTTAAAAGGTTAACAAGTAATTCTATATACTATAAACATAATCCAAAGATAAATTTTGACTATTTATTTTATGGGATAAATACAATCATATAATGTAACTAGTCTCCCAACCATTCACATCATATGAGGATATAGTATCATATACCATAAAAAAATTAATTCTCTATGTATTATTTCTTCATATGAAATAAAGATAAGAAATGGATATAATAGAAAAAAATAGGTAAGGGGAAGAATAGAAATAATTATTTTCCAACATGCAATACTTGGGGAAAGAACACCTTGTTACATTATTAAAAGGAAAATGAGTGTTCTCTATGTGTAGAGAAAAAGTCCACCAGGATCAAGATTAAATGGGTAAGGGAGAAGCCATCAAAGTGAAGATATTTAACTATAGGAAGGTGGGGAACTATTCCAACCAATTCCCCAAATTTTTAGGGAACTTAACACAAAATAATCTATGTGGAGAAGGATAAGCTTATATAATTACTAAATCTGAAGTGTATGTTCCTAGAAATGTGGTGAAAGGTACAATTATCATATACTCTAGGATTGTAAATATTTTATTTGATTCTGGTTCTACCCACTCATTTTAATCTGAAGAATTTTCTAAGGGTATCACATAACTATCTCAAAGATTATATGTTGAGTTAGTGGTGAAAAATTGAAATGGTATGATGATCACATCACAGGTTTATAACTCATCTCCAACAGATTTTTGTGTGAATTGTCTTCCTGTTAATCTTGTTATTCTTCCTCTAGTTGAATTCGATGTAATTTTTGGGCATGGATTGGCTCCCTCAGAATAAATAACATATCAATTATAGATACCATATCAATTATAAATCATCCTACCATTTTCTATCAGCGTGAGGATGAACCTGAACACCCAATGAAAATTACTTCTATAAAATGGGGTTTTATACCTATTAATGAGGGATATTTATGAAAAATGGTTGGGGAGGAACTCAACACTTAAAATGAGCCTATTTTTTGAGAATATACTAATATACTTCCGGAGTACTTTCCTAGTCTTCCCTTGAATCGTGAAGTTTAATTTTAAATAGAACTCATACAAGGGGTTATGCCTATTTTAGTGAATTCATATATAATAGCCCCAATTATGTTACATGAATTAAAGTAAAAACGCTAAGAGAATATAGATCAAGGATTCATTTGGCTTAGTTTTACTTCATTGGGTGCACCTATTTTTTTGTTAAAAATAAAAATGGTTCAATGAAACTTTGTATTGATTATCAGTATCTTAGAAAGATCATTATTAAGAATAAGTGTCCTCTACCTCATACCAATTATTTTCTGATCAATTATGTAGTGATATATTTTTTTCCAAGATTGATCTTCGATATGGATTTCAAAAAATAAGGATCAAGAATAACCATATACCAAAGAAAACATTTCATATATGGTATTATCATTATGAATGTACAATAATTCTATTTAGACTTACCAATTCTCTTACAATATTCATGGATATAATAAATAAAAACTTTAGAGATTACCTTTATCAGTTTTTGGTGGTATATATAAAAAATATTCTTATATATTCAAAGGGCAATTAAGAGAATGAAGAACATTTGATAATTGTATTGAAGACCCATAGGAAGAAGAATTTATATTCTGAATTTACCAAGTATGAATTTAGGCATTAGAAAGTTTCATCCATGGGTCATATATTCTCAAGTGAGGTTATATTGGTAGATCCTTCAAAGATAGATGTTATTGAGCAATATCCTAGACCGACCATGATAACTAGGATCCATAGTTTCTTTAGGTAAACTGAATACTACCGAAGCTTTTTGTTATATTTCTCATCACTATTTAGTCTACTCACCAAGTTAACTCGAAAGAGGTTTATGTTTTTATGGATAAATGAATGTGAATAGAATTTAAAATAATTGAAGAGAAAGTTGGATAGCATGCCTATTCTTACACTACCCTATAGTGGAAAAGGATTTGTGACCTATAGTGATTCATCAAAAAAGGGTCTGAGATTTTTCCTCATGTAGAATGACAAGGAAATATTATATACCTCTCACAGATTAAAAATACATGAGAAAAATAACCCAACCCATGATTTAGAATAGGAGGTGGTAATTTTTTTATTGAAGATATAGAGGTATTATCTGTATAGTGAAAGGTGTGATATATATACTGATCGTAAATTCATGAAGTATATATTTACGTAGAAAGAGTGGAATATGCACCAGAGAAGATGGTCTGATTTGATTAAATATATGATTTCTCAACACAATATCACCCTGGAAAGGCAAACAAGGTAGTTGATGATTTGAGTCAAAAATACCATGCCAGTTTTTCTATGATCAGGATTGAAAGAGATACAATATTTAAGGATTTATAGAATATGGATATTGAAATCATTAGGAAATGGGAAATATATTATCATTATCATATGAACATTCAACTATCAATCCATGAGAGGATTAAGAAGGCGTATAAGGAATTTGTGTAAACATAGAGGAACATGAGGAATGTTCTAAAGTTTAACCATGATATTGATATAATGATAAGGTTTATGAACTTATTATGTGTCTCATCTATACCATACTTTAAGGATTTGTTATAAGAAGCTCATAATTCATCATTCTATATTCACCTTGAAGGTACGAAGATGTATAGTCATATGAAAGAGTATTTCTGGTGGGTTAACATAAAAAAGTATTTTTTTAGTATGAATCTTAATTCCTAGTATGATATCATATACAGTAGAGATATAGAATTCCAAGGGGATATTAAAACCATTACCCATACTAAAATGAAAATGGGAAAACATTACGATATATTTCTTAATTGTAATCCCCAAAACAAATAAGGGGAATAATTCTATATGGGTTATAAACAATTTCCTTATAAAATGAGCACATTTTATTTACATTAGAGGAGGTTTCAATCATGATTAACATACTCAGTTATACATTAAGGAATTTATGATATTTCATGGAGTACCACTCTTAGTTGTATATGATCAGGATCTAGGGTTTACCTCAATGTTCTGGAGAAGCCTTCAATAGGAGATGGATACAGATTTATGTTTTAATACTACTAATCATCCTTAGAAATATTGTTAGCTTGATAGAACCATTAAAACTATATAATACTATTGAGATCTTGGTCTATGGTTTTTAAATGTGGTTCGGATCAACACCTTTCTTTGGTGGAGTTTTCCTACAACAATATATTTCAACTGAGAATTCAGAGGGGAACTTTATGAATCCCTATATGGATATAAGTGTATAAATCCAATGTATTGGGATGAAGTTAGAGAAATAAAGCTTTTGGAACTTGAACTATCATAGGAAATGGTAGAAAATGTTATATTCATTCAATAAAACATAAGGGAAGCTAGAGTCGATAAAAAAGTTATTATGATAATCGTCGATGAGAACTTGAGTTTGAATTTTTTGACAAGGTATTATTATTAATGTATCAAAGGAATAAGTTTATGAGGTTTAGTAACATGGTAAATATGTTCCCTAGATATATATTTCCCTTTAAAATTCTAGATCTTATTTGGAGGATAGCTTATTGTTTAGTTCTTCCACTGAATCTCTCTTAAGTTCAAGATATGTTCCTTGTATTTTTAATGATGAAGCATATACCTGATCTCTTACATGTAATTTACTAAAATTATGTATCACTAAAGTAAGATATATCATATGAGGAACAACCATTAGATATTCTAGATTATAGAGAGAATGTTCTATGAAATAAGATCACTCAAATGGTCAATGTTTTTTGGCGTAATCATAAATTCGATCATGGGAACCCAAGGATGTGATGAAGTGGAAGTATTCTTAGTTGTTTGTAGCTGAATAATGATTTTTTATGAAAGAATTAATTTGAAGGAGTGTATAATGTAACACCCAAATATTTTAGAATATATTTATCTTTAAATAAATTTTATTCCATTGATAGCTTGTGTTACACACAAGACCGAGTTTAAACAAAACTTTGAAAAACTAATAAAATATTATTATGTGATAGTTATCGCATAGCCATTGGATTAGTGGGTATGAATAATACTAAATAAATTATGAAACATTATTATTTTCCACATGTTTAATATGAAATAATTCATTAAAATGTAAATAAAATCCTTTGAAATTAAAATAGACATTCTTTTCTGAAAAACCCTTTTATGCATTCAAATAAATTTTATCTTAATAAATTAAATAAGAATTTTTTTTTGAATTATTTTATTAAAATTTATATATTATAAATTCATTAAAATATTTTAATATTCATCTAATATTTTTCTAGGTATGAGATAATAATATATATCCATTTTTTGGCTTAAAAATGTATCTTTCTAAAAAGTATTTTTTGTGGAATTTTACATGGTTATTTAAAAAAATACCTACTTATAGAAATTGAATTTGATAAAATGGATTCCATATTTAGAATCAAGAGATTAAAACCAGGTAAATGTGACCCTTTTATTTTTGGATAATATGAATAGTAACCATAGTAAATTTTAGTCACCTCGCTAAAGGGTAAATCAGGTTAACCTAGGTTAAAGCTAAATGTTGAGGTGATGATTTTTCATATCAATTATTATTAGATGAAGGGAATTTGACCCTTATCACCTTAGTCTTAAAATTGAATTTTTAAGGGACACTAGTACCTGAAAATGACCTATATAATATTTAAAGCAATGAAAAATATAGAATGTCACTCTCTTGATTTTAAATATCTATTATGTGTTAAAATAGAAAATAAATGAAATTTGGGAATGAATCTTGATGGTAATTTTTAGAATAATGAAATTATTTTAAATATGGTAATTTATTTTGAATTTTTTATAATTATATAATTACCTTAAATTCTTATGCAATAACGAAAGAATATTTCATCAATTAATAGAAATATGAAATAAATGATTTTGAAAATATGAAATTTAATATGATTCAACTGAGTTATAGTGTTAAATTAATTTTATAGATGAATATACCATATTATTAGTGTGTAAAAGTATTATATTATAGTTCAATATTTATCTTTGTGTCTTTAAAGTAAAATTAAATGAATAGATCTAAAGTTGAAATTAATGATATTTTATATTAAATAATATTTTATTAAATGATTTAAAATTCCTAGAAATATTATATTCATCCAAGTGAATAGAATATAGTTAAATATATCAACCATTTTCCATTTATTATTGAATTTTATAATTATGGTATCATTATCAACCCTTTAACATTGAAATACTTATTACCGCAGTTAAGGTTAAAATAGGTTAACTAAGGGGTTAAACCAAAAGATAATGTTTAAAACACCACATAAACCTATAAAACATTTATTGGTTTATGGGATTTTAACCAAGTAATACCTTATATTCAAATCTAGGTACATTTTGAATAATATTTCCATATAATGACTTTATTATATTTTAAAATTTTACGAAATTCCAAGAGGGACCCTCGCCTCACTTATAAAAGTGAACCCCTTCCTTATATTCATTAAACAACTTTGAGCCTTCTAGATCAACAAAACCATAAAAAATTATCCTATAAAAATCCTTATCAACATTATAGAGGTTCTTTTATTCCTAAAATATCAACCTAGGATCCTTAATATGAGATCTAAAGGACTTATTTTAAAGAATAGGTAATCGTTGTAGCCAACAACTTTCTTTTTTTACTTCTTCTTTTAATAGATATAAATCTATGGTATTAATATTAAAATAATAAAATAATTATTATAAATAAAATAATTTTTTATTATTATCATGAAACCACAATTATTTACCCTCTTTCCCATCAAATGGGAAGTTAAAGTATCTCTCATGCGTACGTACGACTTACCATCTCCTAGTAGCACTACAATTGATTTTCTATATCCATATTTCATGAATTGTTATTATGATGTATTTAAGGTTTATATATGATATTTATATTATTATTATTATATAACTATAAAATCACATATACCTTATTACCTTCTGATCCTTTGGAAAATGATAATGTCGCTCGTGCATACGTGTGGACTACCACCTCCACAAAGCGATGGGATTCATTTTTTAATTACACTTTGAATGGATTGTAAAAAGGTTAATTTTAAAAAAATTATATGATATATATGATATCATAATGATTCTATAATGGTGAATTATTATTTAATTTTGTTTCATTCTCTTCTTTGAAAAGTGAAAACAATATTCATGCATACGTATAAACTACAGTCTCTATGGACGGTTTAATTAATTTTTCTATCTCTAATTATTATGGATTACTATAATTACATATATAGTTATTATATATTATATTTATATCATGAATAAAGTTTTTGAGATCATTTAACCTTGATCAATTTATAATGATCAAAACTAAAGAACAAAACATACATGAAAAACAAAGTAGTTATCACTAGGAACAATGATTTTAAGAAATAATTATTAATAAATGGGTGATAAAACACTATAAGTAAATAATATATAGTATGATATATATGATTTTGGTTCAATAATATATTTATAATAATTATATATTTATTATACTAGAGGTTAAACACATACAAATTAAGTCAATCCCGAGGTAAGGATTTATTTCACAATCTCATCATTATTCGGGATTTTTAATATTTAGGTCTCTACTGGGGGAATTATTTGATATTTATATGTTAAAACAAATATATTTTATTATCATATATTTATATATTTAAATTTACAATTTAAATTTAATTTTCCTCTTTTTAATTACTCAAGAGGCCGAAATAATATTTTTGAAGAAAACCAACTTTATTTCACTCTTTAGTCAAAATTTATTTCTCTTACATATACATATTTTCCTTAAAATGTTTTGAAGAAGGTTTTTAGTAGTATCCAATTATTGATTAAATAAAATTTTACCCATGTTTTAATTTTTTAAAAATGTTTTTAAATTAATCTTCTTATCATTTTATAAACAAGTTAATGTTTGAGTGTTTACCAATAATGTAAAAGGAATATTTGTTTTAACATACATGGAATGAATATAATTTCCCACCACAATTAATAAACAATTACATTAATATTAAATTACAATTTTAAGATTTTATATTCAATGAAATTTTTTTCCATAGTATTTGAATTTTTTTTGATTTTAAATAAGCGATTTCAATGTGAAATTGGTATTTTCTACAAGAAATTTTCTAATGATCTTTTTAAAGTGTTTTCATCTATGTGAAAATCATTAATTGAATATTTTGATTAATTGAGGCCATACTCTAAAGATACCATCCAAATTATTTCTATGGATGGGTTTTGATCCGTTTGATTTGGGAAAGTATTGAAATTACATACGTTGGTTCTTTCAATATAGATAGTTATTGAGTTTTAAGGCATATTGATTATTGTTTCTTAATATAATGAATGCATTGGAATTATTAAGTAATGGGTGGGGCCTGAAATTACATAGATCTTAAATGCATCTGTATGTCTCATGAGATAAAATATATTGGGTATTTGGATGAGGCCTTACCCATTTATGTAGATGTCTTGGCACGATGCATTAAATAAATTTTAGATGTATTAGAACAAGGTCTCGATGGTATGTTTAAGATGTCCAAAATTATGCATTCCATCATTATGAAATAAATTATTGATATTTTTGAGAATATTTTAATAGTCTTGTGTTCTATGGATAATTTTTAATATCTTTTTATTATTCATATGGAATTATTTTATTATCATTTATTCTTGTCATATTATGCATACCTTATTTATCTTCCACTATATGCGTACCCATACTGAGCATCTGAGAACACAACTTTCTAATATTTCATTTCATAAAGAATCCATGAAGTGTATTATTAATGATATGTAAGGATATTATTGGTGAAATAATGATGATCCCAAAGAAAATACTATGTTGTATTTTATGTTTTCAATTTAATTTGGGATTCAAGTATCTATCTAGTTTACCAAGAATTCTAAACTATTTGGTCCTTTGGGATGTGATTTCCCATATCTAGTGTCAAAATAATAAAATAACCACTAACTTTTGGCTACTAGGGTTTGGGTTTTTACACCAAATGAGAATAATAAATTACATCTAATAATTTCAACCCCCTTTCCTTAGTTTTACTTTCCATTCCCCTATATAATGTTTTAATTTTAGAAGTAAAATTTTATTTCACATGATGGTAATAATATGAATGTATATCTCTACCAAATATTGTTCAAAAAACTCCTCTAATAACATTATTTTGATCATATACAATAAAAAGATGAATATAACCATTACTATATTTTACGTTGTTTACAAACCATGTCCAATAATTATATGTTTCACCACAAACAATTGAATATGCCAATGGGAATAAGTTTTAATCTACATCATATGTTTATGCTAATAACCTAGTACCTTTATAAGGACCACTGAGGTGAAACACATTCACAAAAAATACAATACATGCACTTAATAATAAACCATTTTTGAAATGCCCATATGTAATGAATAATATTTTAAATCTGTTATTTTCTAAAGATACCCACTTGTCTCTTATTTTTGTATCAACATAGATTAGACTATTTCATATCTAAGGGATTAACATATACAAATAGTCTGAAACCCCTTATATTCAACCAACTTATTTTTTACTTGGATCTTAACAATTTGTGGTCTATCATGGATATTCCATAATCTCTATATAAGTCAGCTTTAATTTTATTGGCATATTTTTCAATATTAAACTTCACATCATTACAAATGATAGACGACATTAATGATTCCCTTTATTTGTGACAAATAATTAGTCTATCTTGAGCTGAGTTTATATAATCATTTTGAATTTTTTTAAACAAATAACTAGATGGAAATTCCATAAGAGTTATGTTGGTAACTTCCATGTGAAACTCTCAACATTGTATTTGATAATAATATATTCTGGATTGTTCCTTAAAAATTCATAGTCAAACCTATGTGCAATTCAATAATTGAATATCATCTCCGATCATTGTATGGATGATGGAAAAAATATGGTCAAATTCACCAATAATTCATTCAACTTTGTAGAATGTAACTCTGTCATCAAATATGGAATACTACTAATCACACAAGGTAGCATTTTAAAATCATCATCTAATGATAAAATTTGTTATAAATTCACTCTAAATAATTCAACCTATAATTTAAATATCAAATCTTAATGCATAACATGTGAACAAAATATTAATATTATCAATTTTGATATGTACTTTCCTTTTATCTACACCAACTTTAGAATGTAATAAATATTCTAATTTTAATATAATGTAGACATGAGAACAAATTCCATTGAATTTGAACAATTATTCAACTCCCCCATCATCTATAAGGTCTAAAAAATAACATTTTTAAAATATAATTTTTATTTTATATCTAATAATGAAATATCACACTTTATAATTGATGATGGCAATATTGATCTTTAATTAAATGAAATCCCTTCCACTAGTAGTCTACCCATTGATCTTCCACCTTCATAATGTATTTTCCCCCATTAATCACTCAACAGTACTCCATAAAAATGAAAATAATAAAAAAAAATCTTTTTGAAAATAATTATCCATCAACTTGGATCAATGAAACTATGGAATTAATGAATATAAGATATTAAAACTCATTCTGAGTTCATATTTACACCAATCAAAAAAATAAATAAATAATATATATATATATGTATAGAATTTATTGAAAATTTGGTTTCAAATACAGTAGGTAATGGGAAAAGGGAAAGGGGGATATGTTGTTTGTAAGAGATGAGCTGAGGATGGGAGGATGGAACTAATATGAACAAGTTGGCAATGGTATGAGTGGTATGATTGTAGAAGACAACAGTGGGACAAACGTAGGACTAAAGGATCATACTGAAGGATGGTTGAAGGAGCACACTGAGGAGTTAATAATGGTATGAGAATAGGAGAGGTGTTGGTGATGAGATGCACATGAGAGAAGAGGAATCGTTTCACACCCCGAAACCTATTTTTATTTTATTTTATTTATTTCTTGGTCATTTTTTCCTTAGAATCTAGGTTGAGTTCTAAGTGATTTTTCCTTAGATTTTAGAAAATTTGGATGGATAGATAGTGGCACACTGTTTCCACATCGTTGGGGGAAACTGTGCGCTAGCCTTGGAAAAACCATGTGGCCTAGATAGTGGCCTTGTCTAGTCCACATGGTCAGGAACACAACCATATACCAGCCCCTGAAGCCTGTGCAGCTCCCACCTGGGGTGAAAAAATCCTCTACATGATGGGTACATAGTTTTTCAGACAGTGAAGAAAAAATATTCACCCTACCAGTTTTAATAGAAATATATTTAATAAATAAATAATAAATTAACTTAATAATAATAATAACAATAATAATATATATCCAAAATCTAGAAAGGGTATCCCCTATTTATCATTTTATGAAACTCAACCCATGTCTCCTCTTCTAGCTGCACACCATAGACTCCCCTCCACCCTCAATTTGTGGTCAGTTCTCCTCCCGTTTTTTCATATGATCATAGTAGGTAAGCCTTTCCTCTCATATTCCACTTCTTTCTTCCTTTTTCTTTTTCCCCTCACTACCATGTGAGTTTGGTCAAGCCCTAGGGTATTATCATAGTCCTTTTTTTGGATTTTTTCACCTAGGAGTTTCTTTCATTTTGTGGGATTCCTCAGACCTAGTCGAGATGATATTTGGTCTCTAACATCTAATGTAACAAGGTTTTAGGTAGTTTTTCTTCCTTTATAATTTTTTGGACCAATTTTCCTTAGGAAATTTGTGTTTTTTAATTTAATCATTATTATTTACGGTGACTTGTGGCTCTTTAAAGTCAATATACATGTATATTCAAATATTAACATATATAAGGACCCATTTATAAATATTCACTAATGGTAATACGAATATTTACATTGGGGATATGTGTGCTTATATATATGTGATAGTGCATATTCATGAATGTGAAAAAGGGTGTATTTAAGTGGCTATCATCAAAGGAGTCATGTTTTGAGGTAGGTTACCCTATGTGCACACCTTTAATTTTAGAAATGTGATTTTATGGGTATTTTTAACTGTGTTTACATTATTATATAAAATAAAAATGACATTAAAAATGGTTGTGATGATTTAAATTAGTTTCTCTCTTATTTTCCATGTTTTTCTTAATTATTTCCAAGGATTTCTCTTGCTAAAGTATGTTTCAAATATTATTTTGAATTATTAAACATCCTATGTTCTCACTTTGTTTTCAAGTGCTTTCCTCATGTGATGATTTATTTGGAACAAGATATGATTTGGAGAAAAAAAAATTTCTAAAAGAAAGTTATTTTATTTAAAGTGAGGAGGCGTGGTTGGCACTTTGAAATGTTTTATAGAAATATAAAACCCATAATAAGGCATTCCCCTTGTATTGGAAATGTAGTGAGTATTGAATGTGTGATATGTACCATTTTCATGACGTTGGGACTTTTTAACCACTGTATATTTTGGAAAGGAAGAAATGGGTTTATCTTTAAATGGGATTTAGAGGTGGAAAATGAATGGTGGGTTTAGTGAAAAATATATGGTATATGTGTATATGATAGCTTGATAAAAACTCACCTCTTTTTGAGCATGGAATGTGGGAAACTTGGGTACCTAATACAGAAGGCTCAAACTAGTTTCTATGGGATGGCATGGCCTAGATCTATGGATCCCTAATAGGATTATTCTAAAAAACTAACAAAACACAAGATTATATTGGGGACCATTGGAACTTTGATCTCAGACCTCTTCAGCAGCTTGTGACAAGAAAGGATTCTAATTTGACTTGATCAATGATATATGAGGTATTCAGTACCCCACTAACCTAGACAATTATAGATTTTTCCGGGGTATTTCTCTCAATTTACTCCTATTTTATATAGAACTATTTTTAAATTCTTTTGGGATTGGTTTCCCATTCATGAAAAAATAAAAAAAAAATATTTTTATTCTTTCTTATATATTATATAACCATGTGATATACTTTTAATGATATATTTTTTCTTTGACATTCTTACTTTTTTATTTTTTTCCTTCTTATAAATGGTATGTTTAAAAATAACTCATTCTATGGAAAACGATTTGTGAAAAATTAAAGGGAAAATGGTTCTTTTTAAATTATTGGCTCATTACTTGTTTTAAAAAGGAAATGAAAACCAATTTTTTATATATATTATCATAAAACTATAATGATTGGTTTTCTCATTAAAGGTACGTCATAGTGCATTGTTTCTTTTTTTTTTTTATCTATCTTTTTTTTCTTGGCTAAATCATTCCCAATTTAGTTTCCCTTAATGTCTGGCTCTAGTTTCCAGCCCGGGAGGATCGGGAATGCCTCTCAAGCCTTGTTTGAGATTAGATCTAGTACCTATTTTATAGATAAATTATTTTATTTCATGATGAAATGGTATTAAAGCCTCATCTTTTTTTATTTGGGGATGTATGGTAGTTTAGAGATAGGATTGTTATAATTTAAGTAGCCAGTCATGGGTACATTCTTGATCACCACCTATTTGGAAGGATTCTTTAATTTCTAAGGAGGTCTGAGATGTTTTCACCTCAAAATATGATATCTGATCACAGATCTCATTGATATTTTTTGTTTTTATTGAGTGTTTTAGAATTGGTGGTCTATTTTGAGAGGCTCTAGAATTTGGAGTGAATTTTAGAGAGATTTATTGGGTGCATGGTTACTATGCATATTCTTGAAAACCATGTACAGAATATGAAACTGCCTCTGTTGACCTCAGTGTGATCCCACAATTATAACATGGTATTCCAAACCATGTGAAAAAGACGCGTGTAACAAAATATTTTCTATTTTTCTGAATTTTTCTTTGTGGATTCATGTATTTATTTTATTTTTTCTTGTTTTTGGTTTGAGTATTTGTTGGAGTGTTTTCCTTAGATTTTATAATCTTACTTAGTTTATCAAAATAATATTTCCCAAATGAAAAATTTAGGTTCTTTGAAAATAAAATGTGATTTGTTTTGAATATGGAAGGGGGTTTTTTATTTTGAAAGGTTTTGTAAGATGTGATTTTGAAATAAATGAGGAATTTTAATGTGTTCTTTTTGATAAAAAGGGGTCATTTTAAAATTTGGTTTGGTTTTTTTGAAGAGAGGCTAAGAAAGTGATCTTGTTCCTTTTATTTGAACCTTGGTATTCCTATTAGTTATCACAAACACACACAAACGTATAGATGTATGTGTGTGGTAAATGGATGGTTATTGGCTCGGGGGGATAGGTTACCGAGTTAGCATGAGGGTGAATATATGTGAGGATTTATGGAATACCATTGGTAAGTTCCCAACCTTTTTAGAATTTTTTTCTTTATTTAAATGATTCTAAAAAATTTATTTCAATGTTTTGATAAGTGAGTGTGTTAGAATGAATTTAGTCCAAGTGTAATTGAAATGGAATGGTGATTTCTAAAAGGATTTTTATGTTAAAATGGTTTTGAAGTGGAAAATGGTTTTGAA
Source organism: Viscum album (assembly GCA_963277665.1). NCBI lineage: Eukaryota > Viridiplantae > Streptophyta > Magnoliopsida > Santalales > Viscaceae > Viscum > Viscum album. Next base: position 1,425,617,297 of record OY728141.1, on the reverse strand, counting down.
TTTGGAATGAAATTAGTGGTTTCCTAAAGGGTAAATTGGTTCTATTGGGCGATGCATGGTTTTTGAATTGGTAATTTTGGGTTGAAGTGTTTTCTCATTTGGGTTTTGGTTGAGGATAAGTTTTATATTGATTTAGTCTAGTGTTTTTATTTTATTTAGATTATGTGACCTAAAAAGATCCTAAAGGTTTATAAGGACTCTCTTTAAGTTGTTGGCTTTGTACAGACTCCTAGTGGAGTGGAGTGGTGGAGTCGAGTTCTTTTCATTTATTTCATATTTTGTATAGTGTTCGAGGTTTGTCAGATGTTTTCTGATGGAAGAGCTCATGGTTGTTTAGCAAGGTCAATAGACATGGAAGGGTTGTGTTGAACATCTTGAATAGGCTAGTTTATTTTCCCTATATTTTTCATTGATCAATATGCTGAAAGATCATCTCTTCATGTGGGGTCTCCACATAGAGGTTAAGGATTGATTTCACTCATTTGGAAATGTTATATTCATGAATATGGTAGATGATGCGTTCCTAGATAAGTATGTTTCTAGAGATAAAGTAGTAATGATTGTAAGTTTGGATTATTTTAGTGTTGGAGAGGGTTCCCCATCTGGTGGGGAATGTAACCCACAGGAACCTATTTATGGGGTTTCTCTTTCATCAGTTCTTGCTTATTTTCAAAAGTACCACTCTCTTTTATTCTTCCAATGTGGTTGGTTTGGGAACTCTAAGACATATTTCGATAATACATTTAAGGCATGCCATCAATGTGGTCACTTGGGACACCTAAGGTGATTCTATAAGTCACATTTCTAAAATAGTAAGTTTCAGTCCAGAATTTTGAACTCTTGAATATAGGGAAGTACATGATTCAAGGCATCAGGGATCCGGCCAAAGGTATTAGAGTTAAGATTTTCACATAGTGGAGGAGCTACCAAGTATGGCAGATGTTGGCCCAACTTGTTGTTTCCAAGATGAGAGTGGAAACCATTTGAGTTTTCCACACTTTGGTTTCCATTTTTTGATACATTTTTTTTTGGAAATATTGGTGGATTTGTTTGTGATCATTTTGGATGATCTCTTACGGACCTCGATTTTGATTACAATAATGGATGTGTTTACCAAAACATTAGTGGGTTTTCCTTTTAGAAAATCACTTTTAAATTGTTATCTTTCCTTTGGAATGGTTTTAGCTTAGGATAGTGCTCATTTTTAGATATTTGTGTCTTATAGAAATTATTAATCTTGGTTTGGTTTAGGGTTCAGTTTGAGTTTATTACATCAGGACCCCTTATATCATGGGTCAGTATGTGATATTGGCTTTTTAAATTTTCGGGTAGCCTACCATGGATCTTTTTAGTCTTTTCCCTTGAGTTGGTGAGGTGTGAATTATGGAGATGAAAGGTCACACCAGGTTTAGTAGTTTCCTTAGTTTAGTGTATTTTTTTGGTTTCATATTTGGTTTAAAGGTTTTGTTTTGAGGGTTCCATTCTATTGGATATGAGGGTCCCAACATTTGTTATTGATTATTCTAGGTGAATTTCTGAGGTATAAATTTTTTAATGGTGGGGATAAATTCCACACCCAAACCCGAGTTTTCTTTTTTATTTTATTTAATTTTTGGTCTTTATTTTTTCCCTTGGATCCTGTGATGAGTTTTATGTGTTTTTTCCCTAGATTTGGGATATTTTATAGTGTTTAAGGGTGGAACATAGTTTTCACATGGTTGGGGGAAATCATGATTCAGACTAGGTAAAACCATGTAGCCTTGGTATTGGATTTTTTAAGGCTAAATGGTCTGGTTCATGACAATGCACCACCCCCTTTTAACCTATTTTACTCCCACCAAGGGGGAAAAAATCCTTCGTACGGTTGGCGCAAGATTTAGTACACTGTGTGACAAAACCATGTGGCCCACCAGGTTTAAAAATATATATAATATAAAAATAAATAAATAAATTATTAAACAAATAATTTAATAATAATAATATATAACCAAAATCTAAAAAGGGTATCCCCTCCAATCTTCCTCTTATCACGCAACCTGACCCCTCTCTCCTCTTCCGGCCAGATGCCATGGTCTCCCCTCCTCCCTCTATTTATGTTCATTTATACTCCTGTTTCTTCATGTGATCATCACAAGGAAGCCTTTCCTCCTCTCAACCACTTCCTTATTCCTTTTTCTTCTTCCCCTCACGATGGTGTGAGTTTGGTCAAACCCTAGGGTATGTTCATGGTCTAATTTTTTTTGTTATTTCTTTTGAACCTAGGTTTTTTTTAAATTTTGTGGGCTTCCTCAGACCCAACTGAGATGATATTGTGTATTGAACATCTAAGTAAGTGATTCTTCAAGTAGGTATTCTTCCATTCTAATTATTTGTTGTTTTTTTAGTTTTATCTTTATTATTTAGGGTGTCATGTGTCTCTTTGAATGTGACTTAAATGTATATGAAAATATAAAAATATATATAAATACCCCCTTATACATATTAACTTATGGTAATATGAATATACACATTAGGGATAGGTGTACTTATATATATTTGAAGGTGTATATGCATGTAAGTGAAAAAGGGTGGATTTAAGTGGTCTTCATCAAAGACATCATGTTTTGAGGTAGGTTACCCTATGTTCGCACCATTAATTTGAGAACTGTGACTTATTAGTTGTTTTTTAAGTGTGATTTAATTATTATATAAAGTAAATATGATATAAAAAATGTTTTTTATTCTTGAAATTAGTTTCTATTAAATTTTCTATGTTTTCTAAAGTTCTTCCATGGATTTATCTAGTTAATGTATGTTTTCAAGGTTGTTTTGAAATATTAAACATCCTATGTGATTAATTGGGTTTCAAGTTTTCTTTCTCATATAAATAATGGTTTGGGAACTTGAAATGATTTGGGAAAAATGTGTTTTCTAAAAGAAAGTTTTCTTTCTAAAGTGATCTGGCCTTATTATCACTCTGAAATGTTTTAAGGAAATGGAAAACCCCTCTTAAGGCATACCCCTTGTATTATAAATGTAGTGAGTTCTGAATGTGTGATATATAATGTATTACCCATATTGGGACTTGCGAACTGTTGTATATTTCGAAAATAAGGAAAGGAGATACATTTAAAAGTGAATTCAAAGTTGAAAAATGAATAGTGGTATTAGTGAAAAATATATGATATGTATATATATGCTATCCTGAAAAAAACTAACCTCCACTTGATCATGGAATATTGGAACCCTAGGTACCTAGGCCAGTAGGCTAGGGGTTGGTAAGGACCTGGTCTAGTTATCCCTAGTAGGATCAATATACAACACTAACAAAACACTTAATGATGTTGGAGACCGTTTGAAATTTGGGATGAGACCTCTTTAATGGATCTTGCATGATAAATTATTAATTTTTGACTTTATCGTCGATATATGAGGTAACTCGTACCCAAATAACCTAGTTACTTAGGATTTGGACATGCTTCTTGGTCTCAGTTTACTCTTCTTTTCTATAAAACTATTTTCAAATACTAGGGTGATTAGTTTTCCATTCATGTACAAAATGATAAAAATATTGTTATGCTTTCCCCTATATTATAACACCTTGTGGTATTCCTTTATTACTATTATTTTTTATTTATATTCTTTCTCTATTAGTTCAATCCTTCTTATAAATGGTTTTTTTATAATAACTCATTATTTCGAATATATTTTTGGAAAAATGAAAGATACAATGGTTCTTTTTAAATAACTGGCTCGTTACTTGATTTAACAAGGAATTGAAAACCCATTTTTTATATTTCTTATTTTAAAACTAGCATTATTGGTTTTCTATTTAAAGTTAAGGAATAAGGATATTTTTCTTTTGGAATATCAAATGTGAATTTGTATCAGGTTCTCTCATATCTAGATCACTCATGGAGCAAGTGTGGTTCTATGGTTGGAGGTCACTTGTGAGGTCACATGGAGGTATCTAGTTTTATTTATTGTTTTTCGGATGGTTTTTTTATTTTTTATTTATTTTTTGTTTCTGGGATAAATAATTTCCAATTATCCTTGATTACTAGAAATAGTTACCAGCCCCAAAGGATCGGTAATGCCTCTCAGGCCTTATTGTGGATCATATCTAGTGCCCGGTTTGGGGTTGATGTAGGGTGGTTTGTGATGCGATTCCAAGAGAGAAGGTGATGGTTGGATTAGTGTGGGAAAGGAGGTGATTTAGGGATGGGTACATGAGACTAGGAATATTAGAATTAGATATAATGATGATAAGGGAGAGAATGTATGGAATTAAGGCCATTTTTATACCCAGTGTAAAAAAAATTGGTCCATAGTTTTACATTTTCCTAATTGTTGGTCCTTGTATAGAATTATGACTCTCTTTTAGTCTATAACTGTCATTTTACCTCAAAATCGTTGAGGGTATGTGTAACATCCTACCCCTTCTCATTGTCTAGATAATTGAAGGGGAGTTACTGGCCATAGGTTTCATCCCCAAGATACAAAATGCTAACAATAATTGCCATGGGCTTCAAGAATATTTGGGGGATGATTTTCCCTTTTGAATATAAAACATCAATAAAAAAATACAATAAACATACAATACTCTATATTATGCATGAATCAACAATACATCCAAAGGATATCTAAACTTACACAACAATATTAGAGTACAATAAGAAATAAAGATATATCCAATCAAGATTAAAATACAACAACTCAAAGGAACTAAGGTGAAATTAGTACAACTAAAACCCAACCATCTAAAATCTCCAACTCCACATGATCCATCCATGGTATCAACAAGCATCACTAAATAACTAAGATACCTTTACTTTACCTGTGTCCTGGTAGATGACATATGAAAATTCACAAAAATTTCCCTAGTAAGAGGCGAGTATAAATTCAGTTTGATTTCCTTAATGAATTCCCAAATTACACCACTAGGATAAGAAACAGTTAACATAGTTTGTATAAAATAGTTAAAAATGTTTATATCAAAATAACAATCAAGTTTTTGGAAAAATAATAAATAATTTCATTAAAACCTTTCTCATTGATTTAGAATATTCATATTCATGTTCAAACATATAAAAACACACACACAAACAAACTGATTCTTGGTGTTACCATTAATGATGGTACTTCACATGCACACTCCATCCAACTTTGATGGTCTTACTTCATGACCATAATACATCTCAACCAACACATTCCAATGCAATTATGCCGATTTCCATTCTCAAATAATTTCATAAAAAAAAAATTTTTTCTTGAAAACATTTTATCATAGACGTTACTTGCATCATTGAAAAATCATAATTTTAAAATCATAATTTTAAAATTCTAAATAAGAGTGTTTTTCAAAATAAACCCAATATACACAATTCCCAAAACCAAAACCAAAAGTATTTCCAAGAAGAATCCGAAAAAGATTTCAAAAAAACATCATTCATTTCATTTAATCAAAACTAATCCTTTAAGTTATAGAGAATGTGAATATGAAAGAGAAGCCACTTACCTCTCAACAGTTGGAGAAAATGAAGAATTAAATTAAATTCTCTAGATCCAACCTTGGATATTATTTCTTTTAATAGATACAATCATAACTCATCGTTATTTCAATAAAAAATCATAGATCTATCCATAACAAACCATATCTATGATTTCTAGAGAGAGGAGGAGAAAAGATCTAAGGAGAATGGTGAAGAATGACGACTTAATCCATATCTCCAACACACTTTGATTCATCGAATAATTGATTTCAGATCAAAGGGGATCATCTATCAAACTTAGGGAGAAAAAGGAATTTGATACCCTATAGAATCAGGGGCTTAAAGAGAGATTTAAGAGTTGATTTAGAATATATCCATGATTTTCAGTGTCCCAACTATATGATGCATGGTTAGGTCACACGGTTTGGAAAACCGTGCACCAACCATGTGGTGTAACTACCTTAAGCCAACCCCTCGCATGGTTTGATCATAGAATTATACAAATCATGTGCCAACCTTGCTTTTCCTCACTATCCAACATGCACAGTTTTCCCTAGGCATTCACATGGTTTGGCCAAACTATGCGCCAACTGTGTGTCTTCCCAGTGACTCCCAAACCATGTTGAAAATTTTCCTCGAGTTGGTGCATTGTTTCTACTAACCATTCACATACCATGAACCTAAAAAACTTCAAAACAGGTCTAAACCTCTTAAAATCTCTCAAAACCTCACCCAAGTAGTTTATAAGCTCAATGTACATAAATAAATTGTCATGTACCTAAAACTATGGGTTTTAGATTCTCCCCACCATTAGTATTTTCATCCCCAGAAAGTAGAAAAATAGTGTTATCTGGGAAGAGTTTGGACCACTACTACAACATTTCCTTTTCATGATCCCATGTTTCTTCCTGAATGTGATAATGTTTCCCCAAAACCTATACTAGACCGGTTCTTTTCACATGAAATATCTTATATTGTCTTTCCACAATCCTTACCGGCACTTGATTCAAAGTAGAATATGGCTCAAGGTCAATATCATCCCATCTAATCACATGGTCAGGATCAGGTTGGTACTCTTTCATTTGAGATACATGAAACACATTATGCATGAAACTGAACCTTGGAGGAAAATCAAACTGATATTCCACCACACAAACTTTTTCAGGTATCTAAAAAGGGAAAATGTACCAAGGATACAACTTTACATATTACCCAAAATGATGATTCCTAATCCTTGGAGAGAATATCAAGAAAACATGATCACCAACCTTAAATGAAAATAGCCTATGACAACGATTCACGTACAATTTCTGACAACACTGATCTGTCACCATTCTATTTTTTATGAAATTAATCTTCTCTATTGTCTCGTATAAAAGGTTTGGTCCAATGATTGAAGTTGTACCGATTTCCACTGAACAAAGTGTAGAATGAAAAGGTCAACCATACAATTCTTAAAAAGGATCCATATGTTTCGAGGATTGATAACTATTATTATATGAGAGTTCCACTAATGGTATGTGCTCTTCCGATGAGCCACCAAAATCCACTACAAAATCCCTAAGAATGTCTTCAAACATTTGGATCATCCTTTCGGATTGCCCATCCATTTGAGGATGATACTCCATACACATTTTCAACTAGGTTCCAAGGTCCTACAACAATAAGTTTTGAAAACGAGATTTAAATATGGGGTCTTGGTCTGATAAAATCGAAAATGATACTCCATGCCTCTTTACCACTTCAAGAATATAGATTTTGGAAACGTATCCCACCATTTTGGATTCAAAAATAGGGATGAAATGGGATGAATTTGTGAGCCGATACACAATCACCCATATGACATCAACTTTCTTAAATATTCATGGTAGACCTTTAAAAAAGTCCATGAATATCTACTTCCATATCCAAACTATAATAGGTAAGGACTACAACATACCATCTGGTTGTTAGTACTCTACCTTGACTTTTTGATAGGTGAGGCTTCTCAAAAAAAAAAACTCTGCCACTTGTCTTTTCATTCTATCCCACAAAAACTATAATTTTTGTTCCCTATACATATTTTGTATTCCAAGATGGATAATCAATATCTAATGGTGGTAGGTATTAAGAATTTGTTCCTAATATGCCAAAGGTACCACGATCTAATCACTAAAATGTAGCACACTATTTCTATTTTGAATTCATCCCTCAATGGTCTCCACATCATTGAGTTTTAACCTCATAGATAAACATTTATAATTGGATGTCTGGGCCTCTTTAACATTTTCAACCAAATCAAGAACTATTGAAACTGAAAAAAAACTGCAACATCACCTTTCTCAACACAATCCAAATGAATATCAACTACGACTGACATTAGCTTCCATTGATCTGAAGCCTCTTTCTCTAACCGAATGTATGAATTTATGATTAATTCATACATCATGTCTAATTCAAACATTTATATGTATTCCATATATCTTAATTATCTCATATTTAAATCTCTTTATGATAAAATGTGTTTCAAAATATTAGGATCTTTAAACACCATGAATTTCTCACCATAAATATAATTATGCAACGTATTTAGAGCATGGACTATATCAGCTAGATACAAATCACATGTTCGGTAGTTCTTCTCATGCATACATAACTATCATTATCCAAAAGCTAATATATGATTTATCTTATTGATAACACTTCCCTACTAAAATCTTGATGCATCACAATATACCACGTATCCTTATCCTGATTCTAGAAATATCATGATATGTGCTGAGGTAAGGAGAACCTTTATCTCTTGAAAATACTTCTAGTATACCTCTTTCCATTAGAAAAGAATACTCTTCCCTGTCAAAGATATCATTAGTGAAGAAAGTTATGAAATTTCATGAATTAAAGCATCGGTAATAACCCACCAATATAATGAAGTTGTATATATCAACAATTGTTTGGTGGTTCCAAAGAGATAATTGCTTCATCTTTTTAGGATCCAAAAAAACTTATTTTTCATAAATTAAATGGCCAAAGAAACTTACATGTTGTATCCAAAAATAATACTTTTAAATTTTGGCATACATATGATGATATCTCAAGATACTAAACATTATTTCCAAGTTTTCCTCATGGTCGGCCTTTTTCCTAGAATACACCAGATTATCATCCATGAACACCACCACAAATGAATCCAGATACCTCTAAAAAATCTAATTCATCAATTTCATAAACACATTGGGTGAATTAATAATATCTAATGGCATAACCACATACTGATGATGAACTTATCTACTTCTAGATGGTATCTTTGGTATATCCTCCTTACGAACATGTAGTTGGTGATATCCTAAACATGAGTCAATTTTAGAGAACCACTCACCTCCCGTGAATTGATCAAATTTTTCATCAATTCATGGAAGAGGATATCAATTCCTTATCATAACTTGGATAAGCTTATGATAATCCAAAAAAGCTGAAGAGTTCAAACCTCAATTTTCACAAAAAGTACTAGTTATTTCCATGGAGATGTACTAGGCCGAATGAATCCTTTTATTTACAATTCTTCTTGCCAAAATTTCTATTCCCTAAATTATACAAGTTCTATCCTCGAAGACAAAAGTGAAATATAACCATTCTCTAGTAATAGATCAAACATAAATTACACTTTTTTTGGGTGGAAATATAGAGAAATGTTCAGGGAAGACATTAGGAAATTGATCCAAAATAGATAAAAATTCCTTATATGAGATTTCATCAGTAGATGCTTAAGTAACTACTTCCAACTAGTAATAGATTTTCCAAAACATGTGTTCAATTGTCCTTCTCTTCCTTCTTTCACATCCCAATCTCCTATAAAGAGATGATTGGTGCCATTAAAATATGTGAAACTATCCTTTTTGGCATAATAGTTGATGTGGTCTTTAAATGATTTTAACCAATACATACCCAAGATTAAGACATATACATCCATCTCCATAACCAATAAATCCCATTCCAATTCCTCACCATTGATTATTATACTACATGTCTCACACTTAAAATCTTGACACTCTATTTTTCCAAGAGGAGCTTTAAGTTTCCAAACACAAGGCATCATCTCAACATGAAAACCCATATGATCAACAACATGAGATGTAATAAATGAGTGAAACATGCCTGTATCAAAAAAAGTTTTGAGAAGGGTATAAATCAGAAGAATTATACCTCTCACCATTGAATGACATGCCTGATCATCCATAATCATCTATTTAGTGCCATATAACTTCTAATTCACTATCCCTTTCTCTTTATTTCCCTGTTGAGATTTTATAGCCTATAGAGTTGTGGTGTTCCGATAATAATTTCGACTCATTTTGTTCTGTGGATGAGAGTTATCCTAAAGATAACATTTGATTGAGGAATAGGTTATCTAAGATACATGGGAAGTATCACTAAAAACAAACCCTGGAGCACGACAATAATAAAGCTGAAGGTGTCCCATATGATTATAGTTATGTCATGCTCTAGGTTGTTATGTGTAATATTTCTTGATATGATCAAGGGAACCACACTACAAACATCTTTATTTTTTAGTCTAGGAGAGAAGTTGATTGATCACCTAGTTTGATTCTGTGACACTCCACAACTTTGGAAATATGTGTCCATATTCTTCTTATTCCCAATATTGTAGTTCTAACCTATTCTCATAGAGATGAAAATTCTTCCTCCAATTAAATTTCATGATATATCTCTTTCCTCTTGAGTTATCTGATTTACTCTCTCTGTATAGTTAGTAATAAAAATAATGTAAATATTTTGGTGAATATCCAGTTGGAGCATAGCTTTAAATATAAGTTCTTTTAAGGAGGAACTTGTAACATATTCTGGGGTAAATTAGACCAAATCCATAAATTTAGATGCATACTCTGTTACTAAGATATTTCCTTACTTCAAGATAAATAAGTTCACAGTTCTTGTAATATTGAAAGTATAAGGATGGAATTATTTGTTTCTTTTTTTTTCAAAATCCTCCCACATAATTCTATGATCAAATTTATTATGAATAGCCAAATCCCACCATTTTTGTGCCAAATATTCAAGCATATCCATGTTAAATTTGAATTTTAGTTTGTCTAGTGTTCCTAGAAAGTCTAATATTCTATTATCTTATTTTATCCAAATCTATGATTTTTTGGGTTCGAAGCCCCCCCTAAAAGATGGTTGGATTGTACTTTTGTAACTAGAATTATTGGTCCACTTGTTGGGGCACATCATTTTGATTACCTCTATCTATAGCTTGAAAATCATGGACAATGATTTGGACCAACCATTGGTTTACCTATGGGTTGGGTTCAACCACATTGTTTGTAGCCTATTTCAGCTGATTTCTATGATGTATTTCTGGTGGAATTTTCTATAAACAAAATAACAACCCACTTAGTTATCACTCACTATAAACTGAAGTCTTATATAATTCAACATTACTACAATTAGCAACATTCCGACTATTCATTTCAAAATCTATCCAGCATAACCATTTTTTTCAAAAATAATTCCTTTTAACCAGTTATATAAATCATCAGAATCAAAGTGGACAATGCAGTTCTAGTTGGAAGTCTTACTATCTAGCCATGAAATGAAACACTCATCGGTTAAACCCATGACGATGAGTTGAAACACCCCTATAAGTTTCTTTGAATACTTTTGTAACTGAACACCTTGATAACTTAATGTTGAGCATAAAAATGATAGTTACACCACTTTATGCTCTTTATTTCATGTTCTGATGATCTTATCTCCTTGATACAATCCAACTTATTGACACCATTTCCAATTCAAATAACAAACTGACAAGGAATGAACAAAATTGATGCCATTTATCTTAAAATGAAAGATAGACCGACCAAGACTGATACCATTTGCAACATCCCACCCCTCCTCATTGAATTGAGTTGTGATAGGGGAGTTATTGGCCTCTGGTGCATTCCAAAGACACCAAAAGATATAAATAAATTTCAAGGGATTCAAAAATATTAGAGGGGTGATTTTACCATTTGAAAATAAAACACTGAGACAAAAAATATAAAAAAATACAATTCTTTAAATGATGCATGAGTAAAAAACACAACCAAATTAAATCCAAAAGAAGGTAAAAATATAATAGTACAAGTTGAAATGAATATATATCCAAAAAATGAAATAAAACAACTCAAAGAAACCAAGGTGTAATCAAGACAACAAAAACCCAACCATCTTGAAGCTCCAACTCCACATGCTTCATCCGAATTATCAAGAACCATCACTAAAGAACTGAGATATCTTTCCTTTACCTGTGTCCTCATAGATGAAATTTAAAAATTCACAAAACAATTCCAATAAATGGGTGAGTATAAACTCAGTGAGATTTTCCTAAAGACTTTATAACTCACACCACTATGACAAGAACCAGTTTTCATAATTTATATAAAATAGTTTAAAAATAGTTAAACAATTTATATTGAAACCAAAAGAAAGTTATAGAGAAAACAATAAATAAAGTCTTTAAAATATTTCTCATTGATTTGTCATATTCATTCCCATGTTCACACACACAACCACACACACACACACACAATCAATCTTGGTGTTACCATAGATGGTGTAACTTCACGTCCATACTCCGCCCCAATTTGATGGGGGCACTTCATGACCATAATCAATCCCCACCAATAGAAACTAATGGAATTATTCCAATTTCCATGCCCAAATAATTTTATAAAAAATAAATCTTTCTTGAAAACCTTTTATCAAACACTTTACATGGGTCAAAGAAAAAACATAATTTTAAAATCATCATTTTAAAATTATAAGAAAGAAAGTTTTCAAAAATCCACCCAATTTACACAATTTCATAAACCAAATCCAAGGGGATTTACATTAATAATGACACAAGACTTTTACAAAAATTTCATGAACATAATTTAATCAAAATTAAGACATCAAGTTCTAGAGAAAGAGAAGATGAGATAGAAGCCACCTATCTCTCAATGATTGGTGAAAATGAAGAACAACAATACAATTATCTAGATCCAGCATTAAATCCTATTTACTTTAATAGATACAATAATTACTGATCAATATTTCATAAAATAGTCATAGATATATTCATAAAGGACTAGATCTATGATTCCAAGAGAGAGGAGGAGAAAATATCTAAGGATAACGGTGAAGAATGATGACTTATTGATGAATCCGGATCTCCAATTCTCTTTGATTCACCTAATAGTCCCTTCTAGGTTGAAGGGGATTGTATCTCAAGCATAGGGAGAAAAATGAATTCAAGATCTTATAGAATTTGGGGATTAAAGGGGGTTTCAGGAGTTAATTTGGATTAGATAAAATATTTTTGGGGTTCCAACAGTACGCAACATGGTTAGGACACATGATTTAGAAAACCGTGTGCCAACCCTATGGTGCTACCGCCTTAAGAAAGCCCCTCACACAGTTTTATTGCACGATTAGACAAACTATACTCCAACCATGATTTTCCTCACTATGAAACATACATAGTTTCCCCTCGTCATTCTCACAGTTTGGATAAACTATGTGCCAACCATGTGCCCTTTAAATGACTCCCAAAACATGTCGCACATTTTCTTGGAGATGATACAAATTTTTTAATAATCATACACAAGCCGTGAAACACAAAAACACTTCCAAACATGTTTAACCAAATCTGAAGCTCCCCAAATTTAACCCAAGTCTTTTATAATCTAAAAGTACATAAATAAAGGGACATGTAATTGAAAATGGGGGTGTTACATTAAGGGACCTCAGGGGAGGATATGTGAACGTTGATAGTGACATCTCAAGACACTGCCTTTGGGGGTATGGGACCTTGGGGGAAGTGAAAAGAACATGTGGTAAGGGGACATGTGACTACTTCGAGTGGCGTACAAAATAGTCGATGATGTGGATGAGCAGCTGCCTTTGGGTGTATGGTACCTCAGGGGTGGTGAAGACAGTCGTCGATAATGACTCGGGGGAATAACCTCCAGTGACAATGACCTATAATAACATCGACGGGGAACATGTTGTTGTGTTGGGATGATATCATGGGGGGTGTAGGTGAATATCAGTAAAGAAATTCATATGACTGATAGAGGATGGTGGCATCGGTCGAACATGGGATGATGACAGATGGTTTAGGCAGTTGGCATGAACAACACAATCAGGGACTCAGTGCAGTTGTCGAGGATGTCCATGGGTGATGAATGATGGGAAACAGGGGGGAAACCCACTATTCACCAAACCTCTTTGGGTGTATGGTATTCTCGATTTTGTGTATACCCATGCATGTGGGGATATGGGGTCCTAGGCCTCATGATGGGGATGGGGTGGATGAACTCATAAAAAATAGGCATCACATGCAACAGTAACACAAACCGGGGGGTCGAAGTGTCAGCCTTATGATGCAGCATTGATGCTCACAAGGTTGCACCATTATACAAACGAGCTTCCAATTCATCTGAAATATTTAAAAAGGGAATTCAAAAGGATAGGACATAAAATAAAAGGTCCTCTTGGCCCATCATTTACCATAATCTTCCATGAGTCATACACATTATAATAAATAAAGAGTTTTTCATTAAATAACCCAACCCTAGGGGGATATAGGGTTGTTCTAATGAAAAAGGACCAAGTGTTGCACACACACCCATTTTTTTATTGTATTTATTGTATATTTATAGTTTTATTAATATTTTTTATTATTTTTTATACATTTATTTATTTATTATTTATTTAATTATATGTTTGTTTATTTATTATTTATTTATATATTTATAGATATAACCTATAGATTTTTTTACATAAATATATATAAACACAGATTCACATATATAATAAACAATAATTAATAAATCAGAAAAAGTGGGAATATCACTACAATTGAAACACTACTATATTGATAAGAATGTAAACCCAAGAAATAAAATCACAAACCACCTAAAAAGGATAATAATACCCTCTTAAAAGACATATATTTATATATCTTAATATATTTATATATATCGACATATTAATAAATTTAAATATATGTGAATATTTTTATATCTATTTATATATATTCATAACAATATAAGAATAAGTATTTATATATTTACGTATCTTTATAGATACATATACATTTATATTATAATAGGCTCAGTCAAATCCCCTATATATACCCATAATTTTATTTGAATTTATATATTTTTATGCTTATATTATTTATATATGTTTATATACCCCTTTAGAGATCAACGATGATGGTCACCATATATATTTTCTCCTTTTAAATTCAGTTTTTTTATTTATCCATTAATGATAACATATATTATACATATTAAAATTTTTTTCTAAAAAAAGTTATAATATAAATTACATTATAATTATGAAATATCCAAACAAATATATCCATTAATTAAATTAATTACAATATCCAAAACAACTACATAATGTGTCGTCAGTCATGATAATATTGTATCAAAATAAACACAATTCATACACATAACCAACACATTATTTTGGTTCACAACTTTGACCCATGACATCAATGAATTTCCTTTAAATCACACCTTTGATCCATGTCATCAATGAAATATTATACAGAATAAAAAATAAAAAATATTCAAAATATACAATATTTATCCATTTTTAAACAAACAGATCACACACATTTATATTTTTAAATCAAACTCAATATTACATAGCTTGAAAATTGATAATCCATTATTATGTTTAGAAACACCTCATGTAACGACATAAAATATAAAAAACCACTAAAATGAAAAAAATTAGAACAAATATAAATATACTCCAATGAAAAAATAAAAGTGGATTTTTTGTTCCAAAAACATACAAATATTTAATAGGTTTACCCAAACACATTTCTCACAAAGTTCTCAATAAAAAACATAGAAAAAAAACCAATTAATATCATAAGCATGTCAAGTAAAAAAATCACCATAATAAAAGTATATAAGAAAGGACTTTGAAGTAGATATCTAGTTATGATTCATCATTAACACCATTTATTATAAATTTGATACAAAATACCACAATAGATTAAATAATTTTGGGGGAGGTGACACCAAATACCATGAAAACATAATTGAAGCCAATTTTTCTAAATAAAAAGGTTGGGGAATCATATAAAAATCACTTAATTAATGATTATATAGAGTTAACTAAATCAACCATCCAATTGTTCATAATAAATACTCATGACTTTTAATGTTTGGATGTTACATTCCCATTATTTTCTTTATTTTTTCGCCTTTATATATATAATTAATATTCATTCATTTAGTGAAAATATTTTCATGCATGGATAATCAATTGATCTACAAAAAAGAACCACAAAATGCTTGATGAAATTATTCATAATAAATAGTGCACAACAATGTCTCCAATTATGTAAGAACATATTCATGCATTCCAAAACATTCCTTGCAAACTTCATTTTTATTTTCTTCATATCCACACAGTATCTTTTCAAGAAATCCATCTTCCATGAATTCCATCTAAATTTTGGATTTATCCTTGAGAAAATGCGAGGATAAAAATAAACAAATTAGGTTTAAATTGTAAAGAATAGTTTATAAGGAAAAATATTGAAATCAAATTAATATTCATAAAATTTTCGAAATATGTAACATTAAAAAAAATGGAAAACATTGAAAAAAAGTGACATTAAATGATATTTAGGAGATCAAAAAAAATATTTTAATTTGAAACCCATTTATATACAAAAATTACCATTTCTAATCATTCTTGATGGAACCATAATAACCCATGTTAGACTTGATGAATTTATTAATGATTCAATTTAGTTTATAAGGAAAATGATATGTTGTCAGTATGTATAAATACAACTGAAGGGAATATGAAAAAATAAATTTCATTAAAAATGAAATCAAAACAAAAGTCACAATATAATATCCCAAAATAAATATGTTATAACCCAAACAATTGTGTCATATAAAATCCACCAAATGAAAATAAATAAAACCAATGAAACAATGCACTAAAAAATAAAAACCAAGAAAAGAATAAATCTTTTAGATAGAACCAACCCTCATAAATAATAAAACAATGATGAATAAATTATAAGACATCATCAAAACTTAGTTCAAAAACAAAAAAAATAAATTCTCACAAAAAAAGGCCACAACTCGTACCACAGCAGTATGAAAATACAAAATAATGAAACCACCCAATGTTGAAAATTATTAGCCACCCAAATGCAAGTAGAAAATCGGTCCCAACAACAATATAACATTTTAAACCACAATATTACAAACAATATTAATATAAATCACAAAAAATATATAATTCATGATTCAAACCTAGAAATGAAAGTCCAACTAGTTATAGAATATTCCTATCATTCAGAAAAAAAACCACTAATGAAATATATACGGATAAGATCAGAAAAAACAAAAACTCCCCGAGATAAATAAAGGAAAACACCCCAACACATCCATACAAACCCAATTAAAATTATTTTATAAGTAGAATAATTTTAACCACATTCAAATTTATAGTAAACATTAAATTAAGGAAAATTGTATTAGAATCAATTTTAGAGTTCCTAAAAACCACCTCATTTTGATTTTTTCAAAATCATATAGTGTATTTTCAATCATACTGCTAAATATATAATTAAGTTCACTAAAAATATATTAAAATGTAAGATAAAACCTATGAAATAATTGTAATAAAAATTTGGAAGAAAATTTTAAACAACTCACTAAGGTAATACTAACTTGATCCAATGACACCAAAATATTTTACACCTAAATCAGAAACATAAAAAATCTATATCATATAAATTACTAATCCTTATGGAAAAATTTAAAACAATAAAAGAAGAGAAATTATAAAACTTATTATCATAGATGGGGGAAGAAGGATTTCGTATTGTGGGATGGTAGGGGTTCAATGGCTCGTGTGTGTTACAATTTAGGATGAATTATTAGAGACATTAATGGAATTATGGGAAGAAAAACAGAAATCACATGAAACTGCAATAAGTAGGTTGATCTAATATAATGAAATGATGGTTATATAGTTGTTTGAATGAATTACTAAAGAAAATAAACTTATTTATTGATGGAAATCAAAGGATCATGGGACATCGGTGCAACCCACATAAGTTTTTACCCAATGATCCTAATTTATGTCATAATATTTTGTTAGAGTTAAATTTTGTGCAACATTGATTCATAGATGGCATTGATGCATTATAACGATAGGGGTGGATAGTATAGGCCAATTACATCCCCTATCTTAAATACAAATAAGAGAAGGAAGTGAGCCTGACATGTGGCAAGGTTGTTAGTCTTTTGAGCATTTGGTCTAATAGTTATTCATATAAATATACCTAGAAATATTCATGGGGAAGTTTGTGAATATTTTCCATGAAGTTTGGGAGTTTTTTGGTGGTGACGCAATGGATAGGTGGTTTAACTCTGATTATCTCTAGAACTACTAGGACGTTGTTGATCCAATTTCTTCTTACTATATGTAGACTAAAATAATTCTTCACTATTATTATTTTATATAATTATAGTACTAAACTATAATTCCAGTAGTATAGAAATAAATACTTCAAAAAAAATGAATTATTGATAGTTCCCATATTGTTTTTTAAAAACTAGTTAACAAGAAACCTAACAGTTTGATTCTTTAATTATAAGACTCGATTGTGATCTTTTTTGGAGATCATTTGACAACAAATAATTCGATTTTTAGTTAGACTAGTGGTGTGTTTGTTTTGAGTTAATTCATTTAGTCGGATGTCAATTGGATTCATACTAGGATGGAGACCAGGATACGAACCATTGAATTGGATCGGGAGAGTTTTTTTGAACAAGAGAGAGACTAGGCATTGAAATAAAGAGAGATTATGTAGGAACAATGGGATATGGCGCATGAAAATTCGATTAAATCTATGCAAACCAAAATTGATTAGGTGATTCTAATCCAAGATAAAAACAAAAATTTTGTGCTTGAGAAAACACAAAAAATTGAATAATGTTTGTCTCATAGGGTGCATGATATAGAGGAACAAAATATTGAAAAGTTTAAGGAGCTTGAGTTAGAAGTAGAACATAGTTATGAACATGAAAACATTGTATGTCCACTATTTATTGTTTGATCAGAAGTGGAAGTGGGATTGTGCAATTCAAAAATAAATATGAAGTAGGTTTATTGCCTAATTAACCAACATGTGAAGATGAATTTCAAAATATGAGGAGAAAAATTTACCTCATGACTTTTTAGGTGAATATCATTTCAAATAGACTATGAAAAAAGGTACCAATTTTCAGATTAGTAAGAAATTGAATGATATAATGTTACCTCTAGCAAAGCTATGTATGGATGACATGACACTATATTGGTTCGTGTCTTGAAAAAATGCCAATCCATGTTTGAAGTGGGGCCAATTGATATTGACACTCATGAAGATTGATGGAAAAAAGATCATGGGGGATCCTCTATAATAATTGAAGACCTTACATCAAACTAAAACAATGGAAGAATAGATCAAGGAATTTGAGCATGTGGCATTTAGGATACCACATTTTCTTGAAATGTGGTTTATGAGTATGTTAATGGGAGGTCTATGATAGGAAATATAAAATAGGGTTTCTACTCATGATCTAGAAAACAGGTTTAGTCTACTCACTCTAGTTAGAAAGGTTTAAAGGTAGTTGATAGGGGAAGGGAAAAATAAGAATCGATATTGATATAGAATGGAATGGAATGATATTTCTTAGTAGACAAGAAAGAGAAGGACGATGGACAAAGGGTTTGGTTTTTTGCTCTGGGAAACCATAAAACCAAATGTATTGGTGTGCTGATAAAAATTGAGGTTATTTGTTTGGGAGGTAGAAAAACTAGAAGATGAAATGGTCTCTTAAATGAAATCATGACTCAAAAAAGAGGATAAAAACTTGTAAATAGTTAATATGTATGAGAAAATGGAGATTAGAAGTATGGTTAGGGGAAGAATGAATCAATTATTTCTGCTAAACATGCTTTAGGGGTTCTAGTTGAGGTTGAAATAGATAATGGAGCTAGTCACAACTTTGTGCTAAAATTAATCACTAAAGTTTCCAATTTGGAGGGCGGGATGACCCATACATTCAGAATTAATCTAGGTGATGGGTGGTGAGACATATCTCAAGGGGTTTGAGAGGATGTTATGGTACTATTGGAAAAAATTCCTTTTACGATTTAAGATTATGTTTTTGACATGGGAGGGATAGAACTGATTCTTAGAATGAATTGGTAAAATATATTGGGATCCATTTTAATGAATTGGAACCATAAAACTATGGAGTTTCAATGAGAGGGAAAATAAGTCAAGTTACAGGGGATATTGATGATGCAGGTGGACTTGCGATGGTTTCTATAGAATTCAATGTATCTTCTGAAAGATTGTGTTGTCCTAGAGAATGGATTACTGAAAAATCACGATGGGGGTGAATTGAGTTCTTAAAATTTTCTTTTCTTTAAATCCACTCTATTCTAGGTATACAAGTTCAAATATTTCCCTTAACAAAAAAAGGTATTGGAAATATAAAAGATTAATGGAAAGATATTTAACATAGAATATTTATAGTGGTTCATGGAAGATAAATTCCCTAGTACACTCCACCAACAATCTACTCCTTGAGTTTGGTGATTTTCACTTTGAAAACCCTTTTTTCAAGGGATTCCAGCAGAGTACAAGAAATTTTTACTTGTTATAAAGGTATTATAGCTTTCAACAAGAATACTACTTCATAAGACCTATCCATGGTCTTAACACACTCACATACAATGATTGTAGATGAAAATAAAGATGAATTGACTTTAAAATATTATTGAAGATCACATTTTCAAGTAGCAAATGACAGTCGATGAAGATACATCCTGAGAAGATGATAGTCTTAAAAATAAATCTCTGGATGATATTTGGTAGAAACTGATAATATTGTAAGTATAACACGTGATTTATTTCGGGAGTTTTTTTCTATGTAAATGCATTCGTTGTTATAATTATTAAAGAATTCACAAGTTTGTGCGAATGTGTCAATGTATATTTATCTTTCTCTCTTTTCATGTAGAAAATAGCTCTTCCTTCTATATATTCTCTTTGATTTTGAACTTAGTCACAATGGTAAAGTGAATAATCCATTGAAAATTTGATAAGATGATAATTTAATGGCATGTGTCCATTCCTTATAAATATGGAATATGATTCTGCAGTAGTGATTTCATCGATCTTATTCTTTGGATCTTTTTATTTATGGTAAAACTATACTTTCTACAAATCAAAATTTCATTATTTAGATATCTTATTTTTTTGATAGGCTTAAAATCATGAAAAAAATTGTCACAAGATTACAAAAGTAATCATGATTTTTTTCATAAAAATCTAACTCTTTGTAAGATATCCAACTTATAGTACTGTACTCATAAAATAAATTCCTTAAATAATTCGTAAGATGAGACAAATATTTTACTTCTTCAGTGCGTAAGATAAACTGAATTCAATGTTGAATAGAATAATTTTATCTATAAGATAAATATGTTACTAAAATGTGATACCTCCACAACTTCTCTTGGAACTCTCAAGATAATATTTAACGGATATTCATTACTCAAGATAAATACTTTTCATAACTATTTATTGACATAAATATCTAAATTTTAATCATTCATTATCTAGAATGATATCTTCATAATATAATATATTATGTTGTAAGATAAATCTTCAACACTGAGTTTTCTGATTATAAGATGATTAAGGATAATCTTTGAACACAAGATTCTGTAAGATAAAATACTTTTCTATATTTAACTTAGTATAAGATAAACTCTTTTATACTAGAATACAATCTAAAAACCCTAAGATAAACTCATTAGAATAAAAATAGGTATATTTTGAATGATCAAAACACATGAAAACTAAAATATGTTGGAACAACATAAGTTTTTCCAATAATCCCCCCTGTTTATTATAAAAACCCCATTGAATAATAAAAAATAATTTTATGAAAAAATATATAAAAAGAGTTTAATTTTTTCATTATTCTTTTTATTCTCCCCATTTTTTATATAAAAAATTAGGGTAGAGAAAAATACAGTCAATGTGTAACATGAGCATGTGTAAGTAGTTAATACTACTGAATGTGAATAAAATTTGACATGAAGTTGTCTAGAAAAGAGAGAAAAAGAGATAGGAAATAAAAGAAATTGAAAAAAATTAAGAAACTATATAAAAGAATTGTAATAATAATGAAGGAAAGAGGGTAATTAAAAACATACAACATAAAAAATCATTTAAGTGTTTGTGAAATGATCAATCAAATGTTTGTAAAAATGTTATTCAGATGTTTTGTTGAAATGTTATTAAACCATGAGATGAAATAAGGAGTGAGAACAGTTTTTAGACATGAAATGAATTTTTAGAGGGGGTCTTTTTAAGGATTAAGATTGATCAATAGGTAATAAGGATATAGGAAAATGGGAATCAACACTCTCTCCAACAACACCACCCAAGATTAGTAAATATTCTCTATGTCCTCCTCTATCATATCGAACAATCCTCACTGAGGTGGTCTGAATGTTGTGAATAGTTTTCTTTTCCCTTACAATAACAAATTTTTCTATAGGTACAAAGAGAAATTTTGAGCATTTAGGTAAAGGTATTTAAACTTCTTCTACAAAACTAATATTTTACATTTAAATAAATCTCATCCAGTTCAAATATCTTGTTGAGTCTTTGATTTATAGGCGCATTACGATAAACAGTAAGAGGTCCATAAAATTTCCTTCTTAAAATATGAAAAATATCATCTAAAAATTCATCAATCATCTTCTTCATATCATTTTTGAAATAATCTATAAGATTCATCAAACCATTTAAGACTGTTTGAGAAAAATTTCCAATTTTTTTTGAAATTCTCCTTTCTTAACACAACCAAAAACTAACTTTTTCAAATTATCAAACTGATTTTATAAAATATCAACCAAACAATTAGACGTATTTTTTTTATTTTGTGGATTCGTTATTCCTTTGGGGTTCTCCAAATGTATCTTTTTCTTCTTCAGAAGAAGAATCTGACTTTAAATTGATTGTAACCAACTAATGTAAATCTTCGAACATCTTCTCTAAAACATAAAAATTGGTATCCAAAGAACCAACTATTAATTTTAGTACAATGATAGTGAAACTGGTATCATTTTACAAAAGATCTGTAAGATCTTGAACTTCATGATCCTTTTCTTTTAGTAAGTATATGATGTTATATCTATATTGATCAATAAACAGAAGTGAGTTTTGTAGAGAAAATGTAAACCTTCTAACTTTATCTATTACACACCATTGATGATCTTGAATCTCTTTCATGGAGATAATATCACACTACATTAAAGAAATAATAGAATTCATTGAGTCCATAGCCGAAGACACTTCTACTAACCTTCAATGAATATCTAAGTGATTCAAGGCTTCTCTAGTAGGTTACTTCAAAAAAAATTCCAACACTGTTTGAACTTAATGCTTCACTTATTGAACACTATCTTTAGAAACTATTTTCTCACAGAGTCATCATCTCATTTATGAACTAAACCAACTAAACCTTCAAGGATTATACTTCAGACACAAATATAGAGTAACTATCCCAATCTCTCTCAGTAGTATCCACATCAACTATATGAAACTTTTAAATTATACATTATATATGGATAAGAGAGTATTTTTCCTTATTTAATTTTTTTACTTCAAGCTTCATCAATCTATTTATTTTCCACAAAATGAGGTAATTCTTTAGTAAGTGGCGTTTCTCCATATTCTGATCTGACTCTTCTTCATGAAACAACTTGATTCATCTCCCCAAACAGAGATACTTCAATAATATGTATCACACCTTCTATAGTATAAATGGTTCTTTCTTTACCAACATTAACCAACTGAGTAACAAATGAGGAAAATATTTCTCTAAAAAAATAAACCGGAATGATACCTAGTTGAACAGAAGCAGTAGGTGAACTAACTTTAGGAGTTTCTCACTCTTTAGGCTAAACAACAACGCTATCTCTTCTTTTCTGTTAAGATAGAGTCTCATTATCAAGAACACATCTTACATCAACACATTGAACTGGTTTTTCAACTGAAACAACTATATTCAACGGAGTTTGAGAAACATCTCCATTGGTAACTATCATACAAGAAAAATCCCCTTGAGTTGAAGAGGGATCTATTTCTACATCTTCAGATCTAATTATAAATAAATTATTTAAAGACGAATCCCAATAAAATACACTTCATCTTAAGACACATTCACTCTACATTGTTAGACCATAACAACAAGTCTCAGCAGTGTTGTCCATATAAATATTAGCTATCTAGAATACTAAAGTTAATATCCTTCCAAAAGGATAAAAATTTAATGATTTTATATGAACATGACACATTTATGTCATAATGCATCATGATAGATTCAGTCTTCTCAATCATAAAAAACATAATAAAGTAACATGATTAAAAATAACTTTTTTAATCTCACCATTTCTTTGTGAAATAGAAGACTAAATGAAATTCCTAAGAACCTTCCTCCGGGGTTCAAAATCTTTCACTAGCTTCTTTTTAAGATCGGTTGTTCCAAATAGAGACTTCATTTTATATTGAATAATTACATCATTTATATAAACTAGAGAAGTATTGATTTATGTATACCCTTTATGGGGATATTTGTAAGCTTCATCCATTGGTAAAAAAGTTACCAAAACATTTTTCTGGTTCACCATTGTAGTAACTAGGACTTCATTATCACCAAAATGAAATAATTTGAACTTATAAAACATATGATCTTCTTTATCATAGAAAAATTCAGTTTTTTTTATCAAACATGAACTCCATTCTGTGATGATTAAAGACCTTCTTGAGTAACATATCAGTACTGTATATCCACCTGTAATATATTTCTATTCAACTTAAAACTTTTATAAATGTCCTTGGATGTTTGATTCTACTTGAGGTAGTGCCATCAATTATTTTTTATTTCTCCATTTAATAAGAGTTTTGGAATATCGGAGGGTTAGGGAAGAGTGATTAAGATAGCGAATGAATAAATTTTTTGAGGTTTTCAAGGGGGTGGTTATTAGAATTGACTTGAATTTGTTTTAAATTAATCAAAGAGTATTGAAATGTGTTGTGTAGAGTAATCATAATAAAACTAGATGATCTATCCTAATTTTCTTACTAGTATTTAAGATGGAAATGCCAAATATCTAATAAATAAAATATTTAATTAGTTACAAAATTAATCTACTATGCATGTAAAATTAAAATAAACCAAATTAAATAATCCTAATTCATATTTTATAAAATAAAATCTCTCAATAATAAATGGTTGAGTAAAAGTTCCTGGAAATTAGTGTTATATATAAACAAATTCTAACGAGATATCAATCTTTTTTTCATGATCTATTAAGAAATTATGCCTGAAATCTATGTGTTTTGTTCTAGAATGGTTTATTGGATTTTTTGAAATGTTTATAGCACTTTAATTATCAAATTTGATGGGAACACAATTAAAATTAAATCTAAAAACCCTTAGGGTGTGTTTCATCCATTGAAATTACGAAAAATAAACTCCTCCAACAATATATTCAGCTTTAGTAGTTGATAATGCAACTGAGTGTTGTTTCTTTCCTAACCATGATACTAGAGATTTATCAAGAATTTGGAAAGTTACTAAGGTTCTATTTCTATCTAGTATATATCTAGAAAACTCATCATATAAAAATTCAATTAAATTAAAATTAGTGATTTCTGAAAAAATGAGAGAGAGAGACATATTTACTTTTACAGATCTTAGCATTATTTTTGTAGTATTTAATTGATATTAATTAATATTGGAATTAAATCTTGCACAAAGGTATATTTAAAACATAATTTCTAGTCTACTTACATTAAGATAAAGTAAAATTTTTATGATTCCTCTATACAACTTGTTATCAACTTGTTTTACAACTTTATCCATATCAAGTTTAATATTGGAGCTCAAAAGAGTTGAATAAGACTTAAATTTTCAAGTCCAAACTTTTTAAGTGAATCATGTATGTATTTTATTTGGTTTAATACATTTCCAAAATATTTTTGGTAAATTTGAAATCCTTGAAAGTAGTTTAACTCACTCATCATACTCATTTCAAATTCCTTTTTCATATTTTTTGAAAAATCATTACACATTTTTTGAATTTTTGACCCAAAAATAACATCATCAATATATATTTGTACCAACAGAATATCTGATGATAAGTTTTTCTTAGATAATATAGGATCAATCTTTCCCACTAAAAACTATTTGATAAAAGAAAATATCTTAAGCGTTTATTCCAAACTCTAAGTGCTTGTTTAAGTCCATAAGGAGCTTTGGTAATTTTACAAATAGAACATTGAAAGTGAGGGTCTTAAAAACTAGGGGGTTGTTCAACGTAAATTTCCATCATTAAAAAATCATTTAGAAATATAGATTTAATATCCATATGATATAATTTAAAATTAATATAATTTGAACATTCTAGAAGGATTCCAATTACTTATAGTATAAATATAGATGAAATGATCTCTTCATATTCTATTATTTCATGATTATAACATTTTCCAACCAATCTAGATTTATTTCTAGTGATCACACATTGATCATATTTTTTGTTTCTAAATAACCATATTGTTTCAATAATAGGATAGTCAGAGGGTATTTCATGTAATTCTCATAACTTGTTTATTTTGAACTGGTTTAGCTCATCTTTTATGGGTAAAACTAGCTTTCATCAGCTAAGAATTCTTCTACAGATTTAAGTTCTAGATGCGATTGAAAACAAGAGAATTATACTATATTTCCTATATTTCTTCTAGTTTGGAATCCTTCATATAAACTTCCTATATCTCTTTTTAGAGGATGGTCATTAAGATTTTTAGGATGACTAGGCAACACACTTTCTGGTCCACTAGAACCAACCCTTAAAAGATTTTTCTAAGACAATAAAATTATAAATAATCATTATTTTTTTAAAGATATTTTAAAGTATCATATACTTAGGATAATCACTTGGATCATTAGTTTGAGTCATTTTGTGATCAAATAGATCACTTTCATCAAACTTCACATGAGTTTATTCTTCAACAGTCCTTTAACTTTTTTTTTAATCTCAATATGCTTTGGAATTAGTAGAATAACCTAGGAAGATACCTTTATAAGATTTTGGATCAAATTTAATAATATTTTACTTGGTGTTTAAGATGTAAACTTTTCATACAAATACATTAAAGTACACTACATTTGGTTTTCTATTATTCCACAACTCATAAAGAATTTTCTTTAAAATAAGTATTATTTGAACTCTATTAATGACATAAAATTATGTGTTAATAGATTTAACTCAAAAATTAGTGGGTATATTATATTCCCATAACATGGTTCTAGTAATTTGTTTGCAAATTCCTATTCCTCCTTTCAACAACACAATTCTATTGAGGTGTCTTGAGGAAGTAAAAGGTATATTTAATACCATGTTTTGAGAAATATTAATTAAATTCATAATTATCAAATTATCCTCCATGATCACTTGTGTAGTTCACAATTTTGGCATCTTTTTCATTTTAAAAAAGTTTAATGAAATCAATAAAAATAGAATAAGTTTCAATTTTAAGTATTAAAAATTAAACACAAGTAAATCTTGATAAATCATCAAGTAAAACGTATACAAATAATATTCCATTATGAATTGTAGTTCTAGAAGGTTTGGATATATTTATATGGATAATATCTAGGGGTATAGAAGTAGTAACCTCTTTAATTGACTTAGAATATGACTTTTGTTAGTTTCCCATTTGACATGAATCCCATTATTTTTTTTCCAATTTAAGGTTAGGAAAATCAGAAACAAAATGTCTTTTAGATAATTTTTTCAAAAAGTGAACATTAAAAGATCCATGTATTCTATGAAAAATACATGATTCATAATTTTTTACATTCAACCAATTATAATTTTTTCTAGACAAATAATTAAAGATATAAGGTACATAAATTTTTTTCTCTTAGTTCTTTAAACTTCAAAGATATTTCTTTGAAAACTGAACATGCATTGTTAAAAACATCAACTATAATACCATCATCCCAATGTTTATAAAATAATTATATGGTTGTGCTTCAAGACTTTAATTTAAAGTACATTGTTTATGAGAATTGATTGAGGATTTCCAATATATCCAATGTTAACTGTTTTCTCTTTTTCATTGTCAAATATGTGAAATAGCCTCCATAATTCTTGGATAGTGAGTGAAAGTTAGAGAAATCTCCACTCATATAAATTGAACATCCATTGTCCATACACCATTTTGTATTGTTTTTTACATTTCTAGTGTCCTAAAATGAATAATAAAACAAAATAATTATTTTTTTTCCAAACTCTTTTGGGTCCAGAAATGTTAGATACAAAAAACTTAGGGATCCAAATATGTTATAATTTTTCAAAAAAATCAGCAGGAAATTTTGAGATTTTTTTGTAAGAAATGAAGTTTTAATTCTAAAAAAATTAAGATTTTTTATATTAAAAATATTGGCATAATGTACTAATTCTACATAATGAAATGTAACTTTGGAGAGGTGTTTATATTTCTAAATAAAAATAAAATAGTTTCTATAAAATTTGGGTCTTTCACCTTGGATTCATAATCCAAGTATTTCCTTTTAATTTTTTATTAACCAATGATTTTTTTTAAATAATCCCCCTTAGTAAAAACACTTGAAGAATATTTGATGTTTTGATCCTCCATTTGTAGGTTCTCAACTGTGACAGTTTATTCAGTGCATGATGTAGTATAATTTTCTAATTAATTTTCAAATATAAATTATTTTAGGTTCTCTTCAGTTGAAGTTTTATTATAATAATTTCTAATGGTTTTTTTAATATTAAAACTTTCATAATTAGTTTATAACATGTTGTAATATCTATTTTATTATTCACATGAGAAATTGTTTTTTGATTCAGGATCATGCTTATAAGAATAATAATAATATACCACATCCAAATGTGCCTATAAGGAAACATTTTCTTTCTTAATCATTTTGTATTATCTAGCTTCAACTTCCTTTTTATCTTTATAAATCACAAGATTTCCTATGTGATCTTTTATTTTTAAATTATTGACTTCTATAGATTGTCTAATGGAAGTAAAGATTCCACTCCACTTTGGCGGTAGAACTCTTATAAATTTCAATTCTTGCTTGAGTTCAGTAATCGGTGTTCCTAAACCAACAACATTATTCACAATTTTAGTGATTCTTATATTCAACTAAGTAATTATTTCCCCTTAATCCATTTTGAATGTGTAGAACTTGAGTTTGGTAATATCATATCTATGGGCCTTAACATTATTAGAACCCGCATAAGAAAATGCTATAGTATTCCAAATTTCATGGGTCGTTTGACATTGAAAAAATATATTAAATTCATCTAAAACTAGTCCACATATTATAACCTTAATAGATTTAGATTTAAGATCATAACTTGTTTCAGTATTAGAATACCATGTTTCTAGTTGTATATATAGAACTTTATAAGGCTTTAATAATTTGAGATAAACCTTTAAGATTAGGTTTTTCAAATAAATAATAATTCGTGACTTACAAAAAACATAATTTTCACCATTAAAGCAAGGATAACTAACCATTGTCATACTTTCTCTGTTATCATCCATAAAAGTCATTTGAAATAAGATATTTGGACTTCAACCTTTTATAGGTATGAACTCGAGAGTCACAATCTCTAATACCGATTGTTTTCCCAGAGAATGACTAACTAAAAACTCAATAGGATTTCAATTGAGTTATTAAAAAAACTCATTAAAACCTATTTCTTTAAGTTATGTGAGTTCAAATATTTCCCTTAACAAAAATAAGAAATGTAAATATAAAATATCACCAAAAATAGATTGAACAGAAAATATTTATAGTGGTATGGGGAACATAAATTCCCTAGTCATTTCTAATAATACTCTACTCCATGAGTTTAGTGATTTTCACTATAAAAACCCTTTTTCAGGGGGCTCCCAACTGAGTACAAGTATCTATTACTTATTACCAAGATACAAGATCTTTCAACCAAAATATCGATTTTCAAGAACTATCCAAATTCATAACACACTCACCTACAATGAGTGTATATTAAAATATTGATGAATTAAATTTAAAATATTATTGTGGATCACAGTTGAAAGAAAAAACAGAAAGTAGATGAAGATACATCCTGAGAAGATGATAGTCTTCAAATTACATCTCTGGATGATCTTTGGTAGAAACTGATAATCTTGTAAGAAAAATATATGAGTGATTACGTGATTAATTTTACGAGGTGTTGTCTATGTACATGAATTCATTTTTATAATTATAGTAGAATTTTTAAGTGAATGAAAATATAACTATTAATATTTTTCATCCTCTCTTTTCATGAAGCAAATAGCTCTTCCTTTTTATATCTCCTCTTTTATTTTGAACATAAGCACATGAGATAATTACAAAAATCAAGTGAATTCTCCATTAAAAACTTAATAAGATAGAATTGTAATGACATGTTTCCATTACTTGTAAATATTGAATATACTTCTACAATAGTGATGTTATAGACCTTCTCTTTATTTGGATATTTATATTCCTATTAAAACTATAATTAATACAAATTGATATTTCCTTATTTAGACATGGACTTTTATGATAGGATTAAAAGCATGAAATGACTTATCACAAGATTAAGAAAGTAATCATGAAATTATGAATAACAAGTAGCTCTTCATAAGATATCCAACTATTATTACTGTACTAGTAAAATAATGTCTTGAAAGACTTCATAAGATAAAACATATCTTTGATATCTTCAGTGCGTAAGATAGACTGAATACAATATTTAATAGAATAATTTTCTACATAAGATAAATATGTTACTGAAGTTTGATACTTATAAAAATTCCCTTGGCTCTCAGAAAATAATCTTTTTTGAATATTATTTATACCGGATAAATACTTTTCATTACTACTTTTTGACAGAAGTATTTGACTATGAATCATGAAGTAGCTAGACCAATATATTCATTAGATAATATCTTATGTCATAAGATTAATATTGAACACTGAGTTTTCTTATTATAAGAAAAAAAAAGATAATCTTTTAATTATATATTCCATAATATAGACTAATTTTTCATATTTAACTTAGCATAAGATATAATCTTTTATACTAGAATACAATCTGAAACACTTAAGATAAACTCATTAGAATAAAAATTGGGAATTTTTGAATCATCAAAATACCTAAAAACTATGATATATTTGAAAAACATAAGTCTATACAACCAGTTGAATAAGGAAAATAGAGTTATAATTTACTAAAAAGGGAGGAACACATAAGATCTAGGTTTCTAGGAACATTTGGAGGAATTATGTATGAATATTGACTTTTATTTGATGAACCAATAGAGATAACACCATGTAGGATGATTGATCATGCCCTAAAGTCCATGGATGTGGATGGACAAGTTAATATCATACCTTATAAATTAGATCACTACAAAAAGTATTAAGTTGAGAAATATGTGGCTAGGATTCTAGAAAGTGGAATCATGCATCATACTAACAACCCTTATTCTAGTAAAATTATTTTGGTTAAAAAAATGATTTCGGATGGAGGATGTGTGTAACACCCTGAGATTTTATGAAAAATATTCTTTTACTTTCATTGATGTCTTCTATTATACAGCACACCAAGTTTAGCTTGTACTATACGCAACACCGTATTAGCTTGCAGTATACGCAACGCTATTCCTGGATCGTGTTACACACAATTTCATGTACGTTTTATAATAGTCATTCTAAGCAACGTTGAGTGTGTGTGTATATATAT
The DNA here is from genome assembly GCA_963277665.1 of Viscum album. Taxonomy (NCBI): domain Eukaryota; kingdom Viridiplantae; phylum Streptophyta; class Magnoliopsida; order Santalales; family Viscaceae; genus Viscum; species Viscum album. The sequence continues at coordinate 1,425,585,885 of OY728141.1, read as the reverse complement.
ATATATTCAATGTATAAATGAAATATGGTTGGATTCTGTTATAAGAAACAACGAAGGATTCTTTCACAACACGCAACCCTGACTTGGCTTGCATTACACGCAATCATGACCTTCCTCGATAGCATGTGTTGTACGCAATACCGAGTTTTACTAAACAACGATATATTATTATAAAATTATTATGAACTAGAAGTTATGAATAGTATTAACTAAATTTTGAATTTTATAACATTATTATTATATTACACATTTTCTAGAACATGGTATAAGAACAAAATAAATTTTTCGGGTAAAATAAGTATTTTTCAAAAAATGCGGTTTTGCCGCCTTTTGATGGCGCACCCACTTTAAATCTAGTTTTTGACATTTTTATAAGTTAAATTTTACAAAATAAAATTATTCTTTGGAATCAGGATATAAAATTTTACCTTGGATAAAATTTTCATATTATTCTGATAACTTTCATATTTTAATGAATAGTAAAAACACGCTATATTTTAATTAAAAACAACTTTTTTCATCGTAATAACTTATGTGGTTAAATAATAATATTGAATGGTTTTAAAGTATAAATAGAATATATTTTTACCATTTAATATAATTTATGTCATTAGCCTTGATTTTACATTGAATTCGTAGGTTAAATAAATTCAATCTTTTGCAATGGTTTAAACAAAAACCTGTTTTCTTTCGACAACGGGATTAATTTTAATTTAATTTATGCAACTTCTGTGTATTGAATTTGGAAAAATGGATTCCATATTTGGAATCAATGGGTCCAAATTATATTAATAGACTACTTTTTATTTTTGGGCTTTATTAATAGTAACAACGGTAAATTTTATTTACCATAGTAAAAGGTAAATTGGGTAATTAAGGGTAAATATAATATTATAAAATTATCCTAATACTTGTCTTAATACAATTGTATAATTATAATTTTTCCTAAGTCATATTTGGGTCGAAATGGAATTAATTAGAACCCACTTGGAGTTGATTAAGACCTTTAGTTTATTTAAAGGAAAGTGAAATATGTCTCACTCAACTTTAATAATTAAAGTATTTTTAATATAAGTTTATACAGAATATAAATTCGGTTATAAATACTCATTTGAAAGATAAAATTTTTTTCTTTGTCATGGTAATTTATTTGTAATTTTTAAAGAGTTATTTAATTACCTTATTATCTTATACATTAATGATGCAGAAATTATTTATTTAGTGAAAAAATCAATAATATAGTTTTAATTGAAATATTAATACATATCAAAAGGCCCAAAAATCTTCACAAAACTTATTATTAGTGTATATATAAACCCTAATCATCCACTTGACTAATGTTTGACCATTTGGATCCTTATTAAGGTGATTATGACACTTATATTATTTTATTTTAAATGATGCCAAAGTTGTCACCTTAATAATTTAATAAATATAACAATTTAACTATTGTGATTTTAAGATGATAAATTGGAGTAAAAGTATTATTGTGAAATTTAATAGATTTATCTTCATCATAGGATTTTATTTTTAATTTTTATTCAACATATAAGTATATTATATAATTATACAAAGATGTTGTAGTAATTATTTTATTAAGAGATAAACCAAATAAATGGTTTTAAAAATAATAAAATAAATATTATATGAACTATTTAATGTTATCCACAAATTTTATAGATACATATGACCTATTATGAATCTATTAAAGCTTTTAGTTCGATCATATCTTCTGTATATAATTTATTTAAATTCAAATAAATGAATAGTGTCAAATTTGACACTATTGTTATTTTATAAAAATAACATATTATCATATTGTTTAAAAATCACAAAAATATTTAAAAATTATAAATTTAAATTTATATGGTATAAAATGTTATAACGTATCCAATTATGGACAATTCACAAAAAATAAGTAATTTTTTGTTATAATTTAAAATTTAGAATGTTATTACCACAAATAAAATTAAATTGATTATGTAAGGATAAATCAAGTTGATAATGTTTAAAATAATTTCCTAACATGTATAAATTTTACTGTTTGATGATATTACAACCCTATCTCATCTTATATTTGAATATGAGTCATTTTTGGAGGTTTTTAAGTGGGGTTAGATTTATTATAAATTAATATTTTTAAGATTTCCAAAGGTGCCCCTCTCCTCCCTTATAAAAGGGAACCTCCTCCCTCTCTTCCTCACACAAATTTGAGCCTTAAAGCTCGTCCAACCCCTGAAAAAGTATCTTATCCACTTCCCTAGAAACATCTTAGAGGTCCTGATCTTCTTCAAAGACCAATTGTATTTCCCTAAGAGGAGGTCTCGAAGAGGCGTTTCAAAGAATAGGTAATGTTCGTTACTGATTCTTTCAACATTATTCCACTTCTTCTTCTTTAGTTGTTTCATTATGAAGTAATAACATCAGTATCACTCATATATTGATATGTTATTATAAGTATGAAAAAACCCTATTTCACAATTTATCCATCCTACGGAAAACGAAATCACTGTGCGTGCGTACGTATGGAATACCGTCTCCACGCCGTGGTGTAATCTATTTTCCACCACCACCTTACTTGGATGGGTATAATGGTGTAAATAATGAATATATATGATTATTTTAAAGTGATATTGATTCTTAAATATTATACATACACTTGAATAAAATTCCACGATCATGGGAATGATATCATCGCTCGTGCGTACGTACGGACTACCGTCTCCACGACGCGATGAGATTCATTCTCAATGATTAACCATTCATGAACAATTATAAAGTATATATAATAAGTAATCATGAAATATATGACATTATAATGATACTGGATTTATGTATATATATATGTATTTCATCTACTTAATTCCATTCAATTCAATAAGGAAACGAAAACAGCGTTCATGCGTACGTATGGCCTACCGTCTCCATGAACGGTGTATTTCTTTCCATTTATCGATATATTATATATATGTATATTCTGAATATATATAATATATAAATCATGTTTTACATTCTGGATATAAGTAATCATGATCCAAGTAATCATATTAATAATTATAAGTTAAAACACGAACGACAAATGAGACGATTTTACCCAAAACGCTACTTTAACATGAATTTACAAAAGAACGGGTAATATAAAGTCATAAGCAAACCATATATGATATAATAACAATGAATATGATTCTTTAATAAGTCAATAACATTATTTAAATCATTATACAGGGGGTTCAGATACGTACGAAGCATATCAGACCTAAGGTAAGGGATAATTTTGCAAATCTCATTTTTATCCGAGATTTCATATTCATAAGTATTTACTGGGGTTATTTCTATCATCCATGTCCATGTTTTATAAAAGTGTTTTCATGTATGTTTAAAGACCTTTTTACCCATTTTTGACTTTTATTACATGGTATATAAGGAATCTTTCTTTTGTTTACGTTACTAGGTACTTTTCGACTTTTCCGGCAAAAGTATGAAAAGAATGTTTTTTAACTTATACGACACGAACAGATTTTTACGGTTTTATAAAGACTTATTTTCATGAAGCTTCTTCCAAAATATTTCATGACTATTTTCAACAAAATCTATTTCTTTTAAAATTTCATGATGTTTTGTGAAAAGAAATTGATTTTGAAGAAGAAAGGATATTTTCCTCAAGAATTCATTTCAAGTGTTTTATCAAAAGCATTTTCCATCTAAGATGAAATTATTTCATATGTGTATGTTTCAAGTGTAATGTCTCTATGATTTACATGGTTTCACTTTTCTTATTATGAAATGATATCCATTTCTTTTATATGGATTATGTGATGATGGGATGATGTTTATGAAACCCATTTTATTCATTGGGTTATTATGAATGATGTATGTTTATTTTGTGGCACAAGTAAGAATAATTTCATTATGAGATGGGTGGGACCTATATCTCCCTCCAATGCATTGGGTAAAGATTTATATCACATGAGATAGACATGGCTGGAATGGTAAGTTAATCCGGTTCAGTATTACAGGACTGGAACGAGGAGTGAACTCGATTCAGAAAGGGACTTTGTCCACTAAGATGGTCTTGGCATCAATGCCTTGGCTACTATGGAAATCATTACATGTTCTTAATGTATGACACAATTACATGTTTTATTCCCATGCTATTTTATCATTCTTAATGTTTCTTTTTGATCTATGCCTTACGTACTTCCATGTTTTATGTCATTTATCAAGCTTTTGATGTTTAAACATTATGTTCATGTTTTTAAGTTCAAATGTATATGGTATGTCTTATTTTATCCATGCTTACCCTTACTGAGAATTTGAGCTCACCCTTTTTATGTTTTCTTTTCCCCAGGATATAAAGAAAGGTTTTAGGTAAGAAAAAAAAGGGAGGATCTTTATGGGAGATGTTGAAGATCTTTCACCACGATTAGAAGATTATGTTCCAAGTTTCCAAAGACACTAAACTATTACGGTCCTTGTGTGTCTGTTTTTATTATGTATTAAGTATTTCGCAAATGTAATGTAATGTCCATGCACGTCAAGCTTCGGGTCTCTACAGTTGGTATCAGAGGAAAGGTTTAGTCAACCTTTGGAAACTAGGATGCGAAAACGTTAGTGATATCCCTAGAGATATTTCTAAGGTATGTCTAGGGATGTCTCTAAGGTTAAGTATACGTTTAGGTTATAGTCCTAGAATTGCGCTAATGATCATAGAATTTAACCTAAGATATTAGATATTGAGGGTACTCCCCCTTTACTATGTTGTTTTCCCTAGCATGATTTTTGCCTCTCACACTATTCTTTTTGGGTTTTAGAAAATGGCTGGAAACAGGAATATTCATGATAATAGAGGATATGAAGGACAATGGAATGATATTCTTCATGAGAAACCAAATGAAACAGGATTTGGAAGTCCAAACATCGTTATTATTCCTAATCAGCAATCTCATAATATGATCAACAATCTCAACTTTGGTATGTTTCCTGACTCAGATAATAAGAGAAAGATGGAGTTTCATGATGATCATAAAGGAAAGAAAGTTCAATTTCTCTCATGTAAATCATGTGGGAAGAGGCATCAGGGAGATTGTTTCAAAGGAACTCGAAGATGCTTTGGGTGTGGAAAAGAAGGACATAAAGCCAATAAGTGCAAAGGAAAAGGTTTAGTTAACACCATGGATGAGGATAATGGTATTACTACGACATCAACAATGGTTAAATGTTTTAAATGTGGAATGTATGGGCATTATTCAAACTGTAGAGACCCGTATCCTGACGTACATTGACATTACATTACTTTTGCGGAATACTTAGTACATTACAAAAACAAACACACAAGGACCGTAATAGTTTAGTGTCTTTGGAAACTCGGACTATAATCTTCTAATCGTGGTGAAAGATCTTCAAAATCTCCCATAAAGATCTTCCTCTTTTTTTTTTACCTAAAACCTTTCTTTATATCCTGGGGAAAAGAAAACATAAAAGGGTGAGCTCAAATGCTCAGTAAGGGTAAACAAAATAAATATCAATCACATCATATTCATAAGAACATAGCATTTTGGAAATCATAACCTGCAAAAGAGAGCATAATTTCATAATCATGGGATAAATCATGGCAGTGAAAAAGTAATCCAAATAATCATAACTTAAAACATGAAACTTTGTGGCATACACACATAATCATAGAGAATCATTTCTTGTTAGTCAAGACTAATTGCCAAGACTATCTTAGTGGACAAAGTCCCTTTCTGAATCGAGTAACCCTCGTTTCAGTCCTGTTTCACTGAACCGGTATAACCTACCGTTCCAGCCCTGTCTATCTCATGAGATATAAAATCTTTAACCAATGCATTGGAGGGAGATATAGGTCCCACCCATCTTATAATTAATCCTTTCTTATGTGTGCCACATAATCATAAAACATACATCATCGCATAACACATGTAACAAAAATGGGATTCTTGAAACATCATGACATCATAAATCAATTCATATAAGATAAAGGAATTCATAAACATAATTCCATCACAACATAGTCAAATCAATGTAAAAATATGGATAGAAACAGAACCCTTTATTATCTTAGATGGAAAATAATTTTGATAAAACACTTGAATTGAATTCTTGAGGAAAATATCCTTTCTTCTTCAAAATCAATTTCTTTTCACAAAACATCATTCAATTTTAAAAGAAAGAGATTTTATTGAAAATAGTCATGAAATATTTTAGAGGAAGCTTCATGAAAATAAGGTTTTATAAAACAGTAGAAATCCGTTCGTGCCGTATAAGTTAAAAAAACATTCTTCGTACTTTTGTCGGAAAAGTCAAAAAGTACCTCGTACGAAAAACATCAAAAGATTCCTTTCATTTCTTTTACTAAAAACTCACCGAAAGGGAAAAATGGATTTAAAAAATTGTAGGTGGATGGAAATAATATTACATATTGATGAAACATGGATGTGGATGATAAAATACACCCCAGTAAATACTTACGAATAAACAATCTCGGATAAAAATGAGATTGTGATATTTCCCTTACCTTATGTCCGACTTGCTTTGTAAGTGTCCGAACCTCCTGTATAATGATTTAAAACATGTTATTGACTTATTCCAGAATCATATTCATTGTTATGATATCATATATGGTTCACTTATGACATTATATTACCCGTTCTTTTGTAAATTCCATGTTAAAGAAGCGTTTTGGGTAAAATCGTTTCATTTATCGTAGGTGTTTTGACTTGTTGTTATTGACATTATTATTACTTATATCATGATTTACTTACTTACAGAATATAAAATATGATTTATATATCATATATATTCAGTATATATATATATATATATAATAGATAAATAAATGAAATGAAAAACACCGTTCATGGAGACGGTAGTCCGTACGTACGCATGAACGCTGTTTTCCTTTCCCTATTGTCTTGAATGGAAGTAAGTAGATGACATACATATATATATACATAAATCCAGTAGCTTTATAATGTCATATATTTCATTATTATTTCTTATATATACTTTATAATCATTCTTAAATGGTTAACATGGAGAATGAATCTCATCGCGTCGTGGAGACGGTAGTCCGTACGTACGCACGAGCGATGATATCATTTCCATAAATATTGAATTGAATTGGAGTGTATTATACAATATATCAGAATCAATATGATTTTTTAATAACTATGTATAGTTATTCTTTACAACATTATACCCATCCATGTAAGGTGGTGGTGGAAAATAGATTACACCACGGCGTGGAGACGGTATTCTGTACGTACGCACGCGCGGTGATTTCTTTTTCCGTAGGATAGATAGATGGTAAAATAGGGTTGTTTCATACTTATAATAACATATCAGTATATGAGTGATACTGATGTTATTACTTCATAATGAAACAACCTAAGAAGAATAAGTGGAAGAAGAAATAAAGATGAAAGAATTGGTAACGGTAATTACCTCTTCTTTGAAGCGCCTTTTGGAGACCTCCTCTTAGGGAACTAAAATTGGTCTTTGAGGAATACAAGAACCTCTAGGATGTTGATAGGGAAGTGGAGAAGAGATTTTGGCAGGGGTTGGCCGAGCTTGAGTGCTCAAATTGGTGTGAGGAGGAGGGGGAGGAGGTTCCCTTTTATAAGGGAGGAGAGGGGCACCTTAGGAATATCTCAAAATATTATTTTATATTAAAGTAAAAATCGGTTTATAATGGTTCCAAAGGGTCTTATTTCGAAGCTAAAGTGGGTATGGGTCGAAATCCTATCAAACAATAGGATTTAGACAAGTTTAGGTTCTTATTTTAACCTTATCAATTAGATTTAACTCTAAGTTAAATAATTTAACTTTTACCGTGTCTTTTTGTTTTCTTTCACTATATGGTTAATACACTTACTATAACATGCCAAACGAACCCCAAATTGTTTATTATTAATATAAATATCCTTATCTAAGTCATTTGGCCGAACCTTAGATTTTTAGGAATAAAATAACAATTAATAATATAATATTTGATTTAAAAACTATTTTGTGTCAATTTTGACACTATTTGATATATGATTTTTGTGAAAGTCATAACAGAATTATATGTTCGAACCAAGTTGATTAAATCAACACTAATATATCATAGTAACCTAGAAAATTAGTGTAATTCATAAAAAGTCTCAAATTACATTCATTTGAGTATTTATAACATCAATTATGTTAATATTTCCTTAAAAGGGTAATTACTGCATCATCGTTGTGTCATAAATAAATTAATTTATTTAAAGTCTAGAAATTATAAATAAAATATAATTATGTAGGAAATCCTTTTATCTTTCTAATTAATATTTATAGTCGAATTTATCTTATGTATAACCCCATATTAAAAATGTTTTAGTGAATAAACTTTGATTTTAACTCTTTTAACTCTTCTTTGAATTAAATAATAATAAATGTCCTAATCTAATCCAAGTGGGCCTAAATGATAATATTTTACACTTAAGGTTGTTTTTGGTCGAGATACACTTGTCCAATAGAATTAGGACATGTGTTAGGGTAATATTAATATCATTCTTACCCTTAATTACCCTATTTACTTTTAACCGTGGTAAATAAAAGTAAAAAGTTAATATTCACCAAAAATTATTTTCATCTCATTGAACCAAATTTTACTTACTGACATCAACCGTGTCTCTCAGATTTTTGAAATTCCATTCACAGAAGCGGTAAAATTATGTTTTATGAAAAATTCAGTTTTTTAACTACCACTTAGTAGTTTCACTATTCATCAAAAAATGAAGGTTTTCAGAAAAATTCCAAAATTTCATCCTAAGCTATATTTCATATTCCGAATTAAAAAATGAAGTCTATTTTACCAAATTCATAACATAGAAGTTGCATTAATTAATTTTATAATTAAATCCCGCTGTTAAAACAAATAGCGTGTTTTTAAGAAACAATATCTATCAAAAGATTGACACTTGTTTATGTCTGGTTTAAATGTGCAATTACATCCAATGACCAACATTGTATTAAATTGTAAAAATATATTCTAAATATACTTTAAAACTACTCCAATTAATAATTTATCACTATTAATTATTTCGATTAAAAAATTTGTTTTTTAATTATAATTTAGTAATTTTCACTTTTCATCAGAATATGAAAGTTATCCGAAATGTACCAAAATTTCACCTTAGGCTAAATTCGATACTCCGAATCCAAAAATGAAGTTCATTTTGAAAAATAAGATTTACAGAATTTTAAAAAGTGGTTATTACTATTCATAACGGCTAGTTTTAATAACATTTTAATAGCATATCGCTGTTTAGTGAAACTCGTTATTGCGTACTACACACGCTATCGAGGAAGGTCGTGATTTTGTGTAATGCAAGGAAAGTCAAGGATGCGTGTTGTGCAAGCTCCTTTTGGTGTAGCGTACAACACAAGACATTAATAAAATTAAAAAGAATATTTTTTATAAAATCTTGGGCTGTTACATTCTACCCCCCTTAAAATGAATTTCGCCCTCGAAATTCGTCGGGGTTATAAATGGTTTACTATTTGAAAGTTTCTTTAATAGAAACCCACATCGTAAAACGGAATATCAAAACCAATATTTAAAAACAAAATTATGAAACGTAACGGTTACCCAAATAAACTAATCATTGGGTTTCCACATAGGTGAAAATATGGATATGGAAGAGAAATCTAACCATCATGTTCTGATGGAGAGTGGTAGAGAACATGGCTATGGAAAAGCCAATAATCACAAATCCATAAATTTGTGATGATCTAAGGTACCATCCGATTCATCAGGTATAAGATCACTAGGACAACATTTTTGGTTTTCAAGATCATTTCCCTAAAGTTGAAAATTTGAATTGGAATAAATACTTTCTTTATTTTGGTACAATCTCACTATTGTTCGTTCCTAGAACAATTTCCACTTCATCTCTTAAATGAAGTTGAATTTGTTATTCGTGAAGTGTTAGCAGATCATGTGATAGAATGACGGGTCATTCCATCTGTCTCAAACAAAAGGTTAGCAAAAATTATATACATAAGTTGATCTATAGTGAGATTAATCATATATAGTTCCTAAAATGGACTTATACTTTAAAACTAGTTTCTACTAAACAGGGACTTCCTGTAGGCCAGTGGTAGGCGATAAAGGCCAGTCGCACTTCGGTTGTGGGTTCGATTCCCACAGCCTTGTCCGAAGCGATGGGCTGTCACCCATCCTACAGGTTGTCCTTTTTCTAAAACTATATTACTATAACTTCCCATAAATAATATCGAAAAAACTTCTATCCTTAAACAATACTAACTTATGTCCAACATAATCCATTCCAATCTTTAGTCCTATCCATAATACTGCAGTCCATTCTCATAACATAGTGAAAACGATTACCAGAGATTTAATACCATCGTTGATCCCCATATATCATAAGATATATCTTGTTGGACACATTCCAAACATTCAAAGGCCTTAATCCTGTACTCTCTTGAATACCCATTGAACCTTAGTGAAAACTTGAATGCAGTTAAAAGTTAACACTTTCCACATACCAAAATCCTCAAAATTCTATATACTCAAACCATGATATCACTTAGTCCTTATATCAATCATGAGCTCATGAATACTGTTAAACATTTCATTTTCTCGTTTTCCCTTCATTATGCGCATAATATCTCAATCACTTTGAATACCACATTAGACCAATACATAAATATTCCAATATTCCATGATACAACATTATTTTGGAATCCCATTACATAAAAACTTAATCATTCCACCACATCGTTGTCATATTCAACATTGCCAATAGTGATCGCATGTGACTTCCCTTTGTCCTTTGCCTTAAGCGGTTGCTCATGTCGATCATCACTAACCCTTGGATTAGGGCATTTATTGGCATAATGTCCCATCTCCTTGCACTTGAAGCATTGAAGTGTTGGTTGTGCGTTCTCTGCAGTGTTTGCTTTATTCACTTCATTAGAATCCCTTTTTCCATTACTTCGACACTCAGCTGCTCGATGACCTTCTTTTCCACACTTAAAACATTTTCTAGTCCCTTTAAGACAATCTCCACCATGCTTCTTTCCACACTTTGTGCATAAGGAAACATTCATCTTCTTTTCACCATTATTCTGAGATTTCTCCTTGAACTCCATCTTTCGTTTCTTGTCAAAACCATGAGATGGATATGTAACACCAACTTCCATTTCTACCTTGATAGCACAACGCACAATTTCTTCATAGCTACTGAAGTCTCTTATAGCTAATGCCCTTCGAAGACTTGGTTTTAAGCCACTGAAAAATCGATCAACTTTACTTTCAGGTTGGATGATAATGCCAGATGCATACCTTGCAAGTCTTGTAAAATTCGCTTCGTATATACCAACAGATTCATCATCCTTTTGCTTTAGTTCAAGAAACTCCTTCTCCATCTTCGTTCGAAGAATACGAGGGAAGTATTTACTGAAAAACAAGTTCTTGAACTCGTCCCATTCCATGGAATCAATTTCATCTCTTTGCCTCGTATTCTTGATAAGATTCCACCATTGATCAGCTTCACCTTCCAAACGATATACTGCTAAGATGACTTTATCATGTTCAGAACATTGAAGAACTGAAAATATCTTTTCAGTAGTACTAATCCATTGTTCAGCAACTAATGGATCAGTAGACCCACTGAAAGAAGGCGGACGCTGCCTCATGAAGGATTCAACAGAATGTTGCTCCTTCCTTTGCTCGTTTGGAAGTCCTGCATGATTCATAGCTTGAGAAAGTTGTGTGAGCATGGCTACAAGATTTTGCATTCTAGCTCCCATATCGTTTGGTTGCTCAGGGGGACAATCATTGCATTGTCCATTGCATTGATCAACACGGTTCCTTCGGGTTCCAGCCATCGTCTAAAATCCCAAAAGAATAGTGTGAGAGGCAAAAATCATGCTAGGGAAAACAACATAATAAAGGGGTAGTACCCTCAATATCTAACATCTTAGGTTAAATTCTAAGATCGTTAGACCAATTCTAGGACTATAACCTATACGTATACTTAACCTTAGAGACATCCCTAGACATACCTTATAAATATCTCTAGGGATCTCACTAACGTTTTCGCATCCTAGTTTCCAAAGGTTGACTAAACCTTTCCTCTGATACCAACTTTAGAGACCCGTATCTTGACGTACATTGACATTACATTACTTTTGCGGAATACTTAGTACATTACAAAAACACACACACAAGGACCGTAATAGTTTAGTGTCTTTGGAAACTCGGACTATAATCTTCTAATCGTGGTGAAAGATCTTCAAAATCTCCCATAAAGATCTTCCTCTTTTTTTTTACCTAAAACCTTTCTTTATATCCTGGGGAAAAGAAAACATAAAAGGGTGAGCTCAAATGCTCAGTAAGGGTAAACAAAATAAATATCAATCACATCATATTCATAAGAACATAGCATTTTGGAAATCATAACCTGCAAAAGAGAGCATAATTTCATAATCATGGGATAAATCATGGCAGTGAAAAAGTAATCCCAATAATCATAACTTAAAACATGAAACTTTGTGGCATACACACATAATCATTTTGAATCATTTCTTGTTAGTCAAGACTAATTTCCAAGACTATCTTAGTGGACAAAGTCCCTTTCTGAATCGAGTAACCCTCGTTTCAGTCCTGTTTCACTGAACCGGTATAACCTACCGTTCCAGCCCTGTCTATCTCATGAGATATAAAATCTTTACCCAATGCATTGGAGGGAGATATAGGTCCCACCCATCTTATAATGAATCATTTCTTATGTGTTCCACATAATCATAAAACATACATCATCGCATAACACATGTAACAAAAATGGGATTCTTGAAACATCATGACATCATAAATCAATTCATATAAGATAAAGGAATTCATAAACATAATTCCATCACAACATAGTCAAATCAATGTAAAAATATGGATATAAACAGAACCCTTTATTATCTTAGATGGAAAATAATTTTGATAAAACACTTGAATTGAATTCTTGAGGAAAATATCCTTTCTTCTTCAAAATCAATTTCTTTTCACAAAACATCATGCAATTTTAAAAGAAAGAGATTTTATTGAAAATAGTCATGAAATCTTTTAGAGGAAGATTCATGAAAATAAGGCTTTATAAAACAGTAGAAATCCATTCGTGCCGTATAAGTTAAAAAAAACATTCTTCGTACTTTTGTCGGAAAAGTCAAAAAGTACCTCGTACGAAAAACATCAAAAGATTCCTTTCATTTATTTTACTAAAAACTCACCGAAGGGTAAAAATGGATTTAAACAATTGTAGGTGGATGGAAATAATATTACATATTGATGAAACATCGATGTGGATGATAAAATACACCCCAGTAAATACTTACGAATAAACAATCTCGGATAAAAATGAGATTGTGATATTTCTCTTACCTTATGTCCGACTTGCTTTGTAAGTGTCCGAACCTCCTGTATAATGATTTAAATCATGTTATTGACTTATTCCAGAATCATATTCATTATTATGATATCATATATGGTTCACTTATGACATTATATTACCCGTTCTTTTGTAAATTCCATGTTAAAGAAGCGTTTTGGGTAAAATCGTTTCATTTATCGTAGGTGTTTTGACTTGTTGTTATTGACATTATTATTACTTATATCATGATTTACTTACTTCCAGAATATAAAATATGATTTATATATCATATATATTCAGTATATATATATATATATAATAGATAGATAAATGAAATGAAAAACACCGTTCATGGAGACGGTAGTCTGTACGTACGCATGAACGCTGTTTTCCTTTCCCTATTGTCTTGAATGGAAGTAAGTAGATGACATACATATATATATATACATAAATCCAGTAGCTTTATAATTTCATATATTTCATTATTATTTCTTATATATACTTTATAATCATTCTTAAATGGTTAACATGGAGAATGAATCTCATCGCGTCGTGGAGACGGTAGTCCGTACGTACGCACGAGCGATGATATCATTTCCATAAATATTGAATTGAATTGGAGTGGATTATACAATATATCAGAATCAATATGATGTTTTAATAACTATGTATAGTTATTCTTTACAACATTATACCCATCCATGTAAGGTGGTGGGGGAAAATAGATTACACCACGGCGTGGAGACGGTATTCCGTACGTACGCACGCGCGGTGATTTCTTTTTCCGTAGGATAGATAGATGGTAAAATAGGGTTGTTTCATACTTATAATAACATATCATTATATGAGTGATACTGATGTTATTACTTCTTAATGAAACAACCTAATAAGAAGAAGTGGAAGAAGAAATAAAGATGAAAGAATTGGTAACGGTAATTACCTCTTCTTTGAAGCGCCTTTTGGAGACCTCCTCTTAGGGAACTAAAATTGGTCTTTGAGGAAGACCAGAACCTCTAGGATGTTGCTAGGGAAGTGGAGAAGAGATTTTGGCAGGGTTTGGACGAGCTTGAGTGCTCAAATTGGTGTGAGGAGGAGGGGGAGGAGGTGCCCTTTTATAAGGGAGGAGAGGGGCACCTTAGGAATATCTCAAAATATTATTTTATATTAAAGTAAAAATCGGTTTATAATGGTTCCAAAGGGTCTTATTTCGAAGCTAAAGTGGGGATGGGTCGAAATCCTATCAACCAATAGGATTTAGACAAGTTTAGGTTCTTATTTTAACCTTATCAATTAGATTTAACTCTAAGTTAAATAATTTAACTTTTACCGTGTCTTTTTGTTTTATTTCACTATATGGTTAATACACTTACTATAACATGCCAAACGAACCCCAAATTGTTTATTATTAATATACATATCCTTATCTAAGTCATTTAGCCGAACCTTAAATTTTTAGGAATAAAATAACAATTAATAATATAATATTTGATTTAAAAACTATTTTGTGTCAATTTTGACACTATTTGATATATGATTTTTGTGAAAGTCATAACAGAATTATATGTTCGAACCAAGTTGATTAAATAAACAATAATATATCATAGTAACCTAGAAAATTAGTGGAATTCATAAAAAGTCTCAAATTACATTCATTTGAGTATTTATAACATCAATTATGTTAATATTTCCTTAAAAGGGTAATTACTGCATCATCGTTGTGTCATAAATAAATTAATTTATTTAAAGTCTAAAAATTATAAATAAAATATAATTATGTAGGAAATCTTTTTATCTTTCTAATGAATATTTATAGTTGAATTTATCTTATGTATAACCCCATATTAAAAATGTTTTAGTGAATAAACTTTGATTTAAACTCTTTTAACTCTTCTTTGAATTAAATAATAATAAATGTCCTAATCTAATCCAAGTGGGCCTAAATGATAATATTTTACACTTAAGGTTGTTTTTGGTCGAGATAAACTTGTCCAATAGAATTAGGACATGTGTTAGGGTAATATTAATATCATTCTTACCCTTAATTACCCTATTTACTTTTAACCGTGGTAAATAAAAGTAAAAAGTTACTATTCACCAAAAATTATTTTCATCTCATTGAACCACATTTTACTTACTGACATCAACCATGTCTCTCGGATTTTTGAAATTCCATTCACAGAAGCGGTAAAATTAAGTTTTATGAAAAATTCAGTTTTTAACTACCACTTAGTAGTTTCACTATTCATCAAAAAATGAAGGTTTTCAGAAAAATGCCAAAATTTCATCCTAAGCTATATTTCATATTCCGAATTCAAAAATGAAGTCTATTTTACCAAATTCATAACATAGAAGTTGCATTAATTAATTTTATAATTAAATCCCGCTGTTAAAACAAATAGCGTGTTTTTAAGAAACAATATCTATCAAAAGGTTGACACTTGTTTATGTCTGGTTTAAATGTGCAATTACATCCAATGACCAACATTGTATTAAATTGTAAAAATATATTCTAAATATACTTTAAAACTACTCCAATTAATAATTTATCACTATTAATTATTTCGATTAAAAAAGTTGTTTTTTAATTATAATTTAGTAATTTTCACTTTTCATCAGAATATGAAAGTTATCCGAAATGTACCAAAATTTCACCTTAGGCTAAATTCGATACTCCGAATCCAAAAATGAAGTTCATTTTGAAAAATAAGATTTACAGAATTTTAAAAAGTGGTTATTACTATTCATAATGGCTAGTTTTAATAACATTTTAATAGCATATCGCTGTTTAGTGAAACTCGTTATTGCGTACTACACACGCTATCGAGGAAGGTCGCGATTGTGTGTAATGCAAGGCAAGTCAAGGATTAGTGTTGTGCAAGCTCCTTTTGGTGTAGCGTACAACACAAGACATTAATAAAATTAAAAAGAATATTTTTTATAAAATCTTGGGCTGTTACAAATTCCCTAAGGGAAAGTCTCATGAAGAGAATCAGTATGGTCGTATGGGTAATATTTATGTTGATGATGATGAAGAGACTACAAATGATATGTGAGATGAGATAATTGTTGAAGCTCAGTCAATGGTTTAAGAAGGTAGTGGAATGATTACATGTTTATCAAGTGTAATGTTGTATAAGTAATCTCATGGTACTATGGAATAAAGAGACATCTAAGGATTGTTATACTGTTGTGTTTCCTTAAGTTTTGAAAGTGTGTGATGAATGGTACCAGTATTTTTGGAAAGTAGATGATATGCGCATAATGAAAGGATAAGAAGATAATGAGATGTTTGATTGTATTCATGAGCTCATGACTGATATAAGGACTATGTGATATTATGGTTTGATTATATAGAAATTTTGGGATTTTGGTATGTGGAAAGAGTTAACTTTTGATAGCATTCATGTTTTCAATAAGGTTAAATGGGTATTCATTTTTCAAGAGAATACATGATTAAGTTATTCACGTGTTTTTAATTTGACCAACAAGATATATCTTATGATATATGGGGGATAAATAATGGCATTCACGTGATTGTTATGTGACATTTCAAGTAATCATTTTCTTTATACTATGAGCTTGGACCGAAGTATTTTAGATAATCCTAAAGACTGGAATGGATTATGTTTGACATAAGTTAGTATTGTTTAAGGATATAAATTTTTTTGATATTATTGATAGGATGTTATAGTAATTTAGTTTTAGAAAAAGGACAACCTGCAGGACGGGCGACAACCCATCACGTCAGACAAGTCTGTGGGAATCGAACCCACAACCAAAGTGTGACTGGCCTTTATCGCATACCACTGGCCTACAGGAAGTCCCTGGTTAGTAGAAACTAGTTTTATTATATTAATCAGTATGATATATGAAATATAAGTCCATTTTAGGAAACATATATGATTAATCTCACTATAGATCGACTTATGTATATTTAATAACTTTTGATAACCTTTTGAGACAGATGGAATGACCCTCCATTCTATCACATGATCTGCTAACACTTCACGAATAACAAATTCAACTTCATTTCTTTAAGAGATGAAGTGGAAATTGGTCAAGGCACGAACAATAGTGAGATTGTACCAAAATAAAGTAAGTATTTATTCTAATTCAAATTCTTCAACTTTAGGGAAATGATCTTGAAAACCAAAAAAGTTGTCCTAGTGCCCTTATATCCGATGAATCATATGGTACCCTAGATCATCACAAATTTATGGCTTTGTGATTGTTGGCTTTTTCATAGCCATGTCCTCTACCACTCTCTATCAGAACATGATGGTTAGATTTTTCTTCCATATCCATATTTTAACCTATGTTCTCTTATATGGAAACCCAATGATGAGTTACTTTGGGTAATCGTTGCATTTCATAGTTTAGATTTTAAAATTATGTTTTAGTATTCCTTTTTACGATGTGGGTTTCTATGAATAGTAAACGATTTATAACCCTAACGAATTTTGAGGGCGAAATTCATTTTAAGGGGGGTAGAATGTAACACCCCAAGATTTTATGAAAAATATTCTTTTACTTTAATTGATGTCTTCTATTATACATCACACTAACTTTAGCTTGTACTATAGACAACACCATATTAGCTTGCAGTATACGCAACGCTATTCTTGGATCGTGTTACACACAATTTCATGTACGTTTTATAATAGTCATTCTACGCAACGTTGAGTGTGTGAATATATATATTCAATGTATAAATGAAATATGGTTGGATTCTGTTATACTAAACAATGAAAGATTCTTTCACAACACGCAACCCTGACTTGGCTTGCATTACACGCAATCACGACCTTCCTCGATAGCATGTGTTGTACGCAATACCGAGTTTTACTAAACAACGATATATTATTATAAAATTATTATGAACTAGACGTTATGAATAGTATTAACTAAATTTTGAATTTTATAACATTATTATTATCTTACACATTTTCTAGAACATGGTATAAGAATAAAATAAATTTTTCGGGTAAAATAAGTATTTTTCAAAAAATGCAGTTTTGCCGCCTTTTGATGGAGCACCCACTTTAAATCTAGTTTTGACATGTTTATAAGTTTAATTTTACCAAATAAAATTATTATTTGGAATCGGGATATAAAATTTTACCTTGGATAAATTTTTCATATTATTCTGATAACTTTCATATTTTAATGAATAGTAAAAACACGCTATATTTTAATTAAAAACAACTTTTTTCGTTGTAATAACTTATGTGGTTAAATAATAATATTTAATGGTTTTAAAGTATAAATAGAATAGATTTTTACCATTTAATATAATTTATGTCATTATCCTTGATTTTACATTGAATTCGTAAGTTAAATAAATTCAATCTTTTGCAATGTTTTAAACAAAAACCCGTTTTCTTTCGACAATGGGATTAATTTTAATTTAATTTCTGCAACTTATGTGTATTGAATTTGGAAAAATGGATTCAATATTTGAAATTAGTGGGTCCAAATTATATTAATAGACTACTTTTTATTTTTGGGCTTTATGAATAGTAACAACGGTAAATTTTATTTACCATAGTAAAAGGTAAATTGGGTAATTAAGGGTAAATATAATATTATAAAATTTTCATAATACTTGTATTAATACAATTTTCTGATTATAATTTGTCCTAATTCATATTTGGGTAGAAATGGAATCCATTAGAACCCACTTGGAGGTGATTAAGACCTTTAGTTTATTTAAAGGAAAGTGAAATATGTCTCACTCAACTTTAATAATTAATGTATTTTTAATATAAGTTTATACAGAATATAAATTCGGTTATAAATACTCATTTGAAATATAAAATGTTTTTCTTTGTCATGGTAATTTATTTGTAATTTTTAAAGAGTTATTTTATTACCTTATTATCTTATACATTAATGATGCAGAAATTATTTATTTAGTGAAAATTCAATAATATATTTTTAATTGAAATATTAATACATATAAAAAGGCCCACAAATCTGAAAAAAAACTTATTATTAGTGTATATATAAACCCTAATCATCCACTAGACGAATTTTATACCATTTGGATCCTTATTAAGGTGATTATGACACTTATATTATTTTATTTTAAATGATTCCAAAGTTGTCACCTTCATAATTTAATAAATATAACAATTTAGCTATTGTGATTTTAAGATCATAAATTCAAGTAAAAGTATTATTGTGAAAGTTAATATATTGATATTCATCATTGGATTTTATTTTTAATTTTTATGCAACATATAAGTATATTAAATAATTATAAAAAAATGTTCTAGTAATTATTTTATTAATAGATAAACCAAATAAATGGTTTTAAAAATAATAAAATAAATACTATATGAACTATTTAATGCGATACACTAATTTTATAGATACATATGACCTCTTATGAATCTATTAATGCTTTTATTTTGATCATACCTTCTGTATACATTTTATTTAAATTCAAATAAATGAATAGTGTCAAATTTGACACTATTGTTATTTTATAAAAATTACATATTATCAAATTGTTTAAAAATCACAAAAAATATTTAAAAATTATAAATTTAAATTTATATGGTATAAAATGTAATAAAATATCCAATTATGGACAATTCACAAAAAATAAGTAATTTTTTGTTATAATTTAAAATTTAGAATGTTATTACCACAAATAAAATTAAATTGAGTAAGTAAGGATAAATCAAGTTGATAATGTTTACAATAATTTCCTAACATGTCTAAATTTTATTTGTTGATGATATTACAACCCTATTTCATCTTATATTTGAATATGATTCATTTTTGGAGGTTTTTATGTGGGGTTATATTTATTATAAATTAATATTTTTAAGATTTCCAAAGGTGCCCCTCTCCTCCCTTATAAAAGAAAACCTCCTCCCTCTCTTCCTCACACCAATTTGAGCCTTCAAGCTCGGCCAAACCCTGAAAAATTCTCTTCTCCACTTACCTAGAAACATCTTAGAGGTCTTGGTCATCTTCAAAGACCAATTGTAGTGCCCTAAGAGGAGGTCTCAGAGAGGTGCTTCAAAGAAGAGGTAATGTTCGTTACGAATTCTTTCAACATTATTCCACTTATTCTTCTTTAGTTGTTTCATTATGAAGTAATAACATCAGTATCACTAATATACTGATATTTTATTATAAGTATGAAACAACCCTATTTCACAATTTATCCATCCTACGGAAAACGAAATCACCGCGCGTGCGTACGTACGGAATACCGTCTCCACGCCGTGGTGTAATCTATTTTACACCACCACCTTACTTGGATGGGTATAATGGTTTAAATAATTACTATATATGATTATTGTAAAATTATATTGATTATTAAATATTATACATACACTTGAATACAATTCCACGATCATGGGAATGATATCATCGCTCGTGCGTACGTACGGACTACCGTCTCCACGACGTGATGAGATTCATTCTCAATGATTAACCATTCATGAATGATTATAAAGTATATATAATAAGTAATCATGAAATATATGACATAATAATGATACTGGAGTTATGTATATATATATGTATTTCATCTACTTAATTCCATTCAATTCAATAAGGAAACGAAAACAGCGTTCATGTGTACGTACGGCCTACCGTCTCCATGAACGGTGTATTTCTTTCCATTTATCGATATATTATATATATGTATATTATGAATATATATTATATATAAATCATGTTTTACATTCTGGATATAAGTAATCATGATCCAAGTAATCATATTAATAATTACAAGTTAAAACACAAACGACAAATGAGATGATTTTACCCAAAACGCTACTTTAACATGAATTTACAAAAGAACGGGTAATATAAAGTCATAAGTGGACCATATATGATATAATAACAATTAATATGATTCTGAAATAAGTAAATAACATTATTTAAATCATTATACAGGGGGTTCAGATATGTACGAAACATATCAGACCTAAGGTAAGGGATAATTTGGCAAATCTCATTTTTATCCAAGATTGCATATTCGTAAGTATTTACTGGGGTTATTTATATCATCCATGTCCATGTTTTATAAAAGTGTTTTCAGGTATTTTTAAAGTCCTTTTTACCCATTTTTGACTTTTACTACATGGTATGTAAGGAATATTTCTTTTTTTTACGTTACGAGGTACTTTTTGACTTTTCCGGCAAAAGTACGAAAAGAATGTTTTTTTAACTTATATGGAACAAACGGATTTAACCGGTTTTATAAAGCCTTATTTTCATGAAGCTTCCTCCAAAATATTTCATGACTATTTTCAACAAAATATCTTTCTTTTAAAATTGCATGACGTTTTGTGAAAAGAAATTGATTTTGAAGAAGAAATGATATTTTCCTCAAGAATTCATTTCAAGTGTTTTATCAAAACCATTTTCCATCTAAGAAGAAATTATTTCATATGTGTATGTTTCAAGTGTAATGTATCTATGATTTACATGGTTTCACTTTTCTTATTATGAAATTAAATCCATTTCTTTTATATGGATTATGTGATGATGGGATGATATTTATGAAACCCATTTTATTCATTGGGTTATTATTAATGATGTGTGTTTATTTTGTGGCACAAGTAAGAATGATTTCATTATGAGATGGGTGGGACCTATATCTTCCTCCAATGCATTGGGTAATGATTTATATCTCATGAGAAAGACATGGCTGGAATGGTAAGTTAATCCGGTTCAGTATTACAGGACTGGAACGAGGAGTGAACTTGATTCAGAAAGGGACTTTGTCCACTAAGATGGTCTTGGCAGCAATGCCTTGGCTACTTTGGAAATAATTACATGTGATTAATGGATGCCACAATTACATGTTTTATTCCCATTCTATTTTATCATTCTTAATGTTTCTTTATGATCTATGCCTTACGTACTTCCATGTTTTATGTCATTTCTCATGATTTTGATGTTTGAACATTCTGTTCATTTTACGTTCAAATTTATATGGTATGTTTTATTTTATCCATGCTTACCCTTACTGAGCATTTGAGCTCACCCTTTTTATGTTTTCTTTTCCCCAGGATATAAATAATGGTTTTAGGTAAGAAAAAAAGGGGAGGATCTTTATGGGAGATATTGAAGATCTTTCACCAGGATTAGAAGATTATGTTCCAAGTTTCCAAAGACACTAAACTATTACGGTCCTTGTGTGTCTGTTTTTGTTATGTATTAAGTATTCCGCAAATGTAATGTAATGTCCATGTACGTCAATCTTTGGGTCTCTATAATGTGTCTGGAATTACAATACCTTATTAACTTGAAAATATTATATAGGTTCTTATTCAAGATATTAAGAAACTACTTGATGAGCTACAAGGTGTAAAATACATTACTAAGTTGTAATTTATTTCCATTAAATTAAGATGAGGCCAAAAAATGTGGAAAAATAACATTTAGAACACATGAAGGGTGTTATGAATACATGGGTATGACTTTTGGGATCATTAATGATTTGAAATTTTTTTATTAAATCATGAATATACTCTTCAAAGTGATGCAAAAAAATTTGTTCCTATTTTTTTGATGGTATACTAATATAAAAAAAATGTGGACAGAACATTTCGTACATTTTTCAATACTTGGTTATGAATTTTGGGCTCATGTATTCTCTAGAAACCTTTCATTCACCCATTAATAGACTATTCAAATAGATCATAATAAAAATTTTGTTAGTATTTTTTGGTGATATAATCATTTATATAAAATATTGGAAAAAAACTCATACATCTGTGAACAATGTTTGAAATGTTGCAAGTGGAACAACGAAAAGTTAACAAGAATTTTTTTATCTCTGCTTAAACGTCAGTTGAATATTTGGGGAAATGAATTTCTCAAAAATGGGATTCTATGAACCCCAAGAAACTATAATGTGTTAAAAATTGATCTAACATGTTAATTTTTTTACTAAACCCCTATTAACTCTTCCAAACTTTGAAAACCCCTTTATTACTAAGTGTTATGCTTCCAGAAAGGGGGTTGGTGTTGTGATCACTCAAGAGGGGCAGCCTATGGAATACTATATAAAGGAATTTACTAAAGAAAATTTATTTAAATCAATGCATGAGATGGAAATTATGGCCATGGTATTATAAGTGAGTCAATGGAAGTGGTACTTAATGTGGAAACTTTTTTTGGTGAATACTAACCACAAAGCACTCAAACACTTATTAGATCAAATAATTCATTCTTTTAACCAACAACTTTGAAAATCCACGTTGTTGGGATTGGATTTTTAAGTGGTGTATAAACCGAGAAGGGAATATTAGGCCATGGATTTGTTATCATGGTTGGATGAAGAGGAAAGTACATATTCCACAAAATTCATATAACTTAGTTCGACTATAACTAAATCTTTTTTGATGGATTTGGATACAGTTAAGTACAAGATTAAGAGGGATGAAGAGATAAACAATATTATTAATGTTATTACAACACACCTTGATTCAAAACCTGAGTACTAGTTGTGAGATAACATGATGTATTACCAATAAAGATTATTTTTATCACTGTACTATGTTTTGATTCCCAGATTTTTCTAATATTATCATTCCTCTACATAAGGAGGACACATTGGGAATCTGAAAACATATAAACGACTACATATTGGATTTTTTAGGAAGGGAATTGAATTCTATGTTATGAAATTTTTTGTGAGATGTTCCAATGATAGAAACACCAGTCGATGTTTCCAGCTGGCTTGTTACACCCATTGCCGATACTAGAATAGATTTGAAAAGAAATTTCAATGTATTTTGTCTCAGGATTATAGAATCAAAAGTATTTTATTTAGTCTTGATTATGGTGGAAATATTGTCTAAATATGCTCATTTTGTGCTTCTTAAACACCCATCTAAAACTAGGGTGGTGGTAGGGGTATTTGTTAAGAAGGTTACCCTATTATATAGAATTCATAATCCCATTTTCAGTGACTGAGATCCTTAGTGATTTATGAAAAGTACTTTCTTGAATGAAAGGAATAACTCTAAAAATGAGTTCATTGTATCACCCACAAAATAATGGAAAAACTAAAATTGTTAATAAGTGTTTGGAGACATACTTGTCATGTTTTACTTCTCTGTAGACTAAAACATGGGATTTGTTGATTCATTTGGAAGAATATAGTTACAACATAGCCACTCATGTCACTACTAGAAAGACACCTTTTGAAGTGGTTTATGGGAGGGAACCACCATCAATTCTATGATATGACAAGGATGAAACTCTGTTAGGGTCAGTCGAAATAGAACTTCTTGTTAGGAAAATTTTTACGAGGTAAAAGGAAGAAAAAAATGTTGAATTTAAAAAATTTAGTCTACCTATACATAACTAAGAGAGAATTACAGTAGGTGTAGGGGAATAAAAAGTATAAGGTATAAAATAAGAGAACTCTCCATGTGGAAGACCATACTCCCAAAGAGCGTAGTTCAGACCTCCCAATTCCACATCTCCAACAACTACCAAGATGATGAAAATCCTAAATGAATCTTTTTACCCCTTGCAACAACCACAACCCAAATTTAATATCTCCTTACCTACTACCAAAAAATAAAAAAAAATGAATAAAATTACCCACTCCAATAGCTAATATCCTTCCCCACACGTGACAGCCCCACAAAAATATAACAATGAATTCCTACACCAACAACACACACCCTTATACCTAACATTTTACCCCACTTAAAAACCATATTATCCTTAAGGTGATAAGGCCTAACTCAACCTCTGTACTGTAGATCTATCTAAACTATACTCGATGAAGTCAATAAGATAATTCTAAGCCTCCACATTCCTAGGATCCCATTAATCATCAATGTAACCTGATAAAATAATGTTTCTTGCATTTATATGGTCCTCAACATATTAAATTATTCCAAACAAATAATCTTTATCAAGAAGGAATATATCTTGCATTGACCACCACAAATATAACTACAAAAATGAATTATTGTGGAGTAATCAGGATCCAAATACTATGCCATAGATACAATAAACCGCAAGAAAGAAAATTTTTAGGCAAGATAAATCCCATTTCTTCTTTCTATGCTTTAATGTGTTGTGATTTGGTGAATGAAAAAGGTGTACAATGAAGTAATTATATATGAAAATAAACAACCTGATATAATCATCTAGATTTTTATCTTGGAATAACCTATAAATATATAATAAGTCCTCATTTCATTTGTTTATATTAATAACTATTCTTTACTTATTTATTAGATAAGGAATTTGAGTAGTGGTAAGGAGGCACATATAACAAGGAACTCCAGTTGTTAAGCCCATTTCATCATTCCATGTAGCAATAGATTTTAGATCATGATTGAAAAAATAAATTTTGGGAAAAAGTACCTCACCAAAAATTATGTTTCCATATATTTACGTCGATGTAGGGAAAATCATATAACATAAAAATATCAAAAGTACTTGGTGAGACTCAAACTCGAGACCCCGCCAGGATCTAAAAGAGTAATTGTGTTTCCTTTTATTGGGAATCTAGTTCCTGCTACTCATTCAGGATCAATATTATCAATCCATTTTTTATTGATTCAACAATCAACATTATGTTGGGTCCATGATTTTTGTTAGTGCCAGAAATTTCACTAAATTTCAGAAATAAACAGTGTTGTATGTATTCATATTGTGAAAAATAAATATTCTTACCAAAATCCCTATTTACAAAACATTCCCTTTCTAAGAGACAGAGTGATTCAGCGGTATGACAAAATAATTTCTTGTCCATGATTTTTATTGTACAACCATTAGTCTAACAACTTTCCAAACATAAGGAACACAGTTTCATGTAAAAAACTATGCTTTTATCCCACTTCAGTATTTGTAGTAGTAGGTCTTAGATCAAAACATAAAAAATGAGGTTATTTACTATACCAATAAGGATATTTGGTATACCAGTAGAATTTATAGAATCAAGTATATCAACACCAATTATCTTGTAATCATGAATATCATTGGAATTACAATAACTGCCTTTATCTGTTTTCTCATTGAGTGCATGTTCTAGTCTAACTAAAAACTCTCAATTTGTATTTATTCCTCCAACATAAAAACCATTGACTTTCATATTCATATGTTCAATATCAGTTGAAACATCATTATAAATATTTTCCTTCCTAGAACTGGATTTTTCACTTGTAGCCTAAAAAAGTTGAACAAAATTTTCAACACTCACATACATGGATAGGAATCATTAATTGACCACTAAAAATTAGAATCCCACACATTTAAAAGTAGTTTCATTATCTTAATGACAGGTCATCATAGTCACTCCATTTATACTTACACACTCTTTTATTTGATAATGAATGGCCCATTCCAAGAACTGTGACTTTTTAATTCTTTATTTATTGTATTAGACATTTCCAAAAATTCAATAGAGGTTGTTGTCATTAAACATGTGCATGGTCCACCACTGTCCTATTCAATTTCCTTACGAGTACCAAATTCAACAAAATCACTTACCAGTAGATTCCCTCTTTCACTAGAAATCATATTCAATGATTTTTTCCTTCTTGTTAATTTTAATATTCACCTTGAGATAGTTGTACAAATTGGCCACTACCTGGTGTTCCATTAATTCCCTTATTTAGGAACTGATACCTCATCAATAGAAATTATCTTTGTCACAATAGGTCAACCCACGTTTTTGTGGCTTAGGTCTTTGTAACTCATATTAATCCAAAATTTCCAAGTAGAGATGATCATCCCCTTCAATAGAACAATAATCAAATAAACCAAAACTCCAAAACCGTTCCCTAGAACCCTTGTTCCTTGATTTTTTCATAGAAATACCTTTATCTACCACACATAGGTCTGAAAAATGTCCAGTGTCGAATAGAGTTGGTTCCCATATCATTGAACTGGTCTTGGGTGTTACTACCATGTTTATAGATTCACAAAACTTTTCACGCTTATTGAAAACTGACTCATCTAGCAATCCCCATAGCCATGGTATCCCGACTATATCGATTCCCCCATTGTAGTTTATCACCACCAATAGAGTTCAAGATTTACCCATAATATGGAAAGTCTATTCCAAGAGGGGAAGGAGTGTCATTATGGAAGTGGGAGAGTATTTTGTTACTCAAATAGATCTACCTGTCCCCCATGTGGATGAGGGGAATTTAATGTTCTATACTAAAGGTAATGGTAGAAGTTTTAGGCAGCAAGAAATCAGTTAGAAGGAATTTAGCTATGGGATTGGGAAGGAGAGCATTGGGGCCTCTTGAGGACTTATTATTCTTATTATTTTATTTTCCTCCCTATTTCCTCTAGTTTTATCCTATAATTCCTATTTTCCTTAATATTAATACTGAATTGTAGGCTTCAATAGAAGGCTGGTAGTTTCGGAGGCCTAACACTTGGTCCAACCTACCATATATTCACACTACCCCTTACCATAGAAACATTCTATAAATTTAGAATAGATGGTATAAAATAGTACATGATTCACTTAAAATCATTAGTTACTAATATTCAGACCACCATTGGGGAAATTGCCTCTTTGTCAGCATCTTTCACTCAATGACAGTAGCATTGGGATCAAGACGCTACTGAGAAAAAGGAATTCCACGATTTTTTCACTGAAACGATACATCATTCATACAAGAATCCAATACTAAAAGAATAATATATTGTTATGGTGATAGATGAATCATGTGAACACTTAGATAGAGTTGACACATTAGAGACACAGAAGCCCGATTTTCACTAGCATCCGCCAATGGCTAGTGATGCACAAGAGCATATTCCATCTGTGAGGGGTGTGGAGATGCCAATTTTTAATGGAAGGGATCCATGTTGATGTATCACTCAGGAGGAGATCTATTTCCACCGCTAATATACACATTAAGAATCCAAGGTGACCCTAGAACATGTCAGTATGAAAGGGGTATCCATACACTAGTTTACCATCATAATAGAAGTGCACCACCAACTGTCTGGGATGACCCTAAAAGAAGAGTTTCTTAAATGATTCAGTGGATTAGAAGCCCTTAACCCCTTTGAGGATCGATCCTCCATTCAACATATCAGGAAAGTGCCTGAATACATTGAGAATTTTGAATATCTTCCATATCTGGTTCCTCAACAACTGGAACACCACTATGTGAGATATTCTCTTCATGGTTTATGAGAGGATGTCTGAAGGTGGGTGCACATCCAAAATCCAGAATCATGGTTGCATGTGTTGTGTATTTCCCATCATGTGAAAATATGTTTTCATTAATTAATCTCTCCATCATCCCATAGGGGAGATTTCCTCCAGTTTGCACAAGCTTATTCAAAGGATATATTTCAACTAGGCACCTAACATTGGACACCGTCTCCCCCAACTTCCTACCCTCTGTTAGCCAAATGTGGAGGTCTAGTTTCCATAGGTATCTCTTATGATGTCTCTTGATAACTGGTGATAATATGAAAAGGGATTTGGTATCTATTGAATCAGAAGTGGGAAGATCACTGAAAAAAGGCCTCTGTTTTTGTTGCGGTTTGCCATACAACCCCTTACCTAAATTCATGACCCCAATAATGAAGGTTTTGATATTGGGAGAATTCGATGAACTAGATGAAAATAATGAGCCATCAAGAGACTAAAATGTTTCTCTATACTTGGCTAAAATCCTAGATGATGCTTATTGCAAGATTGTGTAATACCATGATTTAGATACCTACATTTTATTACATGCACAATGGGTTGGTAGATGGAATTTATGAAAGTGGAAGGATATCTGGGAAAATTCCCCATTTTAGTTTTTCTTGACAGTGGGGAAACTAAACAATTTCTTTCTCTAGCCTTAATCAAATTACATGGCCTTCTTGTACATCACTCAAAAGACAATGAATGTTATGTAGAGAGATGGACATAAATTGCATACTATGGCACTAAAATCGAACATATGATTTCAATTGGGATATTAGGACTATACAATTGACACCCACATCTTGAATATTGGGGTACATGACCTTATTCTCGACATATCTTGGTTAAAAACTCTCTTCTAAATATAGATTAATTAGAAACTGGTGGCAATGTGGTTCATAGTGAGACAAAAGAAGTATCTCATCCGAGGGAAGGAAAACATATTACAACAGAATTAGTTTTGACTAGAGGGGTAGATGAATTCTACATTGGTAGCCAAAACCAAGTACTGGATGCTCTAGATACATAGTAGGAACACCATTCCCTAGAAAATTATCAATTATAGGAACTATATATATTGTTAAACCAGTTTTCCAGGGTGTTTTTAGAACCCACTATCCTCCTTGTAGAAAGACCTTATGCTCATGAAATATGGATACTACTAGAGAAGGGGCCTATATAGGTTCATCCCTATTATTATCCACACACCCAAAAAAATGAAATCAAATTGAAATTCCAAGACATGCTTCTTTCAAGCCTCATTTGGCCTAGTTTGAACACCTACTTCATCCCAGTGCTATTTTTGAAATAGAAAGATACCACTTGGAATATGTGTGTTGATTATTAAGCCCTCAACAACGTCACCATCCCTGATAAATTCCCTATACCCATGGTGGATGAAATTCTAGATGAATTACATGTGTCAAGGTTCTATTCTAAACTTGACTTTAAATCAAGATATCATCAAATTTGGATGAAAGTGGAGGAAATATAAAATACTAATTTTTCAATCATAGTGGGCATTATGAATATATCTTAATGCCTTTTGGTATTACAAATAACCCATATAAATATAAATATATCATGAATGATATCTTCTGATAATTTCTTTGTAATTTTGTGTTCATTGTTATTTATGAAATTTTAGTCTACAACGACACTTAGAGATCCCACCTAGAACATATTACGATAGTTGTTCATATTCTGGATGATTCTATTTTTCTGTAATAATGGGAAGTAATATTTTTCTAATCATGAGATAACATAATTGGGGCATGTTATTTCTGAAATTGTAGTTTCTATGGACCATATAAAAGTCTAGGAAGTGTTATATTGGCCCATTCCAATATCAATAAATGGGGTCCATAGCTTCCTAGAACTTATAAGATATTATAGAAAATTTATCCGAGATTATGGGAAAATTTCCCAAACTCTTACAGCTCTCACTAATAAGGGTAATTTTCTTTGTACATCTGAGGAATCACAATATTTCCAACATCTAAAGAGGTGCATCAGGAAGCCCCCATTCAAGTTTTTAAAAAATTCTCTAAATAATTTGAGGTTTAATGTGATGCCTCCATGCATGGAATGGGTTTCATCCCCATGGAAAATCAGAAACCCATCACCTATTTTATTGAATACTTTTCCATATCAATTTTGACTAAGTCCACTTACGAGAAGGAAGAAAAGGATTTAGTATTGGCCATTCAACATTGGAACCCAAATCTCTTAATCCACTCCTTTATTGTTTATTCTGATAAAAAAAACTTACATTACTTCCCCAATAAAGGTTTTATACATCTAAACAACAATTTTTGTTTTCCATGTTTCATGGGTACAATTTTGAGGTCAGGTACATGTCAGGCCATGAAAATTCTACTGTAAATTATTTTTTCAGACATGATAACCCTCCCAAACGGATCCTTTTACAATCCTATCTGGTTTAGGAGGACCTCTCACATTTAATCATAGATGTATTAATAGAACCATTTTTCCTAAAGTTCATATCTCCCTTTTTAGGATAGCGCTATCACTTTTCCTATATACCCATTTCAGTGTGGAGTCCTCTGTTATAAAGGTCACATGGTGTTTCCCACTTCGTACCCATGGATACCCAAATTACTGGATGAGTTCCCTTCATCACTGCAAGGGGGGGCATTTTTGTTTTTACCATATGTATAAAAAATTGGAAACTAATTTTTGTTGGGTTGGAATGAAAAAAATTTGATCAGCAATACGTTGGACAATGTACCACCTATCAATGGAATAAATATTATACACTCCCTTCTGTCATCCTATTAAAACCATCAAAAATTCCCCATCATGTGTGATTTGATTTGTCCATATATTTTATCTATATCCTACCCAAATACCAAGCTTAAACTTTTATTCTATTAATCATTTATCATCTCTAGAAATACAATCATTTTATATCCCTCAAGTACCCTTACACAACAAAAAATGTAGTTAAAGTTTCCTTGCAGGAAATTGTTCGCCTGCATGGAATTTCAAATTTTATTATCAGTGATCATGACCTTATTTTTTAAGCCATTTCTGGACTGAGTTTTTCAAAATTCAAGGAACTAACTTAAAACTCATATTTTCTTGTGACCCGTAAATAGATTTCCAAATAGAGGTAGTGGATCACTACCTCAAAACATACCTCCACTATTTCACCAGTGAACAAAAACAACAGTGGTCTTACTGGGTTTCATGGGATGATTTCTCCTATAAAACTACCCTACAAGCATAATAAAATATATCTTATATCTATGTAGTTTACAGTAGGTTTCCCCTATAGTCTTGAACTTCCTACCTCCAAAAATCCAGGTGCCTGCCATTAGCTATACCTTGCTTGATCGAGGAGAGGCTTTACGCCAACTCAAATATCATTTGATCTAGTCCTAATACATTTTGAGGAAATAAGTTAATAAAATTTTTTGTGAACATTCATTTCTTGTAGGAGATCCTATTTTCATCCACCTACCACCCCACAAAGATAATTCCTCAATTCTCCAGATTTCTCAAAAACTCACCCCTCATTTCTGTGGTCCATTTTAAATTCAACGAAATATTGGAATGAGATCTTATTAGTTTGATATTCCTCCATTATCCCACACACACCAATTTTTTCATATTTCCAAAATAATAATCTAGTGGGCCCTTTATATGTCCTGCCAACACTTTTGGACAACTGAGAGGGTGATGATACTGTTAGCTTACTACCCGAGACTGTTTTATCCAGGAGTATTAAACCTGAGGATGTAATTTTTCATCCATATCACCTCATAAAATGGAAGGTATTTCCATTATAATATTCCACCTAGGAAGATGATTAAATTATCTATAACAAATTTCCTTTTTTTATATCTTGTGGAGAAGAATTTTCCTTAGGCGGTGATGAGTAATAGAGTTTAAAATTTAGTCAGGACATGGAATGTCTCTTCCAAGAGAGGAGGAGTGTCA
The DNA here is from genome assembly GCA_963277665.1 of Viscum album. Classification (NCBI taxonomy): domain Eukaryota; kingdom Viridiplantae; phylum Streptophyta; class Magnoliopsida; order Santalales; family Viscaceae; genus Viscum; species Viscum album. Next base: position 1,425,553,317 of record OY728141.1, on the reverse strand, counting down.
TTACAGAAGTGGGAGGATATTATATAACTCTAATAGATCCATCTGTCCCCCTTGTGGAAGAGGGTAAGTGAGAATTATTTTTTAAATGTTTAGGTAGAAGTTTGATGCTGCAGAGAATCAGTTAGAAAGAATTTTACCTGGATCTTGAGTAAGACAGTGTTGGGACCTCATGAGGACTTACTTATTCTTATTATTTTTTCTCTCTATTTTCCATATTTTCTCTTAAAATTTCTGTTTTCTCTGATATTAATACATAATTATAGCCTTCAAATGAATCCTAGTAGTTTGAGAGGCCTAACAACCACCTTCATTGTAACCAATGGAAACTCCATCAGTGTTTTCACAACTAGTGGAAGAGGTTCTATGATCAGTCAATCATGATCAATATCCTTCAGTATATTTTATTCTAGTATACCATTGATCCACACAAGATATGAATCTTTTTACACTTTCAGAAAAATTTTCTTGTGGATCCTGAAAAAACACATCACTCATAGTAAAAATGACTATCAATATTTTACAATTCAAAATCACCTTTAGTTAAACTTCCAATGTATGAAATAGTTTCCTTAGAAGAACTAGAAATGGAAACCATTAGAAGATATGATTAAACTCCTACTAAAATAAGATACATGTTTTTTTTATCAAATTCATTTTCTATCATGGTTTGATCAAGAAGAACTCTCAAACTCTTTTTCTCCATAACCAGTAGTTCTACTAGAACAAGAACATGGTTACCCTATTTAGTATGCCTTTAATGCTTATCCACTAGAGAACTTGGATTATAATCTTAGAAATTGGGCCATTCCAGATAAAATTTATCCTGCTCATCATCATTTCTATATCTCTCTATCAGTTCAGGCTTTATATACTCCCATTGTGATCATGAATCATATCTAATACAAGAAAGAACCCAAATAAAAACTTTGTAATCCCAACTGAACTATGTATAATAAAGCATTATGTCCTTTTCAGTTTGATTTTATAGAAAATATTCTTTGAATTTGTTGATCCAACCCAATAGACCCTTTTTTAAAAGATAAGGCATCTCAACTCTCTTAACTTCTACATTATTTTCTCTAATTCCAGATAAACATGCAATGGTCATCTCAATTATCCTTCCAGGTTTAGTACAATGAACCACTTCTGGATTCATCACCAGAATTTGTTCTTGAAAACACCCAAAATATTTTTTTAATGTTTTTTGAAGATATTGAATCCTAGATGCCTACTCTTGTTTTGAAACTCTTATTTCCATTATTAATCTCAATGAACAACAATATTTGATTATACACTCAATAGAGTGCTCTTAGTAGTGATTTCATAACAGTCTGCATAGTATAAAATAAGTGAATGGGAGAGAAAAAAGTTCAAATAATTATTCATTTTTTTCTAGAACTATTTGATCATACCTTACTGACGATTGTGTTTGGTAGTAATTATCGCATCCCACTGCCACAGTCGGTTCCTAGTGATTACTTCCCATAGATGAGTGCTCCCTCTTAAATCATCTCTCTCACCTGAGTTCCCTAGAAGAGATATTAGGGAAATTTTTGCGAGAGAGGTAAACTAAGGAAGAGATAGGTTGTATTGCTAAAATGTAGACTAGTTTATAAAAATATGATATAATTACAGTAGGTTCAGGGGAAGAAGTAGTAGGTAGGAAAGAAGAGAACTCTTTATAGGAAATAACACTCTCTAAAAGATCTTATGTGATAACTCTTGATAAGGCTAATATTTTCATCATTTTTAATTTGTATTTAAATGATTTAATCACTCCCAATTCATTAATTTGGAATGATATGAATCATATGTGTATTTTTGTTTTGTTTTGGGATAAAATGTGAAAATTTATTAATTCTAGAATTTTAACATATTTATATCACTTTGGTATTTTAAGCATAACTTTTACAATATTGATGAAATTTTAGTAATTATTATTTTTATGATGTATTAGTTAATGGGGTTTAAATTCTTATACTGGATTGGGAGAAAAGTCAAACTTCCATAGTCCCAAAAAACCCAATCAAGTTGAAAATAGTTTTGGATGACAAAATGGACTACATATCAGTAGATGAGGCATAAATAAGGATAAATGTCTCCAATTTAAGATATTCTCAATGTATTTAGAAGTGTAATTAATGATACGTTTTACCATTAAATTTTATGAAGATATTCTCTCATTAATGTGTCTATTAAACATTCCAAATTGGAGAAAGATTTGTGGAATCCCCATATAGAAAAAGGGCGAATCATTAATTAATTCATAACTTATTTTATACACATAGAAATACATTAAAATATTTAGGGTCAATATAAAATTTAATTCTAAACAATTTATAATAATGATAATTGGATTGTTTTTTCTAGATGGTGGAAAAAATTCTATAAAAAATTTAGATTACATACTATCAAGGAGAAGATGCTAGACCCATTTATATTATTCTTTTATTATTTAGTTTTATTAACTTTTTAAACAAATTAAATTTCTTTTACATAAATTGATTCTTGTATTTTTTTCAAGTGTTCCACACTATATTCTTCCCCATATTCTTCTCCACCACCACCACCATGACCACCACCACCTCCTCCTCTCGCTTCTTCTTCTATTTTTATTTTGGGATTTCAAGTGTTTGTTTTTGTTATTATTCTTTTATAATCTTCATTGTTTTTATTTTATTATATTTTTTCTTCTTATTTTTTTCTATTATATCCACTATAACCTATTACTCTAAAAAATGAGGGGCTAACCCGATGCTTGTCCTGGGGGAGGTAAGTGGTGTTTCCATTGCATTCTGCATGTAAAAATATTATGCTTTATTTATGTTTGTGGTGATCAAGAGTGATGTGCAAAGGTGTGGTGATTTTACACCATGACACTAAACTAAAAAATAATTTATATTATTATTTTTAAACATTTTCTCTCCCATTAAATGAGTATAATATCTCTATATGATGGAGTTGAGTCATCCAGTATATGAAATGGAATATGATGGAGCCAGGTCCTAGAATATGTCACGCTCTTGATAGAGGTGTTCCATCAACCTTGATTATAGGAGGAGGTGGAATTTATATTTCTAAAGGCATTCGAGATTTCACAACACTGAATAGAATAATAGTAATTTGTATATGAGATCTCAGAATTGAATTATCAAACTAAATTTAAACAATGAAAAGGAGAATGATGAAACCCATAAACAAAATCACAAAAGAAATGTTTTCATTTCTAAATCACATTTAGTCATTTAATATTAGATTATAATTTAGTAATTCATTTATTGTATCAAATTATATTGATTTCATATATTTAACAAAAAACAAAATGAATTAGTTTAGGTGAATTAGATTGAGTAGGTGAACAACTGAGAAATCTCCTCAAGAAAGGCATCCCTGGTCAACCTATGTGTTGTATTGGGAAAAAAAATTTCTTTTTCCACACCCTATGACAGGCATGAAAAAAAATGGAATAGTATCTAGGGAGTCTATTAATTGTTGAATATCTTTTTCTATTTTCACACTTTAGATACATTTTAATTTTTTTACATCAAAGTAAAAAAAAATTCTTTTTCCATGATGTATTCCAATTCATATTATTATGCATGGTTTGATTACTCACATGTGCACCATCAACAAAAAGATGAAGTAGCTAAAGAATGTAAAAATAGAGAAAAAGTGAAAGAACTTAGAGAAATCATAGAACAACTGACAATAAAATCTAAAATACCATTTTAATATGTTTACGCATTGATGGAGAAACCATAGACTATGTAAAAACCTAAGGAGGACAAGAAAGAAGTACCACTTGAGCTACCCAATTTTACTAAAGACATCGAAGTGGTTGAGGCCTAATTCAAGGAATATCAACATCCTAAACATTTTATGAAGAATATTAAAGAATAACTAGAATAGATAGAGAGTAAATATGAAGAATCACGTGCTAATAAGAAAATGGGAAAAGATTCAGATAAATTTTGGAGTAACTGGGTAGAAGATGAAGTGAAATGAGATCTTACCATCTATAGGATTGGAGAATCATCACCTAACTAACTTTTTTTCCATGGAAGATAATGACACCACCCATGTGGTGGAATTTGAATAAAGTATGTAGGAGTCCGATTACCTACTTCCATCTGCTAAGACTCACTTTCAAGAGGCAATTATCACTGAAGAAGTGATTTAACCAAAACCAACTTAGGGAGATGATCCTTTCTTGGTCTCTGTCTTTTATGATTTCATTAAATTTGATTTTAGTATCACTAGTTATGGTTTTTAAATTTTAGATTTGTTCAATCCATGATTTTAATTTGAGGAAGATGAATAATTTTCACATACACCTGTTGAGGATCACATAGGGCTCCCTTATTTTAATGAACATACATTTGTTGAATCCCATGAAGAAATGCTTTTAGCTGAGCTTGAGGAAACTGAGATAAAATCTGATCACACATAAAGGTGGAATTATGGTTTACATTTTTCATGTTTAGATTCTATAAATTTAAAAATACATTCTAACAATACTTTTGAAATAACCATTCATGTAGCTTATGTTGAGAAAACATAGTAAAATAAGGAGGAGGTTTCAAAATTAGAAACAAAGAAAGAGGATGATCCATACTTCATCATACCACTACAATGTAATTTTTAGTTAATTGTGAAGGGGGGGGATCTGATATACTTTATCCATGGATCATTCCTCACCACGGAAGAAGAAGAACAAGTTAGGAAAATTCACATGTGGCGGTTCAAGTCCAAGAAGATCCACCCACCATCAGAACAGAGGGTACTTCCTTCTAGATGTACTAAAAATCAAGGGCCCACATGTGGGATCATACCAATACTTATCCCTTTAATTTCTTTCTAGTACTTTGAATTTAATATTTATTAATTCTTCTATCATGCATTCCTCTCACTCTTATCATATTGATCATAAATGACATGTTCCTTGTTATTAATTTATTACATTCCTTTTATAGGTTTTTAATGGAACAAGGAATTCCCCAAGAACAAAATGAAGGAACAGAACTAATTAATCATGGGAAAGGGAGTTCAATTCTAATTTTTATCATTAAAACTATCTTCATTGTTTTCTAATATCTTATTTTTAGCTTTATACTAAAAATTTAATTCCCATGGTTTAATTTATTATTTATTTGACTTATCTAAGAGACATGAGTATCTTATGTATCCCATGATTCCATGTTTTAGATTTCAATGCTAATGAGATTGAGTGACTAAAATGGTTAATTAGATGATTAAAGTGAATCATGGATATTAAAATTAGGACTCATGATTTGAGGGAATTAGTTGATTCCTATAAATAAAATTTCCCAAAAAAAAATTATGCTTTGAATTTATGAAATTAATTTGAATTAATTTGTTATTATTACTCATGACTTGAGTGATTGTCCAATGTCAAATGTTCCATTCTCAAGAGTATTTATAAACTATGTACTTATTATTTTATTGTTGAGCATATTTGTTGAGTGATATTGGGATGTGATTTTATAACCAAGATCCTAGTAGACTGCAGTAAGTTCCTCAATTTATTACATTGTCATAGATACAATATTTTAATCCCAAAATAATAATCAATTTAGTATTTTTGAAAACCATATTACATATATGATCCTTACATTATATTTTAAAACAAAAAGTAAAACATAGAAAATATTTTAAGGAAATAATTATTCTCCTAGATTAACCTTTCTTATCAATCATAATACACATATTGGAATCCTGGGAAAAATAAAGCATAAGAAAGGGTGATATCAGATTCTTAGTAAGGGTAAGAATACTATAGAAGATATGAGTAAATGTGGCATTAACAATATAGAAAGGTAAATAACTGAAACTCAGGAAATTTAAATAATCACATGAGCTAGGAAACTTTACCATAAATATTCTAATAGTTGAATAATCACATAGAATATCAATAAACAATATTATAATGGTGGAATGTATAATTATGGACATCTGAAACACATTGTCGATGCCTTGGATAATACATGTGAAAATAAATGGTTAAAGCCTAATCCAAATCCATATCTGATAATAAATAGAGAAGGCCTAGGAAAATTCCATATCTAGTTGGTCTCATGATACCTATAGATGCATTGAAGGGTTATAGTGGGACCCTACCTTCAATTACTAAGTCTAATTCATTCCTCATATGAAAATTTTGAAGCATAAACATCATAAACATTCGTATTAAAACTAACATATGAAATGTGATTACTTTAACCACAAATTATGAATGATATCAAAATAGCACATCCACAATCAAATCAAATCATAAACCATTAAATGAAATATATTAAATGGTTTTATAAGTTATCAAATTCAATCAAGCATAAGATCCAACAAAGGATGTTGATATAGATTAAAATACTTTTATAAAATCATTAGAAATTTCTTGAGAGAAATACCCCTTTTTTACTTTGAAATAATTTTTGAAAATGTGTTCAATTATAAAATAAAAAATTTACATTGAAAATAACCTTGTAATATATTAAGGTAATTTTCAAAATTTTAATGCGTCACAATGGTGGAAAAAAGTCACTCACGTCGTATAAGTTAAAAAACATTACTTTTGTTGAAAAATCCAATAAGTACCTCATTTGGAAACTGAAAAAGAGACTAATTTAAAAAAATTATAAAAATTAAAACTTGGATAAAATAATTTAAAAAATTGTAGTATAATATTAAAAATAAATTTAATTTTTTTAAGAAGCATGGACATGGATGAAAAATATTCCCCAATAAATACTTATGTATAAACAATCTTAGATAATAATGAGATTGTGAATTAACCCTTACCTTTCACATTAAATTAGTTGTATATGATTTATCCTCATGTATAATGGTTTAAAACATGTTATTAAATTATAAAAGAACCATATTTATATTCATGATATCATATGTGATCTTATTAAATCGTTTTGTTAATAATATTCCATTATTACCATTGTTTCATATGGTATCTACTTCATTATCTTAGGAATGGTTTGTCATGTAAGTCTTGTTTATTATGAATATGATATATTTATTTCATATATAGAATGATATTAAGTTCATAGATATTATATTTTATCATTATATACATTTATAATCATTCTTGAATGGTTAACATGGAAAGCGAATCACGTCGCGTTGTGGAGACTGTAGGTCGTACGTATGCACCCGCGACAATATCATTAAATTAATGGTAAAAGGGTATAAAATTGGATGGTATATTAATTATAAATAATAAATATAACGTCATATTTATTATTTATATATTTTATATCCATAATTATACCAATTAAAATAATGTGGTTATGAAAAGTATATTACACCATAACGTGGAGAAGGTAAGTCTACGTACACACGCGTGGTGTTTTCATTTTTCATAGAATGGATAAATCATGGAATATGGTTGTTCCATAATCATAATAACATCTCAAAATAAATATTATACTGGTTTTATTAATTTATTATGAAAACTATACATGAATAGGAAGTAGAAGAAGAAATAAACTTGAATAAGTTTATAAAACAATTACTTCTTCTTTGGCGGACATCCTTTGATTAACACCTTAACACCTATAAGAAGCATATCATGCCTAAAATAAGGACTCTATATTGTGGTTAGGGATTCTAAAAAGGAATTTGGATATATCTTGGCCAAAAAAATAGGTTTTTAATTACGATTAAAGGAGAAAAACGGGTTCCCTTTTTTCATAGAGGGGAGGGTCACTTTTGAAAATTCTCAAAATATTAATTTAATATAAATTAATTATCAATAAAAAATGGTTAAAAAGTAAGTTATTTCAAATATAAAAAGGTAATGGGTTTAAATAATCTCAACCAATAATTTTTAGATAGGTTTAGGATATATTTTTACACTTATATTTTGTTTTTAACCCTAAATTATTTCCTCTAACTCTTACCGGGACAACATGTGTTTTTATTCCGTATGGGTTAATATAGTTACTATGAAATAAAATACGATATATAAATAGACCATTGATAAAATATTTAATATCATACCAATATGTTTTCTAAATTTTACTGTTTTATGAATTTTATATCATTTAATAATATATTATTTATTTTAAGGAATCATTAATGTCAATTTCGATACTATTCATTTCTTGACATTTTAAAAAATATCAATACACAAGATAACATCAAAAATAATATTTAATAAATCAATAACATGTTAAAGTAATCTAAAAAATTAGTGGATGAAATTAATTATTTCAAAATATATATATTTTGGTATTTTAAATATCATTTATTTGGTTCTCCCATTAATTAAAAAATTAGTGTATCATCATTGTGTTACCATTTAGTTTAATTATTTTATCACTAAAAATTATAAATAAATTAGTATGATGTATATAAATATTTTATCTTTCCGAATTCTATTTATATTTAAACATATCTTATATATAATCCTATATTAAAAATGATATAGTTATTAAAGATATGAGTATGACATATTTAACTTTTCTTTAAATAAATTATAATAAATGTCATACTCTCATTTAAGTGGAATAAAAAGGTTGTAATATCTGACCAAGGATTATTTAGGTCAACACCCACTCATATAATTTTTTTTTGACAAGTTGTAAAGCAATTTTATAAAATTTAGAATATTGTTTTTATCCTTAATTACATGATTTACCTTTTACTGTGTTAATAAAAAAATTACTAAAGTTACTATTCATGATGCAAAAAGACTATTTTTATAATTTGGACCCACCTATTCCAAATTTTTAATCCATTTTTCAAAATTCAAAACACATAGGTTGTAGTAACAATTTTAAACTTAATCCTATTGATGGGGTAATAAAACTGGTTATTAATGTTAAAACATGTAAAATATTGAAATGTTTTTATATATAAATTCATTGTAAAATTAATGCCAAGGAACTAAATTGGATTAAATGTTAAAAATTAATCTACTTATAATTTAAAATCATTAAATAATTTAATTTAACACTATAAATTATTTTTATGAAAAAGGTTATTTTCTATTAAATCTAATTATTTTTCACTATTCATCAAAACATGAAACTTATTAGAAAAATACCAAAAATTCAACAAAAGTAAATTCCTATATTCTTCATTAAAATAAAAATTTTATTTTTTCAAAAATAATATATAAAAGTTTCCAAACTTGTATTTTAAATTTCTTCACCATTAAAAGGTGGTAAAACCACCTTTAGAAAATATAGGTTTTTATGCATAAAAATAGGTTTGCTCATATCTTATGCATATAAAATCTATTGGATACATAGAAAAAAATATTTGATTGAATATATAACATATACATTTCATTAATATAATTTATTAATTGTAATTAATTTAATTTATTAAGATAAAATTCATTTGCGAGCATAAAAATAATAACATTTACTTTATATTCAATTGATTTATATTTTAATTTATAATTAATTAGTAACCAATGAATTTATCTCATACTTTTATAAACCAAATATTTTAAAATTTTAGTTAATTATATTCATAACAACTAATTTAACTGCTAGGTTATAATGGTATCATGTAAATAATAATTTTTAATTATTTTTAAGCTCATTGTTGCAAGAAACATAAGTTATCAATGAAAGAGAAATACCATAAAAATATTTAAGTATTACATTCTACCCTCCTTCAATAAATTTCATCTGATTTTATTTTAATTCAGGTTCATTAAAAAAGGTTTGAATATTCAAAATACTTTTATTAAAATCCCACATCAAAATAAGGGTTGATAAATGCTACACATTAAAATAAAGGGAAGTACAAAGGTCATAAAAATAACACATACTAGGGTTCTATATTGGAAAACATGGACATGAAAGAGAAATATAATCATCATGTTCTGATGGAGAGTGATAGATAACATGGTCAGAAGAATGTTAACGATCAAAAAGCTATAAATCTACGATAATCTAAGAGACCATTAGATTCATCAAAAAAGAAGGTTCTAGGATATCATTTTTGGTTTCAAGATATTTCCATAGAGTTGAATAATTATTTGACTATTCAGATAAAAAATTACTTGATTTCTTTACACATCATAATCATAATCTAATCCTTTGGTTTTACTTCAATATATTCTCACTTTATTCATTACACCTGAAAATAAGTGTTTCAAAATGCATTTTTTACACCAGAAGCACTTTTATGAATCCTAAGATCCACGATTTATTCCTTTATCCTTTAAATATTTACTAAAACCAAAATTTTTATCACAAAGTATTCAATAAATATAACTTTTACCTCAAAAAATAATATCTAATGTTCAACTAAAGTCATTCCAACCTTAAGACTAGTCCAAAATAATTTTTTCCAAATTCACAGTCCAAAAAAGTATTTAAATTTAAAAAATAAATATTGACATCAGATTCCCTAAATAGCATAATAAAGATATTTTTTTCAGATACAAAAATATATGAATACCTTGATCACTTTAAAACATTAATGAAAACATGCATTCTTCCAAATATTTAAAGAAAAAGTAATGTAATACTATCTTTATATATCTCATGATTCTTATAAATAGAATATAATAACATAATTCATGAATCCAAAAGCATAAATAAATAAATTATTCCACTTCAACTATAGTAACATTATAATCTTGAACATGATCCCTTTTCTTTTTATGAGCTATATTTCCTTGGTGATTAAGAAAATCATTTTCATAATGTCCTGTCTATTTAAAATTGTAACATTGAACATCGATAGCTTATTTATTTCCCTTGTAATCATGATCATGATTAACTCTCTCCACACACTTGGGGTAAACTCATTTTCAATTTAAGAAGACACTAGGATGTTTGCTTCCAAAATTATCACATGTGTGGAAATATTTCATTACATTTTTCCCTTTATCAATCTCTTGATCCACCATTCTCTTCTTCTCTTTTTTTCCTTTAAAGTCATAAGTCTTAGAGAATTATTTCTCTATCTTGATAGAAAAAGAGACTATATCTTCGTATGATGAGAAATTTTGGGATAACAATCCCTTTCAAAGGAATTAATTTATCCCATCAAAGAAATGATAAACTTTACTACTTGGGTTACATATGTATTCCATAACATGTCTTTCTAACCTTGTAAAGATGGAATCATATTTAGCTACATTCTCATCCTCATTTTACCTCCAATTTAAGAATTTTCTCTCCATATCTGTCCACTGTTCACGAGGAAAATACTTTTCTAAGAAACGTTTCTTAAAATACTTCCATTACATGTTTTCTAATTTTTCATCCTCTTTAGTGTTTGGAATCAAAGAAAAACATTAATCCACATATCTAGAAAGATGATAAGCTTCCAAGACAACTTTCTCCCTTTCCTTACTTCACAACGTGAGAAATATCTTTTCTAAGGAACGTATCCATTTATTATCCTTAAATATATTTATATTAACATTTAATGTTAGAGGTTTTTGTCTTATGAAGCGATCTAAAATTGTTCTTCAAAATTGTGGATTTGGATGCTCTATATGGGTAAGGTTATTATTCATAATCAAAGTTAGTTGTCCCAGTGTAGTTATATGTTTTTTAACACCATTTTCAACTCCAGATCCAATATCATTATCTTGCATAGGAGGGAAATCCCTACATAGATTATGTGTGTTGATATGGTTTCCATTCTTTCCACTACGCACCATTTCTAAACAATGGAATAAACTATATTATGTTATGAATCATAATGATTAATTTCAAACAAGTAAAAATTAATATAAATTGACAAATTTATGCATAGATAGTCTCATAATTCTAAACATTGTTTCTTTGGGGACATATTTAATTTCAAATCCTTCATAATGGTTTGTAAAGAAAATGTGAATTTTTCTAAGTATATCCCCTAGGAGTGTCAAACCAGGTGCATAATAAGGCTCATTGTTGTGTATCTGGTTATACTGAGTTAGGCCTAATGCACCTTGTCAGAGTTGTTACCCCCAAGTACATCTATGCCAGAACAATGTCCACTTGTAGTGTCTAGAGTGGGATATATTTCTAGGAATTCCCACGTAATATCTACCATATCAAATTTCTATGATATTCTTTTATTATTATCCTAGTTGTATATCTTAGGGTTATGTTCCCTAATAATTGTTTTCTAAATCAAATTTATAAGGTTTCTAATAAAAATTATCTAATATAAACAATAATAACCCTGACCCCAGTATCTCGGTGTTGGTTTCTCACATTATTATATTATAATAGATACAATATTCTCATCCCAAATGACCGATCGGTTTAGCAATTTTGGAAACCATATTACATATATGAACATTACATTACATTTTAAAACATAAAGTACCAAATAGAACATATTTTGAGTACATCATTATTCTCTTATTATAACCCTATATATTAGTCATAATACACATCTTGGAATCCTATGAATAATAAAAAATAATAAAGGGGTTATCCAAGATGCTCAGTAAGGGAGCAGAAGCTATGGGTAAATATAGAATTAACAATATGAAAAGGTAAATAATTGAAACACAGGTCCATTTAAATAATCACATGAGATTGGAAACTTAACTATAGAAATTATACTAGTTGAATAATCACATGGAATATCAATAACCAATCTTATAATGATGGAATGCATAATAATGGACATATGAAACATATTGTCGAGGCCTTGACCAAAACATTTGAAAATAAATGGTCAAGGCCTCATCTAAATCCATATCTAAAAAATAAATGAGAAAGGACTTAGCCAATTCCATATCTAGTTTTTCTCATGAGACCTACCAATTCATCGAGGGGATATAGTTCCCCCCCATCACTTACTATGTCCAATTCATTCCTCATATGAAAAGGGTGAAACATAAACATCATAAGCATTCATATTAAATCTAGCATATGAAATGTGAATACTTAAACCATAAACCATGAATGATATAAAAATATCACATCCAAGGTTAAATAAAATCATAAACCATTCAATGAAATATTGTAAATGGTTTAATAATAGATCAACCTCATTTAAGCATAATATCCCACAATGGATGTTGACATAGTTTAAAATACTCTAATAAAATTGTAACACCCGAGACTTTTATAAGAAATATTTTGTTTTTATTTTATATAAATCATCAAAAGAATCTTTCACTACACACAACACTATCTTGGCTTGCTTTACACGCAATCACGACCTTCCTTGATAGCTTGTGTCGTACGCAATACAGAGTTTCACTAAACAACGATATGTTATTAGAATATTATTAAAACTAGCTGTTATGAATAGTAATAACCACTTTTTGAAATTTTATAAATTTTATTTTTCAAAATGGACTTCATTTTTGTATTCGGAATACCGAAATTAGCCTAGGGTAAAATTTTGGTATTTTTCTAGAAACTTTCAATTTTTGATGAATAGTGAAAACACTAGGTTACTATTTAAAACCCGACTTTTTATTTAAATAATTATTTATTTTATATAAATTTATTTTAGGTCAAAATTGATACATAATACCTATATATTTTCAATTTAATTCATAGGAGTAATTTTATAATAATTTTAGATATATAAAAATTTTATTGAACTTTTCACAGTCTTTTACCCACATACTAGGAGAATTTGCAAATTTACATAAAACTTAATTTTACCTCTTTTGTGAGTGGAATTTCAAAAAACCGAGAGACACGGTTGATTTCAGTAAGTAAAATGTGGTTCAATGAGATGAAAATAATTTTTGGTGAATAGTAACTTTTTACTTTTATTTACCACGGTTAAAAGTAAATAGGGTAATTAAGGGTAAAAATGATATTATTATTACCCTAACACATGTCCTAATTCTATTTGATAAGTGTAATTCGACCAAAAACAACCTTAGGAATAAAATATGACCATTTAGGCCCATATGTATTAGATTAGGACATTTATTATTAATTTATTTAAAGAAGGGTTAAAATAGTTAAAATCAAAGTTTAATAAGTAAATAATTTTTAATATAGGGTTATGCATAAGATAAATTCGACTATAAATATTCATTAGAAATATAAAACGATTTCATACATAATAGTATTTTATTTATAATTTTTAGATATTAAATAATTTAATTTATTTATGACACAATGATGATGCATTAATTATATTATTAATGAAATATTGACATAATTTATGTTATAAATACCCAAATAAATGTAATTTCAAACTTTTAATGAATTAAACAAATTTTATAGGTTACTATGACATTTTTTTATTGATTTAATTAACTTTTTTCGAACTAATAATTCTGTTAAGAGTTTCAAAAAAATTATTTACTAAATAGTGTCAAATTTGACATAAAATAGTTTTTAAAACAAATATTATATTATTAATTGTTATTTTATTCCTAAAAATATAAGGTTCGGCCAAATGACTTAGATATGGTTATATATATTAATAATAAACAACTTGGGGTTCGTTTGACTTGTTATAGTACGTTTATTAACCTAATAGTGTAAGAACACAAAAAGACACGGTAAAAGAAAAATTATCTAACTTAAAGTTAAATCTAAATGATAAGGTTAAAATAGTAAACTAAACTTTTCCAAATTCTATTGGATGAGGTTATTTCGACCCATCCCCACCTTCGCTTCGAAATAAATCAATTTGGATCTATTTAAAACCGAATATGGCTTTATAATAAAATAATATTTTTAGTTTTTCCAAAGGTGTCCCTCTCATCCCTTATAAAAGGGCACCTCCTCCCTCTCTTCCTCACACCACTTTGAGCCTTAATGCTCAGCCTACCCCTACCAATTTCTCCTATCCACTTCCCTAGAAACATCATAGAGGTCCTGGTCTTCTTCAAAGACCAATTTTAGTGCCCTAAAAGGAGGTCTCAAAGAAGCGCTTCAAAGAAGAGGTAATGTCCATTACCGATTCATTCAAATTTATTTATTCTTCCACTTATTATTCTTTAGTTGTTTCATTATGAATTAATAACATCAGTATCACTCATATGTTATTATAAGTATGAAACAACCCTATATCAGCATCTATCCATCCTACGGAAAATAAAATCACTGCACATGCGTACGTACGGAATACCGTCTCCACGCTGTGGTGTAATCTATTTTCCACCACCACCTTACTTGGATGGGTATAATGGTGTAAATAATGAATATATATGATTATTTTCAAGTGATATTTATTCTAAAATATTATACATACACTCCAATACAATTCCACGATCATAGGAACGATATCATCGCTCGTGCGTACGTACGGAATATCGTCTCCATGATGTGATGCGACTCGTTCTACATGATTTTCATTGCATAATTATTACATAAATGAATTGAGTGAATAAATATGATATATATTACACTAATACCATTCTGGAAATGAGGTATCTATAACCTAAAAATAAGAATAAGAATTTATTCGACAAAACACGCATAAGAACAAAAAGTAATAAACACCCGAATAACAAGTAGAAATGAAATATTACTAATAATAAGCTAAGAATATGACGATATATGATATCATAACAATGTTTATGATTCTGGAATAAGTCAATAAAATTATTTAAATCATTATACAGAAGGTTCAGACACTTACGAAGCAAATTGGACCTAAGGTAAGGGAAAATATTACAATCTCATTTTTATCCGAGATTGTTTATACTTTGGTATTTACTGGGGTGTATTTTATCATCCACATCCATGTGTCCTCAATATGTAATATTATTTATATCCTCCTATAATTTTTTAAATCCAATTTTACCCTTCGGTGAGTTTTTAGTAAAATATATGAAAGGAATCTTTTTTCGTTTTTCGTACAAGGTACTTTTTGACTTTTCCGACAAAAGTACGAGAAGAATGTTTTTTAACTTATTCGGCATGAATGGATATTTAAAAAATTATTTCAAAGAAGCTTCCTTTACAAGTTTTCAAGTTTATTTTTAATCAACTTCTTTTAGTTTAGAATTGTATGACATGTTAAGAAAGGAAAAGTGTTTTTCAAGTAGAAAGGATATTTTCCTCAAGAATAGAGTTCAAGTGTTTTATCAAAATTATTTTCTATCTAAGATAATAAAGGGTTCTGTTTCTATCCCTATTATTACATTGATTTGATTATGTTGTTATGGAATTATTTTTATGAATTTCTTTATCCTATATGAATTGTTTTATTATGTCACTATGTTTAAGAATCCCATTTTTATTACATGGGTTATGCTATGATGTATGGTTTATGATTTTGTGGCACACATAAGAATGGTATCATTATGAGATGGGTGGGACCTATATCTCCCTCCAATGAATTGGGTAAAGATTTTATATCTCATGAGATAGACATGGCTGGAACAGCAGGTTAAACCGGTTCAGTGAAACAGGACTAAAATGAGGAATGAACTCAGTTCAGAAATGGACTTTGTCCACTAAGATAGTCTTGGAAATGAGTCTTGACTAATAAGAAATGAGTATCTGTGATTATGTGTGTATGCCACAAAGTTTCATGTTTTATGTTATGATTATTGGGATTACATTTCACTACTATGATTTATCCCATGTTATGAAATTATGATCTCTTTTGCAGGTTAAGATTTCCGAAATGTTATGTTCTTTTGAATATGATGTGATTGATATTTATTTTGTTCACCCTTACTGAGCATTTGAGCTCACCCTTTTGTATGTTTTCTTTCCCCAGGTCAGGAGTAAGGTTATTAAGTAAGATATACCAAAAGGGACTATAGATATGATGAAATAAATGGGAGACAATGTAGATGCTTTGTGAACCAGTTGTTTATGTTTCCCAGTTTCTAAAGACACTATACCTATACGGTCCTCTACTGGTTTTGTTATATGTTGTAATAAGTGTGATTCAATTTTTAAGTATTAACAATGTATATAAAGTATGGGTCGTTATAGTTGGTATCATAGGAAAGGTATAGTCAACCTTTGGAGACTAGGATGTGAAAGCCTTAGTAAGAATCCTAAGGATAAGTCTAAGCATAGAACACAATATTAGTGTTTTAGAAATGGCCATGAATAACCTAGGATAAGACCTTAAGTGTGAAATTTTATTCTTGATTATGTGGTTTTCCTATTATAATTAGTGTTGCTCACACTATTCTTCTTGGTTTTAGTCAATGGATGGAACCCGAAGGAACCGTGTTAATGCGGAATGCGACGGGCAATGCAATGATTGTCCCCCTGAGCAACCAAACATTATGGGAGCTGGAATGAAAAATTTTGTAGCCATGCTCACACAACTTTCTCAAGCTATGAATCATGCAGGACTTCCAAACGAGCAAAGGAAGGAGCAAAATTCTGTTGAATCCTTCATGAGACAGCGTCCACCTTCATTCAGTGGGTCTACTGATCCATTAGTTGTTGAACAATGGATCAGTACTACTGAAAAGATATTTTCAGTTCTTCAATGTTCTGAACATGATAAAGTCATCTTAGCAGTGTATCGTTTGGAAGGTGATGTTGATCAATGTTGGAATATTATCAAGAATACGAGGCCAAAAGATGTAATTGAGTCCATGGAATGGGACGAGTTCAAGAACTTATTTTTTAATAAGTACTTCCCTCGTATTCTCCGAACAAAGATGGAGAAGGTGTTTCTTGAACTAAAGTAAAAGGATGATGAATTGGTTGGTACCTATGAAGAAAATTTTACAAGACTTGAAAGGTACACTTCTTGTATTATTATCCAACCTGAGAGTTAGATCGATCGATTCTTTAGTGGATTAAAACCAAGTCTTCGAAGGGCGTTATCCATAAGGGACTTCAATAGCTACGAGGAAATCGTTTGATGTGCTCTCAAAGTTGAGATGGAGATTGGAGTAACCCATCAATCATATGGGTTTGATAAGAAGAGGAAAATGGAATTCAAAGGAAAATCTAAAGAGCACACTAAAAAGAAGATGAGTTTCCCCTTATGCTCAAAGTGTGGAAGGAAACATGGAGGGAGTTGTCTTAAAAGGACAAGTAAATGTTTCAAATGTGTAAAGGAAGGTCATCAGGCATTTGAATGCCGCAATGATGGGAAGAAGATGTCTAGTGATGCGAACAATGAAAAGGCTACACAAAGTGCACCTCCTACACTTCAATGTTACAAGTGCAGGGAAATGGGGCATTATGCCAATCAATGCCCTAATCCAAGGGTTTTTATGATGATCGACGTTAACAAACTCTTAAGGCTAAAGACAAAGGGAAGTCACATGCAATTTCTATCAGCGATGTGGAGTACGATAATGAAGTGGTGAAAGGTACACTTACCATCCACTCTAAAGTAGGAAATGTTTTATTTGATTATAGATCCACCCAATCCTTTATTTCTGAAGAATTTTCTAAGGGTATCACCATATTACCTGAACAATTAGATGTTGAGTTAGCTGTGACAACCCTTAATGGCACAACAGTCGCATCAAAAGTTTATAATTCTTCTCCAATTGAAGTTTGTGGGAAAGTGCTTCCTGCAAATCTTGTGATCCTGCCTATAGTGGAATTTGATTTGATTCTTGGCATGGATTGGATTTCTCTATATGGAGCTCATATCAATTTCCAAAGAAGGGAAGTCACATTTCATATTCTAGATCAATCTTTGATCTTCTATCGATGCAAGGATGAACATAACCTTCCAGTGGAAATTTCTTCTATATTATGGGTCTTGATTCCACTAAATGAAGGTTATTTACCACAAATGGTTGGTGAGAAACTCACGATTAAGAATATGACCATTATACGGGATTTTGATGATGTCTTTCCGGAGGAATTATCGGGTCTTCCACCAAATCGTGAAGTAGAGTTTTCAATAGAACTCGTACCTGGTGCTTTGCCTATTTCAAAGAAACCTTATAGAATGGCCCCAATTGAGTTGTAGGAATTGAAGAAGAAACTCCAAGAGAATCTTGATAAGGGGTTCATACACCCTAGTTCGTCACCTTGGGGAGCACATGTTCTATTTGTTAAGACGAAATATGGATCAGTGAGACTCTGCATTGATTATCGAGAACTTAACAAGATCACTATGAAGAACAAATATCCTCTCCCGCACATTGATGACTTATTTGACCAACTACACGGATCTCAACACTTTTCCAAGATTGATCTTTGTTCAAGGTATCATCAATTAAGGGTCAAAAGATAGGATATACCAAAGACGGCTTTCCGTACAAGGTATGGACACTATGAATTTATAGTGATGCCATTTGGTCTTACTAATTCCCCTGTTATCTTCATGTATCTGATGAATGGAGTCTTTATGAACTATCTTGATCAGTTTGTGGTAGTCTTTATTGACGATATTCTTGTATATTAAAAGTGCAAGGAAGAACATGGGGATCACTTGAGAATTTTATTGAAGACCCTGAGAAAGGAGAAGCTTTATGCCAAATTTACCAAGTGTGAATTTTGGCTTCAAAAATTTTTATTTTTGGGTCACATAATCTCAAAAGAGGGGATATCTGTGGATCCAGCAAAAACAGAGGTTATTGAAAGATGGTCGAGACCAACAACAGTAACTGAGATCCAAAGTTTTATTGGTTTGGATGGATATTATCGATGTTTTGTGAAACATTTTTCACAATTATCTAATCCACTCACTAGGTTGACTCGGAAAGGAGTTAAGTTTGTTTGGACAGTGGAATGTGAAGAGAATTTCAAGGAGTTGAAAAAAGGATATCCAATGCACCTGTGCTCTCACTGCCTTGTAGTGGAGAATGGTTTGTGATCTATAGTGATGCATCCAAGAAGGGATTGGGGTGTGTTATTATGCAAAATTATATGGTGATAGATTATGCCTAACGATAATTGAAAATCCATGAGCAAAATGACCCAACTCATGATTTGGAGTTAGCTGCAGTAATCTTTGCATTAAATATTTGGAGGCATTATATTTATGGAGAAAGGTGTGACATTTATACAGATCATAAAAGTTTAAAGTATATTTTCACCCAAAATGAGCTGAATATGCGCCAAAGAAGATGGTTGGAGCTGATTAAGGATTATGACTGCTCAATTCAGTACCACCCTGGGAAAGCAAACAAGGTGGCAGATGCATTAAGTGACAAGACCATGTCTGTTTATCCATGATGAGGATCATAAAAGATCCAATATTTATGGATTTACAAAGGATGGATCTTGGAATTATAATGAAAGGGGAAAATCGTATCTTTCTCAAATGAATGTTCAACCATCTATACATGTTAAGATTAAAGAGGCACAGAAAGAAGATGTAGAGTTACAAAAGAAGGTGAGAAATGTTCCTGAATTCAACCTTGATTGTGATGGGATAATAAATTTTAGGAATCGGGTTTGTGTTCCTACCATCCCCGAATTAAAGAAGGAGCTGATGGATAAGGCTCAAAGTTCTTCATTCTCTATTCATCCTAGAAGCACGAAGATGTATAGGGACCTGAAAGAGTACTTCTGGTGGGATGGCATAAAAAGAGATATTGCTGAATATGTCTCTCGATTCTTGGTTTGTCATCAAGTTAAAGCTAAGAGACAAAAGTCTAAGGGGATGTTACAACCATTACCCATGCCCGAATGGAAATGGGAAAACATCACTATGGACTTTGTCACAGGACTTCCTAAAACATCCAAAGGCAATAATTCTATCTGGGTCATAGTCGATTGTCTTACAAAGTCTGCACACTTCATTGCTATTAGAGAGGATTTCTCTATGGATCAGCTTGCCAGGATATATATAAAGGAAGTGGTAAGATTGCATGGAGTGCCACTTTCTATTATATCTGATTGGGATCCGAGGTTTACCTCAAAGTTCTGGCGAAGTCTTCAGCATACTCTGGATACAGAGTTGAGTTTCATCACTGCTTATCATCCTCAGATAGACAGTCAGTCTGAGAGGACCATTCAAACTCTAGAAGATATGTTGAGAGCTTTCTCTATGGATTTCAAAGGTGGTTGGGATCAACACCTACCTTTGGTGTAATTTTCTTATAATAATAGCTTTCACTCTAGTATTCAGATGGCTCCTTATGAAGCTCTCTAGGGAAAGAAATTCAGGACTCCAACTTGCTGGGATGAAGTTGGGGAAAGAAAGCTATTAGAACCTGATCTTGTTGATGAGATGGCAGAAAAGTTCCGATCTATTCAACAACACATAAGATCATCTCAGAGTCGAAAAAAAAAGTTATGCCGACAACCAAAGAAAAGACATAGAGTTTGAAGTGGGTGATAAAGTGTTCTTACGAATATCTCCTTGGAAGAGAGTAATGAGATTTGGAAAGAAGGGAAAGCCGAGCCCTAGGTATATCGGTCCTTTCGAAATACTGGATCGTGTTGGGAAGGTAGCTTACCGATTGGCGCTTCCACCAAATATCTCTCAAGTTCACGATGTGTTCCATGTATATCTCATGGGAAAGTACATACCTGATCATTCACATGTACTCAGCTCAGAAGTTGTTCCGCTGGAACAAGAACTTTCTTATGAAGAGCAGCCGATAGAGATTCTCGATCGTAGTGAAAAAGTCCTATGAAACAAGACCACTCGCTGGGTGAATGTTTTATGGAGGAACCACCAATTATAAGAAGCTAAATGGGAGCTTGAGGATATGATGAGGGAGAGGTATCCTAATCTGTTTGCTATAAGTGACGAATTTCGATGGCGAAATTCATTTTAAGGGGGGTAGAATGTAACACCCGAGACTTTTATAAGAAATAATTTGTTTTTATTTTATATAAATCATCAAAGGAATCTTTCACTACGCACAACACTATCTTGGCTTTCTTTACACGCAATCGTGACCTTCCTTGATAGCTTGAGTCTTACGCAATACCGAGTTTCACTAAACAACGATATGTTATTAAAATATTATTAAAACTAGCCGTTATGAATAGTAATAACCACTTTTTGAAATGTTGTAATTTTTATTTTTCAAAATGGACTTCATTTTTGGATTTGGAATATCGAAATTAGCCTAGGGTGAAATTTTGGTATTTTTCTGGAAACTTTCAATTTTTGATGAATAGTGAAAACACTGGGTTACTATTTAAAAACCAAATTTTTATTTAAATAATTATTTATTTTATTTAAATTTATTTTAGGTCAAAATTGATACATAATACCTATATAATTTCAATTTAATTCATTGGAGTAATTTTATAATAATTTTAGATATATAAACATTTTATTGAACTTTTCACCGTCTTTTACCCACCTCCTAGGAGAATTTGAAAATTTACATAAAACATAATTTTACCGCTTCTGTGAGTGGAATTTCAAAAATCCTAGAGACACAGTTCATGTCTGTAAGGAAAATGTTGTTCAATGAGATGAAAATAATTTTTGGGGAATAATAACTTTTGACTTTTATTTACCACGGTTAAAAGTAAATAGGGTAATTAAGGGTAAAAGTGATATTATTATTACCATAACACATGTCCTATTTCTATTGGATAAGTGTAATTCGACCAGAAACAACCTTAGGAATAAAATATGACCATTTAGGCCCACTTGGATTAGATTAAGACATTTATTATTAATTTATTTAAAGAAGGGTTAAAATAGTTAAAATCAAAGTTTAATAAGTAAATAATTTTTAATATAGAGTTATACATAATAAAAATTCGACTATAAATATTAATTATAAAACTAAAAATATTTCATACATAA
Source organism: Viscum album (assembly GCA_963277665.1). Classification (NCBI taxonomy): domain Eukaryota; kingdom Viridiplantae; phylum Streptophyta; class Magnoliopsida; order Santalales; family Viscaceae; genus Viscum; species Viscum album. The sequence goes on along the minus strand of OY728141.1, from coordinate 1,425,530,724 downwards.
TGGTATTTTATTTGTAATTTTTAGACATTAAATAATTTAATTTATTTATGACACAAATATGATGCAGTAATTATCTTATTAATTAAATATTGACATAATTGATGTTATAAATACCCAAATAAATGTAATTTGAGACTTTTTATGAATTACACTAATTTTATAGGTTAATATGACATGTTAGTATTGATTTAATTAACTTTTTTCGAACTAATAATTTTGTTATTATTTTCACAAAAATCAATTACAAAATAGTGTCAAAATTGACATTAAATAGTTTTTAAAACAAATATTATATTATTAATTGTTATTTTATTCCTAAAAATCTAAGGTTCGGCCAAATGACTTAGATAAGGTTATATATATTAATAATAAACAACTTGGGGTTCTTTTGGCTTGTTATAGTAAGTTTATTAACCGTATAGTGCAAGAACACAAAAAGACATGGTAAAAGTAACATTTTCTAACTTAAAGTTAAATCTAAATGATAAGGTTAAAATAGTAAACTAAACTTGTCCAAATTCTATTGGATGAGAGGATTTCTACCCATCCCCACCTTAGCTTAGAAATAAATTAATTTGGAGCTATTTAAAACTGAATATGGCTTTATAATAAAATAATATTTTTAGTTTTTCCAAAGGTGCCCCTCTCCTCCCTTATAAAAGGGCACCTCCTCCCTCTCTTCCTCACACCACTTTGAGCCTTAAAACTCGTCCAACACCTACCAATTTCTACTCTACACTTCCCTAGAAACATCCTAGAGGTCGTGGTCTTCTTCAAAGACCAATTTTAGTGCCCTAAAAGGAGGTCTCAAAGAAGTGCTTCAAAGAAGAGGTAATGTTCGTTACCGATTCTTTCAACTTTATTTCTTCTTCCAATTCATAGTATTTAGTTGTTTAATTATTAATTAATAACATCAGTATCACTCATATGTTATTATAAGTATGAAACATCCCTATTTCACCATCTATCCATCCTACGGAAAACGAAATCACCGCGCGTGCGTACGTACGGAATACCGTCTCCACGCCGGGGTGTAATCTATTTTCCACCACCACCTTACTTGGATGGGTATAATGGTGTAAATAATGAATATATATGATTATTGTAAAGTGATATTTATTATGAAATGGAATACATACACTCCAATACAATTCCACGATCAAGGGAACGATATCATCGCTCATGCGTACGTACGGAATACCGTCTCCACGATGTGATGTGACTCGTTCTACATGATTTTCGTTGCATAATGATTACATAAATGAATTGAGTGAATAAATATGATATATATTACACTAATAACATTCTGGAAATGAGGTATCTATAATCTAAAAAGAATAATAAGAATTTATTCGACAAAACACGCATAAGAACAAAAAGTAATAAACACCCGAATAACAAGTAGCAATGAAATATTACTAATAATAAGCTAAGAATATGACCATATATGATATCATAACAATGATTATGATTCTGGAATAATTCAATGACATTATTTAAATCATTATACAGGAGGTTCATACACTTACGAAGCAAATCAGACCTAAGGTAAGGGAAAATATCACAATCTCATTTTTATCCGAGATTGTTTATAATTTGGTATTTACTGGGGTGTATTTTATCATCCACATCCATGTGTCCTCAATATGTAATATTATTTATATCCTCCTAAAGTTGTTTAAATCCAATTTTACCCTTCGGCGAGTTTTTAGTAAAATATATGAAATTAATCTTTTGTCATTTTTCATACAAGGTACTTTTTGACTTTTCCGACAAAAGTACGAGAAGAATGTTTTTTTAACTTATACAGCATGAACGGATTTTTAAAACATTATTTCCAAGAAGATTCCTTTACAAGTTTTAAAGTTTAGTTTTAATCAACTACTTTTAGTTTAGAATTGTATGACATGTTAAGAAAGGAAAAGTGTTTTTGAAGTAGAAAGGATATTTTCCTCAAGAATGGTGTTCAAGTGTTTTATCAAAATTATTTTCCATCTAAGATAATAAAGGGTTTTGTTTCTATCCCTATTATTAGATTTATTTTATTATGTTGTGATGGAATTATTTTAATGAATTTTTTTATCTTATATGAATTGTTTTATGATGTCACGATGTTTAAGAATCCCATTTTTATTACATGGGTTATGCTATGATGTATAGTTTATGGTTTTGTGGCACACATAAGAATGGTATAATTATGAGATGGGTGGGACCTATATCTCCCTCCAATGCATTGGGTAAAGATTTTATATCTCATGAGATATACATGGATGGAACGACAGGTTAAACTGGTTCAGTGAAACAGGACTGAAACGAGGAATGAACTCAGTTCAGAAATGGAATTTGTCCACTAAGATAGTCTTGGCAATGAGTCTTGACTAATAAGAAAGTATTCTTTGTGATTATGTGTGTATGCCACAAAGTTTAATGTTTTATGTTATGATTATTGTGATTACATTTCACTACTATGATTTATCCCATGTTATGAAATTCTGATCTCTTTTGCAGGTTAAGATTTCCAAAATGTTATGTTCTTATGAATATGATGTGATTGATATTTCTTTTGTTTACCCTTACTTAGCATTTGAGCTCACCCTTTTGTATGTTTTCTTTCCCCATGTTAGGAAGAAGGTTATTAAGTAAGATATGCCAAAAGGGACTATAGATATGATTAAATAAATGGGAGATAATGTAGATGCTTTATGAACTAGTTGTTTATGTTTCCCAGTTTCTAAAGACACTATACCTATACGATCCTTTCCTGTTGTTGTTATATGTTGTAATAAGTGTGCTTAAATTTTGAAGTATTAACAATGTATGTAAAGTATGAGTTGTTATAAAAATCATTAAAAATTTCTTAAGAGAAATACCCCTTTTTACCTTGAATAATGTTTTAAAAGTTTTTTAGTTATAAAAGAAAAAAATTCATTTTAAAATAACCTTATAAAAAAGTAATGGAAGCTTAAAAACATTAAGGTATCACATGGGTGGAAAAATTCTATTTTTCCTCATAAGTTAAAAATCATTCATTTTATCGAAAAATCCAATAAGTACCTCATTTGGAAAATGACGAAAATATTCTTTTCTAACCGTTTTATATAAAGAAAAAATTGGGTAAAAGACTATAAATTTGTGTAGTATAATATGTCACGATCTGTCCTTGGGGCCCGTGCGGTGAATACCCAAAGCCCGCCTTCCATAGGCCAGGGGCTGGCGACTAGCACCAAAGGCGTAAATCCCGATAAATGGGAAGACATTGCCTTTATAAAAGTAAACAAAACACCACATAGTACTAACAGAAGTAAAACACTAAGTACAAAAGAATGTGCTGAAAAGTAAATGGGCCAGAATACAAACCCAACTGAAAGTACAACTACAATAGAACGAAAGTACAACAGAAAAGAAAACAGCTGGAAGAAAGGTAGCAGCTCCTGGGTCGTCCTCATCAGATACTACCAGAAGGGTAGGTACAGATAGCACAACTCCTGGATCGTCCACCATGGATCCTACTTTAAGGGTAGGTACAGATAGCCTCCACAACACTCTCTCCCATCAACCTCCTCCGAGTGTTGTCTCGCCATGAATTCCACCTCTGGATACTGACTCGTCGTGTGGTCCACTTCCGGGTACCATCCAGTCCTTGAACACTCGGCCTCTGCCAGCGCTACCCGTCGTCTGCAACCAACAAAATGAGGTGCGGGCATAGCTCGTGCAGGGGTGAGTATACGATACTCAGTAGGGACCATGAGACCCTCAAGGTCTCACTAAAACCAACAAGGATAACCACGAAGAAGATCTCAGCAGATAAGATCTACTTAGGTATATGCCTATACATATAACTAAGATATCAAGTAACCCATCTCAATCACGAGGAAACACAAAGATTATGAAATCAATGGATAAACACTACTGAGGTATATGCCCATACATATACCTAAGTTATCAAGTGACCCATCTCAATCATGAGGTAAACACAAAGGTCATAGTCTCAGCTCAAACCAGGATTTTTATTATCGAAACCGTAACTGCAGAAGAGCCCTGTCTCTGGAGTGTACAGTGGTCCTGTCATGACTCTGAGGTACTACTCACTAACCTAAGACGGTGGAGGTACTCCTCCTGTCGAGTACCGCGGTTCAGCCACCAAAACACAGTAGTGCTTCCCACCGGGGTATGCCACCCAAACACAGTAGTGCACACCCCATAATAGCCTACAGAGGTACTCTTCGGACGAGTACCGCGGGTCTTCACTGTCACACAGGTAGTGCTCCGTCCACCATGGGTCTGCACCCAAACAAAGTAGTGCTCCGTCCACTGGGCTAGTCGACTCACTCCAAGTCGAGTAGGTCAAGTAGTCATTAGGTCTCAGTCGGCTACACGGTCTCCGTACTCCGCACGCTCGTCTTTGGGAGGGTCCGCTCCATGAGCTATAGGTCGATACTCAAAGTATCTCAAAGTACAATGAAGAAGTATCTCAAAGGACCACCTCGTCATAGGGGTCTCAACGCAACAGATGGCACGTCAATCAGACGCCCAGTCTGTGAGTTATTAGTCTTTTCATCCCAAGAGCCCGGTTGGTTTTGTGTGTGAACCAACCTGGCCATATCTCAACTGTACCCTGAAATCTCATAGGGTATGCTCATAGGTATCGTTTCTCAACAAGATCACCAACGTCACTAACGGTTCGTCAAACGGACGACCAGTCTGAAAGTTATTAGCTTTTCCGTTCCAGGGGCCCGATTGGATTTCGGGTACAATCCAACCCGGCCATATTCCAACTGCTTCCAAACCTCAGGTGAAGTATGCCAAAAGTTCTATCTCATCAAGAGGAAACCAACAAAGTTGACGACACATCAATCAGACGTCCAGAGCTCCAGATATAAGCGTTTTCGCTCTGAGGGCCCGGTTGGTTTCGTGTTCGAACCAACCCGGCCATACTCAAAGTTCTCCGAAACCTTGAGTGTAATATACTGAAACGACTGACTCGATCCAAGGATCGCTACGCAGATGACGATGCGTTGATCGAAGGTCCGTGGCCCATGATATGGTCGAAAGATCGAAACAGTTCCGGAAGTGGGTGTATTGGGCCCAGACCGATCCAGCCCAAGACCCCCTGGGGCGGCTCGAACCGGGTCGACCCGACCCGGGTTCGGGTCCGGCCTGGCTGGCGCAGCCCGGCCCGGCCCGGCACGCTGGCGCGCTGGCCAGGTAAGGTGGCTCTGCCAAAACGGCCGAGCGGATGTGCAAGGTGGGCGCCGGCACCCCTCCTTGAATGAACTGCGACCCCGTGTGGGGGCCGCCCTTTGTCAACGAACGCGGCTGAGCACCGCGTCCCGCCTTCCTCGGTCCGGCGCAGTCGCGGGACCAGCGGCTTCAGTCGCCGCCTCCGGCTGCCGGCCCCGCCGTGCCGGTGTGGCGCGGCGGCAGAGTCTTCTGCGGACCATCGGACACGCTCCGGTGGTCCGTTTTTCTCGCCGACTTCACCAACGGACCTTCCGGGACCTGACCTTCACTACGGAGGATTCAAATTTACCTTGCAGGCCCATTTGTCATCGACCGTAAAACCGTGCACAACAATCAACCAGCGGAGTCTTCAATCGCCTCCACTGCCCTGACTCCGGCCGCGGTTTCATTCGGCCTCAACGGCGCGGCGCGACGGCGCCACGCTTCTTCGCCGCGTTCATTCTCGTGTCTGCGCGGTGTCGTTGCACCGCCCCACCTTTGTTCGTACCACAACGAACAAAACAAAAAAGGGGGAGGAGAGTCGGCCGTGTTCGTGCGGTCCGACCTCCTCTCGTTAAGTTGGTAACAAGCAGCCCAAAAGACGAAGAACAACAATGATTTTTCACGAACAAAAGAAATCAACCCAAACAGTTTTCCCCGCAAATAAATATTCCCAACCCGCAAAAGAAATAATTCGCGGATCAACTTGAGGATGAGTTGATCCGAGTTCTTTGTTTTAAAAGAAAGGAACCACGGGAATATAAACTTACACAAAAATTAACCCCTATCTCAAGCGTAGTTGAACAAAGGCTCGTCGTGGAAAGGGACGTTGCGGAAGAAGGCGTTGCGGAAGGGGGGTCGTCACGTCACGGAGAAAATATTCGTCTGCGTCACATCGTCAATCTTCGAGGATTCGGCATTCTTGTCGACCTTCGTCGGAGGTCGGCGTTCTTCGCGTTCTTCGCGTTCTTCGTGTTCTTCGCGTTCTTCGACGAAGAACGAAGAACTTCTCCCAAAAAACTCAACACAACAACCCAACAATAATAAAATAAGGGTTACCTTATTTTATTACTCATGAATTTTTTTTTAAAAATTCAAAAACGAATCAAACAATTAACTCAATTAATTGCAACATTTTAAACCGCCCAATTAATAGAGGCGTTTATTAAAAAGTTTAAATGCAAGAGTTGACTTTGTTTAATAGGGGGGTGCGGGTGCGTTACATTAATCAAAGGTGGGGGTTTCGTGGAAGTTGAAAAGGTGGGGCTTGTGTGGGCCCCACCCCACAAATATCCTACCAAGTGGGTAGGATATTGTGGGTCCCACATCATCCACTTAACTTAGGTTAAGCAAAATAAAATAAAAGATCGGTTGCACCACTTTTATTTTATTCCTTAAATTTACACCAAAAATTAAAAACCACTCCTGTGCAAACACAAATCCGAAGAAGGTGTTTCTAAGAAATTACCGACGATGCGATTCTATCGGTGCCCTTGGATTTTAATTCCAAGCACCGGTTCAAAAGTTAGTAATACCCGCTCGTTCGTTCACTGTATGTACCCGAGCTAAACTTAGGAAAATGATTTCGGGCACACCGGGCCTCGGAATCAGGTGCCGTCAGAAACTGTGTTCTTGTAAAATTCCAAAGAAAATTAAAAAAAAAATTCCTTGAAATTTCCGGGTCTTTACATTACCCCCACCTCAAGGCTTTACGTCCTCGTAAAGCTTTAACACAAACTAGGTATACAAAAGCAGTATTGAGCATGCATCTGAGCCTTCCGTTATGACGTGCTTGCCTAGAGGTTCCCGTACTTCCAAAGAAAGCACTCTCGAGGAATCAACCATCCTCATAGGATCCGCTCCTGTCAATCCTTGATCCCCACTGGAACCTCTGTGAAAGTCACCCCATCACGATCGTCCATTTCCTCATGGTCGATTATGTGTGAAGGATCATGCACGTATCTCCTCAGTTGAGATACGTGGAAGTCGTCATGCACCTGGTGCAACTGAGGTGGATGGGTCAAGCGGTAAACCACCTCGCCTACCCAGCTGAGGACCTAGAAAGGTCCGTTGAACCTCGGAGATAACTTGTCGCCTTGGCCACATCTCCGTAAACCTCGTCGAGGTGAGACCCGTATAAAGACTTAATCATCATCCTCGAACTCTAGAGGTCTCCAATTCCTATTAGAACTGAAACTCAAAACGACTACTACCACGAGGGTAAGGTTTACTGACTCAAGAGTGATCGGTCGCACCCTCCTGTGCATGAGTTTATCATGTGCTGCCTGGGGTTTTCTTTTCGCCAACCAAGGGAAACCCATCCCGACATCATAGTTAAACCACAACCTTTTTGCCTAATATCGTCAATTTGTGTATGAACTGTGATTGCCCAGTCCATACTCAAACCAACGTCATAAGGCCTCGACGCTGCCACCAAGATATTCAACCGAAACTCTCGCCTCGAGGGTTTGACCACACCGTCGGCGTAAGTTTGATTATCGAGTCTCCTCCCAAGGTGTCTCCAGATGTGAGGGTCAAGTCCACGGCTTACTAGAAACTCTAGGTCTGAGACAAGATTCGTGTAAGGAAAAATGATTCATATCAATGTCTGTTACTACGACAGCTAGTAGTGGACACAGACTATCCCTTGAATCATTGTTAGAGTCATTGGGTCACTCTCCTTTAGGATTCCTCTTATTGAAACATTTAACACGCCCGAGTCTCTAAGACTGGCGTCGGTTTCTTGTTTCTTACAACACTGTGCAGTCTTCATCCGTTCCTGGATGATCTTCACCTTCTTTTCCTACGACCTGAAAGAGCTGCTAAAATTTCTCCTTTGCTGAAAAGAGAAACTCGGTCTCATCCCCTGGATGAACCACACCCATTTCATAATATAGTCAATCCTGACATGAATGATGCATTCATTCCATGGATGACGTCGTAAGGCCTCGACGTAACTACCAAGAGATCCAACTATCAGTCTCGCCTCCAAGGGTCGAGTCACATTGTCGGCATTAGTGTGAGGTCACTGGGTCTCCTCCAGTAGAAATCTCAAAAGTGAGGGTCAAGTCAACAGTTTTAACCGGGACCACTCAGTTTCAACCAAACAAAAGGACAGGAAAGCAATCATCACAAATATAAGTGTCTTATTATTATTGCAGCTCATAGTACAAAGACACGAATACAACAACAACATGTAACTAGGAGTATAAGGGATGTATTCACTAGTTCAGCTCTTATCCACCTGCTCCCGGAGCTCTACTGCCTTGTCCACTGCTCGACTATTTCTCAAGCACCCGCCGCTGCTTCTATCTCAGTGGCTCCTCCAACGTCAGCAGATCAAATGTACGAGGAGTTGGACAGTCACGTGACAGGTGACCCTTCGTGCTGTAGGAGAAACACTGTCTGTTTCTGGCATGCCTAGCTCTTACCCCACCCCGGGTGCCCCGCACCACCGATCCTAAAACCCTAGATCGCCCAACTGCTGGTCTGGTCCTCTTGGACCGCTGCATCATCTATCTACTGCCTATAGATGACTCGGCTACTGATTGAAAAACATGCGGTAAAGGCATCAGCTCCTGAACACGCTCAGGGTACAGTGCTACTAGTACAAACTCCACCCAGAATAAAGTCTCGAAGTCTCCCCATGTGAAGGTCATCCTGTCGCAAAACTGGAACAAGTGGATCCACCACCTGCCTACTGCTTCCTGAAGAAGGATGGCAGCAAAGATCACCATGAAGTATGGTGGCATCCCCACTAGCCTCAAGACTCTCACCACAGCCTCCATCCAAACCTCAGCCGCCTGTGCGTCCGTCTCTCCCCGGAACCTAGGTGGCCTCTGGCGCTGGAACTCGTGCAGCGTGCTCAAGTGGCATGCATCGCCTACTGTTGGGGTTGGTGGCATCGGTGGCCCAACGTATGGTAGTACCGCTGGTGCCTTCCCTGGTGCCTCAACTGCAAGAGGGCCCTGTACCGAAGCCTTGTCGCTCGACAGGCTGTCAGTACACACATCCCTCTGGGCTCTAGCTGGTCGTCCGTGAAAAGACATCCTGAAAGAAACAACGTGACACGGTCAAACGATTATACCTGGTGAGCTGACCTGGTTTGAGCTGACTTTTAAAAAACTTATGTAAACACACACGCAATCGGTGTATTCGTGCACAATGTCGAAAATCAGTTGTCAGGGTCTTGGTGTGTGGATACGTCAGTCTCCTTCGCCAACACTGGACTCCCTAAACTGAAAACCACACTCGGTACCCTTAACACTATTGCTTCAAAGAAAGAAAATATCAGAGTTATAAGTTCTATGGTAGAACCGACTGCTCTGATACCAATTTGTCACGACCCGTCCTCGGGGCTCGTGCCGTGACAACCCCAAGCCCACCTTACATAGGCCAGGGGCTGGTGACTATCACCAAAGGCATAAATCCCGATAACTGGGAAGGCATTGCCTTTATAAAAGTAATCAAAACACCACAGAGTACAAGCAGAAGTAAAACACTAAGTACAAAAGAAAGTGATGAAAAGTAAATGGGCCAGAATACAAACCCAACTGAAAGTACAACTACCACTAAACGAAAGTACAACAGAAAAGACAATAGCTGGAAGAAAGGAAGCAGCTCCTGGGTTGTCCTCCTCGGATCCTACCTGAAAGGTAGGTACAGATAGCGCAGCTCCTGGATCGTCCACCACGGATCCTACCTGAAGGGTAGGTACAGATAGCCTCCACAACGCTCTCACCCTTCAACCTCCTCCGAGTGTCGTCTCACCTTGAATTCCACCTTCGGATACTGACTCGTCGTGTGGTCCACCTCTGGGTACCATCCAGTCCTCGAACACTCGACCTCTGCCAGCGCTGCCCGTCGTCTGTAACCAACGCAACGAGGTGCGGGCATAACCCATGCAGGGGTGAGTATAAGATACTCAGTAGGGACCCCGAGACCCTCAAGGTCTCACTAAAACCAACAAGGATAACCACAAAGAAGATATCAACAGATAACCTCTACTTAGGTATATTCCCATACATATACCCAAGTTATCAAGTAACCCATATCAATCATGAGGAAACACAAAGATTATGAAATCAATAGATAACCACTACCCGGGTATATGCCCATACGTATACCTAAGTTATCAAGTGACCCATCTCAATCATGAGGTAAACACAAAGGTCATAGTCTCAGCTCAAACCAGGATTTTTATTATCGAAACCATAACTGCTGAAGAGCCCCGTCTCTGGGGTGTACAGTGGTCCTGTCACGACTTCGAGGTACTGCTCACTAACCTAAGACTGCTGAGGTACTCCTCCTGTCGAGTATCGTGGGTCATCCACCCAAACAGAGTAGTGCTTTCCACCGGGGTATGCCACCCAAACACGGTAGTGCACACCCCCTAATAGCCTACAAAGGTACTCTCCAGATGAGTACTGTGGGTTTGCGCTGTCACACAGGTAGTGCTCCATCTTCCATGGGTCTGCACCCAAACAATGTAGTACTCCGTGCACTGGGCTAGTCGACTCACTCCAAGTCGAGTCTGTCAAGCAGTCGTTAGGTCTCAGTCGGCTACACGGTCTTCGTACTCCACACATTCGTCACTGGGAGGGTCCGCTCCACGAGCTACAAGTCGATACTCCAAGTATCTCAAAGTCCCACTAAGAAGTATCTCAAAGTAGCACCTCGTCATAGGGGTCTCAACGCAACAGACGGCGCGTCAATCGGACGCCCGGTCTGTGAGTTATTAGCCTTTTCATCCCAAGGGCCCAGTTGTTTTCGTGTGTGAACCAACCCGGCCATATCTCAACTATACCCTGAACTCTCAAAGGGTATGCTCATAGGGACCGTTTCTCAACAAGATCACCGACGCCACTAACGGTTCGTCAAACAGACGTCCAGTCTGAAAGTTATCAGCTTTTCCGTTCCAGGGGCCCGGTTGGATTTCGGGTACAATCCAACCCGGATATATTCCAATTGCATCCAAACCTTAGGCTAAGTATGCCAAAAGTTCTGTCTCATCAAGAGGAAACCAACAAAGTCGACAGCACGTCAATCGGACGTCCGGAGCTCCAGATATAAGCGTTTCCGCTTCGAGGGCCCTGTTGGTTTCGTGTTCGAACCAACCCGGTTGTACTCAATGTTTCCAAAAACCTGAGTGTAATATACTGAAACGACCGTCTCGATCCAAGGATCGCTACGAACCTAATGGTGCATCGATCTAAGGTCTGTGGCCCAATATATGGGAAAAATACCGAAAAAGGTCCGGAAGTGGGTGTTTCGGGCCCGGACCGATCCGGCCTGAGACCCCCAGGGTCGGCCCGAACCGGGTCGACCCGACCCGGGTCTGGGTCCGGCCCGCTTGGGCGTGGCTCGGCCTGGCCCGGCGCGGCGGCCAGGTCAGGTGGCTCGGCCAAAACGGCCGAGTGGATGTGCAAGGGGGGCGCTGCCCCCCCCCCCCTCCTTCAATGAACCTCAGCCCCGTGTGGGGGACCCCCTTTGTCAACAGACGCGGCTGAGCACCGCGTCCCGCCTTCCTCCGTCCCGCACGGTAGCGGGACCAGCGGCCTGCCGCCGCGGCTTCAGCCGCGACGGCCCTCTTCGGCGGCGTGCCGGGCGCCGCTAGCTCTGGCTGGCAGAGTCTTCCACGGACCACCGGACGCGCTCTGGTGGTCCGTTTTGCTCGCCGCCTTTGCCAACGGTCCTCCCGGGACCCGACCTTCACTGGGGAGGCTTCAAATTTACCTTTTGGCCCCGTTTTTTATCGCCCGTCAAACCGCGCACAACAATCAACCAGTGGAGTCTTCAATTACCTCTACGGCCCCGACTCCGGCCTTGGTTTTGTTCGGCCTCAACGGCGCGGCGCGACGGCACCGCGCTTCTTTGCCGCGTTCTTTCTCGTGTCCGCGCGGTGCCGTTGCACCGCCCCAACTTTGTTCGCGCCGCAACAAAAAAAACAACAAAGGGGGAGGAGAGTCGGTCGTGTTCGTGCGATCCGACCTCCTCTCGTTAAGATAGTAACAAGCGGCCCAAAAGACGAAGAACAACAAGGATTTTTCACGAACAAAAGAAATCAACCCAAACAGTTTTTTCTGCAAATAAATTTTCCCAACCCGCAAAAGAAATCATTCGCGGATCAACTTTAGGATGAGTTGATTCGAGTTCTTTATTTTAAAAGGAAGGAACCATGGGAATATAAACTTACACAAAAATTAACCCCTACCTCGAGCGTAGTTGAATGAAGGCTCGTCGTGGATAGGGACGTCGCGGAAGAAGGCGTCGTGGAAGGGGGATCGTCACGTCATAGAGAAAAGATTCATCGGCGTCGCGTCGTCGATCTCCGAGGATCCGGCGTTCTTGTCGACCTTCTTCGGAGGTCGGCGTTCTTCGCGTTCTTCGCGTTCTTCGATGAAGAATGAAGAACTTCAAGACTTCTCTTATTCTCCCCAAAAACTCAACACAACAACCCAACCATAATAAAATAAGGGTTACCTTATTTTATTACTCACGCCAAACATTTTAAAAATTCAAAAACGAATCAAACAATTTACTCAATTAATTGCAACATTTTAAACTTCCCAATTAATAGAGGCGTTTATTAAAAAGTTTAAATGCAATAGTTGACTTCGTTTAATAGGGGGGGTGCGTTACCTTAATCAGAGGTGGGGGTTTCGTGGAAGTAAAAAAGGTGGGGCTCATGTGGGCCCCACTCCACAAATATCCTACCAAGTGGGTAGGATATTGTGGGTCCCATATAATCCACTTAACTTAGGTTAAGCAAAATAAAATAAAAGATCGGTTGCACCACTTTTATTTTATTCCTTCACTTTACCCCAAAAATTAAAAACCACACCCGGGAAAACGCAACTCTGGAAAAGGTGTTTCTAAGCAATTACCAGCGCTGCGATTTCATCGGTGCCCTCAGATTTCAATTCCGAGAACCGGTTCAAAATTTAGTAAAACCCGCTCGTTCGTTCACTGAACGTACCCGAGCTAAACTTCGGAAAATGATTCCGGGCACACCGGGCCTCGGAATCAGGTGCCGTCAGAAACTGCATTCTTTTAAAATTCCAAAGAAAATTAAGAAAAAAAAATTCCTTGAAATTTCTAGGTCTTTACATAATAGTAAAATTATTTTGGATTTTTTTAAGAAATATGGATATGGATGATAAATATTCCCCAGTAAATATTTACATATAAACAATCTCGGATAATAATTAGATTGCAAAATAACCCTTACCTTGTACTTTCCTTAGGTTGAATGTTATTTATCCCCATTTATAATAGTTTAAAACATTTTATTCAATTATACCAGAACCATATTAATATTTATGATATCATATATGACTTATTATATCATTTTTTTAATAATATTCTGTTATTACCCTTGCTTCAAGTGGTAACTACTTCATTATCATATGCATGTTTAGTCGTGTAAGTTCTATTTCTTATGCATGTGATATATTTATTTCATATCCATAATGATATTATGTTCATAGATATTATATTTACTCATTATATACATTTATAATAATTATTTAATGGTTAATATGGGAAATGAATCACATTATGTGGTGGAGACAGTAGCTCATACGCACGCATGAGCGACAATACCATTCCATTAACGGTAAAAGGATACGAAATCGGATGGTATATTAATTATAAAGAATAAATATAATTTTAAATTTATTATATTTATCCATTATATTAGTAATTTTACCCATCCAAATAATTTTTTTATGTAAAACAGAATACACCACTGTGTAGAGATGATAAGTCAAATGTACACACACTCAATGTTTTCATTTTTCACCAGATGGATAAATCATAGAATATGGTAGTCCCATAATCAAGATGAAATATCATCATATAGATGATATTTTTTTATTACTTTGGTATGAAAAAAACACATGAATAGTAAGTAGAATAATAAATAATCTTGAATAAGTTGGTAAAACAATTACCCTTTCTTCGGTGGAATTTCATTTATTAACACCATAAAACATCTAAGGAGGGTGTTCTGCATAAAATATGGCCTCTGTAATGTGGGGAGAGATTATAGGAACAAAATATGGAAGATATTTTCTGATCCAAATAGTTTTATAAGTGTAATTAAAGGATAATAATGGGTTCTCTTTTATTGGAGGGGGGGGGGTCACTTTTGGAAATTCTCAAAATATTAAATTAATATAAATAAATTTTCAATTAAAAATGGATGAAAATTGATTTATTTATTAAATAATATGTTTATTTGTCTAAATAATCTCAACCAATATTTCTTAGATAGGTTTAGGATATTTATTTAACATTATCTTTTGGATTTAACCCTAAATTAATTCCTTCAACTATAATCATGGCGACATGTGTTTTTATTCCTTAAGGGTTAATATAGCTAATATAAAATGAAAAGGAGCCATAAATGTAAAATTTATGAAATATTTAACTTCATACCAATAATTGGGACTAATTTTATAGTTTTATTAATTTTATATCATTTAATAAAATATTATTTATTTTAAACAATCATTTAGATCATTTTTGATAATATTCATTTCTTATCTTTTAAAAAAATGTCAATACATAAGATAACTTCAAACCAAAACTATTATTACATACCTAAAATGTTAATATAATATAAAAAATTAGTTAATGATATTAATTATGTAAATTATAAGTTTTTTATATTTTTAATATCATTTATTTTATTCTTCCATTAATTAAACAATTACCGCATCATCATTGTGTTACCATTAAGGGTAATTATTTTATCAGTAAAAAATATCAATAAATTACCATGATGTAGATAAATATATTATATTTCCAAATAATATTTATAGTAGAACAAATCTATTATATTATTCCATATTAAAAATGATAGATTTATTAAAGATATGATTTTGACATCTTTATCCTTTTTATAAATAAAATATAATAAATTTAATACTCTAATAAAAGTGACTTAAAGAGGTTTTAATCTTGGAAAAATAACCATTTAGGTTTACCCAAACTTATCCAATGTAATTATTACTTGTTTTAGGTTAATTTTATAATATTTATAATATTTTTTTAAACTTAATTATGCAATATACCTTTTATCGTGTTAATAATTTTTTTTACTAAAGTTACTATTTATAATGCCCAAAAATAAAAGAAACCTACATAAATAATTTGGAACCCCATAATTCCAAATATAGAATCCATTTCTAAAAATTCGAAACATAAAAAACTGTATTAATTAATTTAAAATTAATCTCGTCGATGAGGTGAGAAAACGAGTTATTAAAGTTTAAATTTGCAAAAGATTTAAGTTTTTTTATATATAAATTCAAAAAAAAATTATGCCAATAAACTAAATTTGATTAAACAAAAAAATAATCTAGTTACACTTTAAAACCATTCAATAATATAATTCAACACTATAAATTATTTCAATGAAAAATTAGTTTTCTATTAAAATTTAGTATTTTCACTATTAATCAAAACATGAAACTTATTAGAAAAATACCAAATATTCAACCAAATTATTTTTTTATATTATGATTCAAAAGAAGAAGTTTATTTTTTGAAATATAATATATAAAAGGGTCCAAAATTGGATTTAAGATATGTTATCCATAAAAATTCAGTAAAATTATTTGTAGAGAAATTTAGGTTTTTATGTATAAAATTGGGTTTGTTCATATATTATGCCTATAAAATCTATTGGATGAATATAAAATATATTTTATTGAATATATAACAAATATATTTAAGTAATATCATTTAATAATTTTATTTGATTTAATTTATTAAGAAAAGACACCTTTGGGAACATAAAAATAAAAATATTTTATTTATATTCAATTGGTTTATATTTTCATTTATAATTAATTGGCCACCAATGAATTCATATAATAATTTTAAAACCATATATTTTCACAAGTTAATACTATTTATAACTACTAATTTTACTACTAGGTATAATGGTAATATTTAAATAATAATATTCAATTTTTTGTTTAAACTCTCTGTTATGTGCAATGTAAGTTATAAAAGAAAGAGAAATACAATAGAAATTGTAGGGTGTTAGACATGTCACCTACTATAAAATTCATTTAAACCTATCAAAGATATTACTACACAAAAACAAATTAAAAATTATTTAGGAATCGTTTAAAAATAAGTTATCCTTAAAGACCATATTTAATTCAATCTGTGTTTATCCCATACAGACCATGAATGACCTTATTAAAGATAAGCCATATTTTAAGCCATTTTTATCTATTATTACCCCTATTATTATTTTCATGATATTTTTAAGTTAAAATGTTGGGGTGAAGGTATTATTGGTGAAAAGGATGATATACATTGTATGGAAAAGGTGTGGTGGTGCTACATATGAGAATTGAGAAAGGATTACATTAATTGCACTATTTATTTCTTTTCCTATATAAAATAAAAAATGTAAACTAAGAAAAAGAAGAAAAAAATGAAAAAAATGGGTTGTGATTATGGGAAAAAAATAACCATAAAAACATATCATTTTTATTATATTTTGTTAGGTGGTGTATGTGATATTTATTATATGAATAAATTTCAAATAAATTTAAAATGATCTTTGAAAAAGAAAAAAATAAAAAAGTTGAAGAAAAATTCAAGAGTATGCACAAATCATTCACATTGATTTATTTTGACCATGAACTTAATTTGAGTTTGAAGAAAGTGGGTGTTTCCACTTTTAAGGTGAGAACACCATAACACTTTCACTTTTGATATCATTAATTGTACTTAAGAGATAAATATCCTCTTTGAGACTTTATTTTTGAAACATCAATTCCTACCAACGTTATGCATTTGTGTTATTTGAAACCTTAATGAAAGTCCTCATTATTTCTTGAGTCTTTTATCTTTATAAAAAAGAGAAAATAGTTCCTTTAAAATCCTAAGGATAAGGAGAATGTCCTAATGATATGATCATAACTCTATTTGAATTGTATCATAGTGATGAGAGAAAAGAATCCATTTTGATGTAGATAATTATTTTACATGTTTAATAATAATTAATTGAGATCTTAAATGAATTAAAAGATAAATTTATTTATTTATTCAAAGGGGAAAAATAATTTTTTTATTTTTTGTTTCTTTGAAAATTGAGAAATTAAATTTATATTTTATGTTTATTTTTGAAAATTTTATTTTATATTGAATTTTTTTTGATTTTATTGCTTTTGAATTTGAATATTTGTAACATTGGTGCCCTATGAATTCCTTATTGAGATTATATAGTTGATAATAAGAATGGTTTAAGAGTGGCAGAATTAATAGAGATAATATTTTCATCATTTTTCATATGTATTTGAATAATTTAATCCCTTCTAATTTATTAATTTGAGCTAATTTAAATCATTTTTTAATTTTTTGTATGTTTTGGGCTAAAATGTTAAAAAAAAATAATTCTGTAATTTTAAAATATTTTTATCACATTGTTATTTATATCATAAATTTTAAAATATTAATCTAATTTTATTAATTATTATTTTTTATGATTCTTAGTTTAGGAGATTTAACTTCTTCTTCATGATCCATAATAATTCAATCTTCCATAGGCCTAAAAAAATAAATCAAGTTGAAAAATCTTTCTTGTCGATAGAATGTACCCTACGTCAATAAATGAGGTATAACTCAAGATAAATACAATCAATTGAGTAGATTATAAATTTATTTGAAAGAGGAATTGATTTCAAGTTTTAATATTTAATTTTATAGAGATATTATCTCATTAATAAGGCCACTGAAAGTGCCAAAGTGGATAAAGATTTAGGTAATCCTCATCAAGTAAACGTGTGACTCATTAATTATGTCATAACTTCTTTTATACACATTCAAAGACATTGAATTCTGGATGACCTATTGAAAATTTAATTTAAAACAACTTATAGGGACCCTAGTTGAGTTTTGACTAGATGATGGGCAGAATATAAGCCTATATTTGGTGGAGAAGCTGTTGCACCCATTTTTATTATTCATTTATTTTATTATTATTTTATTTAGTTTTATTATTTTTGTAATGTAATTAAAATTATTTTATAAAAATTTATTCATTCGTTTTTTTCAAGTGTTATACCCTCTATTAATCTCCATCTTCTTCTCATTATTTTATTCATCATCTTATATTATTTTTATTTTTGGGATTTCATGTGTGTGTTTTTCTTGCTGCTATTTTATCATCTTCATTATTTTTATTTTATTCTTTTATTTTCTTACTCATTTCTATCTATTCTATCCACAGTAACCTCTTATCCTAAAAATTGAGGGGTTATTCCAAAGCATGGCTTGTGGGGGGTAAGTGGTGTTTCTATTTCATTCTACACATAAAAATCTTGTGTCATATTTACGTTTGTGGTGGGAAAGAGTGATGTTCCCGTGTGTGGTGATTTTCCACCATGACACGAAAATTAAACTCATTTTATATTCATTGTTTAAATATTTTTCCACCCTTATACTGGAAATAAGCTCTTCATACAATGGAGTTGAGACATCTAGTAGATGAAATGGCATATGATTGAGCTAGATCCTGGAAAATGTTACACTCTCGATTGAGTTGTTCCATCAACCGTGATTATAGAAGGAGGTGAAATTTATATTTCTAAAGGTATTCAATATTTCAATCCACTAAATAAAATAATAGTAATTCATGCATGAGATCTCATAATTGAATTATCAAACTATATTTAAATACTAACAAGGAGAATGATGGAACCCATAAATTAAACCACAAAGGCCAAGTTGTTTATTCTCTAAATCACATTTTATCATTTCATGTTAGTATAATATTTATAAATTCATTTATCTTATTAAATTTTATTTATTTAATTGATGAAAAAAATTAGATTATGTGAATTATATGAAGTTGGTGAAAAATTGAGAAATATTCTTAAGTGAGATGAACTTGGTTAGCCTTTGTGCTATATTAAGAAAATGAATTTGTTTTTTCCATACCCTTTTATAGGCATGCATCAAAACTTGTTCCGTTTTAGGGATCTAATCAATGTTCACTTATCATTTTTTATTTTCACATTGTAGATAGTTTTTTATTTTTTTCATTAAAAAACCCACAAAAAATTAATTTTTCCATTATGTATTCAAATTTGAATTATTATTCATGGTTTTATTACTCACATGTTTAACATCAACAACAAGATTAAGCATATCAATAAGGTTATAATAGGTCCTAGGTGTATGAACTTATGGAATTCATATAATAATTGAAAATAAAACTTGTAAGTGATATTAAATATGTTTGTGTGTTGATGGAGCAAACAGATCCTAAGAAAAAACCCGAGGAGGCTAAGAAGGAAGTTCCACTAGAGCAATAGTTGGGGTCCTAGCCTGGTGGTTATGGCTACCCAGTAATCTTGCACCAACTAGGGTTCAATATATGGAAGCCTCAAATTTTAGGATTTATGGGGTTTGTGATGGTGTGCAGTGTAGATCAGCAGAAGATGTGTTTGGAGGAAAACCCCATAAGATAAACAAGACACTCCAGGTGGAGAAGTTGGTGGGTCAACAATGACATTGGTGGGGGAGAATCATGGTGGCTCAGTGGATCTAGCATCTGGTGGGGGAGCTCATTATAGAAAATGGAGACACGTGATGCAGCATAGGGAAATCTTAGCATCGACGGTCATCATCATGATAACCTTGGAGGTGGTATAAGTGGATTAAAGAGGGCTTCCTAGAATAGATGGTGGTGCTACCAAAGGATTTCAAGCAATATAATGGGATCCTCATCAAACATCATGAAAGAATATGATATTCCCTACACTAGTTCAAAGATATAGATGAAGATTATGGTAGCTACACCCATCTTGTCGGGATTCTATATTGGGATGAATTAGAGGGTATGACATTTTACTTCAAGACCAGGCACTATGAACTCTAATTGGGAATTTTTAGCTATGTGTCCTTGAAAATTTTGAGAGTTTGAAAAATATATGTATTATGTGTGGGTTTTATCATATGGTGTTTGATCTTTGGTTCTCTCACGGTAATATAAGAGGTAAAATAAGCCTTTGTGGACAAAGGTCTATGTCAAGGCTCCCCCTCAACCTTTAAAATATGATTATTCAAAATAATAAATATATGTATGGCCTTTAGGCCTTCGGGATACCACTGGGTCAACCCAATTTTACTAAAGACATCTATGAAGTTGAGGACCAATTCAAGGAATATCAACAACCCACCAATTTTATGAACCACATTCAAGAATATCATGAAGATCTAGAGAGTGAATATGAATACTCATGTGCTGAATGGAATATAGGAAAATATTTAGATCAATTTTAGGGGAATTTGGTAGAAGATGAAATGAAAAGAGATATTATCATCTATAAGATTGAAGAATTAGAAACTGACTACCTATTGTTAGCCATGGAAGATGAAGGCACCAACTATGTGGTGGAATGTGAAGAAAGGATGGAGGATCCCTATTACCCACTTCTATCCCCTAAGACTCAATTTCAAGAGGCACTTATCACTGAAAAAGTGATTGAACTAGAACCAACTCAGGGATATGGCCGTTTATTGAACTCTATCTTTTATGATTTCAATTAATCTAATTTCATTATCACACTTTATGGTTTTTAATTTTCAGATTTGGCCAATACTTTATTTTACTTAGAGTAAAATGAAAAAATAACATATGAACCTTCTGAGGAACTAATGGAGCTTAATGATTTTAATGAGCATACATTTGTGGAATCCCCTAAAGAAATCTAAGTAGCTGATCCAAAGGAACCTGAGATAATGGGGTTTTATAGTGAAATGGGGAATTCTTATTTACATTATTCATTTGTAAATTCTTTAAAATTTAAAATACATTCTAACCCTACATTTGAAATTACAATTCATGCAGCTCATGTTGAGCCAGCACTAGAAAAGGAGGAGGTAGTTTCACAAGTATAAACTAAGAAAAAGGATGATCCATAATTCATCATACCCTTACAATGAATGATGTACTTAATTATGAAGGGGATGTATCTGATATACTGTTTCCATGAATCATTCCTCACTAAGAATGAAAAATCACATGTTGGGAAAAGCCACATGTGGTGGTCTATGTCTAAGAAGATCCACCCACCATCATATTGTGGATAATAGCTCATACTTCCCTCTAAAGGTAGTAAAAATCCAGGACCCACTTGGGGGATCATACAAAGACTGATCTCTTTAAATTATTTATATTACTTTCAATTTCATATCTAGGAATTATTCCAGCATACAACCCACTCACTCTTATCTTTTAGAACTTAAATGACATGATCCTTGGGCTTAACTGAGTAATTTTCTTTTATAGGATCATGATTTAATAATGAATCCCCCAAAAAAATTCAAGGAAGAGGACTAAAGCTTCATGGGAAAGGGATTCCACTTTTAATTTTTATCTTTTAAACAGTCTTTATTTTTTTCCCAACAACCTATTTATAGCATTAAAATGATAATTGCATGACCATGGTTTAATTTATGATTTTCTTGAATTATCTAAGAGACATGAGTATATTATGTATCCTATGATTCCATGTTTTCGATTTTAAGGTTAATGAGATTTAATGAGTATAATGGATAATTATATTATTGAAGGGAAGCATGTATATTAAAATGAAAACTCATGATTTGAGGGAATTAGTTACTTCATGTAAATGAAATTTCCCAAACATTTTTCATGATTTGAATTTATGAAATTAATATGAATTATTTTTATTATTATTAGTCATTCATTGAGTTTTTTTATAATATCAAATGTTCTATTATTGAGAGTATTACTAGAGAAAGTACTTACTATTTTATTCTTGTGTAGATTGCTTGAGTTATCTGCGGACATGCCACCTGCTAGAACTTGAATTTGAACTTTTCAAAGCTATGAATATAAAAAAACACATTTAAAAATATTGAGTAATCTTTTTAAAAGACCTTATCCATAAATACAACCTTTATATCAATCATTTGTTTCCTATAGAAAACATTAATGGCTTTTTTAGGGACGAGGCATTATTTAATCCATTTTTATCCATTCTTTAACCCCTCTAAGTATTTTCATGATATTTTTAAATTGACTTGTGGGGGTGAAGGGAGTCATAGTGTAAGAGATGATATAAATTGTAAAAAATAAGTGTGAGGGTGATACATATGGGAATTAATAAAGGTTTATATTCATTTTACTCTTTATTGTTTTTCCCATCCTGAATAAAAAATTTAAAATGATAAAGAGAACCAGAAAAATGAAAAAATGGTTTTTAGTTTAGGAAAACCAAAAATCACCATTAATAGATCTATGATTTTTATCATATATAGTTAGGTAAAGAATGTGTTTTTTATTCTAAGCATAAATTTTAGAAAAAAAATGTTATTTGAAAAATCAAAATAATATAAAAGTAGAAAAAGAAATCAAGAGTGTGAACAAATCATTCACTATGCTTTATTTTGATCGTGACATTACTTTGAGTTTGGAGAAAGTGGGAGTTGGTAATTTGAAGGGGAAAATGTAATTACACTTTCAATTTTAATATCAATAATTTTACATAAGATATAATCATCCTATTTGAGCCTTAAATTTTAAAACATCAATTCCTACCAACCCTAAGTCTTAGATTCATTTTAACCATTAATGCAAGTCCTCATGATTTCATGTGTCTTTTGTCATTAAAAAGTTAAGAAAAGAGTTCCTTTAAAATCCTATGGATTAAGATAATATTATCATGATTTAATCATTACTATACTTTAATTTTACCATGATTTGTAATAGAAAATAATCTATTGTGAGATAGATTATGATTTTGCATGTTTGATAAAAACAAATTAAGTGATTTAAAGGAATGAAAGGAGAAATTCAATAATTTTTTCAATGGGGAAAAGATAAATGATTGAATTTATTTTTTATATTAAAATTGACAAATTAAATTGATATTTTTTGTGGATTTTTAAAAAATTTATTTGAAATTGAAAATTGTTTAAATTTATTTCTTTAGAATTTGAATATTAGTAACATTGGTGATCTTTTAATTACTTATTGAGATATTATGCTCAAGGAAATGCATGGTTTAAGTGTGTGGGAATTGATAGAGATAATATTTTAATAAATTTTAAGATGAATTTTAATGATTTAATCCCTCCAAATTTATCAATTTGAGATGACTTCAATCATTTTTGTATTTTTGGTGTGTTTTGGGATAAAATGTGAAAATTGATAAATTTTAGAATTTTAACATATTTTTACCACTATGGTATTTAGAGCATAAAGTTTAAATTATTTATCGAATCAAAGTAATTATTATTTTTAGTGTGCCTTATTGTTTTTGGATTCAACTTTTTTTTTCTCGATCTAGAGAAAATTCGAACATCCATTGGCCTAAAGAAATCAATAAAGTTGAAATTTTTTCAAGATGATAGAATGTATACCACTTAAATAATTAAGGCATAACTCAGGATAAAGACCTCCAGTTGAGGAGATTCCAAATAGATTTGAAATAGGAATATATTCCGTGTTTTAACATTGAATTATATATATATATATATATTATCTCATTAATGCTGACATTTAATGCACCATAGTAGAGAAAGGTTTACAGAATGCTCCTCGAGAAAAAGTGTGACTCATTAATTATGTCATAACTTCTTTTATACAAATCCAAAGACATTAAAAGTTGGAGAGTCTATAGAAAATCCAGTTTATAAAAAATTATAAGAACCATTGGTGTGTTTTTATCGATGATTGGAAGAACATGGGCTAAAATTTAGAGGACTTATTTTGGAGGAGAAGCTGCTTCACCCATTTCTATTCTTATTTTATTTTTGTTATTTTTATTATTTTGATTTGTTTTATTAATTTTGTAATGTAATTATATTTGTTTTATATAAATTGATTCATTCCTTTTTTATAAGTGTTCCACCCCTTATTATTCTCTATATTATTTTATTTATTTTCATATATTCTTCTTCCTCTTCTTATTTTATTTTTATTTTGTGATTTCATGCATGTGTTTTTCTTGTTCTTCTTTTATCATCCTTATTTTTATTATTATTTTATCTTATTTTATACTTATTTTCAGTTTCTTCTATCCATTGTGACCTCTTAACCTAAAAATAAAGGGCTAACTCAAGTCTTGTCCTGGGGAAGGTATGTGGTGTTTCATATAAATTCTTCATGTAAAAATCTTTTATTTTATTTAAATTTATGGAAAACAAGAGTAATGTGCATGAGTGTGGAGATTATCCACCATGACACTGAAATAAAAATCATATCTATTTTTTGGTTAAATATTTTCCCTCCCTTCAATTGTATACATGCTCTTAATACAATTTAGTTGAGATATCCAGTAGATGAAATGACATACTATGGAGAAAGGTCCTGGAAGTTTTCACACTCTTGATTGAGGTGTGACATTAACCTTGATTACAATAGGAGGTTGAATTTATATTATTAAAGGAATTCGAGATTTTACCCCACTAAATAAAATAATATTAATTCATGCATTCGATCTCAGAATTGAATTATCAACCTAAATTTAAACCCCAAAAAGGAGAATGATGGAACCCATAAATCATGGCACAATGGCTAATTACTTTCTCTTCTAAATATCATTATGTCATTTTATGTCAGTATAATGTTTATAAATTAGTTTATCTTATGAAATTTCATTTACTTTATATATTAAAAATAATAATAAAAATTAATTTCTTAGGTGAATTAGATTGAGTGGATGAACAACTGAGAAAGCTCCACAAGTGAGATAACTATGTTTTGCCTCTGTTCTACATTAGGAAAATAAATTTTCTTTTTTCCATGCACTACAATATGGGTGCATCAAAATTTTATACGTTTCTAGGGATCTAATCAGTGTTTTCTTATATTTTTTTAATTTTCACATTTTTGATATATTTTCATTGTTTTTCTTTAAAAAAACTATAAAAAATTATTTTTCCGTGATGTACTAAAATTTGGATTAATATGAATAGTTTGATTACTCATAGGTGAAACATCGAAAAGAAGATGAAGCTTCTCAAGAAGTTTATAATAGAGCCTAGGTAAAATAACTTAGAAAAATATTAGAAAAACATACAATAAAATAAGAAAGATCATTTCAATATATTTTTGTATTGATGGAGCAACCAGAGCCTGAGAAAAAACCTAAAGAGGATAGGAAATAATTACCACTGGAGTTGCCCAATTTTACTGAAGAAATCAAAGTGGTTAAGGAACAATTCAAGGAATATAAAAAGCCCAACCATTTTATGAACCAAAATCAAGAATAAAAAGAAAACATCTAGAGTAAATATTTAGACTCATATACTGATAGTAATTTGGAAAAATATTCAGATCAATTTTAGAGTAACTAGGAAAAATATGAAATGTAATGAGATCTTCACTTCTGTAATCTTGAAGAATCAACACCTGACTAACTTTTGTTGGAAATGGAAGATAAATACACAACACATGTTGTGTAATTTTAAGAAAGTAATGACGATCTTGATTATCTACTTCCATCCACTGAGACTCAATTTCAATTTCCCCTTATCACCAAAGATGTGATTGAACAAAACCAACTCCGGGATATGATACTTTCATGGAATTTGTATTTTCATATTTCATTCAATATTATTTGAGTATCACCCCTTATGTTTTTAAATTTTTAGAATTAGTAAATCCTATTTTTTAGAGGAAGATGGAATAATTAGCACATGCACCTTCTAAGGAACACATGGAGCTCCCAAATTTTAATGAAAATATATTTGAGGAAGCCTATGAAGAAACCCAAGTAGCTGAGACCAAGGAAACCATGGTAAGAGCTTCTCACATTGAAAGGGTGAATTCTAATTTACATTCTTCATGTTTAAATTATATCAAATTAAAAAAACATTCTAACAATAATTTTGATATTAAAATTCATCTAGCTCATGATGAGTCAACGCTGGAAAAAGAGTCAAAGGTTTCATAAGTAGCAACCAAGAAAGAGGATGATCTATCCTTCATACTACCCCATAATTAAATAGTTAGTTAATTATTAAGGGGGGGGGGGTATCTGATATACTTTATCCATGGATCATTCCACAATAAGAATAAAGAAGAAAAAGTTGGTAAAAGAAATATATGGTGGTTCAATTCCAAGAAGATCCAACCACCATCATATTATGGATAACAACTGGTAATTACCTATGGAGGTAGTAAAAAACTAGGTCCCACTTGAGGGATCATACCATGAATTATCCCTTTACTTCATTTCTTGTACTTTTAATTTCATTTTTATTAATTAGTTCAACATGCAGCCCACTCCCTCTTATCTTTTTGAGCTTAAATTTCAAGATCCTTGTGCTTAATTGAGTAATTTTCTTTATAGGTTCATGATGGCATAAGGAATTACCCATGAAAAAATTTAATGAATAGGAATAAATATTCATGGGAAAGGGAGTTCACTTTTAATGGTTATCTTTTAAACACTCTTAATTTTTTCCAATAATCTATTTTGAGATTTATTCTAAAAGATTCATTCCCATACATTAATTTTTTCTTTATTTTAATTATATAGGAGACATGAGTATCTTAGTAATATAGTGATGTTATATTTCATACTTCAATTTTATTGAGATTGAATGAGTAAAATGGAGAATTATATGATTAAATTGAATCATGAATATTAAAATAAAGACTCATTATTTGATGGAATTAGTTTATTCATGTAAATAAAATTTCCCAAAAAAAATTCATGATTTGAATTTGTGATATTCATGTGAATTAATTTGTTACTATTACTCAGGAATTGAGTGATTTTACGAAATCAAATGTTCCATTACAAATAGTATTTATAGACCAATTAATTCATATTTTATTCTTGAACATATTTTTTGAGTGATCTTGGACATGCCACCTGCTAATACTTGCATTTGACTTTGTTAAATCTATGACTATGCAAAAAAACATTTTAAATTATTAAGGAATATTTTGAAAATCACTTATCCATAATTACTACCTTTATATCAATCCTTTTTTAGCTCATAGAGTCCATGAATGACCTTGTTAGGGATGTTCCATGTTTCAATCATTTTTTACCCATTTCTTCCCTCCTCTTAGTATTTACATGATATTTTTAAGTTGAAGTGTTGGTGTGAAAGAACTCATGGTGGGAGTGATGATATAAAATGTAAGTAATAAGTGAGGGGGTGATAAATATGGGAATTGAGAAAGATTTACAACTATTATACTCTTTATTGTTTTACCCCTCTTGTATAAAAAAGATAAAATAATAAAAATCACAAAAAATTTAAAAAATCAGTTGTGATTTAGGAAAAAAACACCATTACTAGACCTATGATTTTTATTGTATATGAATAGGTGGATTAAGTGATGTATATTATATTAATAACTTCTAAAAAAAGAAGAAAAATTTCTTTGAAAAATAAAAAAATAAATTTATAAATAAAAATTCAATAGAGTGCATAAATTGTTCACTATGATATATTTTGATCATGACAATACGTTGAGTTCGGAGAAAGTGGAAGTTTCTAATTTTAAGGAGAGAATGTTTTTATAATTTAATTTTTGATATAATTAATTTTACTTAATATATATACCTCTACTTTGAGCCTTAATTTTTAAAACATCAATTCCTACAAACCTTAAGCCTCAGATTCATTTAAACCTATAATGTAAGTTCTCATGATTTGATGTGTCTTTTCTCTTTACAAAGTGGATAAAATATTTCATTTAAAAGAATATGGATAGAGAGAATGTTCTCATGATATGAGTATGACTATACATGAATTGTATCATGATTCACGAGATAAAAGAATCCATGGTCAGGTAGATCACGATTTGGCATGTTTAATAATAATGAATTGAGGAACTTAATTTAATGAAAGGAGAAATACCATCATTTTTTCAAAGGGAAAAAGTAAAATACTTGAATTGGTTTTTTTATTTTAAAATTGATAGATTAAATTGATATTTTATGAGGATTTTTAAAAAAAATTGACATTGAAAATTATTTAATATTATTACTTTGAAAATTGAATATTGGTAACATTGATGCCCTATGAATTCCTTGTTGAGATTTTCTTCTTGAGGAAAAGCATGATTTAAGTGCGGTGTAATTTATTTATATTATATTTTAATTATTTTTATAGGTATTTAAATAATTTAACCCCTTCCAATTTATCAATTTGATCTGATTTGAATCATTTTTTTGATTTTAGGTGTGTTTTGAGCTAAAATATAAAAATTGATTAATTCTGAAATTTTAATAAATTTTTTTTATTTTGGTATTTCAAGAATATATTTTCTAATATTGATAAAATTTGATTAATTATTTTTTTTATCATGTCCTTTTTCCTGGGATTCAACTTCTTATTATAGAGATAGAGAAAATGAAAAAATTTATAGGCCCAAAAAAATCAATAATTTGGAAAAATATTTCTACCGGACAAAATGAACCCCAACTTAATAAATGTGACATAAATAATAAAAAATGCCTCTACTAGAGGATATTAAAAATTTATTTTAAATAAGACTCAATTAATCATTTTACAAATGAATTTTATGTTGATTTTATTTCACTAATGTGGCCATTGAATGCGCTAATGTGGATGAATATTTAGGGAATCCTCATCTAAAAAAAGTGTGACTCATTAATTATTTCATAAAATTTTTTATACATATCCAAAGACATGTAAATTTCAAGGGTAGATAAAAAATTAAATTTTAAACATCTTATTAGAAGGACCCTGTGAGGTTTTCAACCAGATGGTGGGAAAAAAAGAGCCAACATCTGGAGGATAGATTCTGGAAGAGAAGATAATACACCCATTACTATTATTCTTTTATTTTTTATTTTTATTATTTTGTTTAGTTTTATTTATTTTTTAGTTTAGTTTAATTTATTATATATAAATGGATTCATTTTTCTCCAAGTGTTCGACCCTCTATTTTTCTCTTTCTTCTTCTTCTACTTTTCTTCTTCTTCTTCTTCTTATTTTATTTTGATTTTGTGATTTCATGTGTGTGTTTTTCTTATTTATTTATCATCCTCATTATTTTTATTTTATTTTATTATTTTATTCTTATTTTATTTCTCTTATATCAACCATTAAATCTTACCCTAAAAGATGAGGGGATAACCCGAGACTTAACCTGAAGGAGGTAAGTGGTGTTTCCATTTCATTCTGAACATGAAAATATTATGTTTTATTTATGTTTGTGTTGAGAAAGAGTGGTGTGCACAGGTGTGGGGATTTTACACCCTGAAAATGTACTCAAAATAATTTATATTGTTTTTCCAAGTCTTTTACCTTTATTCTACTAGATCTAATCTCTTCATACAATGTATTTGAGTCATCTAATAGATGAAATGACATAAGATGGAGCTAGGTCTTGGGAGATGTCACACTCTCGATTTAGGTGTGGCATAAACCTTGATTACAACAAGAGGAATAATTTATATTTCTAAAGGAATCAATATTTTCCACCAGTAAATAAAATAATAGAAATTCATGCATGAGATCTTAGAATTGAATTATCAAATTAAATTTAAACACCAACATGGAGAATGATGGAAACAATAATCTAAATCACAAAGGCTATGTTCTTTGTTTTCTAAATCATATTATATAATTTCATGTTAGTATAAAGTTTATAAATTTATTTATTATCTAAAATTCCATTGATATCATATATTAACCAAAAATAAAGAATTAGTTTAGGTGAATTAGATTGAGTAGGTGAACAACTGAGAAATATCCTCATGTGAGGCAACCCTGGTCAGCATATGTACTGCATTAGGAAAATAGATTTTTTTTCCATTCCCTACAAAAGGTGTACATGAAAAATAATTCCATTTTTAGGGAGATAATAAGTGTTTCTTATCTTTTTATATTCAAATTGTAGATATATTTTCATAAATTTTCTTAAAAAAATAAAAAATTATTTTTCCATGATGTATTAAAATTTGGATTATTATGCACGGTTTGATTACTCACTGGTGAAAAATCAACAATAATATAAAGTAGCTCAAGATTTTTATAATAGATCACAAGTGAAATAAATTAGAGAAATAATAGAATAATTGAAGAAAAATATGAAGGATCATCTGAATATGTTTGTGCATTGATGGGGCAACCAGAGCTTGAGAAAGAACTCAGGGAGGCTAAGAAAGATGTACCACTAGAGCTTCCCAATTTTACTAAATACATCAAAAGGGTTGAGGAACAATTCAAGGAATGTCAATAGACCAGTCATTTTATGAACCAAATTCAAGAATACCATGATGTTTTTTAGAGTGAATATGAAGACTCATGTGTGATTGGAATATGGGAAAATATTCAAATCAATTTTGGGGTAATTGAGAAAAAGATGAAATGCAATGAGATCTTCCCATCTTTAAGTTTTAAGAATCAACAGCTGACTACCTATTTATAGCCATGGAAGGTGAAGAAACCACCCAGGTGTGGAATTTTATTAAATTATGGAGGTTCCAGATTACCTACTTCCATCCACTAAGAATCACTTTCAAGAGGAACTTATCACTGAAGAAGTGACTAAACCAAAACCAACTTAGGGAGATGATCCATTATTTAAGTCTATATTTTTTTATTTCATTCAATATTATTTGAGCATCACCCCTTATTGATTTGAGTTTTCAGATTTGGTCAATCATTTATTTTCCTAATAATAAGATCAATAATTAGAACACACACATGCTGAGGAACACATGTATCTCCTTGATTTTAATGAACAATCATTTGAGGAATCCCATAAAGAAACCCAAGTAGCTGAGCCCAAGGAAACCAAGATAAAGTCTAATCAAACTGAAATGTGGAATTATGATTCAAATTCTTCATGTTAAAATTTTTTCAAATTAAAAAAAACATTCTATCCCTAATTTTAAAATTACAATTAATGCAATTCATGTTAAGACAACTCTGGAAAAAGAGAATGAGGTTTCACAAGTAGAAACCAAGAAAGGGGATGATTCATAATTTATCTTACCATAGCCATGAAATCTTTAGTTAATTATAAAGGGGTAGGATTTGATATACTTTATCAATGGATCATTCCTCATGAAGAAGGAAGAAGCACAAGTTGGGAAAAGACACATATAGTAGTTCAAGTCTCAGAAAATCCACCCACCACCAGGTTATGGATAGTAGCGAGTAATACCGTTCTGAGATACTAAAAAATCCCGGGACCACTTTGGGGATCATATAAAGACTTATACCTTTAATTATTTTCTATTACAATGAATTTAATTTTTTGATATTATTCTGTTATACAGCCCACACCCTCTTATCTTTTGGAGATTAAATGGCATGATCGTAGTGATTAATTGAGTAATTTTATTTTAAAGGTTCATGATGGAATAAGGTATCCTCGAATAAAAAATTTAAGGGAGAGAAATAAAGATTCATTATAACGGGAATTTATTTTTTATTTTTATATTTTAATAACTCCTAATTTGTTTTCCAACAACCTGTTTTGAGCATTAAATTAAAACTTTCATTCCTTTGATTTAATTTATATTTTACTTGACTTATCTAAAAGAATTGAGTATCTTATGAATCATGTCCTGATGTGTTTCATATTTAAATTTTAATGATATTTAATGATTAAAATTTAAAATTGAATGATTAAAGTGAATCATGGATATTAAAACGAGGACTCGTGATTTTAAGGAATTTTTTGAATCATGTAAATGAAATTTCGCAAATATTTTTCATACTTTGAATTAATTAAATTCATGTGAATTAGTTTTTTATTATTATTCATTCCTTGAGTGATTTTCAAATATAAAATTTTCTATTTCTTAGAGTATTTATAAAAAATGTACTTCATATTTTATTCTTCATCATATTTATTGAGTGATCTTGGGACATGCCACTATCTAAAACTTGAATTTGAACTTTTCAAAGCTATTACTATGCAAAAAAACATTTAAAATGATTTAGGATTCTCTTGAAAATCACTTATCCTTAAATACCACCTTTACATCAATTATTGTGTAGCCTATAGAGGCTATGAATTTCCTTTTTAGTGATGATCCATGTTTATGGAAAATTTTATTCATTCCTACCTTCTTCTTACTATTTACATGATATTTTTTAAGTTGAATTCTGGGGGTTAAGAGAGTAATGTCGGAATAGATTATATAAATTGTAAGGAAGAAGGGTCGAGCTTCTACACATAGGAATTTAGAAAGGTTTAGATTCATTGTACTCTATATTTTCCTCCTCCTGAATAAGAAAAGAGAAAATGAAAAAATAACCAAAACATGAAAAAATGGTTTTTGATTTGGGAAAACCAAAAATCACCATTACTAGACCTATTATTTTTATCATATATGATTAGTTGGTGGTTTTTCAGGTTTATTATAAGCATTAATTTAGGAAAAAATGAAAATGTTCTTTGAAAAAAAAATGTAAAAAATAAAAAAGAGGGGGCAAAAATAATTCATTATGATTTATTTTGATCATGACCTTACTTTGAGTTTGGAGAATGTGGGAGTTGATAATTTTAAGGGGATATTGTAATTACACCTTTAATTTTGATATGATTCATTATAATTAAGAGATAAACTTCATCTTTGAGCATTAATTTTTAAAACATCAATTCATACTAAACTTAAGCCTCAGAGTCATTTCAACCTTTAATGAAAGTCTTTATGATTTCACATATATTTTGTCCTTAGAAAGTGGAGATAAGAGTTATTTTTCAAGAATATGGATAACGATCATGTTCTAATGATATAAACATCACTATAAATTAATTTTATCTTGAGTGGTGAGAGAAAAAATCCATTGTGGGGTAGATCATGATTTGACATGTTTGATAATAATGAATGTAGGAACTTAAACAAATGAAATGAGAAATTTCTTCATTTTTTCAAAGGAGAAAAGTAAAATGATTGAACTGGTTGTTTTCTTGAAAATTGATAAATTATGTTGATATTTTATTTGGATTTTTTTAAATATTATTTGACAATGATTTTTTTTTGATTTTATTACTTTTCAATTGGAATATTAGTGAAATTGGTTCCCTATGAATTCCTTATTAAGATTTTATTCTTGAGGAAAAGTATGGTTTAAGTACAGTAGAATTTATAGAAATAATATTTTCATCATTTTTTATATTCATTTAAACTATTTAATCCCTTCCAATTTATCAATTTTAGCCGATTTGAATCATTTTTGGATTTTTGGTGTCTTTTGGGCTAAAATGTGAAGATTGCATAATTTTTGAATTTTAAGAAATTTTTACCACATTGGTATTTCAATAATAAATTTTAAAATATTGATCCAATTTGAGTAAATATAATTTTTATGATGACTTAATTAATGTAATCAAATTTCTTTTTCTTGACCTAGAGAAAATTCAAAATTCTTTAGGCCGAAAACAATCAATCAAGTTGAAACATCTTTCTGGCCGAAAGAATATGCCTCACTTCAATATATGAAGCATATCTCGAGATAAAGACCTCAAATTTAAGATATCCAAATTTTATTTTAAATAGGACTCAATTAATCATTTTACCATTGAATTTGATATATATATTCTCTCATTAATGCGGCTATCGAATGCGCCAAATTAGTTGTAGGTTTAAGGAATCCTCGTCCTGAAAAAGTGGGACTCATTAATTATGTCACTACATATTTTAAAAAAATCCAAAGAAATTGAAATTTTAAGGGTGGATATAAAATTTAATGTTTAACACCTTATAAGAAAGAACCTTGGAGTTTTACGGCCATATGTTGGGAATAACAAGAGCCATCATTTGGAGGAAATATTCTAGAGGAGAAGTTATTGCACCCATTTCTATTCTTCTTTAATTTTTCTATTTTTATTATTTTTTATAGTTTTATTCATTTTTTAATTTAATTAAATTCATTTTATATAAATGGATTCATTAATTCTTTTAAGTGTTCCACCCTCTATTCTTCTCATCCTCTTCTCCTTTTGTTTCTTTTATTTATTTTGTGATTTCATGTTATGTTTTTTTTGTTCTTCTTTTCTTGTCCTCATTATTTTTATTTTATTATCTTTTTTATTCTTTTTTTATTAATATTATATACACCATGAACTATTACCCTAAAAAAATGAGGGGTTAACCTGAGGTTTGGCCTGAGGGTGGTACGTGGTGTTTCCATTTCATTCTACACGTAAAAATCTTATGTTTCATTTATATTTGTGGTGAGAAAAAGTGTTGTGAATTTGGGTAAAAATTTTACACCATGACACTGAACTCAAGCTCATTTATATTCTTTGATGAAATATTTTCCATCCCTTTTACTGGATACAAGCACTTCAAATGATGGAGCTGAGCCATCTAGTAGATGAAATGACATAGAGTGGAGCCAGGTCCTGGATGATGTCACACTCTCAATTGAGGAATACCATCAACCTTAATTATAAGAGGTGTTGAAATTTATATTGATAAACGATTTTGATATTTTACACCACTAAATAATTGAATAGTAATTCATGCATGAATTCTCAGAATTGAATTATCAAGATAAATTCAAACACCAACAATGATAATGATAGAACCCATAAACCAAACCACACATGCCATGTTCTTTCTTTTCTCAATCACATTTTATCATTTCAGTTAGTATAATGTTTAGAATTTAATTTATCTTCTGAAATTATATTTCTTTCATATATTAAACAAAATAACAAAAATAATTATTTTTGGTGGATTATATTGAGTAGGTGAGCAACTGTGAATGATCTTCAAGGGAGAAGACCCTGGTTAGCCTCTATGTTGCATTAGGGAAATAAATTTTCTTTTAACACACTATAAGACAGGAATGCATCCCCTCTTAAGGCCACAACTCCAATAACTACCAAGATGATGAAAAAATAATGAATCTTTATATTCCCTTCCAACAACCACAAACCCAATATTATATCCTCCTACCTGATACCAAAAACTAATAAAAAAGGAAAAAAATTCCTACCATTATCTAAGACCCTTCCCCACATGTGGAAGCCCCAAACAGAATATAATAATAAAAACCTACAACAATATCACATACCTACATACCTACCACTTCTCGATCATGGTTCAGTGTTAGTTTAGCTCTGAATAAATTTACAACGAGAACATTATCCAGTGGAAGAGCTATCAAACTATAGGAGAGATGTAAAAATGACATTTGAAAAATATAATTTATTAAAAATTGGCCGAATTTTATGGCTGTGAAGGTGAAGAAAATGGTTCCAAAATTGCCAACCTGACATTATGAAACTTTCTAGTGATTGTTCAAATAGGGTCCAAAACATAAAAATTACTTGATTATAGGATACATCATAAAAATTATCATTTCTTGCTACTTCCTGGCTCTATCATGTTTTTCATGCTTATTGGTTAAAGTGGGCAGTGGGAGATTTTCTTATCTAGGAGGAACATCTAGATATATGGGACCTAACAAAAAAACAGAACTTGAGCTGGACAAGTGATTGGCCACTAGGGAAGAATTAGGGGAGAATTAGGGAAGCCCCGGGGCATGTGGTTAGTTCAATAGTTGGGATTTCCAATGGAAGAGTCTTCTTGGGAAGATGCAGATAGAATTCAAGAGCAATTTATGAAGTTCCACCTTAGGGAAAAGGTGAATTTTGAGGATGGTCGAATAGTTATGGGAGGAGTGGATAACCAAACCATTTACATCCCCCTATATTGCATATATATAAGGGGAGGAAGTGATCTCGACATGTGGAATTTTGGATAGTCTGTTGAGCATGGGGTTTGATTATTTCGACTATAAATATACAAGGAAGTCAACCTAGGGTAGGTAGAAAATATTTTCCTTGAATTTCATGATTGTATTGATGGCAATGTAGTGGGAAAATGGGTTCCCGCTAATTTTCTCTGGAACTCCTAGGAGGTGGTATCTTCTATTTTTTCTTACTATATTTAGACAGAAATACTTCCATATTTTTATTCTTCTATATAACTCCTTTGTTGAAATGTAGTTCTAGTTGTACAAAAAGAAATAATTTTTATGAATGAATTCTTGGTAGTTAGTATTTTTTCAAACATAGTTAACTAGAAACCCAACATGTATAAATAGAGCACAAATTTACAATAAGAAATTAAAACTAGTGGATTATTCATAAATGAGATGAGATGGAAAAGAATGATTCCAAAAACACTTTTCTACACAGGGATAAATTTCATGATGAAAAATCTGTGTGGAATAATCCTTAATGAAGTATAATTGAGCAGAACACATTTAATCTTAGGATAATTGATATGAGTGGAGATATAAGAATTACAATGATGAGGAGATGAATGAATACATTCAAAACAAATTATGTGAAGAATATTGATCGTGTGATAATGACGAAGAAGAATATTCACACTACATATCCTAGTTTTTGAAGCTACTGGCATGAAGTACAACACATGATTTGAAGTGGAGAAACAATATATATGGGCTAAAATCATCCTATACCCATATAACCAGATTGAGTGGATTTTTAAATAGCTATAGTGGCTCAAAAATGAATAAGGGAGTGATAATTGGAAAATATTTCATTTACGCCAAAACATATTATAATTAGAGTAATTGGAAGGGGAGTGACGTCCCAAAATATTGTCCATGGTGAGTGACATGGTATATTTTGTATAGTACAACTATAAATAATTAATTTTGAATAAATTTTTTCACTAGTAGAGAAATTAAAAACCAAATAAATGATAAAAATAAGTCAAATAAAAAATAGAGAACATATGTAGAAGAAATGATAAAAAATATCAAATGAAAAATAGAGAACATATGGAGAACATTATTTATAGTGAAAGTTTTGTTTTTTATAAAAAATAAAACTAAATAAAATTCCGAAATTATCTATAAAGTATACCTCCTTTTTATGGAGAATTCTACAATCAAAACCAACATATGTGTTTGATTCCACGAAATCCTCAAATAAGTGCTCAACTGCACCAACACCACTACTCATAAACTATTAAGGTTATGTTTGAGAACAATTATTGAAAATAAAAAATAGAATTGGAAAAAGGTAACCCTGTTTTGATGCAAAAGAACGCGCCACACGTGCCTCTGCTGTTTCGAAATTATTCGACCCTTATGGTGGCATCCGCTTTCTTGGAGCCGTCCGGTACGGCTCCGGTCTCCCCGACTCCCGGCTCCTGTGATCCCTCTCCGTCGGGGCTGCCTCATCCTTCTGATCCAACGCCAGTGGTTTCTTGTCTCCCGGAGCCCTCCAGTTTCCCGTCCTCGGCTCCTCTTCCTGCGGCCACCCCAGATTCTGTCGGTGTTTCTCCCCTAGCTCTGCTCTTGTTTCGTGATGCCCTTTGCGGCCCTGGCTCTTCTGTTGGCCTCCCTTTCCTAGAGGTCTCCGTGGGGTCGGCTCTGTCCTCCTGCATAGGCACTTGAATCAGTCTGGAAGTCCCCACCTCGGCATTCGAAGACGTTGCAGTGTGCTTGCATCTCACCTTGATAGCTCGCTTCGGCACTGTCAATCCTTCTCTTGAGACCTTCCAGTACTTCATGTCATCCTGGGGCCTTTGACTCCTAGTACGGATCTCAGTTCTTCATCGGCACTCCTTATGCATCATTCTGGTTTCATTCAGGCGTGGTGTCGAGCTCCTCGTTCTTGGGGCCGTTGGAGTTTCAATCTGTCGAGATGGAAGATGGATGCAAATAGGGGGAAAGAATGTCCTCTAGCTTCTGTGTGGATCTCTCTCCGGGGCCTCCCCCTTCCTTTCCAGAATCCCAGTTTTGTCAAAGCGACCGGGGACACTTTGGGGGGATTCTTGTTCTCAAATCCCCGGACCAGTGGGTGCACCGAGGCCTCTGTGGCCCGTATCTGTGTTGAACTAGACCTATCTCTTCCAGTGCCGGCGTCGATTGATCTCAGTGTAAAGGATTACTTTTGTTGGGTTCAGGAAATTATCTACCTGGTGTTCCCATGCTTTTGCTCCCACTTCCTTCTGCAAGGTCATTCAGTGCAAACGTGTCGTCGCGCTCGTCAGACAGGGTGGAGTCGCCTGTTCCAAGAAGAAATGGACCGGGAAGGAAGCCTAGCTTCGTCAGCTGGTGATCTCCCGCTCTTACCTCAGGTAGCCGTTCAGTCTCGAGAGCTGGTTTCGGTGCATCCCTTGCTGGATTTGGCTCATATGGTTCCA
Source organism: Viscum album (assembly GCA_963277665.1). Lineage (NCBI taxonomy): Eukaryota > Viridiplantae > Streptophyta > Magnoliopsida > Santalales > Viscaceae > Viscum > Viscum album. Next base: position 1,425,492,346 of record OY728141.1, on the reverse strand, counting down.
CACGGCTTGTCGGATAATAAGTCTTGTTGGGATATTGTCCCTGTTGTTCCATGGTGCTTGACTCAGGTTCATTCTGGTTCCCTCATTCCATCTATTGTTCTTCCCCTGGGGATGCCAACTCCGCCCCTCTGGCCTTAGCTTCGACTCTTAGTGTCCCTGGCGCGATCGGTCCTTTGAGGAGCTTGCCAATAAAAAGGAGCTTCTCTCGGATATGCTTCTGAGACAAGAGCGTCAGGCCAGGGAGGAAGCGAGAATCAGGTGGCTTAAAGAGGGTGACAAAAATTCATCTTTTTTCCATGCATGAATTAAAGAAAGGATAAGGTGGTTTGCTCCAAATATTGCTCTAGGGGATGGTTCCTTCTCAGATGAGAGGGAGGTGATAGGAGGCCTTACTAGTTCCCATTTTAATATCCTGCTTGCTGGACACAGTAATAATTTTCCAAATGGGTATCCTGGGGGGGGGGGGACATTCGGATTCTTGATACCCTTCAACCTACCTTCAATTCCCAAGATAATGAGACCATGAGTGGTATTCCCCAGAAGAGTGAGATCCATGAGGCTGTGCTTCATTTGGATCCGGATAGCACAACAGGACCCGACAGTTTTCCTGGTGGGTTTTACAGAGATGCATGGGACTTAGTGAAGACCAAGTTAATCGTGGCTATTCAAGATTTATTCAGAGGTGGACCTTTTCCCAGAGTGTCTTTTGCAACCACAGTTGTTCTTATTCCTAATTCTAAATCCCCAACATTAATTGAGCATTTCCGGCTGATTAGCATGTGTAACACTCCATATAAGATTCTTGCAAGTATCATTAATGCGCGGCTGTCCACCCATCTTCCCAAATTCATCTCTCCTGAACAGTACAGCTTCGTCAAAGGACACTCCATCCAGGGGGCGATTGGTTTGGCACATGAAATTCTTAGGGATCTCAACCTTAAAACCCGAGGCTCTAATATGGCTATTAAACTGGATATGAGCAAAGATTATGACCATGTGGAGTGAAGCTTCATCAGCATTGTGCTTGCAGGTATGGGTATATCTCCATGGAATATTGATATTTTCTTCTGCTGCTTTAGCTCCGCTTGGATGACGATTTCTTTTATGGGAAAGGACTTTGGTTTATTCAAAGAAACTCAGGGTCTTCGCCAAGGCGATCCAGTCTCACCGAGCATCTTCATTATTACTCAGGAAGTTCTCAGCCACCTCCTTCATCACAAAATGGTGTTAGGTGAGATCCTTCCATATCGCAGAAGGATGCGCTTCCCCTCAGTGTCTCAGCTGATGTTCTTTGATGAAGCCATGATTTTTACCAATGCGTCCAGCAGATCTGTGTGTGTCCTGATTAACACCTTGGAGGACTACTGCTTTTGGAGTGGTCACCTCATCAATAAAATCTTGTGTAATATTTATATATCTAATGCTTGCTCGGATAGGCGCATCCTCAATGTGAGTCTCCTTTTGGGCATGCAATGAGGTAATATTCCCATGCTGTATCTAGGATCCCCCATCTCATCGAAGGCTCTTCATATCCTTGACTTTGATTCCATTGTTTGTCGAATATTAGAGAGAGTTCTCAACTGGAAGAGTCTCTTTTTGTCCTTTGGTGGTAGAATCGCCTTGGTTAATAGTTTCCTCATGGCCACCCTGATGCATGCTTTATCGGCTGTTAAGGATCATAAAGGAGTTATCAGAAAAACGGATGGGATTTTTGATGGTTTTATTTGGGACCTCAGGAACGAGTGACGTAGGCACTAGGCTTCTTGGCAGAAGTTGGCGAGGCCCATAGGTGAGGGCGGCATCAACGTTTGTAATCTAGGGGATTTCCTCACCTGATTGCATGAAAAAATGGAATGGGAAGTTCTGGAGAGACGGAAGCTGTGGGGGCGAACCATGAATGCGTGTTACGGTGGTATTAGGGAGGTTCTGGACGGACATGCTTCCCTCTATTTGGCGAGTGATCGATCCTTTGGTGAACTCTCTCCATCCACATGTCCGCTGGATCATCAGAACACAAGACGTTTATTTCTGGCATGATAACTGGTGTGGCCAGGTGATCGGTTATCTGGGTTGTCTGGTCACTAACATATCTTTTAAAGAGGCAAATATGTTCTTTACTTTTATAAATTCTATCCTTGACAGGAACCAGACAGATATGTTCAACCTGGTGGCGCTGTCCACGGATCCGGATCGTTTTGTGTTCACCTTATCTTCCTCAGGCTGTTTCACCTCTAAAGATTACCGTCGCCAATCTGTCTCGCAGGAAGGGGTGGATGTCTGGCATGAGGCTTTGTGGGATAAAGATATCCCCACAAAATTCAACTTTATTACATAGAGAAACTGTAACAGAGCATTACCCACGGAGGAGAACATCAAGCGGTGCAGGGTGAAACTAGCTTCTAAATGCGTGTGCTGTAAGAGGCATAAAGAGGAAAACTCGGATCATTTGTTCTTTGATAGTGACTGGGTTCATGAGGTTTCTAACTTTTTGGTGACTTCACTAGCCTTTCCATTCCATCCATGGCAGACTATCTCTTCCTTATCCGCAGGTTCCATGGCACAGGCGGCGAGGGACTGAAAAATCGAGCGCGTACTATGGTGTTGCATGCTGGATGCTGGTGCTTGTGGCAGGCTCGGAATGGCTATCTCTATGATGGGGTTGTCTCCATTCTTCAAGCGATTTCTATCATAACTAGGAGTCTCATCCGGAATATGGCTTGGGCCATCTGCTCCTGGAGGGAAGCCCCAACTTTACAATGGCTTCTTCTTATCCTGCATGATCCAGCCCTTGTGTCCAGTTCTGTTCCTAACAATTAGGTTCGATGGAATCCTCCTTTGGGGGGATTTAAACTCAACACCGACGACTCATGTGTTGCAGATAGTATACATGGTGGAGTTCTTGTTTGTGACAACAATGGATCAGTGACCCTGGCCTTCTCTATTGGGCTGGGTCCCGACACTTCTATTCTTGGAGAGGTGAAGTCCATGCTGGTTGGTCTCTCTGTGTGTAGGCGGAGGGGGTTGGATTTAGTGGAGGTTTAAACTGATTCAAAGCTTGTTTATAATGCTATTCAAGGTATTGGCGCTACCCCTGGTCTATTGAGTATGTGATTCGTAAGTTCCGTGGATTTCTTAACTCTGACATTACTGTATCGCATTCTTGGGGGGAAGGCAACAAAGAGACAGACTAAATTGCTTCGCTTGTTTTTTCTGAATCAGAGGACCTTGTTTGTCACACTCTTCAAAGTCTGAAACCAATGAAGATGAAAATTATTAGGGGGGATGCTCTCGGACTTCACTATTTTATACCTCTGTAATCTAGTTTGTCCATGGCCCATTTTGGAGCCCTTGTATGTCCTTTCTTCACTTTGAGTAAAAAAATCTGATTATGTGGAATGCAGTAAAAAAATAGAATTGTATATCATAAAAACAATTGAATTAGTATTTCCAATATATTTATTTTTATCAACACACATAAAATTTTGGTTATAGCTTCAAGATATATAAAATAAAAAACATGAATAAAATTCTTAACAAATTTTAAAAAATAACAATTCAATTCTGAATTTCATATAATATTTTTAAAACATAACATGGAAGATTTTAATCCAATTTAGAATATTCTATATTTTATATATATATTGATATTAAATTGATGATTTAGGCATATAAATATATTAGTTTACAAAAATGGATTTCAAAATAGGTTTAGCACAAACAAAATTCATGACGGATTTCAAAAGATCAAAATGGACATCTCCTTTTATAAATATAACATAACCAAAGAAATAGTGGGAACCAAAAAACACATCTTCAATTTTTTAACTAAGAAAATTTTAATTATTTGTTATCTTAAACACATATAATGAATCATAATGTTATTTTTAGAAACACATATAAAACACTAGAAAAAAATTAGAAAATATTAAAATACTTTTTTTCTCTAGATAGTATGATCAATGAAATAGTGAAATAACAACTTTATAAACCTCAATAGGACATGTAAAAATACTTAAAATACCAAATAAACTTTAATATTTATAAAAATTTATATATCATAAAGATAATAAAGTAATACCATTTCAATTAATACATGAGAACCAAAAAATAAAACAAACATGACAGTATTTTTCCATAGAATGAATTTCCAACCCAATCTAATACAAATTATAAAAATTGTATCAATCAATAAATAAATCAATGATATACCTTATGAAAAAAATTGAACCGAGGAAAATATATGAGGATTCACCTTAAACTATAATATCTGTGCATATAGAAAGAAATCATTGATTGAATGGGTAATTAAATAGGGTGATATTTATCTTACATAATTGAATTTGAATTAAATAGAGTGAGAAAATTGAGAATATAATGAATAAAAAGGATGTTGATAATAAATAAATTTTAAACACTAAAAAATATCTACTCTAGAGAAAAATTAGTGACTTGAAATAGTCCTTCCATATCTAAAATATTTAAAGGATTTTAATCTTGAGTTTCTAGATTAATCAATAGAAAGACGACTTTCTTGAGTAATCTATATCAACTTGAAATTCATGACAAATTCATATCCTTCCATTCTGGGAAATGAGAAATATTTCATTATTAGATTCAACATCAATACCTAATACTATAAATATCAAATATTGAACAGCAACAGCCTTGTAAAAAACTAAGAAAATGATGAATTTAAGTTTGTAAAGGGATTTTATAGTAATATTGTAGAGGAACCTCAAAAAATAAATTGATTTGTAGAATTAAAAATAAATAGATAATTATAAAAATAAATAACAAACTTACACATTCATGTCATTTGTGGAAGAGGCGTGTCACCAGAGGGTGGGGTAGTGAACGTGGGGTAGCATAGGTTCAATGTTGGATGGGGGGGGGGGGCTGAAGGTAAAATTCTAGAAAAGGATCATCATAGGCACAATCCCAAAAGAGGATTGGTGAAGTCATGACACAGTGGAGATGGAAAGTCAAAGGTGTGGCAGGGAGAAGGCATAACGGTACTGTATGGGGGGCAAGGTATGTGCAGTGTGTGTGTGTGTGAGTGGGGGGGGGGGGGTACATTGATAAATGTTCATAGGAAGAGGGGTATGATGGTGATGGGTTGGTTGAAGAAAATCATGCGAGGGAGGGTTATGTTCCATGAAGGGGGTGGCAGGGGAGGGGGATTTTTTTAAATTAGACACAAAGACCACCTTAACTGGTCAATTATTATTGGAGAGCGCATGATAGAGGTCTCCCGATTCCTTATAGTTTCCTCCTTTTGTAAATGGAAAATATTAACAATAATAACAATGTTTTATTCCCTTATAAAAATAAATTGTTACCTCCTAGGGTTTTCTCATCACCACACCGATAGCTGTAAGGAGAAAAAAATTATGATAAACTTGAGAAGGTGGGGAAAGGGTAATTCAGAAAGGATTATAAGGAGGTACAATATGAAGACATAGTTACTGGTGCTGAAGAAGATGAGCCTTGGGAGATAAGTATCATTTCTCAAAGACTCCCACTCTCCATCTAGGTCATCCGCCTTCTCCACATGGGTATACTGTCATGATTGATAAGTCTCATTTTCATCTAATCTTGGAGTATATAGACAATGATATGAATAAATTCTTCGACTCACATAGTGAGTTCTTACCCCCTTCTGTTATCAAAATTTTTATTTACCAGCTCTATGACAATTTCACACACTTTCCACAACCATGACGTCCCCCATCATGATCTAAAACCCTCCAATCTTCTTGTAAACGAGGATAATGGAACCCTAAATGCCTCATGATGGATTATAAAATTAGTTGAATGTGTATTAATCATCAACAACTCAAAACCTAGCCTCTATTGTTCTATCACTAGGGCCTAATAGAATAGATCTTTTATCTTAGGGACTGTAATGTGACCCTTTTTACAGAATATCTACAAACACATTAATGGAAAATCCATATTTTCATACACTCTCCAAGTGTCGGTTCTAAGTCATTTTTGGTGTTTTTGAATTGTGTTTCATTATTTTCAAACAAAATACAGTTATGATATTCTCTTTTCATTTTTTTGTTATATATGAAAATTGATTTATAATTATGTCATTTTAAATTTATTTGTTTTTTTGTTTTGTCACCCTTATGCAAGGTGGGTTTGAGGGAGCCAACATTCTATAGTCAATGTGCATATGCTATTTTACCTTTATGTGGGGACCAAATTATCTTTACATTAAGATTTAGTGACCTTTACGTGAGGGGAACCTTACTCTTACATAGTTGGGAATGTGTTTTTTTTTACTTTTATGTGGCTTGATCCCGATGTCCCCTTGTGCTTTGATCTCGATAATTGATGAAGGAAAACTAAAAAACTATTTCTTAGGAGATTTTTCTTTCCTCGCTGTGTTTCTTTATAATATTTTTTCTTTGAAATCTACATTACCTACCACCCATCCTATATGTTGTTTTAATGTGCCCCACAACCATTAATTTTTTTTTCACCAGGATCTCATATGATATTATCATTCACCCTCCACCACACATGTGTCTCAAGTTCTATTTGAGTCTAACAATTATCTTCTCTTCTTTCTATACATTTAATTTCTCATCTCAATTATTTAGTACATGAATTGATTTGTGACGGATCCATGGATTCTCGAGATTAAATCCAATTTTTATTATTTAATATATGTGAGTGAGGTTTAGAGACAGCAGGAACCCTATATCTTGTTCAATGATTTCTATCACACATGTTCTTCTGGACTTCTCTTATGGTGGAGATCTATGTTCTTCCAAGCTTTGAGGTATACCGTGATGATGGAATAAGTATTATCTAATATTGTTGGAGTTTTAAATCATTATCTTGGTTGGTGGAAAGTATCAATGAATCTAAACACACACACATATGACTCCTTTTCATTTTTAGGATCAATTGTCGGAGAGTTATAGTCAAACATGACATTTTTTAGATACGTGATTATATTTTGCAAGGTTTATTATTTTCAGCATTGTATTTATTTATTAATGAATTCAGGATAAATTTTTATTTCTATCTGAATGTTAAATAAGTGATACCAATTATTATTCATTCCATAATTTTAATTTTTTTATTAATGTTCAGGGGGATTTATTTTAATTGGATTCTTATTTTTCTTAATTATATTTTTATTGAAATTAAATTTAAAAATTAAAACAGACCATTTTAATTCATATATTTGAAGCAATACTAAGAGTGTTCACTTCTCCAACCAAACAAAATGCAGATAAGTAATGATTTTTTTTGAGAAAAGAGTCCTTACATCTCACCAAATAGTTTGACATTGAATTTAGTCTCCTAGTTTATTTATAGCACTTGATAATGAGAATTTAACTGAATTAGAAGATATAAATGATATTCTAAAGAGGGATTATAACTTTAGAACTTTTTATAATTGATAATAATCATTACTTAATACAATTAAAAATATTTCTATGGAGTGAAATGTATTTTCCTTATGGTGCTAGAATTTTAGAAATGTTTTATGATTAAACCAGTATTTATTATTTGAATTTCATTGTTTCGATTTTTTGTTATTTCTATTCAATTTTTTATGTTTTAAACTAAATGAAATATAGGGGAAAATAAAATCTTATACTGATAATATAAACATTGTAAACATATATCATTTCTAGTAAACTATATCATGTTCTCTACGTGGTTCAACCATACTTTACAATTCCATAGTACCCAGAAGGTTGTAAATTTGTAAATTGGGATCACAACAACAACGCGTAACAAATTTTTGACACCAGTTTCTTGTAGAATAAACTAGTAAATATTTACATAAGTATCAACTAGACCATGATTTAGGAATAATTTCCATCAATGGTGAAAATTCTTAATTTGCATCTATAAAAAAATGAGCCACTAATCGACATAGAACAAGATCATCATGGGAAGGAGAAAACTCTAATTGGGATCTATTCTGAAAATCAAATGAATCCATGGGAATAAATCATAAAGACCTATATGTTGTAGCTTACAAAGGGAAAATTCCATCACATTTTTCATAATAAACTTGATAATAAATGACCAAATAATAATATGAGATAAGAGTTGACACCAAATACGATTGGAAAAAAATCAGGCATAATTAGGCTAAGGATTCAAGTGACATATTTTGAACTGAAGCAATAAATGATCAACCTATTGCAACAATATGCGTAATTTCATGTACTAATTAGTGAAGACCCTTATATTCATGTGAATTAATTTATAAATATTGGAGAAAAATTAAAATATAATTGGATGACCAATGGTTCATTAATCCTAAGACTATTCTTGTTCTCCTAGAAATAGAAATCCAAATACTTATTGAAATGTTTATAATTTTATCTGATCTTAAATTAGGAATTATTTATATGAAAATTCCTAGATTGATACTACATAACTACACAATCATTGATGAATAAGGGAGACCTTGAATCCTTCTACCAAAATGAGTAAAAATCATTAGGATAAGATTCGTAAAGATTCAAGGCCATGTTAAGGAATTGTCCTCATCAGGGAATGAAGTTGGAAATCTAATATCAATCATTATACTATGGACATCAACATGATATTAAGTCAACAAAAAACATAGTGACTACCAATGCATTCATGGAAATAGATCATGCATATCTATACACATTAATTAAAAACATGAAAAAAAATTATTTCGATTGGTTGGGGGATTTTTAAGATGTAGATTAGGAGTGAATTATATCGATTCGCAAACATTCATAGCTATAAAATTTGAATCTCTCCAATAGAGGAAATACAACTTATCATTGAGTCCACCTAAGCATATCCATGAAATTAAACTTGAACAATGTCCTCACTATGGTGGTCCTCATGATTATTCCTTATGTTTATATAATAAAACTATGAAAAAAATATCCAAAAAAAACTTTTTCAATTACAATAGAAATAATTATAAAACAAATTATAACAAAAAAAATTCAATGTTGATGAAAAGAGGACTTGAGTTATTGTCAATTTAAGGATGAAGTTTTTTGGAATAATAATTGTTTGTGGAATTGTCTTTTGTTATAAATATATAAACCATTGAAAATGTTTGGGCTTTCTACATGATGTTTTTATATAGATATGTATAGGCTGAATAAATCAAGGCGATTAGACAGAATTAAACGAATTGAGGTGATTAGACGGAAGATGAGACAAAGTGTTTGTTTGAAAGTATTCATAAGTTCATCAGACATAGATATTAAAACCAAGTAAAATTAAGAGATACTTCTTTATTCTTCAAATTACCAAAAATCATGATTAACTCAAGGTTTTCATGATTCTAAATATTTTTTTCAAAGTAAGTGTCATTCCTAGTGGAAAAATAAATAGGGGTATGAATTGAGTTTCAAATAAAAATTTCATTTAGAAACAATTTAACAACAAAATACCCCAATTTAATAAAAATTCCTATCTAAATAAAACTATAGAGATATATAATTTTTTTTAAATAGATTCTCAAAATAATGATAAACGCTCAATTAAATAAAATTTTAAAATAATTTAACTTTTGAAACTAATTTAATTAATCAAACACTTTACATATAACATAAATTAAATTTAACTATTAGAATAATGTTTTGTAATTGATTTTAAAATAGATAAAATTTTGATATTTAAAACTAAGAAAACAAAAAAAATTATTGAAGAAATAAAAACAAGGTTCAGTCATAATTCAAGATCCAATCACCTATATTTGGAAATCATTTACTACAATGTAGTTTATTATAAAATAAATTGATCCGCAACCTGGATCAGGTTTTACACAAAAATACAGAAGGTTATACAGGATTTGTAATGCCACTTACATAATTATACATGAAATAAAATAGATTCTAGGTTACACATGACCTCTTACATAGTTATTCATGGGAATATAGAGTAAAATATTTTGAAGATAGTGTCAATAACTCTCCATTTTAGTATAGGATACATTTTTTACAAATAAAAGAGTAAAAAAACATATCTCGAAAGTAAAGCACAAATAGAATGAAAAAGGAATAACAAATGTGAATCTATGTATGTCACTTTGATTATCTTTAGAAGTTCAGTAGTCCTTGAATATTTATTTGAAATGGATCAACCAAGTTTTCATAGGAAGTGTAGAAAAAAAGTTTTGAAAATATTTTAGAAAATTCTTTGTTCTATATCTTTGTTCTTCCACACATATGAGTACCTATTTATCTCAGTATACTTTTCTATGTGTATCATTATTTCAAGTACCTCAATAATCCTTCCTCACTCATGCGCATGAGAGGGCTCTTCTAAATATAAACAATTTCAACAGTTCCAATTATACATTGCAGGATAATAATAGATTAAGCTGGATCCTCATATTGAGAGAGATTTAGGAAGAATAATTTTTTTTAAGTCTCCCTTGGGATTGTTTTAGAATAATCATTCTTAAATCCACCTGCCTCACTAGAATATAATTCTTAAACTGGCCATTAGAGTAATTAATTTGAAATTAATATTGAACAACTAAGGTAGTAGACATGATTGGTATGAACTATTTTGGAGACATAATCCTTTTGCAATAACAACTTGAACTGAAGATAACCTCACTGGTGGTAGATTCACTCAAAGGAAGTATCTCTATGTAGTATATGTATGATATTATATGCAATAGTGTAATACTCACTGGTGGTTTATGCACTGGTGATAACAATAGTTGTAGCTCCTGGTGGTAGTAATTCATAGAAATAGAATGACATGGCGGTAGCATGACATGATAGTAGCATATCTTAACTAATGATAGATTGTGACAGTAGATAAGGGCTTAATGAAATTTGATTAATTTTTTCCAAAATATAGATGAATATTATAAAACATTAAAATCATTAGAAACATAACAAACATGATTTGGGATCATTAAAATAATAGAGTGCCTTGAATAAGACAACATTAAGAAATTGAAGGAATATGGGGATTTCATATAGATTTTACCTGATAAAGAACTATTGAGAAATAATCAGATAAAAAAATCTGAGTGAACATTTATAAGTTCATCAAATAGAAGAATGATTATGGGTAGATAAAATAAAGTCCACTGGAAAAAATAAAGTGTGTGGAGGCATCGGAAAAAGGTTTCTATGTGAAGCTATTGAAAAAATCCATCAACCAGAGTAACTCAAAGAGCTCTGGATATAGAAATCACAAAAAGATAATTATTTGAAAAGTTTATCATATCGAGGGTATTATAATGAGTTTACCATATGGATAAGTTATCAGATGGTCATGTTTAGCCAAATATGTTCAATTATGAGTTCTTTCTCGTTGTTGTGAAATAAATAGAAAAGGGGAAAAAATAAATTTTATAAAGAAAAGTGTGAATAATTCATGTAGCATAGTGACAACATATTTTAATCCTGATGATGAAGGTTAATTTTGTTTTTTCAAAAATTATTTTATCATATTATATGTGCAAGAAGAATATGAATCATCAAAAAACTATAGTGCTATGAAAGTGAAGGATATTATATACTTACTATAAATCATAAAGGATTGTTTTCTAGTGCATGTGTGGTGTTGGATCATTTCCAAACCATGCTAAGGACTAACATTTCTTATCGAGTAGTGAAACATGTAAATTTATGTGTTTTTGGGGGTTCTTGTGTGTTATTTTGTAGTAGAGTCAATTATCTCTAATCAAAGGTGAAGGTTATTTTAAAAAACAAAAAAAGGTAGACCACTAATTCAACCCCACTATCAATGGTCAAAAATATCCTGATGAGTCCTTTAAATTAGTATTAGAATGGGTACCTTTTTTAACGATTGGATGTTTGATGTTTGTAGAAAAATAAAGCTACCATTAATATTTATAACATAGATAATAGTAAGAGGATTCCTATAATTTATGGAAAAACTATTATATCTTGAATTACAAAATGTTATCATATTTTATCCATTGGTTATAAAGTTATTGAAGATATTAAAAATAATTCTAATCCTTATATTTAGGGTGCTCCCTTAACATAAACCAATATGAACAATCTAGAGAATGATGGGTGAGCCATAAATTAAATACCTTCCTCTCTTCACAGAAGTGAATTTATGAGGATTAAATGAACTGGAATGGACAAAGGAATTTGGGACAAGATGAAGAATATTTTTAAAGAAAATATAAAAGTAAAGAAATTCAAGATACTGATTTAGAGACTAAATTACGAAGATCATAAAATGGGAGATAATGAATCAATTGGTGAATTATTTATAAGGGTAAATGACATTATTAACACAATAAGACATTTTAGGGGGAAGTTAAAATATTAGACTATTATTAGAATTATTCTAAGAATTAAACATGATAAGTTTGATGCCAAGGTATCATATTTCAAATATAAAGATCTTGAAACACTTTATATGGATGATATGTATATTATTCTCATCACAAATTAATTAAGAAGATAAATTGTTTTCAAGAACAAGAAAATATTGATTGAGAAAATTCTATCCATGATTATAAGAAAGAAATATATAATAAATTTATTGAAGAATGATTCAGTGACTCAAAAAATCCAGATAAAGTGAGTTATAATTTTGTTGATATGTTGTATTTGTTTTTATGAAAGGTAAAAAAAGGTATAGAGAAATATAATTTAAAGTTAACTTTGATGTGATTTTACAAAAAATCCATTTTACATTTCACATAAACTTTCCAAAGCTAAAGAAAGATGAAGATAATGATGAAGAAGATGAAAATTCAAGAAGATATCTAAATTAGAATATAGAAAAATTAAATTTCTATTCAAAATAATGTATAATAACTTCTTGAAATATAAATGGAGAATGTTTTTGTCTAAGTGTGAGAAAGATGATGATAGTGAAGTGGAAGTTAAAAATTCCAATGATAATAATGTTGAAAAGTTGTTATTGAAAAAATAAATAATGGGAATATTTATCTTTGATGAAAAAAACAACTCTAAAAAAGAAAAATAAACTTTTATGAAGTTTATCGTGAAAATAAATTTGAAATAATTTCTTTCAAAGACTGCTAAACTTGAGAAAGAGAATAAGAAGTTGAATAAATAATATCAATAAAAAATAATCAAGAATTATTTCTTGAAGAAGAATAATTATTTATTAAAATTTATTGATGATATAAATAAGTTACATGATGAAGAGGAAAACCTCAACATAAATCTTGAAGAAAAGATAAAGGTGAAGTTGAAATAATTTGATCTTATTCAATAGAAACTTAGTGAATAAAAGAAAGGAATACAAAACATCAAAAACTATGTTCAGGAAGTTAGTGAAATTTATAATAATTTTAAACCTCAAATAGATCAATAAATATCATACATAGAGGTTAAAATTAAGTTTAAAAATGTTTAGAAGAAGAATAAAATCAAGAGGAAAATTCATGAAATCAAAATAAGCGGAGTCAAAAAAAATGAAATTTCTTGTGAATCAATGATTGAAGAAAAAACTGCTGTAACTAGAGACTCTATTAAGGATGAGAAGAATTAAAATATGAATAAGAAGATTTCATAAGTCTTATATAATTTTGGTTTATAAAAAGAAGACATGGTTTGTTATCAGATATATATTGGAAAAAGGTTCATAGTTCATAAATTATTGGAGGTTACAAAATAAAATATGAATTCTATGGATATTGCTAGCATTATGGTAACTTTTAAGATATAAAAAAAATTATTGGTTTACACATATATAATCCAATTAATCCATGAGTTACTTCAATACTAATTTGAGGGGGAGTCAACCCACTTAATGAATACACATGAAAAATCTATCTTGAAAACTGAAAATATATTTCAAATACTAGAAACTATTTTTGATAGATGTGATCAGCCCAAAAACTTACCAAATGTTGCCTTATTATACTTCCATCTCAAAAAGTTTATATGAAAAATATCAAAACATTCATGTGAAGGATAAAAAAGGTAATGAGAAGGACTTAGTTGTTGAAATTGATCCCAAGGCCCCAAAAAGAAAATGAACTTGGATATTGGATAATGGGTGTTCTTAAAATATTACCAAAGATTTGAAGTTATTATTTATTTTAAAGATTATTAAGAATGGGAAGTAACTTTTTTAAATGATGATTCACTTAGAATCAAAGAAATTTGATCTAAAATCATTGTAAAATAAATATTGAAATCTAGAAGTGCCTTATTCGTTGATGGAAAAAAACACAATTTGTTGACTGTGCCACATCATTTCGATAAAGGAATCAAATTTTATTTTATAGTAGATGAATTTATTTTTAAAAGTCATGAATATGGAAAAGTTTTAACAAGAGGATAAGGAACTAAGGGAAATCTATTTTGGGTTGTAAATGAATAGAGTTCATTATATCTAAGCACGATAGAAGAAAATTATTTATGAAATAAAGGCTTAGAAATATGTGCTAGAGGATTATGAACAATATAAATAAGAGGGGAAGTATTTGTGACATCACTGATATGATAAGATGAAGAGATTGGTGTGGTTTTATATGGGAGAAATGAACGATTAAAAACTCAGTTAATAAGAAAGTTGAGATACGTTCAATGAAACCCTTAGAAAATATTCATTATGACATATATAAGATCATGAGAAAGAAATTAAGAAATTGAGATAAACACTTTGTTTCCTTTATTGATAATTGTAATCAAATGACATGAAATAATTTTTTAAAGTATAAATTAGAGGCTCTAAATGTATTTAAGAGTTTTAGGAGAAGTACAAAAACTTAATGTGAATGTTATGTAAATAAAATTCAAACTAATAATTTCAGTGAATGAAAAATGGTAAGATTAAAGTCTATATTGAAAAGCATTAAATTAATCATGAACATAGAGTGTTATAAAAACCACAGTAGAATGATGTTGCTGAAGAAATAATAGAAGTTTTTTTGGGATGAGATTAACTATACTGATTGAACACGATACTTCTCAATTATTTTAGATACAATCTATTAGATCATAATTTCACATTCAAAATATCTTTTTCTACAATACTAACTCTAATAGAACTCCATATGAGATGTTTTAAAAAGATACCCTGCATTTTAGATACCTGATGGTGTTTGGAATCCCTTATGTTATCAAAATCAAAGGCGAGAATATTGGGAAGTATTATGAAAGTGTTGTTGATAGTATCTTCTTTGGCTACCCACCTAATGGTAGAGGATATAGGTTTAATAAAAAGGAAACATGGAATATTGTTGATTTTGTAGATGTAAAATTGATAGAACATTATGATATAAAAGATTTATAGTCTTCTATTGATATAAAATGAAGTAGAGATGAAATTGTTTCTATTAAACAACATGATAATGGTTCTAAAAAAATAAATTATGTAGAAACCACATAGGATAAAAACATTGATTCAATTATTTCCATGTGATGAGGGACAATTGTTTTCATCTCATTCAATATAAATCATGATGTGGTCCAAAATATCATTGGAGAAAAAGGATCACTGGTTCAAATTAGATTAATATTGATGATAGTCTCACATAACTCCTTGTTTTTATATGTTTATCGAAGATACGTTGAAGAAGATTTGGATCATTAATGGTGGATTGATGTCATGAAGGAATAATTGGATTAAATTGAGAAAAATGATACATGGTAGATGCTACCTAAACATTAAGATAAAAATGTGAATTGAATAAAGTGGTTTTTCTAGAATAAGTTTTATTTAAGAGGTGAAGAGATAAGAAATATGGAAAAAATGGTTTGTAAAGGCTGCTCTCATGTTGAATGAATCGATTTTGATTATACATTTTCTCTAGTGATAAGACTTAAAACAATCAGAATCTTTCATTCTATTTCTTCTCAAAGAAGATATAAGATATTTCAAATGTATGTCAAGCTTGATTTTCTCAATAGAGAACTATAAAAAGAAGTTTATATTGAGAAAAAATGTGGCTTCATGCTTGGACATGGTGAAAACAATGTTTACAATTTGAAAATGGCTTTTTATAGGTTGAAATAAGCTACAAAATCCTGGTATTCTATGATGGATGTTGGCTTAAAGAATTTGAATTTAAAAAAAGGAATAGTTGATAGTAACCCCTTTATAAAATAAAATTAGGTGGTTTCCCTCATTATTGTTGTTTATGTTGATGATATCCTATTCACATGATATGGTAAATAATTGTGTGAAAAGTTTTTTAGGGAGATGAAGGGGTTATTTAAGTTTTCAATGCGAAGAGAAATGAAGTACTTTCTTAACCTAAAAATCTATCAAAAGAAAAGGTTCATTTTCCGTTTTCAAGAGAAGTATGGTAAATATCCCTTAAATTGTTTTGGCATGGAATAATAAAATATTGATTCTATAACCATTTTAGTGGGAAAAAAGGTATCAAAAAATGTGCAAGGAAATGACGCTGATGAAAAATAATTTAGGGAGTTAATTAGAAGCGTATTATATACTATGACTTCAAAGAAAGATTTAATGTATGATGTTACAATTTGTTTCAAGTATCAAAGTATACAAAAAGAGTCCCATATTGGGGCTGAGAAAAGAATTATCAAATATATTAATGGGGAATATGATTTTAGGTTAAAATATGCCAGTAGATAAAGGATTGATATGTTTGGTTATAAAAATACATATTGGGTAAGATGTGTTGATGATAAAAGATCCACCTTTGGTGGAGTATTCTTTTTGGTAGAAGGATGTGTTAACCATAATATAAATAAATAAATTATAGTGACTCTCAACACTGCAAAAGATGAGTGTGCATCTACCACTCAAGTTATAACATACTTAATATGGATAAAGACACGGTTGGAAGATTTGTTGGTTGATGTGAAACTACCCCTTCTCTTGGGTTGTGATAATCGAATTGAAATCAGTCTCACAAAAAATTTAGTAAAACATTCTAGATCTAAGAATATCAATATTAAATAACACTTTATTAAAGAACATGTGAAAATCAATAACCTAAATCTTGAGTTTATACGTAAAAAGGATTAAGTAGTTGATATCTTTATTAAATTGTTGCTGAAGGAAACATTTCAAGAGCTAACATTAATTATGGGTATTAAAACTCACTCTCTTCAAGAATTAGGTATATGATATCTATCCCAAATCTCATATTTTCATTGGAAATTGTTTTCAAATGGGGATAAATATGAAAACATCTATTAATATGTGCTTTACTTTTTAGGGGGGAGCATATATTTTGTTGGAGTTTTTAAAAGGGGTAAGTTTTGATGTTAGTATGTGTGAACTGTTTTAATATTTTATTGAAATGGACGCAAGAACTTTTGGAAGTTTTCTTGAGTTTATGATGATAATGTTTTGGTTTGTGAGGATAAATTTTTGAGTTCAAGAACAAGTTTGAAATGTTTTATAGCTTTATGGACAATATGGGATTGTTGTTTAATGATTCTTATTTCCTACATTGATTTATCTCATGTAGGATTAGAATTGTTAAATAGTGATCTATTTATGAAGATTTACAGATTTAGTGATTTATGTTCCTTAGTTTATAATAAAATCCAATGGGGGATATTATTGAGACTAAGAGGCATTGATTTGTTATTGATATTAGGAAGAAGATGGTTGGAAGAATAATTGTCTTTGGAGTTGTGTTTTGTTTTTAATATTTAAATCACTCAACAAAGATTGAGATATCTACATGATTTTTCTAGATAGATAAGTTTGGGTATAACAGATCAAGGTGATTAGAGGAATTTTAATTGATTAAAGTGACCATACATGACATGAGACAAAGTGTTTGTTCAAAAGCACTGATAATTTCGTTTGACAGATATGTTTGAGAAAAGTAAAATTAGGAAATTATTTATTATTATTCAAAATACCAAACATTATGATTACCTCAAGGTTTTCATGATTCTATCTAATTTTTTTTTCAGATTAAGTAATGAAAGGAATATAGGGCTTCTGGACATAGTCTATTGGGTGATGAAAGGTTGAGGAATAATCAGACCTGAAAATATAGACACACATTTATAAGTTCATCCAACAGAACATTGTTTATAAATACTTTAGACAAATTCTATTAGATGAAGAATGTGTAGGGAGGAATCAGATACAGGATTTTGGGTGAAGCCATCAAACAAATCAATCAGACATAGTAACTCAAAGAGCTTCACATAGAAGAATCATACATAGTGCAATGAATGAATATGGTATCAAACATAGGGTACTGGAATGAAATTATCATCAGAAGAAGTTAGTGGATGGAAACATTTGAACAAAGAAGGTTGGATAAAATTTCTTTCTCTCTACTATGAAATAAATATAAGAGCAATAAGAAAAATTTGTAGGAAGTCAAGAGGGAAGAATTCAGGCAACCCAGTGACAATTTATTTGATACATAGTGATAATGATATTTTTTTATTGAAAAAAATATTTTATTATATCATCTATGTAATAAGAACATGCACTATCAAAAGACTATAGTGTTATACAAATGATGTATATTCATTGCTTTATGTAAACTAAAAATGATTATTTTATAGTGTATGAGTGGTCTTAGATTATTTCTAATCCATGATAATGAATAGCTACTCTTATTGAGTAGTGAAACATGTAAATTATTATGTTCACATGGTTGTGCTTGTGCATTATTCCCCAATAGAGTTAATTTTCTCTAATCAGAGGTGTTGGTTGTTTAAAAAAATATAAAAAGGTAGACCATTTATTCCCCTCCTCTATAGAGGTCACATAGATCCTGATGGGTCATAAAAAAACAATAAGAAAAATCATATTTTGAAGGAACCAGTGGTTACTCAATCACTCAATAAGAACATAGGTTCACATAGGTTCCTTGATCACTCCATATTCAAACATATATTTCAATTATCAAGGGAAAGGATATGAAAATCCATATCGATTGCTCGTATATCACTAGTAACAACACAACAAGAATTAGAAAACCAAAAACCATGCAACTATTACAAAAAAATTCAACCTGATTTAGATGAAATTCTATGAAAATTTTTAATGGCTACTCAATTGAAGCTTGAGTTGTAAGAGATATTAACACAAAATTTTCAAAATTCCACCCAAAAACTTTATACAAGAACCCAATAAATATATTATTAAATACAAAATTTAAATGATTCCATTTTTATAATGAAAAATACATTGATTTAGATAGATGCAAAAATGCATGATTGAAATCAAAGAACTCTACCAGGAAACAAAAAGGGTAAACCCATGAGAAGAAGAAAAATATTTACCATTATGTTGTGAAACAAAATTTCTAGAGAAATAAATTCCTTTTACTCAACTAGTATAAGGGATACATACAATTGTAGATGAGAATAGTCCTTCAAGGGAAAAAAGATATTTGAGATGAAGAAAAAGAGTTTTTAGATCATAACATGCAAGAGGAATTAGATAATGTGATACCAGAAAAAGGAAAAGAAGATTTCAATGAAAGGGTGAAAGATCAAAACCCCATCTTCCATTCCCAAAATCACTAATACAATATAATATGGATGCTCAATTTTTAAATTTCAAAGTTATATTTAAGGATCTTTATAAAAATATTTATTTTACAGGATACACAACACAAATGCCTTACTATACTAAATTTTTCTAAAATATATATCCAAAAGAAGAAATATTGATGATTTTGTAACTATTTTAATGAATGAGGAGTGTTCAATAGTCATACGTATATCCACACCTTCTTAAATGAGTCCATTTAAGTTTCATTTTACCCTACTATATTGGAAGATGTTAGTTCAGGAGATCCCTATGTGACGTCAGAGCTAGAATTAACCCCAATCCATCTAGAATTCTTTAATAACTGGGTATCATAGAATTAAATCTCAAATGAGTAACCTTTTAAATGGAAAACCATTTAGTAAAGCATCTTTAAGGAATTTTAGAGGGAATTCTATTCATTGTAGCCAATTTTTTCAAAGATGACTTCATCATCCTTGATTTTGAATAAGATTTGGATATCCTACTCATTCTTGAGGGGTCCTTCTTAGCTACATATATATCTCTTGTTGTGTATTAGAGGGAAAACTAATTTTCAGAGTCAAATACGAAAACCCATCATTTGATGACCAAAAGGTTATAGAATAATCATCAGGGGTCGATTGTCATTTCTTGGATATGGTTAAAGAAAGGGATGGTTTTTCTATGTAAGAAATATATCCAGAGGACTTCAGAAGGAAAAATTGGAGTTATCTAAATAACTTGAAGAAGTGGAATTTATTATAAAAATTGTTGAACTATTGGAAATACAAGAGTTCACACTACTAACTCCCTAACATTAGAAACCATTATTACTTGATCTTGAATCTATTCCATTAGAAATGAGGTAAAAATATTTAGTATATTTAAATACCTTAACAATAATTATAAATATTTTTCTTTAAAATGAATAAAAAATTTAATTTCTCAATGTCCTCTCGTGAAGGAAGTTAGTGATATGATAGATGAATGTCAATTTGAAAGGTATAATTTCTACCATTTGCAATAAAAATATATATGTAGAAGATAAATCCCAACCTTTTAGGAATGAACAATTATCGTTAACACCTATTATGAGATAATTCATCAAGAAAGAGGTTATTAAACTTCTTAGCATAAGATTAATATTTCATATCTCTAATAGCCAAGAATCCTGTCTATTTCAAATGGTATCTAAAAAGGGTGGTTCCAAAATGGTTTAAAATGATAAATTAGATATAATACCCACTAGAACAGTGACTAGATAGAGTGTGTGTGTTAAATACCACAAAATAAATGAAGTAACAATAAATGATCTCTTCCCATTTCCATTCATTGATCAAAAAGCTGAAATAATAACATAAAGACATTTTTATAGTATTTTGGATGGATACTCAGGTTATAATCAAATAGTGACCATGCTTGAAAATTAAGAGAAAAAATCATTCACCAATCCATATAGAAAATTTTCTAAATAGATAATTCCTTTTGAAATATGAAATGCACTAGTTTCATTTTAGCAATACATGCTAGAAACATTTCATTACCTGATTAATGGTCTCCTTGAAATATTCATGAATGATTTATTAATTTATGTAAATTACATTGATGAATGTCTATTACATTTGTATAATGTTTTAGAAAATGTTATGAAAAGAATTTTTCATTCAATTATGAAAAATCTCACTTCATGGTAAAAAGTGGGATAGTTTTTGGCCATCAAATTTCAAATAATGAAACTGAAGTTGATACAGCTAATTTCAGTACAATTTATAAACTACATATTCTTAAATCAATTTATTATATCATAGGTTTTCTTAGTTAGGATGGATTTTATCAATGATTAATTAAGGATTTATCTTTTGTCACCCACCAACTGACCACCCTACTAGGATAAAATGTCACTTTCAATTTTGGGTCTGACTGTTAAGAAATGTTTTAATTTTTAAGGCAGTTCTTAGTATAAGCCTTGACAATTATTTCACCTTACTGAGAACAACCATTTAAATTTATCTATGATACAAGTGACTAGCCAGTTAGTGATTCCTTGGGATAAATTAGAGGAAGTCTTTTCAGACTGATTTATTATGTTAGCTGCAAATTGAATGATTCTCAATAAAATTACACAACAACTAATACCATAAGTTTTATTTTCATTTGATAAATTATAGTCTTATTTTTTGTTCACCAAATTCACTATGTATATGAATAACTCTACCTTGTGGTATCTAATGATAAAGGAACATGCTAGGATAATATCGTTCTATTGATATTTTTATTTATGAAATTTGAAATTGATATAAAAAACAAAAAGATCACTAATAATGTAATTACTGGTTATTTATCCTACATTGAATATGAAACAAGTTTGACCAATGTTGAATTTACCAATGAAACTTTTCTTGATGAACAATTATATACCACTAAGACTTTCAGACCATGGTATGCTGATATCATGAATTACATATCTTGAGGTGTGGTGTATCAAAATTTATTAAAGAATCATAAGATATGATTTTTGAGTGAAATATACCATTACTATGGGGATGATCGATTATTTTCAAGGATTATATGGATTGAATGATTTAAAGATGTACCATAGAGGATGAATTTAATAGTATTTTAATTTTATATCATGCCTGAAAAGCTATAGTATATAATGTAGTTCATATCATGATTAATAAAGTGTTATACTGTAGTTTATACTGGCCCGCCAAGCATCAAGATATTGGAGAGTTCATCATGAATTATGATAAATTTAAAATAAATGGGTGCATAAGATAGAAGAATGTGATGCTATAACACCACCTTATAGGAGTTGAAGTTTTTGGCATATGGGGGATCAAATTCATGGGTCCTTTTCCTAAATCATGTGGAAAATCATACATTCTATTCCATGTAAAATATGTTTCAAATGGGTGGAATTTGAATCATGTGTTGAAAAATTTTATTGAATGGTAATTAAATTTATGAAGCAACACATATTTATCCAGTATGGAATAATAATACTTATCATCAGCAATCATGGTACTCACTTCAAAAATTATATATATATTACTTAAGGAATCATAATGGAGGCCACTATTATATGATCACCCCATACCATCAATAGATAAATAACCAAGTTGGATTTTCAAACTAATAGATCAAAGTAATCCTGGAGAAAAATTTGATTAGTTATCAAAATGAATTGTACACTAAATTTGATAAATTAATTTAGGTATACATGGCTATATGAAAAAAATAATTGTAATGTCCCCATAACACATGGTCATTGAAAAAACCTACCACCTACCCATTGAGATATAACATAAATTAGACTGGGTTGTAATGAAATTGAACATTGATCTCATAACTACCAAATAAATGTTATTTCTAAAAATGAATGAATTGGATGATATAAGGGGAGAGACATGTGGAAATTTAATGATCTATAAAGAGAAAACCCAAGTTTAGCATGATAAAAGAACTAAAAAAATGAAGTTTTTTACCAGGTGGAAAAGTATTACTCTATAAATCAAGGCATATATTTATAGTGGGAAAGCCTAAATAAAAGTTTTAAAGACCATAAACCATCACAACTTTCGATCCACATGGTGATATTAAAATTTCATATGGGAAGATGCCTCTATTACATGCGAATGGTAAGTTTCTTAAACTTCATCATATTTCCCCATGGTATGACTGATAATAAAATACTGGGGTTGGGTGAGTTAATGTTTTAAAACATTTTTTCAATTTACATTCCCTATAGGTATTATGTTGACTGGTTTTTATATTACTGATCAAATTAAAGACCAATATAAAAAATGTATGAAATATAATTTATAAACTGTATGAAATATTGCATGAAGAACATAAATAAGTAATCAATAATCGAATAATTACAAATGAATGTGTTAAGACATTGAAAATTTAAACTAAAAGTATTATGTTAACTAATATTAGGATTATCATAGTGGAAAAACAAAAATGAATACAACATAAATTTAAAAATAATATAATAGAATATTAAAAATAAAACATGAAGTATTTAGTAGAAAACCTAATACTCCTTTAAAAGTATATTATCGAAACCTCACTTTAAAAAAATTGTATAGTAAATCATTATAATGAATCCAATGTATCTATGAATTTAATCCCATCATAAGGTATACTTGATTTTATACCTATCAAAAGGTTTGTCTTTCTATCCCTATAAGCCCTCAAATGAACCTATTGGTAGCAGATCACATCCACACTCTAGAATTACCTGAGATATGTCTTACTAGCTACATAATCCCTCAATCTAGATGATAGATAATTCTTCCATATTCCTATCCCTAGAATCCATTAATCATATAGGATTATAAAAAGAAGAATTATAATGGAAATTTATAATATCATTACAAATAAAATCTTACAATGATAGATCTTTACAATAACAGTCACAAAGAAAAACATTGCACTGATCGGAAGTGATTTAAGTAAAAAGGAATTTAAAATCTTTAAAATGAACAAAAACTTTAAAAATAATCTATCTAGATGTTATTTGGTTTTTTCCAATTCTCATGGTGTGGATCTATTTATTGGCATCATTGTAACAAAATTCAATGTCCAAATTCTTTAAAACTCATGACTAGTTGTAAATTCATTGGTATAAGCTTCTTAATCTATTGAAGAGTTTAATCATAACAACTACACTGACTCTAAATCCAATGGATGTAATCAACCATGAATATTCAAATCACTATATTTTTTTAAAATAGTTTTTGTTCTTTGATATTTTAGTTACATGGAGTTCATTATTCACAAGCATAACAACTTTGGAAAAAAAACTCAAGTGAGATTATTTTTATATAAATTGTATTGTTTCTAAAATAAATCAATAATGTTATCCATTGACTAAATGATATCACCTTTTTCTAAAAACAAAATACACATACAAAAATAAGAAAAGTGGAACTAAAATTAAAAATTAAATATCTCTATGATATTCCTGGTAAATAATTTCACCCCAATTACTTTGTTACATTTTTTTAAAAACTTCATTAGAAAGTTTTACTCCTCTGAAAAAGATTGATCATAAAATATTAATACTTAAAGAGAAAACAAAATTTTCTTAAATTTCTTCCCTTTTATGATTTTCAAAAATTACTAAAGAGAAGAAAGAAAAAATAAATAAATAAGTGAAAAACGAATACAATTGATAATTAGATATTTAATTTTATTTGAGAATTGTTTAGTCATATGTAATGATTGATTAAGAAATTTATAATAGTTTGGATATTTCAAACCATTCATTTTTGTTTTATGAAGGTTTGGTGGTGCCAATAAGAATTTTGGTGGTGTTTTGGAGGCTTAATATGAGTTTTGGCCTTTCAAAATGTGACCACACCCTAGTGGAGGGTGTGGTGGTGTTTTTTTGGACTAGTCTTGTGTTTTTGGTGTACCATGGCTGAAAAAACATCTTTCGAAGATATTTTATAGTCCATTTTAGGCCATAGTGTGTTCCATTTTTCTAAAATGGCCATCCCAAAACACCCAATGTGGTTGTGGAACCGGTTATGGTGTCTTGAAGGAATTTATTCTTGAAACAACTAGTAGAAATGACATTCCATGATTTTTTTGGAAGGCGTGGTAGGAGAAAATAGCTTGGGTTTGTTTAACATGTCATAAGGGAAACTTTTTTTAGGTAGGTGTGCTCAATAGCCACCATAACCATGGCTAGGATACTATGGAAATTATGTTAGCATTCATGATTATAAGGCCCCAGCCTTAAACCTTACTTAATCTTGAGTTATTACAAGATTACACATTGAGGATCTTTTCAGGTTTAGAGTTTTATATAATTACATCATAAAACTTGCATTACATTCCACATTTAAACAAAGTGGTTACATAAAGATATTATTCATTTTTCCCATCAACAGAAACATATTTAAAATGAAACATGGATTCTTTCTTGACACTTCCTTGACACTATCATCATATCATGTACCTTTCCCCTGACCTGTGAAAAACATTTCAAAAAAACATGGGATGAGCATAAAAATCTCAGTAAGGGTTATAAAAAAACGGAAAGGAAACATGAGTTCATATATACATAAGAATGAAATCATACTTTACCCATAAAACATAGGCACATTAACATACCTCATCAAATCATGAATAAATCATAGAAATCATAAGACATAAAGGTAACTTGAGGCATTCATAACATTCTTACGTAGGGAGTAACCCTCTTGGTTACGTTTGGAATACTCACCACAATATATTCCCAAAATATCTTCTGATAAACCTTAACGTTTCACTCCTTTGTGTTACCCAATGCATTGGAGAGCTATATCGGGCTCACCCGCCCTTAGTTTATCACGAAACCACCCGTCTTCATAACAATTCCCAAGAACCATAACATAATCGTACCAGATAATACATGGATAAAGGAAACATAACATTTCCACATTTCAATCACAAGATATCAATAAAACACATTGATATAAAAAACCTTATGAAAACCATTTTCAATACCAAAATAAAAGAAAAGTAAAACATGGAATTTATTTTTCTTTTAAAAAGAAGGTATGGCTTGTAGAGGAAGCCGAAACTCAAATAATGGTCACGGCGGTGGAGAAGTCGTTGTCACCGCATACGTACGACAAAAACATTCCCTTTTTTCATTTAGTAAAATGCTTCGTATAAAAAATATTCCTTTTGAATAAATGTAAAAGTCAAAGGGGTTTATACACCGTATAAAAGAAGGTTGTGTATAAAACATAATATTCCTCAATGAAAGGAGATTGAGATGAAGTCCCTTACAAAGACGGAATCCTTGGTTTAAGGATATATCAATTACATAATTATGTGTGACAAACGGATACACCAAATATAAGTGGATATTAAGTGTAAACAAATAAGAGGTTATTCACAAATATTCATAGAATGACATACTCAAGGAGTACAAGTTTATCCCAAAGAATCAAATTTGGGTTAAGAAGTTCCCTTGCAATAATTTGACAGCCTAACGGCGTCACTACAAAATTCAGAAAATGAGTTGATGAGAGATAAAAAGGGTATCTCATCACATGGAAATAAAATTTAAATCAATAAGGATATAGAAGAACATATCCTAACATAATAGTATGTGAATTAAAAGACATAACAAAAGATGTCTTTAAAAAAGAGGAGGGTGAAAGGTTCCCTTACCGACATGGGTATCTTTCGAAACATACACCCCGTGAAAGAAGGACAATACAAAATTGATGTAAATACTCATAAATGAAAGTATATTAAAGAATGAGTAAAATAATGGGCAGTACATACACCACTCAAAGGAAATTGTGGCAAATGTAGCATAAATCTCATGGGAATAAAAGTGAGATGAAAAATCCCATACGAAACTCTGCAGCCTAACGACGCCACATAAAACATAAAAAAATGGACTGATGAGATCAAATAGGGTCTCTCATCATATTAACATAAATTTTACAGAAAGAGGAATATAAAATAACATCTCCCAACATAACAAATAGGAGATTAAAAGAAGTGACATAAAGGAGAGTACTTAAAAAGAAAGAGAGAGGTTAGATCTCTTACGCAAATTCGGCAGCCTAACGGTGCCACTCAAAACTTTCAAAATGGATTGATGAGAGAGAATAGGGTCTCTCATCATATTAACCTAAAAATTACAGTATGTGTAATATAAAAGAACATCCCAATAACAATAAAGATGAGCTTTAAAAGGAATGACATAAAATAGTGTACTTAAAAAGAAAGAGAGGAGTAGGATCCCTTACGGAAATTCGGTAGCCTAACGGCACCACTCAAAACTTCCAAAATGGATTGATGAGAGAAAATAGAGCCTCTCATCATATTAACATAAAAAGTATAGTAGGATTAATATAAAATAACATCCTAATAATAATAAATATTAGCTTAAAAAAATGACATAAAAGAGTGTACTTAAAAAAGAGAGAGAGGTTGGATCCCTTACCTGAAGTCCAACTTGTCTTGTTCGTTTCTTTATATTCCTGAATAATAAACTTTGGTCGTTTAATAATATCTTAAGGAACTACTATAAAGACTATTATTCAGTTCATATCACAAATTTTAATGTTATAATAATTGGTTAATAATATGAGTTCATATCAGACGTTTTTGTCGATGTTTGGTACATGAGTCAAAAATGAACTTGTTTGAAAAATGATTTTCCATGTAATTATAAGTAAATAATTTCTAGAATATTATTAATGATTAAAATATCATATATATCCATTACATATTCGTTTTATAATATTCCATATCATTTGGAGATAAAAAAACGAAAATCACCGTTCATGGAGACGGTAGGCCGTACGTACGCATGAACGCTACTTTCATTTTTTCTTTGTCATATTAATGGAATTAAAAATAAATGATATATATATATATTATAATTCCAGTATAATATATATGTTATATAGGTCACATATGTTCATTAATTTCATTCTTTATACATTCCATGTATTTCATGTACGAGTCACATCATTTGAGGGGGCGGTAGTCCACACTTCCTCATATGAAATTATCGCATTTACACAACATGAAAAGAATAAAGGTGTGTTTTAAATATAAAATACATAAGCATATAGTAAACATAAATACCATATATATCATATATAAAATACAGTGACATCATAATGGCCACCTTTAAATGTGTTAAAAGAATATTGAACAATCATCATTTCGTGAGGCAGAAAATCGCCAACCACAGAAACAGTATGTTATTTAACCATTAGACGAAAGAGTGTGTAAGTGTAGCTCGAATAATTTTTATAAAAACATCCTAGTATATTTAATATACTGGAGTTCTTACAAAAGAAATGAATAAAAAGAGTTTAGGGGGTTGGAGAAGCAAAATAAAACAAAAGGACACAAGTGAAGAAATTACCTTAAAATCGGGTTACTCCCTTTGGTTTGAACTCAAAGGCTTCCTTGGGAAGACTTCATCCCAAAGTGATGCTTCAAGGAGTTATAGAGGGATGTGGAGAGAAAAAATGGACAGGGGTTGGCCAAGCCAATGGCTTTGGAAGTGTGGGTAAGGAGGTAGAGGTGGGGGCCTTTTATAAGAGGAGAGGAGGGGCACCCTTGGAAAGTAAAGAAATGTTCCTTTATTTTAAAATTATTTTCGGATTTAAAAGGTCCCACATTTATATAATTAGAGGATTAGGTGATAAGGGTTATAAATATACCCATACAATAGGTTTTGGACATGTGTAGGTCATGGATTTTACATTATCTTTTCATTTTATTTAAATCCTTTATTAATGAGGTAATCGCTCCATCATCATGATGTCATAAATAATTTAATATATTTAATGTCTAAAAATTATAAAAAAACTACAATGATGTAGGAAATATTTTTATATTTTCAATTAATGTTTATATTAAAAAATCTGACTTGTATAACCCCATGTAAAAATTGTTTTAGTAAAACATCTCATGTTTGTGTCATTTTTACTTTAACATTAAATAAAAAGGTATTTATGTCATTTTCCAACCAAAGTGGCTCCATGGGGTCCCCATGTTGACCAATGGATTTTATTGGTTGGACATGACACATCCAATAAGGGCAGGACATGTTTATAGGTCATTTCATTTTATTAAAACATTATTCTTACCTTAAACTACACTAATTACCTCTAAACGCGATTAAAAACATAATAAGTTACTATTCACTAAAAAATTATTATAATCCCATTGAACCACATTTTACATCTTAATGAAAACCATGTATGTAGGATTTTTGAAATTCAAAGAACAATGATGGAAAAATTTCATTTAAACGGAAAATCGGTTTTTATAAGTACCACTTAGTGGTTTCACTATTCATCAAAAATTGAAGTTTTTCAGAAAATTACCAAAAATTCACCATAAGCTATATTTGATATTAAGAATTAAAAAATGATGTATATTTTAAAAAATTCAAAAATATAAGTTGCATTAATTAATTTAATAATTAATTCCCGCTGTCAAAACAAATAGCGTGTTTTTATGAAACAAAATGTATCAAAAGATTGACACTAGTTTAAGTCCGATTTCAAAGTGAAACTAATTCCAACGACCACTATTGGATTAAATGTTAAAAATATATTCTAATTTCACTTTAAAACCAATTCAAAATATAATCTAATCATATAAATAAATTAGATTAAAAATAGGTTTTGAATTAAAATACAACATTTTTCACTATTCATTAAAAAAATGAACTTTATCGGAAAGATACCAAAAATTTACACAAAGTAAATTTTGATGTCCCGATTCTAAAGAAGAATTTTATTTTGTCAAATATAACACATAAAATTTTCAAAAAGTGGATTTAAAATAGGTTCGCCATCAAAAGGCGGTTAATCGACCTTTTAAAGAATATTAGAATGTTTACGCTTAAAATTGGATTCATTCACATTTTTAATCCTCTAACATTTATTTTAAAAGGTAAAAATATTTGACAAACAAATATAATCATTTTTTAGTTAGTTATGTTCATTCCCTCCATTACAACGGCTAGGCGTTAACTACCATTTAAAATAATATTATTTTATTATTAGAGTGCAACGTAAGATTCCCAAGAAACTCGTTGTTGCATATTGGGTACGCCATCGAGTATAGCATCCCCTTTAAAGTAATATTAATATTTTATTCACAAATATGGATAAATATAAAAATGTAATATTCTTTATTTACTTGGGGTGTTACATCCTTCCCCCCTTTTGGGAATTGCGTCCTCGCAATTTTAAAATTGGGCTTGGAAACTTCATTGAAAATTCCACATCGGAACAAGAGTCAGTAAAACAATCGCTTTAAAATAAAGAAAGATAAGTACAAAGGTCACCCGAGTTAACCCATACTAGGATTCCAATTATGAAAATATGGACATGGAGGAGAAAACATAGGGTCATGTTCTGATGGAGAGTGATAGTAAACATGTCTAGGAGAAAGTTAACCATAAGAAAATTACAAACTTGTGATGGGTTAAACGGTATTCGATTCCCCAGTAGGAAAAGTTAACAGACAACATTTTTGTTTTAATTGACTTTTCATTGAGGAATTTATTTTTGATCTTAAGGAAACATACTTACTTGTCATGTTGACTTTCAACTTTTACTAGATTTCTTACAAAAACACATACTTTCCCCAATAGACGAGTATTTAGGAAGACTTGTTCACATTAAGAGTACTATAATCAACTTATAGAGAATGACCTAATCCACAAAAGATAACTATATACATCCCATATCATTAGACCTTAACCAAAACCAAAACCAAAAAGGTTAGTACAAGATCAGATAATACCCAAAAAGGATAATCCTTTAAAAAAAAATTCAAATCTATTCTTAAATTCCAAAATTTATCAAACAATACCCAAAGTTCAAAAAAGACCATTAAATAAACAAATTGTCCATAAAATACTTCAAAGTAAACCAAGCTAATATTTGAACCCAAATATTTGAAGGATTTAGTCACATAGGCTTCCAAGTTAAATTGTAACATTTATCTCCAAACAACATCAGTTTCTCTTAATGTCTCGTATTGAAAAGTAATTAACCAAATCACATATCCTCTATGATAGGTTAATAATTTCCATAAATAACCCAAAATAAACTTACTCTTGATTCCTAAAATAATCTAACTAAAAAGAAGTAGTCAAACTAACCAGGGACTTCACATAGTCCAGTGGTAGGCGATAAATACCAGTCACACTTTGGTTGTGGGTTCGATTCCTGCAGCTTTGTCCGACGCGACGGGTAGTCACATGGTCTGCATGTTGTCCTTTTTATAAAACTCCAAAAATAACCCAATTATGTTTTAACCTCAATAGTTTCCTTATACCTCTCATTTTCATCAAATTTCATTACGATCTCAACATCTTAATTCTTGAAGTCTTATTTCACCACCATAAGATAAAATAAAACGATTCCCAAAATGAAAAACATCATACCTTGATCATGGAGTCCACTCGGTTTCATCTTCATCTTGCTCACGTAGGTAGAAGTCCCATGCATTACAATAATGATTGAGAGATCTTTCAAAATCATTTGCTTCCTCAATCCAAATACACCTTGTACAACATGGGTCATATGGGTGTTCACAGAAAAACAGTTTTGGAAAATAATCATGTATGATATATAATTCCAAAACATCTGATAAAATATGATTTCTATAAAATAGTCGGACAGAATTCGAGTTGAAACTTTCTATTATTGGTCCTTTTAAAATACCATAAGTATGTGCTGAGAGACTATATTTATAAAGAAAATATAAATAGGTTGCGCAAGGGTCTCTTTCCTCAGCAACATTTTTTAAAATCATAATATGCTTCAAATTATTGTGATAAGGTAAAATATTTGAAAATACCTTGATAATATTTACCGTTCTTGAAAATATGAGAATATTGTGCAAATTGTATTTTTCTAAAAACAACCCATGATCCATGATGATAACGAGGTATAGTGGAGGTGTTTGATATCCCAAACAACTGCTTTCAAGTGAGTTGTATGCTAGAAAAAGTTTCACAATCATCCGAACATGGCTTTGAAATAATTATTGCAAGCATGTCATCAAGAAGAGATAGGAATGTCATTTGAGATCCTTCTCCTTCCATTCGTAACCGACTTTACTTGACCTGAAAAAAGTTATAAAACAAGGATTTAACTAAAATAATAGATATAGGGACTAATCATGTGTCTAACAAAAACTCCTAATCCCTAAAGTTGTCTAAACCGACCTTTGATACCAACTATAAGGCCCCGACATTAAACCTTACTTAATCTTGAGTTATTACAATATTACACACTGAGGATCTTTTCAGGTTTAGAGTTTTAGGGAATTAGATCATAAAACTTGCATTACATTCCAAATTTAAACAAAGTGGTTACATAAAGATAGTATTCATTTTTCCCATCAATGGAAACATATTTAAAATAAAACATGGATTCTTTCTTGACACTTCCTTGACACTATCATCATATCATGTACCTTTCCCTTGACCTGTGAAAAAAATTTCAAAAAAACTTGGGATGAGCAAAAAAAATCAGTAAGGGTTTTAAAAATATGGAAAGGAAACATGAGTTCATATATATATAAGAATGAAATCAAACTTTACCCATAAAACAAAGGCACTTTAACATACCTCATCAAATCATGAATAAATCATAGAAATCATAAGACATAAAGGTAACTTGAGGCATTTATAACATTATTACGTAGGGAGTAACCCTCTTGGTTACGTTTGGAATACCCACAATAGTATATTCCCTAAATATCTTCGAAGAAACCTTAACGTTTCACTCCTTCGCGTTACCCAATGCATTTGAGAGCTATATCGGGCTCACCCACCCTTAGTTTATCACGAAAATACCCGTCTTCATAACAACGCCCAAGAACCATAACATAATCATACCAGATAATACATGCATAAAGGAAACATAACATTTACACATTTCAATCACAAGATATCAATAAAAAACATTGATATAAAAAACCTTCTGAAAACCATTTTCAATACCAAAATAAAAGAAAAGTAAAACATGGTATTTATTTTTCTTTTAAAAAGAAGGTATGGCTTGTAGAGGAAGCCGAAACTCAAATAATGGTCACGGCGGTGGAGAAGTCTTTGTCGCCACATACGTACGACAAAAACATTCCCTTTTTTCATTTAGTAAAACAGTTCGTATAAAAAAGATTCCTTTTGAATAAACATAAAAGTCAAAGGGGTTTATACACCGTATAAAATAAGGTTGTGTATAAAACATAATATGCCTCAATGATAGGAGAGTGAGACGAAGTCCCTTACAAAGACGATATCCTTGGTTTAAGGATAAATCAATTACATAATTATGTGTGACAAACGAATACACCAAATATAAGTGGATATTAAGTGTAACAAAATCATATGTTATTCACACATATTCATAGAAAGACATACTCAAGGAGTACAAGTTTATACCAAATAATCAAATTTGGGTTAAGAAGTTCCCTTGCAATAATTTGACAGCCTAACGACGTCACTACAAAATTCAAAAAATGAGTTGATGAGAGATAAAAAGGGTATCTCATCACATGGACATAAAATTTAAATCAATAAGGATATAGAAGAACATATCCCAACATAATAGTATGTGAATTAAAAGACATAACAAAAGAAGTCTTTTAAAAAGAGGAGGGTGAAAGGTTCCCTTACCGACATGGGTATCTTTTGAAACATACACCCCGTGAAAGAAGGAAAATACAACATTGATGTAAATACTCATAAATGAAAGTTTATTACACATTGAGTAAAATAATGGGCAGTACATACACCACTCAAAGGAAATTGTGGCAAATGTAGAATAAATCTCCTGGGAATAAAAGTGAGATGAAAAATCCCTTACGAAAACTCGGCAGCCTAACAACGCCACTTAAAACTTAAAAAAATGGATTGATGAGATCAAATAGGGTCTCTCATCATATTAACATAAATTTTACAGAAATAGGAATATAAAAGAACATCCCCCAACATAACAAAGAGGAGATTAAAATAAGTGACATAAATGAGAATACTTAAAAAGAAAGAGAGAGGTTAGATCTCTTACGAAAATTCGGTACCCTAACGGCGCCACTCAAAACTTCGAAAATGGATTGATGAGAGAGAATAGGGTCTCTCATCATATGAATATAAAAATTACAGAAAGTGTAATATAAAATAACATCCCAATAATAAGAAATATGAGCATTAAAAGGAATGACATAAAAGAGTGTTCTAAAAAAGAAAGAGAGGAGTAGGATCCCTTACGGAAATTCGGCAGCCTAACAGCGCCACTCAAAACTTCCAAAATGGATTGATGAGAGAAAATATGGTCTCTCATCATATGAAAATAAAAATTACAGTAGGATTAGTATAAAATAACATCCCAATCATAATAATTATGAGCTCAAAAAGAATTACATAAAAGAGTGTACTTAAAAAAAGAGAGAGGTTGGATCCCTTACCTCAAGTCCAACCTGTCTTGTTCGTTTCTTTATATTCCTAAATAATAAACTTTGGAAAATTTATAATTTCTTAAGGAACTACTATAAATATTATTATTCAGTTCATATCACATATTTTAATTTTATAATAATTGGTTAATAATATGATTTCATATCAGACATTTTTATCGATGTTTGGTACATAAGTCAAAAATGAACTTGTTTGAAAAATAATTGTCCGTGTAGTTATAAGTAAATAATTTAGAGAATAGTATTAATGATTAAAATATCATATATATCCAGTAAATATTCATTTTATACTATTCCATATCATTTGGAGATAAAAAAAATGAAAAGCACCGTTCATGGAGACGATAGGCCGTACGTACGCATGAAGGCTACTTTCATTTTTTCTTTGTCATGTTAATGGAATTAAAAATAAATGATATATATATATATATATTATAATTTCAGTATAATATATATGTTATATACGTCACATATTTTCATTAATTTCATTATTTATACATTCCATGTATTGCATGTACGAGTCACATCACTTGAGGGGGCGGTAGTCCACACTTCCTCATATGAAATTATCGCATTTACACAACATGAAAAGAATAACGATGTGTCATAAATATAAAATACAGTAGAATATAGTAAAAATAAATACCATATATATCATATATAAAATACAGTGGCATCATAATGGAAACCATTAAAGGTGTTAAAAGAATATTGAACAATCATCGTTTCGTGAGGCAGAAAATCGCCAACCACAGAAACAGTATGTTCTTTAACCATTAGACGAAGGTGTGTGTAAGTGTAGCTAGAATACTTTTATAACAACATCCTATTATATTGAAGATACTGGAGTTGTTACAAAAGAAATGAATAAAAAGAGTTTAGGGGGTTGGAGAAGCAAAATAAAACAAAAGGACACAAGTGAAGACATTACCTTAAAATCGGGCAACTCCCTTTGGTTTGAGCTCAAAGGCTTCCTTGGGAAGAGATCTTCCCAATGTGAGGCTTCAAGGAGTTAGATAGGGATGTGGAGAGAAAAAATGGGCAGGGGTTGGCCGAGCCAAAGGCTTTGGAAGTGTGGGTAAAGAGGTAGAGGTGGGGGCCTTTTATAAGAGGAGAGGAGGGGCACCCTTGGAATGTAAAGAAATGTTCCTTTATTTTAAAATGAGTTTCGGATTTAAAAGGTCCCAAATTGATATAATTAGAGGATAAGGTGATAAGGGATCGAAATATACCCATCCAATAGGTTTTGGACATGTTTAAGTCATGGATTTTACATTATCATTTCATTTTATTTAAATCCTTTATTAATGAGGTAATCGCTGCATCATCATGATGTCATTAATAATTTAATATATTTAATGTATAAAAATTATGAAAAAACTTGAGTCATTTTTACTTTAACATTAAATAAATAGGTATTTATGTCATTTTCCAACCAAAGTGGCTCCATGGGGTCCCCAAGTTGACCCATGGATTTTATTGGACGGCCATGACACATCCAATAAGGGTAGGACATGTTTCTAGGTCATTTCATTTTATTAAAACATTATTCTTACCTTAAACTACACTAACTATCTCTAAACGCGATTAAAAACTTTATCAGTTACTATTCGCCAAAAAATTATTCTAATCCCATTGAACCAAATTTTACTTCTTAATGACAACCATGTATGTCGGATTTTTGAAATTTAAAACAAAGAGATGGAAAAATTTCATTTAAATGGAAAATTAGTTTTTTATAAGTACCACTTAGTGGTTTCACTATTCATCAAAAATTGAAGTTTTTCAGAAAATTACCAAACATTCACCCTAAGATATATTTGATATTCCGAATTCAAAAATGATGTCTATTTTAAAAAATTAAAAAATATAAGTTGCATTAATTAATTTAATAATTAATTCCCGCTGTCAAAACAAATAGCGTGTTTTTATGAAACAAAATGTATCAAAAGATTGACACTAGTTTAAGTCCGATTTCAAAGTGAAATTAATTCCAACGGCCACTATTGGATTAAATGTTAAAAATATATTCTATTTTCACTTTAAAACCAATTCAAAAGATAATCTAATCATATAAATAAATTATATTAAAAAGAGGGTTTGAATTAAAATACAACATTTTTCACTATTCATTAAAAAAATGAACTTTATCGGAAAGATACCAAAAATTTACACAAAGTAAATTTTGATGTCCCGATTCTAAAGAAGAATATTATTTTGTCAAATATAACACATAAAATTGTCAAAAAGTGGATTTAAAAGAGGTTTTCCATCAAAAGGTGGTTAATCGACCTTTTAAATAATATTAGAATGTTTACGCTTAAAATTGGATTCATTCGCATTTTTAATCCTCTAACATTTATTGTAAAAGTTAAAAATATTTGACAAACATATATAATCATTTTTTAGTTAGTTCTGTTCA
This sequence comes from Viscum album, assembly GCA_963277665.1. Taxonomy (NCBI): domain Eukaryota; kingdom Viridiplantae; phylum Streptophyta; class Magnoliopsida; order Santalales; family Viscaceae; genus Viscum; species Viscum album. The sequence goes on along the minus strand of OY728141.1, from coordinate 1,425,455,499 downwards.
TTCCCTCCATTACAACGGCTAGGCGTTAACTACCATTTAAAATAATAATATTTTATTATTAGAGTGCAACGTAAGATTCCGAAGAAACTCGTTGTTGCATATTGGGTGCGCCATTGAGAATAGCATCCCCTTTAAACTAATATTAATATTTTATTCAAAAATATGGATAAATATAAAAATGTCATATTTTTTATTTACCTGGGGTGTTACATCCTTCCCCCCTTTTGGGAATTGCGTCCTCGCAATTTTAAAATTGGGCTTGGAAACTTCATTGAAAATTCCACATTCAAGAGTCAGTAAAACAATCGCTTTAAAATAAAGAAAGATAAGTACAAAGGTCACCCGAGTTAACCCATACTAGGATTCCAATTATGAAAATATGGACATGGAGGAGAAAACATAGGGTCATGTTCTGATGGAGAGTGATAGTAAACATGTCTAGGAGAAATTTAACCATAAGAAAATCACAAACTTGTGATGGGTTAAACGGTATTCGATTCCCCAGTAGGAAAAGTTAACAGATAACATTTTTGTTTTAAGTTACTCTTCATTGAGGAATTTATTTTTGATCTTAATGAAACATACGTACTTGTCATGTTGACTTTCAACTTTTACTAGATTTCTTACACAAACTCATACTTTCCCCAAAAGACGAGTATTTAGGAAGACTTGTTCACATTAAGAGTACTATAATCAACTTCTAGAGAATCACCTAATCCACAAAAGAGAACTATATACTTCCCATATCTTTATACCTTAACCAAAACCAAAACCAAAAAGGTTAGTACAAGATCAGATAATACCCAAAAAGGATAATCCTTTAAAAAAATTCAAATCTATTCTTAATCTCCAAAATTTATCAAACAATACCCAAAGTTCAAAAAAGACCATTCCATAAAAAAATTGTCCATAAAATACTTCAAAGTAAACCAAGCAAAGATTGAAACCCAAATATTTTAAGGATTTAGTCACATAGTCTTCCAAGTTAAATCATAACATTTATCTCCAAACAACATCAGTTTCTCTTAATGTCTCGTATAGAAAAGTAATTAACCAAATCACATATCCTCCATGATAGGTTAATCATTTCCATAAATAACCCAAAATAAACTTACTCTTGATTCCTAAAATCATCTAACTAAAAATAATTATTCAAACTAACCAGGGACTTCACGTAGTCCTGTGGTAGGCGATAAATACCAGTCGCACTTTGGTTGTGGGTTCGATTCCCGCAGCTTTGTCCGACGTGACGGGTAGTCGCACGGTCTGCGTGTTGTCCTTTTTATAAAACTCCAAAAATAACCCTAATATGTTTTAACCTCAATAGTTTCCTTATAACTCTCATTTTCATCCAAATTCGTTACAATCTCAACATCTTAATTCTTACAGTCTTATTTCACCACCATAAGATAAAATAAAACGATTACCAAAATGAATAACATCATACCTTGATCATGGAGTCCACTCGGTTTCAAAGTCATCTTGATCACGTAGGTAGAAGTCCCATGCATTACAATAATGATTTAGAGATCTTTCAAAATCATTTGGTTCCTCAATCCAAATACACCTTGTACAACATGGGTCATATGGGTGTTCACAGAAAAACAGTTTTGGAAAATAATCATGTATGATATATAATTCCAAAACATCTGATAAAACATGATTTCTATAAAATAGCCGGACAGAATTTGAGTTGACACTTTCTATTATTGGTCCTTTTAAAATACCATAAGTATATGCTGAGAGACTATATTTATAAATAAAATATAAATAGGTTGCGCAAAGGTCTCCTTCCTCAGCAACATTTTTTAAAATCATAATATGCTTCAAATTCTTGTGATAAGGTAAAATATTTGAAAATACCTTGATAATATTTACCTTTCTTGAAAATATTAGAATATTGTGAAAATAGTATTTTTCTAAAAACAACCCATGATCCACGATGATAACGAGGTATAATGGAGGTGTTTGATATCTCAAACAACTACTTTCAAGTGAGTTGTATGCTAGAAAAAGTTTCATAATCATCCGAACATGACTTTGAAATAATTATTGCAAGCATGTCATCTGGAAGATATAGGAATGTCGTTTGAGATCCTTCTCCTTCCATTCGTAACTGACTTTACTTGACCTAAAAAAAGTTATAAAACAAGGATTTAACTGAAATAATATATATAGGGACTAATCATGTGTCTAAAAAAAACTCCTAATCCCTAAAGTTGTCTGAACCGACCTTTGATACCAACTATAAGGACCCAACCTTAAAACTTACTTATTCTTGAGTTATTACAAGATTACACATTGAGGATCTTTTCAGGTTTAGAGTTTTATAGAATTAGATCATAAAACTTGCATTACATTCCAAATTTAAACAAAGTGGTTACATAAAGATAGTATTCATTTTTCCCATCAACGGAAGCATATTTAAAATAAAACATGGATTCTTTCTTGACACTTCCTTGACAATATCATCATATCATGTACCTTTCCCTTGACCTGTGAAAAAATTTTCAAAAAAACATGGGATGAGCATAAAAAGCTCAGTAAGGGTTATAAAAATATGGAAAGGAAACATGAGTTCATATATACATAAGAATGAAATCATACTTTACCCATAAAACATAGGCACTTTAACATACCTCATCAAATCATGAATAAATCATAGAAATCATAAGACATAAAGGTAAATTGAGGCATTCATAACATTCTTACGTAGGGAGTAACCCTCTTGGTTACGTTTAGAATACCCACCACAGTATATTACCTAAATCTCTTCGGAGAAACCTTAACGTTTCACTCCTTCGTGTTACCCAATGCATTTGAGAGCTATATCGGGCTCACCCACCCTTAGTTTATCACAAAACCACCCATCTTCATAACAATTCCCAAGAACCATAACATAATCGCACCAGATAATACATTCATAAAGGAAACATAACATTTCCACATTTAAATCACAAGATATCAATAAAACACATTTATATAAAAAACCTTATGAAAACCATGTTCAATACCAAAATAAAAGAAAAGTAAAACATGGTATTTATTTTTCTTTTAAAAAGAAGGTATGGCTTGTAGAGGAAGCCGAAACTCAAATAATGGTCACAGCGGTGGAGAAGTCGTTGTCTCCGCATACGTACGACAAAAACATTCCCTTTTTTCATTTAGTAAAACAGTTCGTATAAAAAAGATTCCTTTTGAATAAACGTAAAAGTCAAAGGGGTTTATACACCGTATAAAAGAAGGTTGTGTATAAAACAAAATATGCCTCAATGAAAGGAGATTGAGACGAAGTCCCTTACAAAGACGGTATCCTTGGTTTAAGGATAAATCAATTACATAATTATGTGTGACAAACGAATACACCAAATATAAGTGGATATTAAGTGTAAAACAATCAGAGGTTATTCACACATATTCATAGAATGACATACTCAAGGAGTACAAGTTTATCCCAAAGAATCAAATTTGGGTTAAGAAGTTCCCTTGCAATAATTTGACAGCCTAACGGCGTCACTACAAAATTTAGAAAATGAGTTGATGAGAGATAAAAAGGGTATCTCATCACATGGAAATAAAATTTAAATCAATAAGGATATAGAAGAACATATCCCAACATAATAGTATGTGAATTAAAAGACATAACAAAAGAATTCTTTTAAAAAGAGGAGGGTGAAAGGTTCCCTTACCGACATGGGTATCTTTCGAAACATACACCCCGTGAAAGAAGGAAAATACAACATTGATGTAAATACTCATAAATGAAAGTATATTACACAATGAGTAAAATAATGGGCAGTACATACACCACTCAAAGGAAATTGTGGAAAATGTAGCATAAATCTCATGGGAATAAAAGTGAGATGAAAAATCCATTACGAAAACTCGGCAGCCTAACGACGCCACTTAAAACTTAAAAAAATGGATTTATGAGATGAAATAGGGTCTCTCATCATATTAACATAAATTTTACAGAAATAGGAATATAAAAGAACATCCCCCAACATAAAAAATATGTGCTTAAAAGAAGTGACATAAAGGAGAGTACTTAAAAAAGAAAGAGAGAGGTTAGATCTCTTACGAAAATTCGGTAGCCTAACGGTGCCACTCAAAACTTCCAAAATGGATTGATGAGAGAGAATAGAGTCTCTCATCAATGAACATAAAAATTATAGTAAGTGTAATATAAAATAACATCCCAATAACAAGAAATATGAGCTTTAAAAGGAATTACATAAAAGAGTGTACTTAAAAAGAAAGAGAGGAGTAGGATCCCTTATGGAAATTCTGCAGCCTAACGGCGCCACTCAGAACTTCCAAAATGGATTGATGAGAGAAAATAGGGTCTCTCATCATATGAAAATAAAAAGTACAGTAGGATTAGTATAAAATAACATCCCAATCATAATAATGATGAGCTTAAAAATAATTACATAAAAGAGTGTACTTAAAAAAGAGAGAGAGGTTGGATCCCTTACCTCAAGTCCAACCTATCTTGTTAGTTTCTTTATATTCCTGAATAACAATCTTTGGTCAATTTATAATTGCTTAAGTAACTCCTATAAATATTATTATTCAGTTCATATCACTTATTTTAATGTTATAATAATTGGTTAATAATATGAGTTCATATCAGACGTTTTTGTGGATGTTTGGTACATGAGTCAAAAATGAACTTGTTTGAAAAATGATTGTCCACGTAGTTATAATTAAATAATTTACCGAATAGTATTAATTATTAAAATATCATGCATATCCAGTACATATTAATTTTATACTATTCTATATCATTTGGAGATAAAAAATGAAAAGCACTGTTCATGGAGACGGTAGGCCGTACGTACGCATGAATGCTACTTTCATTTTTTCTTTGTCATATTAATGGAATTAAAAATAAATGATATATATATATATATTATAATTTCAGTATAATATATATGTTATATAGGTCACTTATGTTCATTAATTTCATTATTTATACATTCCATGTATTGCATGTATGAGTCACATCACTTGAGGGGGCGGTAGTCCACACTTCTTCATATGAAATTATCGCATTTACACAACATGAAAAGAATAAAGGTGTTTTAAATATAAAATACAGAAGCATATAGTAAAAATAAATACCATATATATCATATATAAAATACAGTGACATCATAATTTCCACCTTTAAAGGTGTTAAAAGAATATTGAACAATCATCGTTTCGTGAGGCAGAAAATCGCCAACCACAGAAACAGTATGTTATTTAACCATTAGACGAAGGTGTGTGTAAGTGTAGCTAGAATAATTCTTATAAAAAAAATCCTATTATATTTAAGATACTGGATTTGTTACAAAATAAATGAATAAAAAGAGTTTATGGGGTTGGAGAAGCAAAATAAAACAAAAGGACACAAGTGAAGACATTACCTTAAAATCGGGTAACTCCCTTTGGTTTGAGCTCAAAGGATTCCTTGGGAAGACTTCTTCCAAAAGTGAGGCTTCAAGGAGTTAGAGAGGGATGTGGAGAGACAAAATGGGCAGGGGTTGGCCGAGCCAAATGCTTTGGAAGTGTGGTTAAGGAGGTAGAGGTGGGGGCCTTTTATAAGAGGAGAGGAGGGGAACCCTTGGAAAGTAAAGAACTGTTCCTTTATTTTAAAATGATTTTAGGATTTAAAAGGTCCCAAATTGATATAATTAGAGGATAAGGTGATAAGGGTTCTAAATATACCCATAAAATATGGTTTGGACATGTGTAGGTCATGGATTTTACATTATCTTTTCATTTTATTTAAATCCTTTATTAATGAGGTAATCGCTGCATCATCATGATGTCATAAATAATTTAATATATTTAATGTCTAAAAATTATAAAAAAACTACTATGATGTATGAAATCTTTTTATCTTTCCAATTAATATTTATAGTCAAAAATCTGAAATGTATAACCCCATGTAAAATTTTTTTTAGTAAAACATCTCATGTTTGTGTCATTTTTACTTTAACATTAAATAAAAAGGTATTTATGTCATTTTCTAACCAAAGTGGCTCCATGGGGTCCCCAAGTTGACACGTGGATTATCTTGGTCTGTCATGACACATCCAATAAGGGTAGGACATGTTTCTAAGTCATTTCATTTTATTAAAATATTATTCTTACCTTAAACTATACTAATTACCTCTAAACACGATTAAAAACTTAATAAGTTACTATTCGCCAAAAAATTATTCTAATCCCATTGAACCACATTTTACTTCTTAATGAAAACCATGTATGTAAGATTTTTGAAATTCAAAACACAAAGATGGAAAAATTTCATTTAAACGGAAAATCAGTTTTTTATAAGTACCACTTAGTGGTTTCACTATTCATCAAAAATTGAAGTTTTTCAGAAAATTACCAAAAATTCACCCTAAGCTATATTTGATATTCTGAATTCAAAAATGATGTCTATTTTAAAAATTCAAAACATATAAGTTTCATTAATTAATTTAATAATTAATTTCCGTTGTCAAAACAAATAGCGTGTTTTTATGAAACAAAATGTATCAAAAGATTGACACTAGTTTAAGTCTGATTTCAAAGTGAAATTAATTCCAACGACCATTATTGGATTAAATGGTAAAAATATATTCTAATTTTACTTTAAAACCAATTCAAAAGATTATATAATCATATAAATAAATTAGATTAAAAGGAGGTTTTGAATTAAAATACAACATTTTTGACTATTCATTAAAAAAATGAACTTTATCGGAAAGATACCAAAAATTTACACAAAGTAAATTTTGATGTCCCGATTTTAAAGAAGAATTTTATTTTGTCAAATATAACACATAAGATTGTCAAAAAGTGGATTTAAAAGAGGTTCGCCATCAAAAGGTGGTTAATCGACCTTTTAAAGAATATTAGAATGTTTACGCTTAAAATTGGATTCATTCGCATTTTTAATCCTCTAACATTTATTGTAAAAAGTAAAAATATTTTACAGACATATATAATCATTTTTTAGTTAGTTCTGTTCATTCCCTCCATTACAATGGCTAGGCCTTAACTACCATTTAAAATAATATTATTTTATTATTAGAGTGCAACGTAAGATTCCCAAGAAACTCGTTGTTGCGTATTGGGTACGCCATTGAGCATAGAATCCCCATTAAAGTAATATTAATATTTTATTAAAAAATATGGATAAATATAAAAATGTCATATTAATTATTTACCTGGGGTGTTACAATGATCATTTGAAACAGCCAAGATGACTGATGATCATCATGGATATTGACCAGTTCAAAAATGGAAACAAATGGGGTGTTAAGATGGGTCTTAAATACAGCTTTAACTTAAACCTTCCCCTCTAATAACTGATACACACACCTCCTTCGAGCTTTCATTCGATTTCTAGATTCATTTTGTAAAACCTAGGAGTTTATTCTCATTTTATCACTTTTATGATTCGATTGATAGAATTATTGATGGGTTGTGCTTATTCTACCTTCCTCTGGTTCCCCTTGATCAATTCCTAATTGTTCCAATCTTTGGTTTGTGGATATTCGAAAAACATTGGTTCTAGGTACCTATTTTACTTCTCTTTCCTTTCAACTTTATTTTATCATTTTATTTAGATGTTTGTGGTGTCCAAACCACCTGTTTAGGCTGTTATTTTGTGTGGATTTTAGTGATTTTTGGATGCTAGGTTTTGTCTTGGTTTCCTTCCTCTTGGTGGTGTTGCTTCTAGTAGTGGATATACCTCTATAATCTCTTCTTGTAAAAGGAACTTTGAACATCTAATCATGTTTATAGATTCCTTTATTATTCTATTATTTTATTTTAAATTGTAATTTCTCATGATTTATCTCTTTGGGATATGGGGGAATTAACCATAATGAAAATTAAATTTTCATAATTAAAAGATATGGTTTATGATTATTGTGATAACCTGTTTTTACACTATGAAATAGTTTGACTCTTTATTTTCTAGATCATGTGTTATATGTGTTTATGAATTCTTTTTATATTTTTTTTATTCTACAGCTTACCATGTTTAATATGATGTAAATGGATGAAGAACATAAATCTTATAATGTTAGTTGGGTAAAGAATTAAAGAGGCATGTTTAATCAAAATCGTTATTATATTTGATGGAAATAAAAGTGATTCTTATTTCATGTTTAATTGAAAACGTTATTAGTGGAATTTTGATAAATAATGAGAAACTGGTTTTCTTATTCATGAAATAATAAAGAGGTGTGTTTAATTAAAAAACTTTTTCATAAGTTTTATGAAACTCAATGTTATGATTGAAATAACGATTAAATAATTAGTAGTTTTTAATTGATGATGTGTTAGGTTTTCTATGGTTGTAACTTGTAATAAATGGTTCAATTAATTCAATACGGTAAAGAACTAATTATTTGATAATGATAAATGTTTAGGTCCAAGTGAGCCCGTTTTCTTATAAAGGTCAGATGCCTTGGATTTTGATTCTAGATTTCCTATTGACTATGTTATTTGTTTCCTTACTTCCTTGTGTATTTTTATGGATACTAGCCTTTTTATGAAATGTGATGTGAACCAGAGATGGATAGTGGTTGATGGGACATGGGAGGAGAGGCTTGAGGTTATTAAAAAAAATTTCATCATCGATGGTAGGATAAATGCATGTTGATATGCATGTTAGTGTCGAGGATGGAACCAAGTCTGATGGAATGGGTTGATGATGGGATTTACTATAATTATGTTTAATGTTAGGATGATTTATTGATAATTAATCTTCTATAAATATTCAATGTCTGTGATGATTTTTATGCATTCCTTTCCCAACATCTTAGGGATATTTCTTGTTCATGATTATGTATCTCATTTATAGTACCTTAGGATGAGTCCTAGGTTACCTATAAATATGTAATTTTAATGAATAATAAATATTTTTACCCATGGTTGTAATGAATTATTTTCCATGTAATGCTTTGGAATAGACTAAGGAATATTTTCAGAGTTAGGCGATGAGCTGGTTTTGGATTCTGAGGCCTAGGGAGCCCCGATGTGGATATAATAAAAATAATAAATATATAACACATGTAGTTTTATTGAAATAATGGAATAACTACCGAAATGGGACTCATATGAAAAATCTAATACTATTTTGTGAATCTGGAATGCGAGTTCTACCCTAGTCAAAACATAGTCTTTGTTGGAGTTAGGTGGATGGTCAAGGTGCGGCCGCGAGTGGAATATTAAATGATAAATAAATTAATAAATAAATGAATTTATTATTTATTTATTTTTCCAATACAAATATTCTCTTATAAATACAAGGTTATTCTGAAACCCTAGGGTTGGCCACATAATTATATCGATTTGAGAGGATCATGGAGGAGATCATTGGTGGACGTCAAGTTCATAGATCAGTGATTAGAGTACACGTAGCTCGCCAACGACACCAGAGTTCATGTATGTCACCGACGATGACAAAACATAACTATTCTTCATCAATGATTAATACAAACTCAAGGTAGGACATTATTTTTTGGATTTCATCCCTATTTTTTTACCCCATGTTGAATGCGGGTCAATCCTTCTAACAACATTGATCAATAGATTTATGGTTGGTTTGTGGGTATTTTTAATGTTCTTGGAATTAGAAATGGATTTTTTTGAGAATCCACTTAATTCATTACACTTACAATGAAAAATCAAGGCCAACATGAACATGACCATGGTTAATTCCTCATATTTTTTCTTTATGTTTTTCTCCTCTAATTTTATGTGTAATCATCATCGGTATTCCTTTTGGCTAGTGGTTTGAGAAATACCTGTTGAATTATAATTTCACAATCAATATTTGTCTCAACAGGTCAATACCATGGGTTTGGGTTCGGAATCAACGACATGATAGGAGTGTGTGATGATGATGGATGATCAGAAGTTGGATCAGGAGACGAATCAACAATTTTGTTTGTGGCTCAAGAATTTGGACAACGCGTTGCATTGAAGATGATTAACAAATGGATTTGGTGGCCAAAATCGAGTCAACAATGATGTTCATGATTGGATGATCCCAGATCTATGATTATTAGCGGGTATGTTGGAAAAACTAATGGTGATGATGATGCATGAAGCTTTTTTGGATTTCTTTAAAAATCATTACTACACATTGTGTACTTCATAAGCAAACAAGTCGTGTACCCCTTCTACGTCAATAACGCTAACGTAAAAAAAATATCACCATCTGTGTGGGATATGTAACATGCCATGTAACCCATAACTGGTGACCTGACATGTACTCTGACATGGTCAGACACACGAGCATAGCCAGAGTACACACAAAGTATCAGGTACTCTAAAAAGGCCAGTATACATGATAAGACCATACTACACAGGAATGACCAATGTACATGATAACTGGTAGAGAAACATGGAAAAGGACATAGGATGGTCAATAATTTACATGATTTTCAATGTACTCCATATACATTCCATGTAATTTTCCTAGGGTAGGTTGAGACCCTTATTGTAACTAGTTGTGCCTTCCCATTCTATTGCTTTACTTATTTTTTGGGCATTGTTGGTGTTTTAGAGGAGGCTAGAGGAGGATTTGAGGTATGTTGTAGGATATTCACATTGTGAATGGTTTACATAAAGTGAATTGACAATTTGAATCTTGTAAAGCCAATTAATTCATGGTTTTTCCCTCTATGGTTTGTAGTGTGAAATGGATTCATGTTGTGAAATGTGGATTCTTGATGTGTAATTAATTAAAAGGTCGAGGTGATGTAAATTTCAGTGAAGGATGGAATCTTGGAAAACCCATAAATTACACATCATGAATGGGTTACACGATGTAAAAGGTGTGGGTTTCAGTTTCTAAATTGGATTTTATTTGACGTTTTTCATTCATTAGTCCATACATATCCCCTCCTCTTATTTTGGGATAACCCTAGGTAGAACTCAAAAGATCTTCAACCCCCCATCCTCCTGCTTCAATCAGTGGGTTCTGGTGGTTGCTCATTGGTTATCTATGGTGATTTCTCATATCTTTCCTTTTGTTTCTACTTCCATTCTTAATTAGAGATCTAATATGGTGGTTTAGTTTTGGTTAGGAGTGTGTATGAGTTTCATTTTTTACAACTCTTTGGTGTGGTGTATGTTGATCCATGAGTTCCTTGTGTGGCGGTGGTTTTTGAGCAGTTCCTTCTTCTCCATATAGTGTGTAGTGAGACCAAAAAGCTTTGTTGAGGTAATAAATCCCCTGTTTCTCACTTTTTTTTAACATGTAGCAAGTATTTACTCTTGTTTATCTATGGTGAATGGTTGTGGTGTATTGATTAAAGTTAATGAATGGGATAATTTTAATTTAAGGGGAAAAGGGAATGATTCACATGATCTTATATCTTTGACATTATTGTGATATTGTGATTTTATGGGATGAATTCCCCATTAAAAATTGAGGCATTTGGGGTCATTTTTTGTGATGGTTTTATATGTGTTGTAGAGACCTTTATATACATTTTTTATGATATCACCCTAAAATAGAAATTGGATACACAATTATATTTGGATAATGAAATTATTTCTATAGGATTATGGATTGTGTGATAATCCCCCAAAAATAAAGAAGGTGAATGTGATAAAATTCCCTTTATAAATATATAAAATTCTCTTTAATGTTTTACGATGTGTGGTTGTGATACGATGTGGTGAGATGATAGTTTGTTTGGTTGTGCTTTTGGGGCAGTGAGGTGATGGTTTGTTTTTCTATACTTTTAGGAGTGGTGAGGTGATAGTTTGATTGGATGTGATTTTGGGGTGGTGATATGATGGTTTGTTTGGTCATGCTTTTGGTTTGGTGAGGCAATGGTATGTTTGGATATTCTTTTTTGGAAGTGAGGTTATAGTTTGTTTGGCCGTGTTGTGGGGCGGTGGACTAGGTTTATGTGATCACGATGAGATGTGACCATGCTATGGGGTGGATTATAGTGGAGGTCATGCATGGTAGGAGGAGTGACTAAGGTTGATGTCCATCATATTCATAATACCCTACTACTCTGGTTATGGAAATGGTCATTATGTGATGGCCTAGGTTTCTTTGGGAGAGATGAGATGTGATCGTGCTATGTGGAAGTGGCCCAGCTATCTACGAGCATGAAGATATCTGACCATGATATGGGGTTGTGTTATATGTTATGTTGAAGATATGTGAGTTCCATGACTTAGTATGTTGGGGTATGAGAGTAGAAAATCAGTTGTAAATTAGTGCGAGGTTCCCTTTATCGACATGCTTCTTATTTTGTTACTATACTTGGATTGATTTTTTTGGAGAGTGTGGCTTGTTGAGGTTGGGATGGATGAGATTCCTATGTAGGTGTTGTTTTTTTCTATTTTCTCAAGTGTAAATTAGTATTCTTATTTTACATGTGCATGAGAGACATTGGTTTTCCTACTGAGTATACTTTTATGATCACACTACATATATAAACTAATTTTATGGTTTCCAGGAGGACTTTGTGGACCATGTTTAACATTACTTGATCAGACCTTGGTATAGTTTCTATTTCAATACTTTATATTTTCTTTTGCGTATTTACTTTTGGGACTTTTTTCTGTATCTGTTTTACTTATACAAGCATTGTGGGAAGATTTTGGTTATTTTTATACTATGTAATAGATTTTTTAGATGATTCATATTATATATTAATTATATATTATTATAGAGGATAATGCCTCCCATTTTATGACATACTTATACCATCTGTACCATTTTCCAACCTGGGGCCAACAAGAGGTGGGTCTCGGGGGTCATTATCTCTCCCATCATTTTTGGTATCTTTCATGGGAGTGGGTCATGAAAAAGTGGTATCAAAGGTGAAGATTGAGATAGAGGATGGAGTTTAGAATTAGGATCTATGAGGTTTTCATGGTTTTGAATGGAAATAGTACCAGTTGACCTTGGTATGTGACATAGGCCACAAAGACCAACTAGTACATGATATTTTAGGGCCCCATGTGATCCAGTGCACATGATTTGAGCTTATTGAATGACCAAGTGAAGTGAATCTATATGTAAGTTAGATACCTAAGAGAGGTACATGAAATATTATGACTTATGTTCCTATTTTATTTGGTTTATTTTTGTATGATTAAAGTGAATAAAGTGATTTAAAATGAATTTAAATAAAATTCCCTACTACATAGGCTTAGGAAATATTTGTATCCACTTTTAACTGTGGCTCTTGGTCATATTCCATGTGTCGTTTAGGTAGTGGAGGTTTTTTAGGCTGAGTTGGTTGATCAAAATAGAGTTAATCCAATTGATGAGGATGATCAATGGCTACAAGATTTGTGCACTTTTCAATGGAAGGCTTTAGGGAAGTATGAGGGTAGTGTTTCTAATGTGGAGATAGAGAGTTGGTTAGAGGAGCCTGAGACTACCTTCAGTTTAATTTGATCCCAGATGTAGTAATGGGACCCTTTTGTAGTTATCTATATTCTAGGAGTTGTATGTCAATGGTGGACACTATATCTTGGTGAGTAGAGGGAGGCATAAGTTTTTTGGGTCAACATTTGGAAAGAGTTCTGAGCATAGTTACTTTTATCGACTATGAAGGCAGTGAAGAGTTAAGAGCTTATTTCCCTTTAGTAGGGGTGTATATCAGTGTTGGAGGTGGGAATCAAGTTTAAGGAACTTATTTATTTTCCGTATATCTTTTTACAGATGAGAAGTCTCGTGCGAGACATCTTGAGTAGTCACTCTTTCCTTCTATTAAGTGTACATTCACTACATTTACGTTTCTAATGTATCTTGTGGTTCAGAATAATGAATAGGTGATTATGTGGATGAAATAATTAGGGGGTTTTCTACAAAAGGAGAAACAACAGGGTTCCTCAAGGATCATAGTTTTTAGTAGAAGGTCTCAGGCGCCAGGACCTTAGAGGTTTCGACTTGCCGAGAGTTGACCTCAGCAACTTCTCTTTCTTACATTCAGTGCCACTGGTATGTATACTATTCTTGGGGATTTTAGGACAGTATGTTTTTTCTATGGCGTTCAAGGCCATTTCTAGAATCATTACCCAATGTTTCTTAGAGATTCGTTTGGTTGATATGGATATGTCCAGTGACAACCTTAGTAGAAACTAGCAGTGAGACCATTTCATTAGCAGGGGCAGTAGGCTTATGCTTCTCTAAGGGGATATAGAGGAGGTAATGGCTAACCTCAATATATTATTCATGTTTTGTAACCTCAACCTAAGTATGGTTGTGGAGGTGGCCATCAACAGAGAGGTAGAGGAGTCAGGTGTGGTCAGTTTCACACTGTGGAGGTATCAACGCTAAAGGGGGAAGAGATCGTTTGAGGAATGATTATTTTTTCATATAACCTTATTAATTATTTGTTTAATTTAAGAGATTCAAAATCCTTTGTTTCACCTTCTCTAGCTTATACCCTGAGGCTATATGTAAAGAAGATTCTCATGCACCTGCTGTTGACTACGCTAGTAAGAGACCAGAATGAATTGATTGATGTGTACCGAGGGTGTAAACTAATGATGGGGCAATATCAATCCCATGTAAAACATTTCTTACTTTATATGAAACCTTAAAATTTCATACATGGTATTTAATGGTTTTATTTTGTGTGTGCTATTATCTAATATGTTTGTAGGGGATTTTTATTCACGTATGTGGATGGATAACATGTGGGTTTCATTGGAGAGTGGGGTTGTCAGATGGGAAATTGGCATGTGAATCCCCTTATTTTCCTAATGGATGTGTTGGGTATGGAGTTAGTGGAAACTGGGATAGTGGAGGTTCCTAGGGTCATTATGTAGTTTTTGGATTTTTTTTCTAATGAGGTTATGACTCTACCCCCCTCAACATGATGTTGAGTATGGGATAGACTTACAAACTGTTTCTTATATAATTTTGATGGATCCTTATTACATGGGGCCTTATTAGTTGTAGGAGTTGAGGATTCAGATAGATGATTTGATGTTGATGGGTTTCATTCGACCCAACTTGCCATTATGGGGTGCTCCAGTGTTATTCGACAAAAATGTGGATGGTAGTTTGAGGTTTTTTATAGACTTTCCGAGTTAGAATATAGTGAAAATGAACAATAATTAACCCCTTATGAAGATATATAACATTTTAATCCAGCTGAGAGGGGCGATTTAGTTTTCTAAGATCGATCTGCAGTTTGGATTTCACTAGTTGATAGTGAATGATGAGGGTATTAAAAAGAACACCTTCAAATTCAGATATGGTCACTTTAAGTTTTTATTAATACTACTCGATGTCACAAGAAAACCAAATATGTTCATGGGACTAATGAAATAAGGGTTCTATTAATTTTCGGAACATTTCATTATCATGTTCATCGACGACATTTTGATCTACTCAAAGTTATAGGAGGAGCATGATAATCAACTCAGAGCTACGTTATAGGTTCTTCAACACCACCAAATCTATGGGGTGTTTTCCAAGTGTATGTTTTGGACATGATAGGCACATTTCCTTGGGCATGTGGTGTCTCAGTAGGGTGTGTAAGTGGACACATCAAATGTCATGGAAGTTTTTTCTTGGGAATCACTTAAGAATGTGGAATAGGTTCAACTCTTTTTTTGTATCATGGGATATTATTGGTGGTTTTCCCTAATTTGTCTTGAATTTTATACCCATTAATAGCGTTGACTAGAAATCACCATAATTCTGTATGGACTGGTCTGTTTTTTGTAGCGTTTCGTTACCTGAAGGGGAAGTTGGTCATCACTCCAGTGCTCTTGTTTCCAAAAGAGGGAGCAATGTATGAGGTGTTTTGTGATTCTTCCCGTATTGGATTGGGATGTGTGTTGATGAATTATAGGGAATTGATCTCTTATTATCCTAATTAGTTTCCCCCTTGAGTATAACTATTCCACCGATGATTTGGAGGTACCAATAGTAGTGTTTGTGTTGAGGTTGTGGTGGAATCACCTCATTATGGAGTGATTTTTTATCTTCACAAATCAAAAGATATTGAGGTATATGTTTTATTAAAATGATATGAATCTAAAATAGTGGAGGTGGTTATGCTTCTTTTAGATTATGCTTTTGATATCTCATACACCTCTAGAAGAGGGAATTTTGTGGATGATTCTTTGAGCAGAAAGCCATAAAAAGATGCTATTCATGAGTTTTGGGATTCTTGGAAAGTCATAGTGGAGTTGGAAGCCTTTCACATAGATACAAGGGTTGTTTATAGAAGAGGATTCTTTTTTAAAATGATGATTAAATAATATATGATACTCTAGGTGTAGGATTCATAGTATGAAGACTCAGAGGTAGAGGTGATGTACAATCATTTTGGCCATAATGATGCTGTACTGGGATGATTAGAGAATGGTGAGAGCTAGATTTATTTCAGGGTAGGTTATTTGTTCCGATAAGGATATGTGAGTGAGTCATTCATGAGTTTCATGGCTCACTTTTAGTGGTAATCCCAGGATTTTCTATGATGCATCATGTCTTGAGGGAACACTTTTGATGTCCTTGGATTAAACATGTGGTGGAAGAGTTTGTGGTGAAGTGTTTAGTTTTCTAGTAGGTAAAGGTTAAGCATCATGTTCCTAGTAGTTTTATTCAGCCTTTGGATATTCCCTAGTAGAAATGGGATGACCTCTTGATGGATTTGTTCACAGGGTTACCCCGTGCCTCCGGAGGTTGTGATTCTATCTGGGTGGTAATGGACTAGTTGATGAAATGGACCAACATATTAGTGATCAAGGAGTCAAGCATAATAGATGTTTTGTAAAGGAGGTATGTGGATAAAGTGGTGTGGTTTCCTGAAGTTTCAAGGTCCATTATCTTGGATCGAGATTCAAATTTCACCTTGTGAGTTCAAATGGGATTAATGAATTCTTTTGGAACTCAATTATGCCTCAACACTGCTTTATACCCTCAGAAGGATGGGCATATTTACCAGAATACCAAGATGAGTTATTTGGAACTCTTATTTAGCATGAAACCAGAATGAAGAGAGGCGATGAAAATGTTTAGAAGAAGAATGGGAATAGAGGAGTTTCTTTTACAACCACTTCTAAAAATATGAAAGCCAATACCCCAGAAAGGGTAACTAGATCAAAGTCAAAGAAAGTCATTATTCAATCAGAATCTAGTGATACAGAAAAGTCAAAGAATGAATTAGCTAATCTTGCTCGGAGAATGAACAAGATTTTAGCTCAGAAGAATCATCAGAATAAGTACAAGAAGAAAGATTACATAGATATTAGAAATGGAGATGTTACATGTTATGAATGTGGAATAAAAGGTCATATCAGACCTGATTTTCATTTTTTGAAGAACAAAGAAAAGAAGAAAATAAATTCAGAAAGGAATAAGAATAAATTCTATAGATCAAAGCACAAGAAAAGTCTTAAAGTTAATGATACTTGGAGTTCTAGCTATGGAGACTCTTCAGAAAGTGAATCTTCTGAATATGATTCTTCAGCACAAAAGAATATGGGATTCGTTGCTACTACTTCTTTCCCAAATACATGTCTTATGGCCAAGGTACGCTCTGCCGAGGCTTTAACAAATTTATCTCTTGATAAGAATTACTATTCCGAAAATAGTAATTCTAATGAAGATACATCATCCTCATAAAATGAAGAACATTCATATGAATATGTATCTATATTTTCCATTTTACTTGAAGCCAAAAATTGAAAAATTTCTACGAAATTAGACAAGGCAAATACTAGGGAAGAAATTCTTATAAAAGGGATTTCAGATCTTTCTAGAGATCTTGGAGATAAGGATGACCTTTTAGAAAAACATTCTAAAGACCTTGTGAAAGAAAATTCTACTAAGTAATAACATTATAAAGATCTTAAGAAATCTATTTTAAAGATAAAAGTTTTTGAGGAAAAGTCTAATTCTAAGGAAATGGTACCTGAGGATAGGAATTTAGTTATCAGACTAAAATTCTAAATATTTTATCTTAAAAAGATTCTTGCAAACTTTACCTCTGGGAAGATTTTTTTTGACAAGATGTATTCTCAAATTAAACCTCAAGGAAACACTATTGGAGTAGGTTATACTCACTAAAAACCCATTTTCAAAAACAACTATTTTTTTCTTCTAAAGTTCCTTTTTGCACTAAATGTAAAAGTGGTGGGCATTGGAAGAATAATTGTTCATTAAAAAAATTTCAATATCTTGGGTTTCATAACGATTATTTTTCTATACAAATGTGGATACCCAAAAATATTTTGTCTAACAATTCCGGATCCAAGAAAGTTTGGATTCCAAAAGTCTAACTCTTTTTTTTTCAGGAAAATAGAGAAGGTACCAACAACAATACATGGTACATGGATAGTGGATGTTCCCGGAAGATGAATGGTAACAAAAACTATTTTGAAAATTTTATCAAGACAAAAGGAGGAAAAGTAACTTTCGGAGATAATGATCAGGGAGAAATTATTGGTATAGGTAACACTGTTCTTCTTGAAAAAAAATTGATTTCAAATGTTTCATTTGTTAAGGGTATTAAGAACAACCTCATTAGCATAATCCAGTTATGTGATGAAGGACACCTTGTGAATTTTAGGAATGACAAGTGTTTAGTACACAATTACAAGGAATATTTTATTCTTTCTACCCATAGGAAAGATAATGTTTACACAGAAAACATAGAAGACCTTAAAAGCCAAGACTTACCTCTCCTTAGTGAAATGGAAGATCATTATTGGTTATGGCATAGAAGGTTAGGACACTGTAACCTTAGGAACTTATGAAAACATTCTAAGAAAGGACTAGTTAATGATCTATCAGAGCATAGATTTTATTCTTCAAAAGTTTGTGATCCTTTTCAATATGGAAAGCAACATAAATCAAGTTTTAAATCAATCAATGAAGTCCCAACTACTAATGCATTATGGCTAGTGCATATGGATATTTTTTTTCCTACACAAACTGGAAGCATTGGGGGAAAGTATTATGTATTTTTCTTGGTTGATGATTACACTATATTTACGTGGGTCAATTTTCTAGAAAAGAAGTCAGAATATTTTTCTTATTTCAAAAGTTTTAGAGCCCAAGTCAAAAAGGAAAAAAGCGTTCTAGTGAAAACTATCCACAGTTATCACAGAGGAGAATGTAAAAATTATAATTTTGAAACTTTTTGTAGTAGAAAAAGCATTACTCATAACTTCTCAGCACCAAGAACACCTCAAAAAATGGTGTTTTCAGAAGAAGAAATATAATTCTTCAAGAGATAACTAGAACCTTGTTGAGTGAGTATTCTGTTTCCAAACATTTTTGGGCTGAATTTGTAAGTACTGCATGTTATACTATAAATCGAGTTTTGATTAGGACTTTTCTTAATAAAACTCATTATAAGTTATGGAATGGTAGAAAACCTAGAATTTCCTACTTTACGGTTTTTGGTTTCAAGGTATTCATTCTGAATACTAGAGATAATATTCATAAATTCACACCAAAATATGATGAATGAATTTTCTTAGGCTACTCCACAACTTCTAAGGATTATAGAGTTTTCAATAAAAATACTTGTACTATTGAAGAGATAGTGCATGTCAAATTTTATGAAACAGATCCTTTTCTTTTTAAACAACCCCAACCTACATCCTCAGATGTGTTTTCAAAAACTGATTATCAACCTTTGATAGATGATCCTTCTGATAAGGAAAATGTCCAAGAAGATCGTAACACCTTGAGATTTTATGAGATTTTTTTTGTTTTTATGTATAATATTATACGCAGCACAAAATAAATATTTCACTACACACAACACTATCTTAGCTTGCGTTACACGCTAGAGAAACCTTCCCCTATAGCTTGAATTGTACGCAATACCGAGTTTCACTAAATGACGATAAATTATTAAAATATTATATAAACTAGCAATTATGAATAGCAATACCAACTTTTTGAAATTTTATAGATTTTAACATTCAAAATAGACTTCATTTTTGGATTCGGAATATCAAAATTAGCATAGGGTTAATTTTTGGTATTTTTCTGAAAACTTTTAATTTTTAATGAATAGTGAAAACACTGAGTTATTGGTTAAAAACCGATTTTTTATTTAAATAAGAATTTATTTTATTTAAATTTATTTTAGGTTAAAATAGATACATAATACCGATATAAGATCAATGTAATTAATTGGAGTCATTTTATAATAATTTTTTATATATAAAAATTTTATTGAACTTTTCACCGTCTTTTACCCACCTCCTAGGAGAATTTGAAAATTTATATAAAACTTCATTTTACCACTTCTGAGAGTATAATTTCAAAAATCCATGAGACATGGTTGATATTTGTAAATAAAATGTGGTTCAATAAGATAAAAATAATTTTTGGTGAATAGTAACTTTTTAATGTTTTTAACCATGGTTAAAAGTAAATAGGGTAATTAAGGGTAAAAATGATATTGTTATTACCCTAACACATGCTCTAATTCTATTGGATAAGTGTAATTCGACCAAAAACAACCTTAGGAATTAAATATGACCATTTAGGTCCACTTGTATTAGATTAGGACATTTATTATTATTTAATTCAAAGTGGAGTTAAAAGAGTGAAAATCAATGTTTAATAAGTAAAACATTTTTTAATATAGGGTTATACATAAGATAAATTAGACTATAAATATTCATTAAAAAGCTAAAATTTTTTCCTACATAATGATATTTTATTTATAATATTTATACATTAAATAATTTAAGTTATTTATGACACAATGATGATGCAGTAATTACCTTATTAATGAAATATTAACATAATTGATATTATAAATACCCAAATAATTGTAATTTTAGACTTTTTCTGAATTAAAAAACTTTTATAGGTTAATATAACATATTATGGTTGGTTATATGAATTTTTTTCTAAGTAATAATGCTTATATGAATTTAGAAAATAAAAAATTACCAAATAGTGTCAAAATTGACATAAAAGAGTTTTTAAAATACATATTAAATTATTAATTGATATTCTATTCCTAAAAATCTAAGGTTCGGCCAAAAGACTTATATAATAATATATATGACTTTAATGAACCAATTGGGGTTATATTGGAAGTTTATATTATGTTTATTAACCATATAGTTTAATAATACAAGAAGACACGATAAAAGTTAAATTATTTAACTTAGAGTTAAATCTCAATGATAAGGTTAAAATGGAAACCTAAACTTGTCTAAAACCAATTGGTTGAGAGTATTTCGACCCATACCCACCCTATATTAGAAATAAATTACTTTTCTGCCATTATAAACCAAATATGAATTTATTATAAAATAATATTATAAGTTTTTCCAAAGGTGCCCCTCTCCTCCCTTATAAAAGGGCACCTCCTCTCTCTCCTACTCACACCACTTTGAGCCTTCATTCTCGGCCAACCCCTGCCAATTTTTATTATCCACTTACCTAGAAACATCCTATATGTTTGGGTCTTCTTGAAAGACCATCTTTAGTTCCCTAAGAGGAGTTTAAGAAGAGGCGAGTCAAAGAAGAGGAAATGTCCTTTACTGATTCTTTCGAATTTATTTCTTCTTATACTTCTTCTTCTTTGTTTGTTTCATCATAAATTAATAAAATTAGTATCACTAATATACTAATATGTTATTATAAATATGAAACAAACCTATTTCACATTCTATTCATCCTATGGAATATGAAATCACCGCGCATGCGTACGTACAGAATACCATCTCCACGCCGTGGTTTAATCTGTTTTCCACCACCACCATACATGGATGGGTATAATAGTGTATAGAATAACTATATATGATTATTATAACATGATACTAATTCTGATACATTCCATATTCCACTCCAATACCATTCAATAGTTTTGGTAACGACATCAACACTCGTGCGTACGTATGACCTACCATCTCCACGATGTGATGTGACTTGTTCTACATGATATTCATTGAATAATGATTATATAAATGAATTTAATGAATAAATATGATATATATTACACAAATAATATTCTATAAATAAGGTATCTATAATCTAAAAATAGGAATAATAATTTATTCGACAAGACATGCATAAGAACATAAAGCAAGGAACACCCAAATAATAAGTAGTAATGAAATATTACTAATAAGAATATAAGAATATGACCATATATGATATCATAACAATGAATATGATTCTTTAATAATTAAATTTCATTATTTAAATAATTATACCGGATGTTCAGATACGTACGAATCATATCGGACCTAAGGCAAGGGAAAATATCACAATCTCATTTTTATTCGAGATTGTTTATACTTTGGTACTTACAGGGGTGTATTTATCATCCACATCCATGTTTCCCCAATATGTAATATTATATATATACTCCTAAAATTGTTTAAATCCAATTTTACCTATTGGTGAATTTTTAGTAAATGATATGAAAGGAATCTTTTGTCGTGTTCAGTATGAGATACTTTTTGACTTTTCCGGCCAAAGTACAAGGAAAATGTTTTTTCTAACTTATACGACATGAATGGATTTTTATGATTTCATAGAAAATTATTTCCATGAAGCTTCCTTTACAAGTTTCAAGTTTATTTTTAATAACTTATTTTAGTTTAAAATTATATTACATGTTAATAAAGGAAAAATGTTTTTGAAGTAGAAAGGATATTTTCCTCAAGAATGGAGTTCAAGTGTTTTATCAAAATTATTTTCCATATAAGATAATATAGGGTTCTATTTATATCCATATTATTACATTTATTTGATTATGTTATTATGGAATTATTTTTATGAAGTCCTTTATCTTATATAAATTGTTTTATGATGACATGATGTTTAAGAATCCCATTTTTATTTCATGGGTTATGCTATGATATATGATTTATGATTTTCTGGCACACATAAGAATGGTTTAATTATGAGATGGGTGGGACCTATATCTCACTCCAATTAATTAGGTAAATATTTATATATCATGAGATAGACATGGTTGGAACGGAAAGTTAAACCGGTTCAGTGATACAGGACTGGAATGAGGAGTGAACTCGGTTCAGAAATGGACTTTGTCCGCTAAGATAGTCCTGGAAAAGAGTCTTGAATAATAATAAATGATTCTCTATGATTATGTGTGTATGCCATAAAGTTTCATGTTATATGTTATGATTATTGGGATTGCAATTTCACTAATATGATTTATCCCATGTTATGATATTATGATCTCTTTTGTAGGTTAAGATTTTCAAAATGTTATGTTCTTATGAATATGATATGATTGATATTTCCTTTGTTTACCCTTACTGATAATTTGAGCTCACCCTTTTGTATGTTTTATTTTCACCAGGTTAGGAAGAAGGATATTAATTAGGATATTCTAAAAGGGACTCTAGATATGAGGAAATAAATGGGAGACAATACAGATTATTTATGAACAAATTGATTATGTTTCCCTGTTTCTAATGATACTATACCTATACGGTCCTATCTGGGTTTTCTTATATGTTGTAATAAGTATGATTTAATTCTGAAGTAATAAAAATGTATGTAAAGTATGCGTCGTTATATTTTGTATCAAAGGAAAGGTATAGTCAACCTTTGGAAGCTAGGATGTGAAAGCCTTAGTAAGAACCCTAAGGATATGTCTAAGCATAGAACACAATATTAGAGTTTTAGAAATGTCCATGAATAACCTATGGTAAGACCTTAAGTGTGAAATTTTATTCTTCATTATGTGGTTTTCCTAATATGATTAGTGTTTCTCACACTATTCTTATTGGTTTTAGTCAATGGCTAGAACCCGAATGAACCGTGTTAATGCTGAATGCGACGAGAAATGCAATGATTGTCCCCATGAGCAACCAAACATTATGGGAGCTGGAATAAAAAATATTTTAGCGGTTCTCACACAACTTTCAAAAGATATAAATCATACAAGACTTACAAACGAGCAAAGGAAGAAGCAAAATTATGTTGAATCCTTCATGAGGCAGCGTACACCCTCATTCTGTGGGTCTACTGGTCTATTAGTTACTGAACAATGGAGTAGTACTACTGAAAAGATATTTTCAGTTCTTCAAAGTTCTGAACATGATAAATTCATCATACCAGTATATCGTTTGGAAGGTGAAGCTGATCAATGGTGGAATCTTATCAAGAATTTGAGGAAAAGAGACGAAATTGAGTCCATGGAATGGGATGAGTTCAAGAACTTATTTTTCATTAAGTACTTCCCTCATATTCTTTGATCAAATAAAGAGAAGGAGTTTCTTGAACTAAAGAAAAAGGATGATGATTCTTTTGGTACCTACGAAGAAACTTTTACAAGACTTGCAAGGTATGCTTCTAGAATTATTATCCAACCCGAGAGTAAGATTGATCGATTATTTAGTGTCTTAAAACCAAGTCTTTTAAGGGAGTTAGCCATAAGGAACTTCAATAGCTACAAGGAAATTGTTCGATGTGCTCTCAATATTGAGATGGAGATTGAAGTAACCCATCAGTCATATGGGTTTAATAAGAAGAGGAAAATGGAATTCAAAGGGAAATCTAAAGACCACACTGAAAAGAAGATGAGTTTTCCCTTATTCTCAAAGTGTGGAAATAAAAATGGAGGGAATTGTCTTAAAGGGACAAGTAAATGTTTCAAATGTAGAAAAGAAGGTCATCAAGAATTTGAATTCCGTAATGATGAGAAAAAGATGTCTAGTGATGCGAACAAAGAAAGGGATGCACAGAATGAACCTCTTACAATTCAATGTTACAAGTGCAAAAAAATGGGGCATTATGCTAATAAATTCTCTAATCCAAGGGTTGTTGATGATGATCGACGTAAAAAAACTCTTAATTCCAAAGACAAAGGAAAGTCACATGCAATTTCCATCAGCGATGTAGAGTATGATAACAAAGTGGTGGAAGGTACAATTACCATCCACTCTAAAGTAAAAAATGTATTATTTGATTCTGGATCCACCCACTCTTTTAATTCTGAATAATTTTCTAAGGGTATCATCGTACGACCTCAACAATTAGCTGTTGAGTTAGCTGTGACAACTCCTAATGGTACAATGATTGTATCAAAAGTTTATAATTCTTCTCCAGTTGATGTTTAGGGGAAATTGTTTACTAAAAATATTGTGATCCTGCCTATAGTGGAATTTGATGTAATTCTTGGCATGGAGTGGATCTCCTTATATGGAGCTCATATCGATTTCCAAATAATGGAAGTCACATTTCATATTAGTGATCAATCTATGATCACCTATCGATGCAAGGATGAATATAACCTTCCTGTGGAAATTTCTTCCATTTTATAGGTCTTGATTCCAATAAATGAATGTTATTTATCTCTAATGGTTGGGGAGAAACTCACGATTAAGAATATGCCCATTGTATGAGAGTTTGATGATGTCCTTCCAGAGGAATTTCTAGGTCTTCCACCAAATTGGGATGTTGAGTTTTTAATAGAACTCATACCAGGTGCTATTCCCATTTCAAAGACATCTTAGGGAATGACCCCAATTGAGTTGCAGGAATTGAAAAAGCAACTCCAAGTTAATCTTGATAAGGGATTCATACGCCCTAGTGCATCACCTTGGGGAGCAACTGTTCTGTTTGTTAAGAAGAAAGATGAATCAATGAGACTCTGCATTGATTATCGAGAACTTAACCAGATCACTATTAAGAACAAATTTCCTCTCCCATGCATTGATGACTTATTTGACCAACTACACGGAGCTCAATACTTTTCCAAGATTGATCTTCGTTGAGGGTATCATCAATTAAGGTTTAAAAGGGAGGATATACCAAAAACATCTTTCCGTACAAGGTATGGACACTATGAATTTATAGTGATGCCATTTGGTATTACTAATGCCCCTGCTATCTTCATGGATCTGATTAATAGAGTCTTTAGAGACTATCTTGATTAGTTTGTGGTAGTCTTTATAGACGATATTCTTGTCTATTCAAAGATAAATGAAGAACATAAAGATCACTTGAGAATTTCATTAAAGACCCTAAGAAAGGAGAAGCTTTTTCCAAATTTACGAAGTCTGAATTTTGGATTCAAAAAGATTCATTTTTGGGTAACATAATCTCAAAAGAAGTGATATATATGGATCTAGGAAAAGAAGAGGTTATAGAAAGGCGATTGAGACCAACAACAATAGCTAAGATCCGAAGTTTTCTTGGTTTGGCTGGGTATTACTGACGTTTTGTGAAAGATTTTTCACGATTATCTAATCAGCTCACCAGGCTGACTCGAAAAGGAGTTAAGTTCGTTTGGAGGGAGGAGTGTGAAGAAAATTTCAAGGAGTTAAAAAGAAGGTTATCCAGTGCACTTGTGTTCACGCGACCTTGTAGTAGAGAAAGGTTTGTGATCTACAGTGATGCATCCAAGAAGGGATTGGGGTGTGTTCTCATGAAAAACGATACGGTGATAGCTTATGCCTTACGATAGTTGAAAATCCATGAGAAAAATTACCCAACTCATGATTTGGAATTAGCTCTGGTAATCTTTGCATTAAATATTTTGATTCATTATCTTTATGGTGAAAGTTTTTATATTTATACTGATCATAAAAGTTTAGAGTATATTTTCACGCAAAAGGAGCTGAATATGTGCCAAAGAAGATGGTTGGAGATGATTAAGGATTATGACTGCTCAATTCATTATCACCCTGGGAAAGCAAACAAGGTGGAAGACGCATTAAGTCGATAAGACCATGCTAAATTATCCATGTTGAGGATCACAAAAGATCCAATATTTATGGATTTAGAAAGGATGGATCTTGGAATTATAATGGAATGGGAAAAATATTATCTTTCTCAAATGAATGTTCAACCATCTATACATGTGAAGATTAAAGAGGCACAAAAAGAAGATGTAGAGTTACAAAAGAAGGTGAGAAATGTTCCTGAATTTCACTTTGATTGTGATGGAATAATAAGGTTTAGGAATTGGGTTGGTGTTCCTCCCATCCCAAAATTAAAGAAGGTAATACTGGATGAAGCTCATAGTTTTTAATTCTCTATTCACCCTGGAAGCACGAAGATGTATAGGGACCTAAAGAAGTACTTCTGGTGGGATGGCATGAAAAGAGATGTTGCTGAATATGTCTCTCGATGCATGGTTTGTCAGCAAGTTAAAGCTGAGAGATAGAAGTCTAAGGTAATGTTACAACCATTACCCATACCAGAATGGAAATGGGAAAACAACACTATGGACTTACTAAAACATCCAAAGGCAATAATGCTATCTGGGTTATAGTTGATCATCTTACGAAGTCGACACACTTCATTTCTATTAGAGAAGATTTCTCTCTTTATCAGCTTGCTGGGATATATTTGAAAGAAGTGGTAAGATTGCATGGAGTAGCACTTTCCATTATATCTGATCAGGATCCAAGGTTTACCTAAACATTTTGGCGAATTCTTCAGCATACTCTAGATACCGAGTTGAGTTTTAGCACTGCTTATCATCCTCGGACAGACGGTCAGTCTGAGAGGAAAATTCAAACTCTAGAAGACATGTTGAGAGCTTGCTCTATGGATTTCAAAGGTGTTTGGGATCAACACCTACCTTTGGTAGAATTTTCTTATAATAATAGATTTCACTCTAGTATTCAGAAGGCTCCTTATGAAGCTCTCTATGGAATGAAATGAAGAACTCCAACTTCCTGGGATGAAGATGGGGAAATAAAGCTATTAGGACCTGATCTTGTTGATGAGATGGCAGAAAAGGTAAGATCTATTCAACAAAACATAAGAGCAGCTCAGAGTTGATAAAAAATTCATGCCAAAAACTGAAGAAAATACATAGACTTTGAAGTGGGTGATAAAGTGTTCTTATGAATATCTCCTTGGAAGAGAGTAATGAGATTTGGAAAGAAGGGAAAGCTGAGCCCTAAGTATATTGGTCATTTTGAAATATTGGATCATGTTGGGAAGGTAGCTTACCGATTGGCGCTTCCACCGAATCTCTCTCAAGTTCATGATGTGTTCCATGTATCTCTCCTGATAAAGTACATACCTAATCATTCACATTTACTAAGCTCATAAGTTGTACCGCTGGAGCAAGATCTTTATTATGAAGAACAACCAATAGAGATTCTAGATCATAGTGAAAATGTTCTACAAAACAAGACCACTCGCTTGGTTAAAGTTTTTTGGAGGAACCACCAATTAGAAGAAGCTACATGGGAACTTGAGGATATGATGAGGTATCCTCATTTGATTATTATGATGTGACAAATTTCGAGGGAAAAATTCTTTTTAAGGGGGGTAGAATGTAACATCCTGAGATTTTATGAGAAATATTTTGTTTTTATGTATTATATTATACACAACACCAAAGGAATCTTTCACTACACACAACAGTGTCTTGGCTTGCGTTACATTCTAGAGAAACATTCCTCAATAGCTTGTATTCTATAAAATACCTAGTTTCACTAAACAACGATATGTTATTAAACATTATATAAACTAGCCGTTATGAATAGTAATACCAATTTTTTGAAATTTTAAAAATTTTATATTTCAAAATGGACTTCATTTTTGTATTCGGAATATCTAAATTAGCATAGGGTGAATTTTTCGTATTTTTTTGAAAATATTCAAATTTTAATGAATAGTGAAAACACTGAGTTATTGGTTAAAAACTGAATTTTTATTTAAATAATAATTTATTTTAATTAAATTTATTTTAGGTCAAAATAGATACATAATACCTATATAAGTTAAATTTAATTCATTGGAGTCATTTGATAATAATTTTATACATATAAAAATTTTATTGAACTTTTCACCATCTTTTACCCACCTCCTAGGAGAATTTTCAATTTTACATAAAACATACTTTTACCGCTTCTGGGAGTGTAATTTCAAAAATACAAGAGACACGATTGATATTAGTAAGTAAAATTTTGTTCAATAAGATAAAAATAATTTTTGGTGAATGGTATCTTTTTACTTTTTTTTACCACGGTTAAAAGTAAATAGGGTAATTAAGGCTAAAAATGATATTATTATTACCCTTACACATGTCCTAATTCTATTGGATATTTGTAATTCTACCAAAAAAACCCTAGGAATAAAATATGACCATTTAGGTCCACTTGGATTAGATTAGGATATTTATTATTATTTAATTCAAAGAGGAGCTAAAAGAGTGAAAATTAAAGTTTAATAAGTAAAACTTTTTTTAATACAGGGTTATACATAAGATAAATTAGGGTATAAATATTTATTAGAAAGCTAAAAATATTTCCACATAATGATATTTTATTTATAATTTTTATACATTAAATAATTTATGTTATTTATGACACAATGGTGATGCAGTAATTGCCTTATTAATTAAATATTAACATAATTGATATTATAAATACCCAAATAAATGTAATTTTAGACTTTTTATGAATTAAAATAATTTTATAGGTTAATATAACATATTATGGTTGGTTATATGAATTTGTTTTGAAGTAATAAGGATTTTGTGAATTTATAAAAAAAACAAATTACCAAATAGTATCAAAATTGACATAAAATATTTTTTAAAACAAATATTAAATTATTATTTGATATTCTATTCCTAAAAATATAAGGTTTGGAAAAAAGACTTATATAATAATATATATGACATTAATGAACCAATTGGGGTTCGATTGGAAGTTTATAGTATGTTTATTAACCATATGGTGTAATAATACAAGAAGACATGACAAAAGTAAAATTATTTAACTTAGAGTTAAATCTAAATGATAAGGTTAAAATGGTAACCTAAATTGTCTAAAACATATTGTTTGAGAGGATTTCAACCCATACTTACACTATCCTCGAAATAAATCACTTTGGAGCCATTATAAACTGAATATGAATTTATTATAAAATAATATTTTAAGTTTTTGTAAAGGTGCCCCTCTCCCCCCTTATAAAAGGGCATCTCCTCCCTCTCATCCTCACACCACTATGAGCCTTCATGCTCGGCCAAACCCTGAAAATTTCTCTTATCCACTTCTCTAGAAACATAATAGAGGTCTTGGTCTTCTTCAAAGACCATATTTTGTTCCCTAATAGGAGGTTAAGAAGAGGCGCGTCAAAGAAGAGGTAATGTCCTTTACCGATTATTTCCAATTTATTTCTTCTTCTACTTCTTATTATTTATTTGTTTCATCATAAATTAATAACATCAGTATCAATAATATACTGATATGTTTTTATAAATATGAAACAAACCTATTTCAACTTCTATCTATCCTACGGAAAATGAAATCACCGCGCGTGCGTACGTACGAAATACCATCTCCACACCGTGGTGTAATTTTTTTTCCGCCACCACCTTACATGGATGGGTATAATGGTGTAAAGAATAACTATATATGATTATTATAACATGATACTAATTCTGAGACATTCCATCTTCCACTCCAATACCATTCAGTAGTTATGGGAACGATATCATCGCTCGTGCGTACGTACAACCTACCGTCTCCACGATGTGATGTGACTCGTTCTACATGATATTCATTGAATAATGATTATATAAATGAATTTAATGAATAAATATGATATATATTACACTAATACCATTATGTAAATAAGTTTTCTATAACCTAAAAAGATGAATAAGAATTTATTCGACAAGACATGCATAATAACATAAAGCAATGAACACCCGAATAACAAGTAGCAATGAAATATTACTAACAAGAATATAAGAATACGACCATATATGTTCTGATAAAAATTAATATGATTATTTAATTAGTAAATGACATAATTTAAATCATTATACAGGAGTTTTGGATAATTACGATGCATATTGGACCTAAGGTAAGGGAAAATCTCACAATCTCATTTTTATCCGATATTATTTATACTTTGGTATTTACTAGGTTGTATTTATAATCCACATCCATGTTTCCAAAATATGTAATATTATTTCTATCCTCCTACAATTTTTTAAATCCAGTCTTACCTATTCGTGAATTTTTTGTAAAAGATATGAAAGGTATCTTTTGTCGTTTTTAGTACGAGATTCTTTTTGACTTTTATGGCCAAAGTACAAGAAGAATTTTTTTTTAAATTATACGGCATGAATGGATTTTTATTATTTCATAGAACATTATTTACATGAAGATTCCTTTAAAAGTTTTCAAGTTTATTTTTAATTAACTTTTTTTAGTTTAATATTTTATGATATGTTAAAAAAGGAAAAATGTTTTTTAAGTATAAAGGATATTTTCCTCAAGAATGGAGGTCAACTGTTTTATCAAAATTATTTTACATATAAGATAATATAGGGTTATATTTCTATACCTATTATTACATTTATTTGGTTATGTTATGATGGAATTATTTTCATGAAGTACTTTATCTTATATGGACTGTTTTATGATGACATGATGTTTAAGAATCCCATTTTTATTGCATGGGTTATGTTATGATGTATGATTTATGATTTTGTGGCACACATAATAATGGGTTCATTATGAGATGGGTGGGACCTATATCTCTCTCCAATTCATTGTGTAATTATTTATATCTCATGATATAGATATGGCTGGAATGACAATTTAAACTGGTTCAGTGATACAGGACTGGAACGAGGAGTGAACTCGGTTCAAAAATGGACTTTGTCCACTAAGATAGTCTTGGAAATGAGTCTTGACTAATAAGAAATTATTCTATAAGATTATGTGTGTATGATACAAAGTTTCATGTTATATGTTATGATTATTGGGATTTCACTTTCACAACTATGATTTATCCCATGTTATGATATTATGATCTCTTTTGCAGGTTAAGATTTTCAAAATGTTATGTTCTTATGAAAATGATATGATTAATACTTCCTTTGTTTACCCTTACTGAGCCTTTGAGCTCACCCTTTTATATGTTTTCTTTTCCCCAGGTCAGGAAGAAGGATATTAATTAGGATATGCTAAAAGGGACTCTAGATATGATGAAATAAATGGGAGACAATGTAGATGGTTTATGAACCAATTGTTTATGTTTCCCAGTTTCTAAAGACACTATACCTATACGGTCCTATCATGGTTTTCTTATATGTTGTAATAAGTATGCCTTAATTCTAAAGTAATACCAATGTATGTAAAGTATGGGTCATTATAAAGATACTTTTGAAACATTTACCCTAGAATATTTCCTACCCTACGTTGATGAAAAGGTTTTACAAAACCCAAATCAGTCGTTTCTAAGGAATCATCCCAATGATTGTATCATTGGTGATGTGAATCAACCTGTAAGGACTAGAAGATCCTTAAGAAATAAAGTAGAACATCTAGCATTTATTTCCCAATTAGAACCAAAAATCACTGATGAAGCTTTAGGTGATGATGATTGGATTAAAGCCAAGCAATATGAAATAAATGAATTCGAAAGGAATAAAGTCTGGAGCTTGGTTGAAAGACCTAAGGAAACTTCTATTATTGGAGTAGAATGGGTCTTCAGAAATAAATGTGATGAAAATGGAATCATAGTAGAAAATAAAGCTAGATTAGTTGCTAAAGGATATAATCAACAAGAAGGAGTAGACTATGAAGAAACCCATGATCCAGTAGTTAGACTTGAATCTATTCGTATTTTACTTGCCTTCGCAGCATTCATCAATTTCAAACTATTTCAAATGGATGTGAAATGTGCTTTCCTTAATGGTTATGTTCAAGAGGAATTTTTTGTTGAACAACCTCCGGGATTTGGAGATAAAAAACATCATGATCATGTTTTTAGACTTACCAAAGCATTTTATGGCCTTAAACAAGCCTCTCGAGCCTGGTATGATAGACTTACACGATTTTTGCTTCAAAATAACTATGTAAAGGGAAATGTAGATCCAACCATTTTTATAATGAATGATAAGAAAAATGTTTTGATTGTTCAGATTTATGTTGATGACATTATATTTGGTTCAACTCAGCAATCTTTAACTGATTCCTTTACAGATCTAATGAAATTTGAGTTTGAAATGAGTATGATGGGTGAGTTATCATTTTACTTGGTTTTCAAATTTCTCAAAAACCAGAAGAAACCTATATATCTCAACAAAAGTATATTAAATATATTCTCAAAAAGTATGGATATGACGACACTAATAGTATAAGTGCTCCCATCGGTACCTCAAACACTATTGATCTTGATGAAGCTAGTAAACCAGTAGATCAAACATCATTTAGAGGTATGATAGGAAGTCTACTTTACTTGATAGCTAGTCATCCGGACTTAATGTTTTCAGTGTGCTTATGTGCAAGATATCAATACAATCCTAAGGAATCTCATTTAAAGTCAACGAAGATAATTTTTTGCTACTTAAAGGGAACCATGGATTTATGACTATTTTATACTTCTAGAAATGATTTTGTTTAAAAAGATTTTCATATGCTGACTTTGGTGGATGTAGAATGGATAAAAAAAGTATATCCGGAACTAGTCATTTCTTAAGAGATTAATTAGTTTCTTGGTCCTGCAAGAAGAAACACTCAGTAGCACTCTCCACTGCTTAAGCTGAATATGTAGCAGCTGGAAGTTGTTATGCTCAAGTGTTGTGGATGCAACACACACTCACAGACTATGTCTTGAGTTTTACCAAAACTCAAATTTTGTGTGATAACACAAGTGCCATTTCCCTTAGTAAAAACCCTACACATCACTCTCATGCAAATCACATAGATATTAAGCATCACTTTCTTAGGTATCACACAAAAAAGGAGATATTATTCTCCAATTCATCGGTACGCAAGATCAACTTGCTGATATTTTCACAAAATATTTACCTTACGATAGATTTGAATACATTAAACAAAAGTTAGGAATGATAACTGTGAGGTAATATTCCCCCATTAAATTTCTGTTCAACCAATATCTTTACAGTAATAAACTCCTTTTCATAAGGGGAGTACATCTATTATTAATGTTTTTGAAAAGTACCGTAGTTGGTTTTTCAAAATTTTTCGTAATAAAAATTTTCATAGTTGGTTTTTCAAAATTTTTCGTAATAAAATATTCGTAGTTGGTTTTTTAGAACTTTTTCATAATAGAAATTTTCATAGTAAGTTTTTAAAGATTCTGTAATAGAAATTTTTCGATTTTCAATTTTTGAAATGAAACTTTTCAGATTTGAAATTTTCGTAAAGAAAATTCTCATATTTGAAATTTTTGTAATGGAAATTTTCATAATGGAAATTTTCAGAAATAAAGTTTTCATAATGAATTTATTCAGACCTTGAATTTTCGTAATGGAAATTATTGGAACTGAATTTTTGTAATGATAATTTTTCGTACTCATAATTTTCGTAATCAAAATTTTTATACTCAAAAATTTCGTAGTGGATTTTTCATATTATGTTTTTTTTCTGTAGTCAAAATTGTTTGTTGAATAAGAATATCACCCATTACAAATAACCTTCCTAGAAATCCGAAAGGTATGATCTCCTTCTTATGTTATTCATAGTCATTATTTCATTACTGTTAGTTTCATTTTTATTTCAAACTCTCGGATTCTAGTTTTATCAAATCCGATTTTTTAAAAAAAACTCAAAAGATCAGAATCACCCAAATTTTCCTTGTGGAAATTATATCAACCATCCTCTCAGATTAGATTGTTTTCCAACTGTTAGATTTGTTTTGGAAGTTGAAAGTTTACTTCATCGCCTATATAAAGGGGACCCCCAATGGTTGTCCCACATCGATTATCAAGCTTGTGCATGCTGAACCTATGACCCTCTACAAAATCCCGTTCTGAATTCATTAGAAGTGCTCCAGTCCAAATGTTTGTAGAAGTGCCCTCTCAAGAAATGCCATCAATTAAGCCAATTGAAAAATGGAAAATTTATGGGGAATGGTTGGTTCATCCAAAATTTTTCAATATGTACGACTCTATATTTTCCAAGAATATCAGAATCAATGGATGGGAGAGTGTAGCTATATCTAAGACTCGAGATCAAGATGTGGTGTATCCAGATTTACTCATAGAGTTTTATGAGTCAGTTTATTTTTTCAAGGAAGATGGAAGGGAGAAGTTCTTCTTCAAGATATATGGGAAGACGTATTCTCTCTCTTATACCAAGGCAGCTAGCTTGGTGGGCATACATTACGAAGGAGAGGCAGAGTTTTTCTCTCAGAAGTTGCCTGAGGTCCAAGGTAGTTTTATCAAGGAAAACACTATAGAATGTGTAGGTCTTTCTGATATCAACACAACAAAGAAGATTTCTCATCGTTCAACCAAAAATCGGATTCTACAGCTTTGGGTATAATGTTTTATCATACTGAGGAAGGGTGATAAGGATACCCTTAAGAAGAGTGATATGTATATTCTATATTTTTTGGTAAATCTAAGGAAGGTGAATCTTATAAGACACATCCTCATCACCATTGAGAACATCAAGAATGGAAATCTTAGAGCTCAGATCACTATGTATCCATTATTGCTTTCTATGTTTATTGTTCGGTGTCTTGAATCCTTCAAGATCGCATGTAGCTCCATGCTGAGAAATTGCATGGTGATGCTTATTAGTGATGATACATTAAAAAGGATGAAGGTTGGTTTTTCCAAAGAAATAGGTAAGTTTTACGATCTACCTGAGGAGGAGGTAGAGGCCATTATAAAAGTTGCTGTTGAACCTGAACCTTCTAAGAAGGTAAGAAAGAGAAGGAAGTTGAAGGAAGTGGAAGCTGAAAAAAACCCCTAAGCCTAAAGAAGTCCAATCCGCACCTCATAAACCAAACAAGCAAAAGGCCTACCCAGATGAGGTGGTAGAAAAGTGGAGAGAGGAAAAGAAGACTAGAAAAGAAGGGGAGCCATAGTTTGGGTTGGATCCTGCTGAGGATAAGGCCTTAAAAAAATAGCTGCTGAAGAGCTTGATATACAAGCAAAGAAAAAAAAAAGAAAAAGAATAAAATGTCTGAGGCTGAGACTGTTCAATCTCTCTTGAAGGATGTTGAGGTTGCTTCAGAAAAAAATCCTGTTCCTAAATCTTCTCTTGAGGAACCATTCCATGAGACTCCAGGTAAGAAGACTCCGGAAAATCCCAAAGAGAAGGAAGTTGAGAAAGAAGTGATGGAGGAAGTTCAAGAAGTTGTGGGGAAAGTTTATCAAGATGAGATGAGTGGTAGCTCTGATGATGTGATTATAAAAGTTTAAGAATACCAAGATAAGGGAACCCCATCTGAGAAGTTTTTAATTTGGAATTCTCAAGCCGGATCCTCAAAAATTTCTACTCCAAAATTTGATGAGAAAGGAGAAGAAGAAGAAGTGAAAAAATTGTTAGAGGAAGAGAGTCATAATCATGACTTCATTCTTCGTAAGGATATTAAAGCTAGTGCTCAGAAAGAAAAAACTGATGAAGATATGATTGTACGATTATCAAGAAGTGAGCATGAATCACCAGATTAACAGGATAATCCTAAAATAAATAAAGTAAATCAAGTTGTTTTTGACACTCCAACCAAAGAAATTTTGAGGAAAAAGGAAGTTGGAGTTTATTCAAAGAGAAAGCTGGTTGAAATAGAAGAATAATAATCTCCAAGTAAATTTTCAGATTTAGAGTCATCTCCCTTAGGGAATGATTTTGGTGTTCAATATCTAAAGAAACTGGTGGATACCATTATGATCTTTCCAGAAATTGAGTCCAGATGCCAGATGCTTCAGCACAATATGAATCAGATGTCCGACTCCATATCCATGGTGATGGACATATGTGTTAAAATAGAGGCTGATCACAAAAATTTCTTGATCAACTATGAAGCCCATAAAAAATCGTGCAATCATATGAATAAATGGTCTAAGAAAATTATTGAATATATGGAAGAGCTTGATCATTTCCAAGAATATGTCAAGTAAGCCTTTGGTACTGAAGATTCCAAAATAAAAAATCTTTCAGATAGATTTCAGGAAAAGATAAACCTTGAACAGAATACTTGGATTCAAGAGGTGAAAGATCTGAATGTGAAGCTAAATTATTTTGGTCAAAGCTGGAAAACTAAAAAGGATCTTTGGAATGAAATAGAAGAAAAGCTTCGTAACCAAGAGGAATTTCTAAAGGCTCAATAAAAGGTCTTGAAGACTCATGAAGAAAGGATCACAGCCTTGGAGAATCATGTAGAAGAGGACCACAAAGAAATGAAGAAGCTGAAGACTATTTTCAATAAGCTAATGCCCAAGGAAAAAGAAACAAAATAGACCACTCCAATCTTTTGTTGTATTTTTTCCATGTACTAATTCTTCCAATCGTAAGGAAATGGTGGTTGCTTGTGTTTTATTTATTTGTGTATTCTAATATTTCAGGTACCATATTTTTTTTCCATTCCCTCAAATTCTTTTTGAAAATCACAAAGGGGAGAAGGAAAAATAATTCTAAAGAGGAGAAGGAAAATTTTCTAAGTAAAGAAGAACTATCCATATGTAAGGGGGAGTCTATTTTAGGGGGAGTTCTCATTACGAATATTTCCTCATTCAAATGAAATTCCATTCCAGAAATCTATAATACAATCCCTAAAGTTCCAAAGACTAAGGGGGAGTTAGTCATATTTACCATTGTTCATAAACAAAGGGAGATAAGCTTTAATTTCAAATTCTACGAAATGTATTCTAAGTCGTTATATTATTTTTCATAAGGATGTTTGTGCCTTCCAAAAAGTGGGAGACTGTTGAGTCAATTGGGTTTTCCTTATGAATTTTTCCATTCCTTCATTCAAGGGGGAGATTGTTAAGTCATTAAGGCTTTACTTATTACTTTACTATCCCTCTTGTTTTGAAAATCACAAACACCTTTTCTTAAGACAAATTTCATTTTACCCCTGTTTTACATCTATAAGGAAAATTTACTTCCCCATGGAAATTTACACTTTCCTAGATTTCATTATTCAAATCAGAATTCTTCTAAGTGTAAAATTTGGATTGAGTCCTCAGAATCATATAATACTTAGATATGAGGCATTCTGTTTAACACTCTGAATTCTGGTTATGAACTCTCATGAAGTACAAATCCGAATTCCGGATATGAACATTCATGAATTTTGAATCCGAATTCTAATTAGGAACTTATGAAAAGTTAGAATATGAATTCTGATTATGAATTCTGGAAATTAACTCTTCTATGTTCTGACTCTGAATTATCATTACAAATTATGGTTATGAACTTGTCCAAGTTCTGACTCCGAATTCTCATGAACTCAGACTCCGAACTTTGTAAGTTCAAGTTCCGAATTCTGGTGAATCCAGACTTCAAATTTCTTTGAAATTCAGACTCCGGATTTCTACAGAATTGAGGTTTCGAATTACTAAAAAATAGAATCTGAATATCTTAGTACTAGAGACTCTGAATTCATTTTTTTCTAGATTCCAAACTTTCATTTACCTTCATTCCTAATATCAGTTTTGGTTGTGCTCACACTTTTTTAGTTATAAAACAATGTCATGCTTTCAATTATAAACTAACCATTGTTTGAGTGACATGTGTACAGGTCCCAACAAAATTCAAGGATGAATATGACCCTTGGAGGAGGGAGCCACCCGTTGGATTTGAGACTTTAAATAGGAGCTCATTTGAACATGCTCAGGACTTTTGGAATTTTGAAGCTCAGAACTTTCAGAAGTTATTTCTAGAGAGAGAGGCTCTTATAAACTCCCAGGATCCGTGCATAATATTTGAGTGGATTGTTCAAACTTTTCTTCATCCAGATTTTCTTCGTGAAGAGGTTCAATTACCTTTAAATCAGAGACTTAGGGTTCTGAAGTTAGAGGTGATGATTTCCTTACAAATCGAGGGCTTGCGGGGATAGAAAGACAGATACCGATCTTCAGATTGAGGGCTTACCTGGGATTGGGTAAGACAAAATTTCTTGAAAGTATAAATCAAGGGACCTCTTATACAGGGTTGTTGGATACCCTCCTCTTTGGGTTAAAATATCTTATACTTGTTTCTTGTAGTTTTACTACTTTGTTTTTTCGCTGCATTTGTATTGTTGAGGAAAGTATAATTTTCTTATACCTCTTCATATTTTTACTCTGATTCAGTTATCTTCTATATGATTTAAGGTAGAATCTTATATTTTGTAAACTTTTTTTATGTTTCATTTCCGGAATCACTTTTCCAGAATCAAGCAAGTTATTAGAACTTAGAGGTGTTGTGAATTTTGGTTACACAAAATTCCCTTTTGAATTTTTAAAAAGTATACAATTCATCCCCCCCATCTTGTTTTGTATCTCATTACATATTTGATCCTACGTTTGTTATTGTAGAGTATATCATACTCAGACATACCATCCAAACACACATTCCACATGAGGGTTATCTTTTCCTTCTGCAATACTTTCCCTCGATCGTGGAGGTGGATGTGATCTCTCTCACCGATCACTAAGAACACCATATATTCACAAACATATAAAGAGGCGTATGTTCACACATATTATAAAGTGCATTCATTATGTAAACTTGAAACTAATTAAGATAAATTGAAGGTTCACTTGGGGTGATTCTCTCAGGAATGTCTCCTTTTGTTCCAAAATCATTATGTATGCATTCATTTTGTTTGCATTATGCATTACATGTTTTCATTTATTTATCTTGAATTATTATTTATCAAACCTAAATTTCATTAATTTATATATTATAAATTATAAAAATATATGAAAAGTGAATTATTAGTAGTGAGTTATTGACCACAATATCTCCTCAAGAGATCAACGTAGGAAAAACCCTGTGCTGCACTTAGTTATAAATATTTTTGAGAGATCATATGAAAATGCTTCATCAGTTATTATACTATCTATAGAGTTATTTACTTGGATACATCGAAAAAATACCTAGGTAGAGACAATGTTTAGAGTAGGGAGAACTACAGGGTAGCAGTTTTGGCATATGAACTATGAGAGTAGCAAGAGGTGGTTGGCGATTTGATCTTTTTACACCACCACTACACCCAGGTGGTCCATGTCAAGCTCATGGAGCTAGTGGTCCAAGATGTGGAGTGCTTCAGACGCTAGAGGTTTATGACCCAGAGGCTCCGGGAGTGATTCGAGGAGTAGTATGTGACTTTTTTTACTTTTATTTTAGTATTTATAATCATGGTAGTTGAATAATATTTCCTTAAAAAATATCTTATGAGAAGTATAGACCTCTTGGTGGAGCTTTCGGACCAAAATTTATAGGTTCAGGTACCTACAAGAAGAGATTCAGTAATCACCCACTTCTTCCAATAGTGTGAGATAACTCTTGGTGTATAGAGTTTTTGGTGGGACCCTTTTATATTCATGATGAGACTTTATGATTTCTTTCTAGGTATAAAATGTCTATTTATAGTCATATCATAGATTGAATGCTTAATGTGAAGGATGGGTGTGTATGTTTTGATGGGATGGGGTTTTCCTTTATTGGGGAGAAGGAAGTCTAGGCGGGGTAGGATGGTCTCATGCATAGGATTATATAGCTGATTACTCACAAGTTAGATAGTATTACCCTTGGCACATTGAATCTTGTGAGCTTTTAGTTTCCTATAGTGGTGGTGGATTATGATGATGTATTTCTTCAAGATGGTTTGGGGTTAACTCCCCATTGAAAGATAGACTTCTATATAAAATTTCACATTAATAAAACCCTGATATCTAAACCATCATATCTGATGGCTCCCATAGTGCTTTGTATGATAAAGGTGCAATTGGAGGGTTTGGAGAGGAAGGTATTTTTTAGACATAATGTATCAACCGCGGAAACCGTAGTTTTTTTCATTTTTAATGAGGGAATATTTTTGATGATATGTGGAGATAATTTTTTTTCTAGATTTGTTGACCAAGAAGAATAAGTATCCATTACTGAGGATCGATGATCTCTTTGACCAACTGAAAGGGGTGAGGTGGTTCTCAAAGATTGACCTCATGTTTGATTATCACCAGCTTTGAGTTTGTTAGGTGTATATATTGAAGATGGAATTATGATGTCAGTATGACCACAATGAGTTCCCAATGATTCCATTTAGAATGATTGAAAATATATTATAGTTTATGGGACTTATGAACTAGATCTTTCTACCATTCTTAGACCAGTTCACAGTAGTCTTCCTCAATGATATCCTAGTGTACTCGACATCTAAGGAGTAGAATGAAAGAAACTTGAGGCTGGTTATGGATGTACTATTAGAGAAATAGGTTTATATGTAACTCTCAAAGGTTCAATTCTGGATTGGATAGGTCAAATTTCTGGGTTATTTCATCTCAGAAGAGAGAGTACCAGTAAACTCAACAAAAGTGTGGTAGTGCTAGATTGGGAGCCAACCAAGAGTGTGACAAAGGTATAAAGTTTCCTGGGGTTCACATTATAATATTATAGGTTCATAACTAATTTTTATAGATTTTAAGAAGCCTTAATATATTTGAATTGAAATGGGTAACCTTTAATTTTGATAAAAAAGTTCCAATATACTTTTCTATAGTTGTGGTAAAGGTTTATTATCAACCCCATCTTGAGACTACCAAGGGAGGGAGCTGAGTATGTTGTGTTTTGTAATGACTTCGAAACTGGTCTTGTATGTGTTCTAATGCATAGGTTTGAAGTGATTTCCTATGGGTATAAGACATTGTTACCTCACAAATAGAACTATGTGACACATGACCTAGAGCCGAAAGCGGTGGATTCACCCTAAAAATGTGGTGATACTACTTTATGGTTATGCAATTTTTCATCTATTCTGAAGAAAATATTATCATGTAAATATTTTTATAGAATTATATTAACTTGAGATAGTGTAATTATCTAGAGTTCCTCCACGATTATGAATTTGAGATGTTCTATAATCCCAAAAAGGGAAACATGGTGACAAATGATCTCAGTAGGTGATCTTGTTCATGGTTGTGGAGTGAGATGATAGAGTAGTTTGTATCATTACAGTTATCCTTTGTAGATGAAAATGATGAAACCTACCTATAATAACTGGTTATTACCCCTCTATTTCTTTAGCGTGTTAGGGATTCTCAGCTAGGAGTTACCAAATGTGAGGCCTTATATGTTCATATATCTAGTGGACATGCTCCTTATTGATATTCCAAAGGTGGGGAGCATGTTATCCAGTTATAAGGATGAAATATGGTACTAGTGTCATTGTGTGAGGAGGTTCTGAGAGAGTTTCATACTTATCAATTAGTAGTATATCCACAAGTGGAAAAGATGTAATAGGAAATTCAATATCAGTTTTGGTGGTTAGGGATAAAGAAGTGTTTACTAGAGTTAAAGTCTTTATACCTCACTTTTCAATAGGTGAAGGTTTAGAATTTGGTCCTAGTAGTTTTAGATCAACCCCTTGAGGTCTCAAAATGAATGTGGGAAGGTATATCCATAGATTTTGAGATGGTATTTCCACAATAATCTAGATGTCTCTTTTTTATCTAGGTTATTATAAACGGTCTCACCAATTTGGACCACTTCCTATCCATTTGAGAGTCGAGTTTAGTGGAGAGATTGAGACAATTGTATGTGAAGAAGATATTATAACTTCATAGAGTTCCATTGAATATCATTTAATACCATGATACATGATTCAAATTGTGATTATATAGAGGATTTTTTGAGGCCTTTGGGGATTGGTTGTGTTTAAGAATGGTGTTTCACGCCTAGAAAGACAATTAGATTGAGAAGACCACTCAGGTTCTCGAGGAAATGCTTCGATCTTGCATGTTGGACTTTTTTTGTAGTTAGGAGGATAAACTACCATTGTTTTAGGTTGCGTATAACAATATTTACCACTCTACCATCGGTATGGAACAATTCAAGTCCTTGTAAGGGTGACCCTATAGGCCACCACTATGATGGATAGATCTAGGAGATTCAGAAATCATCAGACTAGAGTTGATGAAGGTGAGAATAGAAAAGGTAAATATCATCTCGGAGAAGATAAAGACTACATCGGGCCACCATAATTCTTATACGGACTAATGAAGGGGGCCTTTTGAGTTTAATGAGGGAGACCATGTGTTCTTGAAGGCAACACCTTAGTGAGGATTGCCAAGATTTGGCCAGAGTGGTAATTTATCTCCGAGGGGAGATTATGTTGTATACAATATCATCATCATCATCATCATCATCATTAATATAAACATTGTAATAAAGACATGTTAAGGAAAAACTCAATGAAATCTAGTCCTAAAATTAATATCTTAAGAAATGTTCTTAAATAAGATTGGTAATTTAAGAAATTTTCTTGAGGAAATTTCTGTGTGTTAGAATAGTTCTTTCCCAAGTAACAAGATATTGAAATTTTTCAACAAGTGAATCTTGATTCTTATGAAAGAATAGTGTGATTCATTTAAGGTTTTAATGGAATTCGATGCAAAATGCCCAAATGAATTGTAATCTCATATACTCTATATGATTGTTTATATAAAATGATATTCATTATGATTTAATATATTGATGAATATATGAGACTAAAGGTTTCCTTAAATATTTTTGGTTCTAGAATTAAATTATATTGTTTTGATAGATACATGATATCAACTATATGCTTTATTAGTGTTTTAAAAATTCATAATGTTTAGAATATGAGAAATAATTGAAGGATAGATCTTGATGATTTCTTTCATGTAATGGTGTATAAGAGTTTTTGTATTAATAACCAAAATGATTAAATCTTGGATTCAATCATATAACATGATTTAAGGGATATTAAAATGAATTTTTATGATTAGATTGTTTATAATATTTTCATTTATGGTAATGTTCTAACAATGTGAATTAATTCAAGAAAGGATTACCTGATATTATAAAACTGTTGAGAATAGATGAACTAGGAATATGATGTTCATATTCTAGTACTATATGGATATTACAAGTGAGTAAAAGTTCAAACGAAAAGAAGAAAATATTTTTTAAAAGTTCAATAATGTTTCATCGATAAGACAATCAAGGTAACTGAAACCCATGATTTTCTGGAAGGAAGAGTAATAATTCAATATGATTGGATTATCCAATATATAACTAAAGGAGTTTTTAAAACTCGATGGAATTTCCATATTTTTAAAAGATTTAATAGAAATGAATTCTTCCATTCTGAATGGTATGTGATACAAAATGTATATTTTATAAAATGTTGTAAACAAATAGGAGTTTAAAATACAAGGAAGAATTGACCCATCTTGTAGTTTATAATCGTGATATAGAGTAAATAGAAATAACATCAGGATTTTAATGTAAATGGTTTTTAACAAGCTTAAATGAATCT
The DNA here is from genome assembly GCA_963277665.1 of Viscum album. Lineage (NCBI taxonomy): Eukaryota > Viridiplantae > Streptophyta > Magnoliopsida > Santalales > Viscaceae > Viscum > Viscum album. Next base: position 1,425,411,308 of record OY728141.1, on the reverse strand, counting down.
ATGTAATATATGCATAACTTCATCTAATTTCCCTTATATGATAAGGGAATTTTTGCGATTAAAATTAGTTTTTGTAAATAAGAATGAGATGATTAAATGTTTAAACAAGGTTTATGATTCATCAATTTTAGTAAATTGTATTGAGAATAAGATATGAATAAAAATGTTTATCTAAGAGAAAACTTTTATCCAAATATTTATTAAAATACGTGGGAATGTTTTCCCAACACCCATCGATGGTATATTTTAATAAAGCCCTATTTTCAAATTAAAATGTTACAAACACATAAAAAAAATATATAATATGGAGACAATAGTTTATTTGTATAATATTCCTATTAAAAGGAAATAAATTTTATTTCTAATAATAAAAGACTTTGTGCATCTTATAAAGATATTATGAAAATAATATAGTGTTTAAGAGGATAATAGGGGTATGTTTGGACTTAGAAAATTTTAAAATTAATAAATAAAGGATAACACCAATATTAAGTTAATGTATTTTCCAATTAATATCCTAAAATTTTTATGATATCTGATCGTAAATAAAAATGTAAAGTGTTTCATTTATTTACCATTTAGAAAGTAGATATAACTATTATTGAAGTTTAGAATAATGTTTTTTACTCAATACAATAAAAGAGTTTAGCATGTGTGATGATAAAGAAAAATTTAAAGAGTTGTATTTAGTTGTCATTAAAATAAAAAACACTATTGCATGAAGGACTATACTAGTAAAAATGTAAAGAGTTACATTAGTTATGATAACAAAGTGTTATCACTTTTTCCTAAAAGATTTTAGGATTTGGTGGTAATGTGAAATGTAAGATTTATATTTAGTTTCTTTATTAAAGTGATTGTCACTTTATCCAAAAAGAGATTTAGAGGGGTGGTAAAAAATAATCTGAGTAGCTACATTATTTCAAGGAAAAGGTTTGATGGAATAGGGTTCAATGTATGATGATGAACTTATAAATAGTTATATGTAGAAAATAGAAGCTAACATCATAACATTTTATATTGATAAGTTAAGAAGTTTTAATTTGTTTAAGAAGTTGAATATTTAGGAATATGGTTACAAAGTTTCACCATTATTCAAAATGTATTACCTCATGGATTTTTTCTCACTAAAGAGTTAGTGATTGGGATTTATTAGATGGTCAACCTAGAGATGTTATAGGGATTATATGGGATGTAATGTGTTAACAAAAACAATAAACCTTAGAAAACATAAGGTTGATTTGGAAATTTATCATATATGATATGATAAACTGGTTCTTATGTTGGTTTAGTTAAATATTATTAAAGAGTTAAAGAATAATAAAATGTATCATACTAAATGGAAACATCTATTTTATAACTATTTCATGTTAGATACATAAATGTATATATAGATATACATTTCATTAAGTGAAAATGATAATTGACCTCTCAAACTATGACTTTGAGATTATCCCTAACTAAAGTTCATCATGGATTATTATAGCTTATGGTATAATTTTAAGGATAGCATGGGAAATATTATTATATAGAGATATAGTATATTATAATGAGGCATAAGAAAAAGGGTAGTATTAATTAAGTGAACTGGATGAATAATGTATACCACATAGAGTGTCATACAGTGATGTCTTTGGTATACTAGGGATCTATGGATCATATATGAGTCCCCACAACATGTGGATGGTAAGATACCAAGAATGAGATCCTTCATACTTTCATTCCCTACATACTTAATCCTATATATTTAATTAATTAATATGGCGGTGTTTGGGTATGTTTTCGATCATGTTGTTAGTTGGAGCTTAACCAAGATGGGATTTTCCTCATGTATGACAAGGATAACATCAGTTACCTCGATTTAGATAGACCTTGGGGGTGTGAGTATACCCCTAGGTATTATATATATCTATATAGATAAGGATAATGTGATTTTATTATAAAAAAGAATGAATTATATTTGATGTATTCATCTATATAATTATTCTACACCCATAGAATCAAGAAAATATGAGTTAGTTATATGGGGTTGATATGTTTTGTGTCCCATGGTTACTCAATGTCTTATAAAATTGGAAAATATGAGAATGACAATTTTCATACAGTTCTGGATGAACATAGGTATAAAGATTTTTTTGTTTGATAAAGTTCACACTAGATTCCTTTATAGCTTGAGTAGCATTCTCACCTTTCTATATGATTCTATTTATTCACATATATAGATAAAAAAATTTATATATATTTTCAATACTATAAAGGTCCATAGGGCCACACATTATGGTTGACTAAATAGGGATAATGTTTTACCTAGAGAGCTATACTAAAATATATTTAGAGTTAATCCACAAAATGTTTTGGATGGGTATTGACAAGGTATTGCATACGATTTGATTTAAGGTGAATTTGATGATGGATTTCAAAAAGTTTTTTTGGAAGATATCACAAAGGATTTTTGGATATGGTTTCAAAAAAATTTATATACGATACAATATAATGTGAAATGGAACAAAAATCCATTATGATTTAGTGAGAGTGGGAGATTTATAGAGTTGGAATTCCCTAAAGAAATTTTTATATGAAACAAAATATATTTTGTTTGAAATTTTGATAAGCATAACTAAAATTTGATTTATATTATTTTAGGTCTATTCATATTGAATTCATGAAATAATATTTCATTCATACAAGTAGTATTCTAACTATGTTATCATTTATAAAGTCATTTGATAAGATGAAATGAATATGAGTTAAATGAATTCATGCATGTGATGAATGAATTAGATGAGGCATTAATAAATGAGTTATAAATGAATTAATTAAAGAGGAAACAACCCAGTATTTTCCTTAGGTTCTAAATAAACCTTAATAACATATGATGGAATTGGTGTGGATATTCGTCTAGTGACTCCTAGGAATCACATATCCCTTCTTATTCATTCTATTCATAGGAGATTTTATCACATCAGGGTGGAAGATGGGATCCCACTCGAACGTTGAGTGATTTGGTGCAACCTGTGTATAAATATGAAGGTGTGATGATTATTTTTTCCAATTTTTGATCTCTCTCAAACTCATATGAAGTATATCAAAAATGGTTAAGTTGATATTAAGTGTAAGAGATGATATATTTACTTCAATTCTTCATTTTTATTTTATGTAGTTTTATATTATAATTATTGGCGTTCCTAAGGAATGGGGTTTTTAATCACTTTCAATTGATCTAATAATTGTTATTAGAATTTAAAAAAACCCTTCAAATAGGGAGTTCAATTTTAGGTTTTCTGTGATGCTTCACATCTTGTCTTGGGCACTTTTTTGATGCAGGATAGTTTAATTTTTTCCTATGGGTCTTGACAGTTAAACCCCCATGAGTGTAACTATTCCATCCATGTTATTGAGTTTTATGTTGTTATGTTTTACCTGAATTCTTGGTATCATTGAATCATTGGTGATGAATTTTTGGTTTTCACTGATCATAAGATCCTGAGGTCTGTTTTCTCCCTATCTAACCTAAACTTACAACATTGACAATAAATGAAATTCTCACAAGACTATGACTTCAATATTTCTTATACACTAAGAAAGGGTAATGTTGTACTTGATATGATGAGAAAGAAGTCATGTAGTGATGCTATGAATGAGTCTAGATATTCCTACAGAGTGATAGAAGAGCTCTCCATGATATATCTTGATGTGAGAGAGGATGATGGAAGATGATTCCTTTTTCTGATGACGATGTAGTCATATTTGGCACAACAGGTGGAGGAGTCCTAAATACAGTATTCTGAGGTGGAGGTTTAGAGAGAATAATTTTTCAATAGTGATATCCATAATGGTTGGTCTGAGGATGAAGAACATAATGTGTTATTCCATTGGTGGAATTTTGTTCCTTCGATGATGCACAAAGTGGTTCTCATTGACTTCAATATCTCACCCTTAGTGGTAAATCTTGGAATGAAAATATGTATCATTCTATAAGAGGTTAGTTTTAGTGGATTTTATTAAATAAAACTATCATCAAGTTTTTATCTCAATGTTTAGTCTTCTAAAAGGTAAAGCCTAAACACCATGGTCCCAATGGTTTTCTCCTACCATTAGTTGCTCCTCAGTGAAAGTGTGAGGAAATATTGAAGGAATTATTTACTAGTTACCCATGAGACCAAGGAAGTTTTGATTCAATATGGGTGATAGTGGAATATTTTTTTAAAAAATACCACATTATAGTGATCACTGAGTTGAGATCAGTAGTTGTCTTTTCAAGGTAGTACCTAGAGGAGGTGGTGAGGATCCACAAATTCTTGAGGATGATCATCACTGATCGTGATCCAAATTTTACCTATAGGGTGTAGAGAGGTATTAATTATGATTTTTTATCATAGTTATGCCATAAAACTACCTTTCATCCATAGATAAGAATTCAAAAAGACAAGAATATCTAGACTATTGAAAGCATGTTTCAGGTTTGTGTCCTAGATTTTGGAGGTTCATAGATGAAACACCAACCTTTGGTGAAGTTTTATTATAATAACATTTTCCACTCCACCATTGGTATGAAACCGTATGAAGCTTTGTATGAATAAATTTTATATTTTCTATTATTCTTGACTGGGGTTAGAGATTCAGCAATTCTTGTGTTGGAACTAATACAAATTCATAACTGGGATGGTTCATGTGATTTGTGAGAGGATGATAGAAACACAGGATCATTAGAATTCTGATGCCGACTATAAGAAGAGACATTTTGAGTTCTATTTTAGAGATCATATATTCTTTAAGGTGTCTCCCAATTTTAGGAATTGAAGGTTAGGTCAAGGGAGTAAGATTTATCCCCTATTTTTTGGACCTTTATAGGTGTTGTCTCTTGTTAGAACCATTTTATATCACATAAAACATTCCTCTACAATGATCCGAATACATGATGCCTTCAATAGGTTGAAGCTTTTCCATTATCTTAATGATGACTCCCACATCATAGATTTGGGAAAGATACAATTTTATGATGATGCATCCTTCATGGAGAGTCTTGTGGATATCTAGTACAATCATGAGATGGTGTTTCGTGGGAATGTTATTCCCTTGGTTCATATCTTATAAAAACAGAATGGTGCAGAGGAGAGTTCTTAAGAATGTGATTCATAGATACATGCTTCGTATCTTGAAATATTTGATGTTTAAACCATCTTTGGTATCATTTTTTTGGATTTTGACCTTTATCTAGTTTTGATATGGTTTATTATTATTCAATGCCTTGCTATGGCCTTCCCCTTGTTTGAGGGGTATCTCCTCTGAGATTGTGTTTGGGTTACGGTTGTTGTTGTTTTATTGTTTTGGTCCTTGTTCCTCTAAGTAAGATTTTTCACCTATGATGGAAAGACTCTTGAGAGGTATTTAAAAAGGTGGATATTTAAATAAACCATTCACTTTACCTTATATCTAGGTTTGGTTTTAAATTCTCGATGATGATAATTGTTTAAAAGGTATGAAATGTAATGATCAAGATCTTTGTGACATTTAATTTTTGTTTTCTCGAGAATTGAAGGTGTTGATTGGGATTTTGGGGGCTTTTAGATGATTTAGAGGATTTTTCCCATTTAAAATTACACTATACCCTAGTTGAGTGTTTGGTGTAGGCCTTTTGGGACTATTCCTATGATTTTGGTGCACCACAGCTAGAAAAACATATATTTTAGACATTTTAGAGGTTGTTTGGGGTCTAATGTTCCTTTTGTCTAAAAAATACAACCCAAAATCCCTACGGTGGGCGTGGCACAAGGTATGATATCTTAAAGGAATTTCTATCTAAAATGGATAATGGAAATGTCTTTGCAATCGGTTTTAGAGTTTTTGGTCGGGGAAAATATCTTGGGTCTATTCAACATGATGTAGGGGAAGACATTTTGAGACCGGTGTGCTCAAGAACCACCACAACCATGGATAGGTCATGGTGGAAGACATGGTTTCCTTCATGATCATATTATATGGGAAAATATCCTGATGGATCTTGACTAATTATAAATTAGAAACAATTGGGGAGTTAAGAGGGGTCTTGAATACAAATTTAACTCGAACCATCCCCTTTAATAATTGATCCACACACCTCTTGTGAGCATTACTTAAATTTCCATATGAATTTGGTGATCCAAGAGTGTGGCTTATCATTTTCTCAAGTGGATGACTCTATCAATAAAATTGTTTCTTGGTAGTGTTTTCATACCTCCCTTTTGCACCCCTTGACCTATTATTTGTGGTTTTAACCTATGGTTCATGGAGATTTGAATAAATTTGGTTAAAGGTACATGTTTTCCTCTTATTTTCATTAACATGTAGTTTATAATTTTATTTGGATGTTAATGTTGTCCAAAAAACCTATTTTAGGTGTTGTTGAGAGTGTGTTTTTAGTGGTTTGAGTATTCTATGTTCTGGATATTTTTCCTTTGGCTTGGTGGCATTCCTTTAAGTGGTGGTTGAACCTAGATCACCCTTTCTTATATGAATAAAATTGAACATATAATCATGATATGTGATCATTTATTCTCATATACTTTTATGTGAAATTGTAAATTCATCATTATTTATATCTTTTAGAGATGGTGAAATTAACCTTAATAAATATTAAATTAGTATAATAAAAAATATGGTTTATATTTATCACGATCACATGTTTTCCCACCATAATAACATTTTGCCTCATGATTTTATAGATAGTGTTCTATATATATTTATTATTTATTATAATGTTTTTTTATTTGATTGTTTATAATTTTTTTTATGATATGGTTTAGTATGTTAGATATGATAGAAATGGTTAAAGAATGTAAAGATGATAATTTTTTTTGGCAATATAATTAAAGATGCATGTTTAAATGAAATAATTTTTATATTTTATGGAAATAAAAATGATAACTATTTCATGTTTAATGAAATAAATTATTCTTTTTATTAATGGAATTTGGGTAAAAAAAGACAATTAATAATTATTGTCATTGAAAAAATCAATAGGTACATTTAATTAAAATGTTATTATTTAATTTTAATGAAGCAATAAGTTATTATTGAAATCATGTTTAAATAATTAGTAGCCTTTAATTGTTTATTCTATAGGTTTCTTATGGTTGTAACCTATAATAAATAGAAAATTTAGTCTAATATGGTAAATTAATTGTTCTTTTAAAATGATAAATTTTTGGGGCTGAGCGATCCCATTTTCTTATAAAGGCTACATGCCTTGGTTTTAGGGCCAAGATTCCATGTTTAATTTATTATTCCCTTACTGCCTTAAGTGTTAATTTAGATGTGATTATTTCTATGTAATGTGATGTGAACTTGGGAAGGTTTATGGTTGATGAGACATGGGTGGGGAGGCCCAAGGTTATGGTAGAAGTTGGCACTAGTGATATAGGGATGGATGCATAGTGATATGAATGGTGGTAGTGAGGATGGAATAGGGACTGATGTAATAGGTTTTAGTAAGACTTGTTCAATATTATGTTGACCACATGGATTCTTTCTTGATAAATAATCTACTTTAAAGTCCATATGGATGGGATTCTTGTTTCTGCAATCCTTTCCCCACTGCTTGAGGCAGTTGACTGTGCTTGGTTATACAAATATTTTATTGAAACATTAGATGAGTCATATACTAACTAGAAATATGGAATGATAATGAATAATAAATTTTATTACTCAAGGGGTTCATGGATTTTTGGTATGATAAAAAGATGATAATCTTGAGTAAGCTTTGAATTTGTTGGTTTATGTCTGGAGGGAATGGGAATAAGATGATGATCATATTAAAGTGATGATAAAGCAATGCAAATAATTAATTGAATTAATTAACATAATGTGAAATTTTTTATAAAAATAAAGTAATAAATGAAAGTAGTCTAGAATGCTTGTGTTATTATAGGATATTTAGTCCTTATGAGTGGCATCTGGGTATTTGAGGGACCATAACTGTTATTGATCAAGAGACTAGTTTAATGCCCATAGTGTAATAGTGAGATATATATCATGTATGTTTTGTAATTTTATACACTACCCAATCCATGTTTTAAGGGTGATAGACACCTAGTGGACTCTGGGAGGGTGTTTTCTCCAACATCTAGGATGGTGAGTAATTGATGGTTGACTACCTCTCTTGCCCTACTGAGTTCTCACGGTAGTTTATATGTATCAGTATGCATAGTTTTTATATTTTCTATATATGTGTGTAATGGAATATAATGTTTTGTGGTTATCTCACCAACATTTATACCTAGATATATTATCTTATGTATTTTTATAAGTATTTCATGTATGGGTTGTCATGTCTTGAGGTATGATACTTGACATACTGGCTACGGTGGATCCCAGAACCTACATGGTCACTATATGAAGATGTGGAATGGGATAAAGAAATGATATGTTACATAGGGTTCATAGTATGATGATGAGATGATATGATGCAGATGATATATGTTATGATACTTTATCCTAGGTATGTTTTCTATGACATTCTTTTAGAGAGAGATGAATCTTGACATGGGATGTCGGGGAAGAGTGGAAAACATGTGGGTAAGTGGTAGTGTGGTACCTTATTTTGATGTTATATTATATGAACACTTGTATGTGATACTTGGTGAGAAATATATGGTGAGGACAAGGAATTTGTATACATGATTAGGTGGCGATTAAGCTTTACTTATTTTTTACTGGGATTTAGTATGATTTAATTATCTTTTGTATGAGAGGCTATGAGGAGGATCGTACTAAGTATACATGTTATGATCGCCCTACACATATATAAACTATTTTTTTCGGGCCGTAGGAGTTGGTTAGTGATCAAACCATACTTTACTAGCTTATCAAGGTTATTTAGAAGTTATTTGGGCTTTGAAGTCTCTACCATGGGTATCTGTTAGTACTATTAGTTTTTTTAGAGTTTTCCAATTGTATGATATTACATGTATGTATTGTTATATTTATTTAATTATTTTTTATGTGAAGTATTTGTCAGGTGTTTCTAACAAATCTCTCATTATCAATCTCATAGGGAAATGCCTCTCATTTCTCTGTATGATATACCCTAAGTGCATGCCTCCAACCCATGTCCTCTTGGAGGTAGGATCCAGGTTTCATTATCTCCCTTGTCTCATTATCATTGCATGAGGGGATCCTTTTGGGGAAGGGGATCATGAAAAAACATATACAAATCATCAGATCAAGAAAAATCCTTTTATCATGACTGATTTTATAAATGTTATCAACATGAATCCTATTTTTACTATGCTTTCCTATTTGAACATATCTTTTTATAGATGAGTTCAGGTTGAACTTCAATTCCTCCATTAGTAATAAGAATCTTATTAGGAATACTTATATAATTTCAAACATTATTATATATTATCAAACTTTTAACTTAACCTTCACCACTAGTTATTAAGGAGAGTTCTTTGGATGCATATAATGCACTTACTTATTTGAAAATGAAATATTTAAGCTTCAAAAATTTCCATCTATGTTTATTTTGAAATAATCATGTAAATATAAATCTGATGAAAAACATTTCAGTATATAAAATCATAAATAAAAAAATAGAATGAGAAATATCCTTGAGAATGTAGTCGTTATATTAGAATTTATGATTTATATCACCTAAGAAGCTTTCCTTTTCTATATGAGTGGTCCTCAAAGACACATATAGAAATGAAAGGATAAAGAATAGGTTGTTAAAATTCATTTAAAAATAAAAATAAAAATTTCTTTGAATGGGAAAAGAAAATGTCACCTTTCAAGAAATAATAAAGGCTCACCCAATACAAATTAATTAATTTATTTATAAATTTTGATCATTTTCAACTATGATAAAAAATAATTTCATGGGGAGATTAAAATAGTAAAATTCATAGTTTGAAATATTTAATCTTTCTGAAGTTATCTCCCAAAATAAAAGGTTGATCTTCCTTTTTAAAGGATGGGTTGACAAAAATATTTACTATTTCATAAAAATAAAAAATTAATTTAATATAAATTTTTTATAGTCCAAGAAAATGAAAAATAAGTAAAAATAAAAACTAATAAAATGGAGAAAAAATAAAATTGAAAACCAATAATATTGATAAACTAATAAAATTTAAAACTTATTTTATTGAAAATTTTCTCCCATTTCACTAGAGGATTTTTAAATGTTAGAAGATATATGAAAAAATTAGATTGAAAATAAATTTAACTTGATCATTGTAATTTTACATTTATTAAATTATAATCATTCAAATATAAGAGTTTTCCTAAAAATATCAGTAAGATGATTTTCCATTTGGTTAAATTCGAGAGAAATATTTACTTTTTTTGTGTGATATCTAAGTAAATAGTATCTTACATCAATGTGATTTTATCTTGAATAATGTGTTAGGTTTATATGAAAGTAAATAAAACTAGTATTATCACAAAAAATATGATTTCAAGTAAAACCAAAACCAAAATCCATGAGTGTGTGTTTCATATACAACAATTGAGCAGAAAAACTTTTGATTGTAACATATTTTTCTTAAGAAATGAAAAGTGATATAGAATGATGCTTCTTGTTGAATCTTGAGACTAAATCCTCTGAAAATAAATTAAATCATTTTGAAGTATATTTTTTATCTAACATACAATCTTAAAATTCAGAATCTGAGTAACATTTCAGAATATAATAATTTCTAAATTAATAGACTAAATCATGTTCTAAAGTACCTTTAAGGTATCTAAAAATTTCATTTCCACTTTAAAATGTTATTATAATTAATTTTCTTAAAATATAACATATAAAACACTAAAAACATAATTTATAGTTTACTTATTGTAAGATATAGTAAACTTACAGTCATACTTTTAAAGTGTTTTTGATTTATCTATTTATCGGTTTCATCAAGATCAAGTTTTATAGAAGTTTCTACCAGAGTACTTATGTCTAATGCATTTTAAAAACCAAATATTTAGTGTAAATATTTTATAGTTTTATATTGAGTTAAAATATTTATTTCCAGTTTTTGAAAAATCTCAAAACCAAGGAAAAAGATAAGTTCTCCCATCATTCTCATTTCAAAATTATTTTTCATATGTTTATAAAAACCATCAGAACATGATTTTTGAGTTGAACCACAAATAATTTCATTGATATATATTTGAACAATGATGGTATTTTTGAAAATTTTATTAATGAAAATAGTTTTATCAACACTTCCTTTAATAAAATTATTTTGATGCTAATATCCTCTAAGTCTATCATACTAATCTCATAGGTCTTTCTTAAGTACATAGAGTACTTTATTATGTTTAAATACCTTATCCAAAATTTTAATATAATCAAAATTAAGTGGTTGTTCAACATAAACATCCTCTTGAAAATACCTATTAAGGAATAAAATTTTCACATCTATTTGAAATAAAGTAAAATTATGATGATCTACAATGGAAAATAAGATACTGATATATTCTAATCAAGCTATCAGTGAATTTTTTTTACCATAGTCTATGTCATTATCTTGACAATAGAATTTATTAAAAAAATTGATTTATTTCTAACAATAATTCAATTTTTATCAAATTGTTTTCTAAAAAATCAATTTACTCCAATTACTAATAGATCTATTGGACATTAAATAATTGTTAAAACACGAGTCTCCAGAAATTGATTGAGAATTTATTGCATTAACATTGTCCAATATTCATCACCTAAAGCATCATCTACTATTTTAGGTTCAAATATTGGTAGGATATCATTATACAATTATTTTTTTCTGTTTTAACCTATTATTTTAACCAGTTGACTTAAATCCCCAATAATATAATCAGATGTATGATTCCACTTGATCAACGAATTCTTGGATAATGTGGTAAGTTTATATTAAACTAATTAATGAACATATTCTGTTAAAGTAATTTTATGATGTTGGGAATCTGATGGTCTTACTTTTATAGGATTTATAATCAATAATTTTATATCATATTCCTGTAAACTATTAGAATTATTTTTGAAAACATTAGTGGAATTATGAATTTTTGATGGTTTCACAAAAACAAAAGGATCATATTCATCAAACATTACATGAACCATTTCCTCATTGGTTATTTTACAAAAAACCTTATATGCCTTACAATTTTTATAATAAATAATAAAAATTACCTTGTTAGATTTTGGATCAAATTTATCTTTTGTATTTTAGATGAATACTTTACATCAAAAAAATATGAAGTAATAAAGATTTCACTTTCTTCCTATAAATGACTCATAAAGAGTTTTATTAAGAAAGGATGTGAGTAAAAATAGATTTATAATATAACAAGAAGTAATCAAAGCCTCATCCCAAAAATTTCTAGTGATAGAATAATCACATAGAAAATTTTGAGTAATTTTCAAAAGAATTATATTTATTCACTCAATTACATAATTTTTTTTGTGGTGTTCTAGGTGATAGAAAATTATGGGTGATATTTTGTTTCTATAAAAATTTTGAAATGTAGTGTTTACAAACTCACCACCAGGATCACTCAAGATAGTAACCAACATTAGCTTTTTCTAATTTTTAATCTAGGCTTGAAATACATTAAAATTATTAAGAGCTTAGGATTTTTGATGGAGAAAATAAACCCATGTAAATAAAGTTTAATCATTAACCAAGGAATACACATAGTATTTTCCTCTAATACATCCAGTTTTCATAGGACCAAATAAATCCAAGTGAACTAAAGTTAAATATTCATCAGTTGAGACTTCACTTTTATATTTAAAACTATACTTTGGCTTCTAACCAAATTGACAAGGATTATATGAATTAAAGTTAGTCCTAGTAGATCCTTAACATATGCTTTAATAGAAATTTTATTTAAAGTTTAAAGTTATAGTTTCCTAATATCCCATTCATTAATTAAGTAAATCATTTAGTTTCACTTAAATAAGGAATATTATGATGAATTAATTCTTCTAAGTTGAGTGTGTGAAAATATAAATGCCATTTGGTAGATAAAATAAAATTACATTATGGTATTTGAATATTAAATTTATCATACATGAAGTTCACAAGATACCCCTAATCCCATAACTAACTTATCCTGATAAGGTTGTTCTTAATTCATAAAACATATAAAAAATTTGAAATTAATGTTTTCCCAAGGAAACATCATTGACATCAGTGCTTTCACCCTATGAATTATCCCCAAGAGTGACTTATCCTCAATTAAATTTATTTAAATTACAGAAATTATAATTTTCTCCAGTTATATATTGAGAAAAACCACTATATATATACACCATTTGATCCTATTGCTGGAACTCATCTTCCTTTCCTAAAAATTATAAATTTACGTTCTTAGTACCCCCACATGTTTGGGTATAGTTATGTTAGAAAATAAATTTTTATGAATAAGAATATGCACAACTCTTCTATATTGTATAACTACTAGTTCATATAAAATAAATTATTTTTGAAAACTAAAAACTAAACATTTTTTAAAGTACAATACTTACTCTAGTGACCTCTTAATTTACATTTAATCCAAAAAGTTTTACTATTAGGTACAAAATATCTTGATTGAAAATAATATTTACTAGAAGTATAAATAATTCCATTAAAATTTCTAGAGGTTCTTATTTTTTATATATTATATCAACATTTTCATTACCAGAAGTAAAGTTAGATAAAAGTTTCTTTAAACTATAAACTTTTGATTTAATTTGAACAATAAAATTATTATTATCTAAATTTTTATCATCAAATTTGCAATCCAATAAATTCCAATCTACAGAATTCATATAATAATAAGTTTTTTAATATAATTTTTTTGAATGTTTTTAAATTTATATTATTAATTTTTAAATTATAAAATTTTCTATAATAACTATTTCATTAGTAAAATAATATGAAATTGTCAACTTATTTTTATCTTTATGAATACGAGTAACATATCTATCCATTTTAGCTATATTAGATAAAGATTCTTTATCATTTGTTGAATTTAATTTTTCAATATCCGATGGTTTATTTTCATCTTCCAATGAAGTTAAATAATCACATTTTCAATTATAAGTGAATTTATAATCTAGAAATAAAAATTTAAGGGTTTTTATAGTTACCTTCATCATGAATGTTTTTCATCCCTCGGAATATTTGAATGAAATCAAAACATTTTCTAGATTTCATTTCCACTATCTCATGATGAACTTTATGAAGATGTATCATCTTCACTAGAACTCCAGATATTAAATGCATTCAAGATTTTATTTCATTTTTCTTTTAGAATGGATACTTGATTTTTTACTTTTAATCTTTAATTTCATAAAATCAAGGCTAATATGATTTTTATTCTTACATTTATAGAAAATCACTTTTTATGATTCCTTCTTCTTTTTTCTATCTTTCCAATAAACATTACATTAGTTCATATTGCCAATAAGCTTATTCATTTGCCTTGTAATTTGAGAAAGTTCATTATCACTGTCATCAAAACCACTTCAATCTAAATTCTTATTTCTCCTCTTTGAGACAAGATATTTAGAAGTGTCAATACAAGTATTAACGGTTCCAAAATCAAGCATAAATGAAGTACATGTGAATGCTACTCCATTTTATAATTCTGAATTTTCAGCAACTCATCTATGTTTTCTTTCATATTTCATTAATATCCCAAATAAATCAACCAGACTTATAATTTTTAAATTTTTAGTATCATTGATTACTATACTGATAGAATCCCAATCTTCAAGAATATTATAAATAATATTTTCAATGATTTTGTCTTCTGATAACACTTTTTTATCCATATATTGTAAAATATTTACAGTATTCAAGATTGATGCATTTGAGTTACTATTTCTCCAGGTAGAAAATCAAGTACTTGACAATCAGCACTTAACAAAGCTCTAGGAGTTTCGAAAACATTGAATGTTTCAAAATGTCTAATCTATAAATTTCATCAAATTCCATTTTCCATTTAATAGGATGATATTTTTCCATATATATTCGTAGTTATATAACATAATAAAGTGATACAAACATTGTAGTTTACATGATGCTCAAATTTTTTTCTTATGAGAAAATTTAACAATCCCTTTTTCCAAAATGTTATTGTTTCTAGTTAGCATGATATCATTTTCAAATATATCATTAATGATATATGATTTCATATGATCATTCCATTAATTATAAAAAATAGTTATTATTCATACCTCATCATCATTGTAAGTAACAAAAAACAAGAATTAATAGAACCTAAATCGATGAACTCCAAAAAACCTATTTGAATTGTTTTTTGATTTACTTATTAGTTATCTCTAACATACCATTATTTAGAAATAAATTGGGCAGAATACAAAAAAATAACACCCTCTCAATGATTTCAAATCAATTTGGATTTGGATTTCAACACCTCATGTTGGTTATGTATTGTATCAACAATATTCTATATGAAATATTGATTTTTAGGATCATAAATTCCATTGTTTGTTTTCTAATGAAGTTAAATTAAGATTTTTTCAGGAATATATATCATGATTCTATTTATATTTTTGATGGAATGAGATCTATGGGATGTGTTATGGAAACACTATTCAAACCCTACATTTGGTAAATAAACATATAGATCATCATCCTGATGCTAATAATAATATTTTCCATATGGAATGGAAACCGTACACTAGATATTTAGTGTATCGACTGGCCGCCCTACATCCGGGAATCAATGAATATATTGAATATCAACCCTACATTGGAGTCTGGATTTACTGTTCATACCTTACATTCATAGATTTGAATGTATGGTTAATCAATGCTACATTTGGATTATTAATCTTAAAAGGATTAATGTATGGATCATCCTCCCTACATTAATTATAACCCTATGTTAAACAATGATGAAATTATGGTTAAGGAATCGTATGTTGCAAGGAACTGTATGCTACATGGTTCAACCCAATGTTTTTCTACTCTCTGTTGGTGTTTTTTTAAACAGAGATCTTATCTATGTTACATGAAATAATATTAAAAGAATATAAATCTAATTTAATGATTCTATTTGAAAAATTTAAATCTCAATTATGGTTGATTCAATGAATAGTTTTTACTGGAGAAAATAAATATTGTTCTTTAGATAAGTTATGAATCCCCTGGTTAATTCAGATTTCAATTTCCACAATCAACCGAGAATCTTCTTTGTATCTAGAATACCAAATAAAACTTAATTCTCTATATATTTTACGAGTGTATATTTTCTATTGAGATGGTGTGGAATATGATATACTCTATAATACCAAATGTAGGATCAAGATAAAAGAGATACTGAGTAAAGTATCTAATGACTCTTAAAATACAAGAGGGGGTGGGGGGTGAATTGTAGACTTTAAAAAAATTCCTTTGGAACTTTTAAAGATGGTCATGTTTAACAAGGTTAATCAAGGTAATTCACAAAACCTGTAGTTCTACAAACTTTCTTGATTCTAGAAATATGATTCGGATAAAGTGATTCCAGAAAAATGATTTTGGAAATGAAACCTAATGAAATATTATAATGATGAAGATTATACCTTAAAGCATATAGAATCAAATTAGATCAGTGTACAAGTATAAAGAAGTATAAGATGGTTATACATTCTTCAAAAATAAAAATGTAGTGTAAACAAGTAACAAAACAAGTAACAATTAGTAAATCTTTTAATCCAAAGAGAAGGGTATCCAACAACCTTAGATAAAGGTCCCTTGATTTATACTTTTAAGAAAGTATGTCTGAACCACACTAGGGTAAGTCCTCGATACTAAGATCAGATTCTGTCTTGCTATCCCTACAAGCCCTCAACATCAAGGTAGTCAACACCTCTGTCTTCCTCAGCAAGGAAGCCCTCAACTTCAAGGTAGTGGACACCTCTGTCTTCCTATTCCCTGAAGCCCTCGATTGTACACAACAACAATTGGAGTCGTACTAAGCAAGTCTGAACAAGAAGCTCCATACTCACAATGCAATGAGAGTCTCTCTCTCTAGAAATCACTTCAATAGCATGTAATCTCTAGAGTCATAGAACAATCCATAAAAAGTTATGAGCTCTTTCAAATGATCTCTTATTTATAGGAACGAATTCAACGATCAGATCCCTCTTCCGATAGTCATATTTTTCCTTGAATTTCTGAGGGACCTGTACATGTGTAACTCAACCAACTGTTTGTTAATAACTGAAAGCACGAAATGGTTTTATAACAAAAACAAGTGTAAGAAAAAATATGGTTATGTAACTAAAATCCAATATTCAGAATGTAAGAAAATGAATTCTCGGAGTCTAGCCAAAAATAAATTCAAAGTATATAATACAAGGATATTCGGATTCTGTTTTCTAGGAATTCAGAACCTGAACTCTATAGAATTCCAGAGTCTTAATTTCAAGGAAATTTGGAATCTAGATTCACAAGAATTCGGAACCATAACATACAAAGTTCGTAGTCAGAGTTCATGAGAATTTGGAGACAGAACTCGGAAGATTTCATTACCAGAATTTGTATTCAGAATTCAGAGTCAGAACTCAGAAGAGTTCATAACTAGAATTCGTAATCAGAATTCGGAGTCAGAACTCGAAAGAGTTCCTAACCAGAATTCGTAATTAGAATTCGGAGTTAGAACTCAGAAGAGTTCGTAACTAGAATTCGTAATCAGAATTCAGATTCAGAACTCAGAAGAGTTTGTAACCAGAATTCTTAATCTAAATTCGGAGTCCGAACTCAGAATAGTTCGTAACCAGAATTCGTAATCATAATTCGGATCCTAAAACATAATGCTTCATATCTAGGCATTTTTAAGATTCTGAGGTTTTATTTACAAATAAAATTATATACTTAGGAAAATAAGGATATGAATAATGAAAACATGGTAAGGATAAATTTCCTTGGGGAAGGAAAATTTTCTTTATAGAAGTAAAACACAGGGTAAAAAAAGATTTTCCATGAGATAAGGAGTTTGTGATTTTCAAAAAAAGAATTGATGGTAAAGTCATAAAGAAACCTTATTGACTTAACAATCTCCAATAAGTATGAAGGAATGGAAAATTCATAAGGAAAACTTTATTGACACATCAATATCCCCCTTTTTGTAATGCACAAACATCCTTATGAAAAAGAATATAAGGACTTAGAATTTTTTTATAGATTTTGAAATAAAAATTATCTCCCGTTTCATATTGGCAATGATGAATATGACTAACTCCCCCTTAGGATTTGGAACACTAAGGATCATATTCTATATTCTCAGAATGATATTTTTCAGTATCTTGGGTACGGAAATCTCTATAAGAAAACTCCCCCTTAGATAAAGTCCCCCTTAGGTATATTTCTTCTTTACTTAGAATTATTTTTTCTTTTCTCCCCCTTTGTGATTTTTAAAAAGAGTTTTGAGGGAATGGAAACAAATATGGTACATGAAATATTAGTACAAAAATCCAAACAAAAAATGAGAAATCAACAATTTTATTAAGATTGGATGAATTTATACAAGGAAAGAAAATAAAAAAAACATCAGATTAATTTTTCTTCGTTTTCCTTGGGTATGAATTTCTTCTCAATAGTTTTCAGCTTCTTTAGCAACTTGTGATATTCCTATACTTTCTTCTCTAAGGATTTGATCCTATCATCCCAATCCTTCAGAGCCTCTGCCAAAACCATCAACAAGTCATCTTGCTTCACAAGCTTTTCTTCAATATCGATCCGGAGATCCCTGTCTGTCTTCCAGCTTTGAGCAACAGAGTTCAGGTTCCCATTCAGATCCTTGTCCACCCGAATCTGAGTATTTTGCTTAGTATTTAGCTTTTCCTCAATGATATTTGTGAGATCCTTGATTTTTCTATCTTTAGTATCAAAAGTTTCTTTAAGATCATCTTGAAACTAATCAATCTCTCTCAAATCTTCAACTATATTCTTTGACCAGGTCGCCACTTTCTTATAAGATTTTTTTTGGGAATCTTAGTTGATAAGGATGTTCGTGTAATCAAACTCAATCTTTACACACCTATCCATCACCATGGATACTGAATTTGATTTTTGATTCAAGCTATGTTGGAGCATCTGACATCTGGAGTCAATGGTTGGAATGATCAGAATGGTGGTAACAAGCTTCTTCAGAGATTGAATGATAAAATCATGTCCCAGAGCTGATGATTCTGAATCTGAAACTTTTATTGGTGATGGTTCTTCCTCTATCTCGAAAATATTCCTCTTAGAAGATCCACCAAATTCCTTCTTTCTTAATGAAACTTTGGTAGGTGTATCAACAACCACCTTTTTCCCTTTACCGATTCTCAGAACAACTTCTTCATCTGGAGATTCATGCTCACTTTCAGACAACTGAAAAATTCTATCTTTATCAATTTTTTCTTTCTCGACTCCTGCCTCAATATCCTCAGGGTGTATAAAGTGATTATTATAGCTTTCTTCCTCAGAGAATTTATTATCACCCTTCTTATCTTCACCTTCCTTATCCTTCCTAGGAGTTTGGAGATTTGAAGTCTCTGCTTCAGAAGTTCGGATTGATAGTTTATCAGAAGGGGTTTCCTTTTCATTATAATCTTCAACTTTCTTAAAAAGATCTTCAGTTCTCCCACTACGTTATTCTTTTTGCACTTCTTCAACAACTTCCTTCTCTTCAGCAACCTTTTCAAGTACTTTTTCCAGAATGAGAAATTTCTTACTTGGAGTCTCAGGTAATGGTTCTACCATGAATGATTTCAGTAGTGGGATATTCTTAGATGCTATCTCAGTACCCCTTAGAAGGGATTGAAAAATTTCAGCCTCAGAAATATTCTTCTTTTTCTTCTTTTCTTTAGCTTGCTTCTCAAGCTCATTAGCTACCTTCTCTTTCAAAGCTTTGGCCTCTGCAGGATCCAAGAAAAATTGTGGATCTCCATCCTTCCGATTCTTTTTGTCTTCCCTCCACTTGGCAACAAACTCATCCAGATAAGATTTCTGCTTCTTAGCCTTTGGAGGTGCGGATTGGGTTTCTTTAGCCTCTAGGATTTTTCCTTCTTCTACAACTTCCTCCAACCTTATCTTCTTATCTTTTTTTGGATAGTTCAGGAAACTCTTGTTTATTCGAAGCAGCTTCAGCCTCTTCCTCAGGAAATTCATAGAATTCTCATGTCTCCTTATATAAACCAAATTCCATCCTCTGGAGAGTTTCATCCCTAATTATTATAACTTTTCAATTCCTCTACATTTAACTGCAAGGGATTTTTAAGGACTCCAAGCACCGAACAGTAAGCTTGGAATGAATGGCCAGGTATATAAGAATCTAAGATTACAAGTTCCCATTCTTGATGTTCTCTATCATAATGTGAATAAGCTTATTCATATTGATCTTCCTTAGATTTACCAAAAAAATTCAAGATATACATATCCCTCTTCTTTATCATTTCTTTATCACCCTTCATCAGAATGATAAACCCTTGAACCCAAAACTCAAGGATCCGATTATTTGTAGAAAAATTAGAAATCTTTGCGTTCTTTACATATGAAAGTCCATGAAATTCCATAGACTTCACCTTTACAAAACATCCTTGAACTCCTGGAAGCTTTTTGGAATAGAACTCGGCTTCCCCTTCATAAGACAGCCCCACCAAGCTAGCAACCTTGGTGTATGAGAGGGCATAGATTTTTCCGTAACTCTTGAATGAAAACTAATCTCTCCCTTCTACCTTAAAGAAACTGACCAACTCGTAGAACTCAATAATTAGATCTGGATACACCAAGTCTTGATCCCCTGGCTTCGAAATGGAAAAAATTTCCCATCCATTAATCTTGATGTTCTTGGAGATAATGGAGTCACAATTATTGAAGAAATTTGGATGCACCCACCTTTCTCTATATATTTTCCACTCCACAATCGGCTTGACAGAAGACATCTCTTGAGAAAGAACTTCACCAGACAATCATACATGTGAAAGCTATGAGAAGTTCGGAACAAGCTTTTGTAGGAGGGAAGTGCTTCAAAACGAAAAGGCTTGAAATCTATGTGGGAACTCCTTTAAGGGTTATTTTATATAGGTGTTTGATATGACAGTTCAACTTCCCATCTAAATATAATGGCTAAGAATTCTTCTGATCAGATTTGACGGTTGAAAAGATTTCCGCAAGAAAAATTTTGTAGGATCTGATATTTTGATTTTTTTAAAGGAAAACATTTAGATTTAAGGAAACTAGAATCCGAGAAATTTTAAAAACAAATGAAACTACCACAAAGTAAAAGGTGATTATGAAAAATCAAGAAAGAATCATAACTTTTGGATTGTCAGGAGAATTATTTGTATTGAGGAAAATTCTTTTTGATGAACTTTATATTCCAAAAAAAACCTGAGTATGAAAAAAAATTGAGTACGCAGATCTTCATTACGAAAATATTCATTACAAAAATCTTTATTACGAAAATCTTAATTACGAAAATGTTCATTACGAGAATCTCAAGTATAAAAAACTTCATTACAAAAAATATGAAAATTTTCATTACAAAAAATATGAAAAAATTCAGTATGAGAAATATGAAAAAATTCATTACAAGAAATATGAAAAACATCATTAGGAGAAATATGAAAAACAACATTACAAGAAATAGGAAAAACTTCATTACGAAAAATATGAAAAAAAAATTCATTACGAATTTTTTTGAAAACTAACAAAAAAATGTACTCCCCCTATGAAAAAGAGTTTATTACTGTAAGGAGATTGGTTTCAATAGGATGTTAATAATGAATATTACCTTATAGTTATCATTCCTAACTTCTATTTAATGTATTCAAAACTATTGGAGGGTAAATATTTTGTCAAAATATCAGCATGTTGATCTTGAATTCCGAAAAATTGATGAATGATATACCCTTTTTGTGTGTGATCCCTTAGGGAGTGATGCCAAATATCTTTGTGCTTATTACGAGAGTGATGTGAATGGTTTTTACTAATAGAAATGACACTTGTATTATCACACAAATTTTTTGTTTTGGTAAAACTCATACCATAGTCTGTGAGTGTGTGTTGCATCCACAAAACATGAGCACAACAACTTCCAGCTACTACATATTCAGCTTCAGTAGTGGAAAGTGCTACTGAGTGTTTCTTATTTCATGACCATGAAACTAATGAATCTCCTAAGAAATGAAAAGGTCAGGATTTACTCTTTATATCCATTCTACATCCACCAAAGTTAGCATCCGAAAAACTTTTAAAAAAAAAATAATTTCCAAAAGTATAAAAGAGTCCTAAATCCATGGTTCCCTTTAAGTAGCGAAAAATTCTTTTCACTGCCTTTAAATGACATTCCTTAGGATTGGATTGATATCTTTCACATAATAATACTAAAAACAATAAGTCTGGACAACTATCCGTCAAGTAAAGTAAGATTCCAATTATACCTAAAAAGGATGTTTGATCTACTGGTTTCCTAGCTTCATCAAGATCAAGTGTGTTTGAGGTACCAATGGTAGTACATATACTTTTAGTGTTGTCATGTCCATACTTTTTAAGAAGATCTAAAATATACTTATGTTGGGATATATATATTCTTTATAGTTTTTGAGAGATTTTAAAATCAAGGGAAAATGTTAACTCACCCATTATACTCATTTCAAACTTATAATTCATTAGATCCGTAAATGAATCAGTTAAAGATTGCTGAGTTGAACCAAATATAATTTCAACAACATAAATCTGAACAATCAATTTTTTTTCTTATCTTTATTTATAAAAAGAGTTAGATCTGTATTCCCATTGACATAGTTATTTTGAAGCAAAAATCTTGTAAGTCTATCATACCAGGATCAAGGGTCTTATTTAAGTCCATAAAAATATTTGGTAAGTCTAAAAACATGACCAGGATGTTTTGTATCTTCAAAACCAGGAGGTCGTTCAACAAAAACTTCCTCTTGAACATAACCATTAATGAAAGCACATTTCGCATCCTTTTGAAATAGTTTGAAATTGAAGAATGCTGCAAAGGTAAGTTAGATATGAATAGATTCAAGACTAGCTACTGGAGCATAGGTTCCTTCATAGTCTATTCCTTCCTGTTGATTATTTCCTTCAGAAACTAATCTAGATTTATTTCTTACAATGATTCCATTTTCATCACACTTATTTATGAAGACCCATTTTACTCCAATAACAGAAGTTTCATTAGGTCTTTCAACCAAGGTGCAGACTTTATTCCTTTCAAATTCGTTTAGTTCACCTTGTATGGCATTAATCCAATCATCATCACTTAAATATTTATCAGTGCTCTTTGGTTCTAATTGGGAAAATAATTCTAGATGTTCTACATCATTTCTTAAGGAACTTCTAGCCCATACAGATTGATTCACATTACCAATGATGCTATCACTAGGATGATTCTTTAGAAACGACTGATTTTGGTTTTATAAAATTTGTTCATCAACATACGGTAATAAATATTCTAGGGTAAATTTTTCAAACGTATCTCCTTTTACATTATCTTTATCATAAGGATACTCTAACAATGGTTGATAATCATTTTTTGAAAACACGTCCGAAAATGTGGGTGGGGGTTGTTTAAAAACAAAGGGATCAGTTTCATCAAAATTTCACATGTACTCTCTTCAACAGTACAAGTGTTTTTGTTGAAAACTCTATAAGCCTTAAAGTTGTGGAGTAGCCTAAGAAACTTCTTTCATCAGACTTTGGTGTGAATTTTTGAAGATTATCTTTAGTATTCAGAATGAATACCTTGCAACCAAAACCTTAAAGTAGGTTGCTGGAAATCCTTTTTTTTGATTTTCAATAGCCGGTTTAATGGGTTCCGGTTCCCAAGCATACAACCACAACATAAACCCAAAAACAGTAATCAAAACACTAAAAACATCAGTAAAAATCATCAAATGCGTACTCCTTTCCGCATCCCCTGCCAGACTCATCTTCTCCAGTGGCCGAGGCTGTTTCCCAACCTGGTGTCCTCCAATACTGAGGACTTTGCACCCGATTCCTGAGAAGTTTCAGAACAGGGCCTGGTGAAGTCCTCTCAGTCACAATGTTGTTCGAAAAAGACACAGTGACCTTGCCTTTCTTCCGAGATGCTGAACGAGTCTGCATAGGCTGCAGGAGACAGGAGTAATCCTTCCTTGACCGACGTCTTACTGTGGGTGAACCAGGCCCTCCGACTTTCTCACTCTGAACCACCTCACTGAACAAGCGGTCACCTGTTTCGCTCACCTTCTCTGTCCCTCCCAAAGGGAACTCCCTTCCTTTTCTATTACAAAAAGTTTCAAAATCTGAATTTTGAAATTCTCCACCATGATCACTATGAATAATTTTCAATGGAATATTTTTCTCGTTTTTAACTTGGTCTCTAAAACTTTTTAAATAAGAAACATCTTCAGACTTCTTTTCTAGAAAATAGTCCCACGTAAATCTAGGGTAATCATCAACCAAGACAAATATATAATACTTTCCCCCAATGCTTCTAGTTTGTGTATGACCAAAGAGATACATATGCACTAACTGTAATGCATCAGTAGTTGAGACTTCACCGTCTGATTTAAAACATGATTTATGTTGCATTTCATATTGACAAGGGTCACAAACTTTTGAAGAATCAAATCTAAGCTCTAGTAGATTCTTAACTAATCTTTTCTTAGAATGTTTGCATATGTTCTTAAGGTAAAAGTGTCCTAACCTTCTATTCCACAACCAAGAATGATCTTCAATTGTGCCAAGACAAGGTATATCCTAGCTCCTAAGCTCTTCTAAGTTTAGTGTGTAAATATTCTCTTTCCTATGGGTAGAAAGAATAAAATATTCCTTGGAATTGTGTACAAAGAACATTTCATTCTTAAAATTCACAAGGTATCCTTCATCACATAATTGGATTATGCTAATGAGGTTGTTCTTAAGACACTTATCAAATAAAACATTTGAAATCAATGTTTTTCTAAGAAGAACTATGTTAGCTATACAAATAATTTCTCCCTGAGCATTATCTCCGAAAGTTACTTTTACTTATTTAGTATTGATAATATTTTTAAAATAGTTTTTGTTACCAGTTGTATACCAGAAACATCCAATATCCATGTACCAAGTATTGTTGTTGGTACCTTCTCTATTTTCTTGAAAATAAGAAAAAGTTAGGTTTTCAGAATCCAAACGTGCTTGGGTCCGGAAATCTTAGAAAGAAAAATTTCAGGCACCCACATCTTATTAGAAAAATAGGCTTTATGAAACGCTGATTATTGGGTTTTATTTAAAGAACAATTTTTTGCCCAATGCCCACCACACTGGCACTTAGTGCAGAATAGATCAGTTTGTGGAACAAAGTAATTTTTGCTAAAAATTGGTTTAGAACCAGTATAAGCAAAACCATAACTATTTGTTAGTGGTCGGATTTGAGATCACATCTTATCAAAAATTTCCTTACCTAAGGTAAAGTTTTATAAACACTTCCTCAAGGAAAAAATCTCGGATTTTAGTTTGATAACCAAGTTCTTGCCTTCTAAAAAATTTGATTTGGAACTAGAGTTAGGCTCAAAATTTTTTTGATTAGAAATTACATTTTCTAGATCTTTGGAAAGTTTATTCTTCTCAGAATTTACTTCCTCTTGATTTTCTGAAATATTTTTGAAATCAAATTTTTTTTATCCAGATCTTTAGAATGGTATGATATTTCCTTATTAAGAATAGCATTCCTAGATATTGCCTTATCACGTTTTCTCATAAGTACTGAGTTCTCAATATCAAGAATTTTGGAAAACCAAGAAACTTCTTCATAGGAAGGTAAAGTATTATCTTCATCAGAAGAAGATTTTTCATCCGAAGAGTTATAATATTTATGATTACAATAATTTGAATTTAAAGAAACATTGGTCATTGATTCATCATTGTGTACCTTATCCATTATAAATTGATTTTCAATAGGTATTCTGGCTATTAGACCAAGATTCTTCTATCCAGAAGATTCATAATCTGAAGATTCATCTGAAGAGTCACCACCACTGGCACTCCACGTGTCGTTAGCTTTCAAAAATCTCTTAGCTTTATACTTGTAAGACTTATTTATATTTCTCTCTAAAAGGCTTTACTTTCTTTCTTTTCTCTTAATCATAAGACAATCAGGTCTTAGATGTCCATATTTCTTGCATTCATGACATGTAACTTCTGAATCTTTATTATTTCTCCATTCATTCATCTTGTATCTAGATTGAAAGTTCCTCTGTCCATCTATCTTGTTCATTCTTAGAGAAAGATTTTCTATCTCATTCTCTAAGGATTCACTTCCACTAGATTCAGGTTGGATAACAAACTTCTTTGACTTAGATCTAATAAGTCTCTCAGGAGTCTTGGGTTTCATATGGTTTGAAGTAGTAGTAAAAGAAACACCGCCATTCCCATTCACCTTATTTACATTATCAGCATCTATCGTCATTCTAGTCTCATGATGAAGAAGTGTTCCAAATAGCTCATCAAGATAAATCTGAGTAACCTTTCTATTCTCATCAATAGTAGTTCTCTTAGATTCCCACTCATTGGGCATGATGTCTATGATCTTATCAACAAGAGATTCATCATCTAATCCTTTCTCAACCATGGATTGCAAACTATTCACAATATTCATGAACCTTTGTTGCAACTTACATATGGTTTCTCCATAAGGAAAGCAAAAACCATGATATTCAGCTTTGATCATGGTGCTTTTAGTTTCAATAACTTTGGAAGTTCCAAAGTGTGTAACTTCAAGTTTATTTCATATACAATTTTCTGCTTCACAAGATGAAATTTGGCTATATATATTTCTAGTCATGGAGAAAAGAATAGTATTACATACCTTATAATTCAATTGATATTCATTATTTTCTTGATTGGTAAAGGTACTCACTTCTTTTTCAGGGATATTATATCCTCCAGTAAGCATAACAAAATTATCAACACCAGTATAGATAATGAATTTCTTTATACGATATCTCCAATATTCGTAATCATTTCCATAAAAAATAGGTGGTCAAGTTGGATTGAGATTGTATATGGAACCAAAATTGATTCATTCCATCTTATAGAAAAATATTTCCACACAAACTTGTTAGTAATAACGGTTTGTAAAGAAGGAAAATATTCCTAAGCATGGAAAATATAGAACAAGAGTATATCTAAGAAAAAATGAATCTGAACTTTATGAGTCCGAAAAACAGATTCCGAGAAAAGAATGAGATGAATTCTCTTCTGAATCTAATTATGAGATTAATTTAGATTGAACCAAAATTCTGAAGCCAATTGTTAGATTGGTTTAGGATCCTAGGTCACCTCCTCTGATACCAATTGTTGAGATTATATGTGAGTATGATATACTCTATAATACCAAATGTAGGATCGAAATAAAAGAGATACTGAGTAATGTATCTAATGATGCATAAAATACAAGTGAGGGGGTGAATTGTAGACTTTAAAAAATTTTCTTTGAAACTATGAAACATGGTTATGTTTAACAAGGTTAAACAAGGTAATTCACAAAACCTCTAGTTCTACACACTTGCTTGATTCCTGAAATATGATTATGAGAAAGTGATTCAAGAAAAGATGATTTCAGAAATTAAACTTAATGAAAGTTTACAATGATGAAGATTATACCTTAAAGTGTATAGAATATAATTAGATCAGAGTACAAGTATAAGGATGTATAAGATAGATATACTTTCCTTAACAATACAAATACAACGGAATACTTGTAACAAAACAAGTAAAAAGTAGTAAATCTTTTAACCCAAAGAGAAGGGTATCCAAAAAAAATGGATAAAGGTCCCTTGATTTATACTTTCAAGAAAGTCTGTCTTACCCACACCAAGGTAAGCCCTCGATACTAAGATCAGAGTCTGTCTTACTATACCTGCAAGCCCTCAACTTCAAGGTAGTTGGCACCTCTGTCTTCCTCAGTAAGGAAGCCCTCAACTTCAATGTAGTCAGCACCTCTGTCTTCCTATCCAAAAGCCCTTGATTGTACACAGTGTCAATCAGAGTCACACTATGAAAATATGAACATGATGTTCAGTATGCACAAAGTAATGAGAGTCTCTCTCTCTAGAAATCACTTCAACAACATGTAATCTCTAGAGTCATAGAACAATCCATAAAAAATTATGAGCTCTTTCAAATGAGATCCTATTTATAGGCACGAATTCAACGGTCAGCTCTCTCTTCCAATGGTCATATTTTTCCTTGAATTTCGAAGGGACCTGTATACGTGTAACTCAACCAATTGTTAGTTAATAACTGAAATCATGAAATTGTTTTATAACAAAAAAAAGTGTAAGAAAAAATATGGTTTCATAACTAAAATCACATATTTGGAATGTAAGAAAATGAAAGTTTGGAGTTTAAGAAAAAATGAATTCGGAGTCTATAATAAAAGGATATTTATATTATTTTTTCTAGTAATTCAGAACCTGAACTCTATATAATTACAGAGTCTAAATTTGAAGGAAATTCCGAATCTGGATTCACTAGAATTTGGAGCCAGAACATACAATGTTCAGAGTCAGAGTTCATGATAATTCAGATTCAGAACTCAGAAGAGTTCGTAACTAGAATTAATATTCAAAATTCAGAGTCAGAACTCAGAGAAGTTTGTAACCAGAATTCATAATCATAATTTGGAGTCAGAACTCAAAAGAGTTCATCACCAGAATTTGTAATCAGAATTTGGAGTCAGAACTCAGAAGAGTTCGTAACTAGAATTCGTAATCAGAATTTGGAGTCATAACTCCGAAGAGTTTATAACCAGAATTCTTAATCAGAATTCGGAGTCAAAAGTCAGAAGAGTTCATAACCAGAATTCGTAATCATAATTCGGATCCCAAAATGAATGCTTCATATCTAGGTATTTATAAGATTCCGAGGTTTTAGTTACAAACCGAATGTTACACTTAGGAAAATAATGATATGAATAACGAAAACATGGTAAGGATAAATTTCCTTGGGGAAGGAATTTTTTCCTTATAGAAGTAAAACACATGGTAAAAAGATATTTTCCTTGAGATAAGGTGTTTGTGATTTTCAAAACAAAAATGAATGGTAAAGTCATAAGAAAAACTTATTGACTGAACAATCTCCCGCAAGTATGAAGGAATGGAAAAGTCATAAGGAAAACCTTATTGACTCAATATTTTCAATCAATGGATATATAATTAACATATTATCATATTCTATTACATTCGGGAAAAATTATTTTATAGAACTATTGAAATAAATGATCGACTCAGAAGGAGACTACACTTTGGAGACATACATGTTAAATATCATACAGCTATAAGTTTATTATTGCTATGTGTTGATATTATTTTTTAAGTTCATTTGAAACCAATGTCTCTTTAGAATAATTAATTCTTGAAGTCTTTCATTTTTAAAGAAGAAGATCCTTCTACTATCAGTTTATTCTAATGCAACTGTGATGTTCAACCTAAATCAATAAATAAATCTCTTTTGATTTATTGGAGTGTCAACTACTCGTACTCAATTGGGGTGGGGGATCAGCTTCTCAATCCAAACTGTGGATATCCAGTTCCATTTTAAATAACTATAAGGCTCTATTTTTATCCTTTTTTGTAAAGGTTTCAATTTCCTATACTCAGTTGTGGATTTGTATTATTGTGATAAGAGGACTGTTCTAGTGAAATTAACCAAGCTCAAAGAGATAGTGATTGGTGGAGTGGACTATGTGATCTTTGTGCCTCGAACCACTATGAAAGCTGTGTTCATTTTTTCTGTCTGTCCATATCTCATATTTCACAAAGAAAAAAAAACTGCATATCCACATAAATAAAAAATGGTGTTAAAATTACGATTTGTGGAAGATTATCTAAAAGACACAATTCAACCCCCTCTTTTCTTACTTGGTATTATTCCAGCCTAAAAATTTGTATCATAAGAGAGATTCTGGATAAAGCTATAGCAATCTGAAAAGTATAAGGTCTATACAAAGATGACAATGGATGATCCTAGAGAAGAAATGTATATGGTACATGATCCATACATTAATTAAAAAAATTATAGAGGCTATAAATCTAGAAATATCTTATATCTTATTAATAATATATTTAGATTCTATTAAAAAATTATTACGCCTTATAATATTCAGGGTAAGATAGAGACGTGGAAAGTAGGAACAAAAGCTGAGTATAATATTAATTCAAAAGTGTTGAATGTTATTACATGTTTTATTGGACCTAATGAGTTTAATCATGTTTCACAATGTCCTAAAACATATGATATGGGAAAAACTATTGTAGTTTCTTATAAAGCAAAAAAATGTTTGATAGATGTCGTATGCTACAAAAAAACAAAAATCTGACACCTTGATAATGTTTGACCATGAAAGAATCATGAAGATGAATGTAAGGATTTTAATAATTGTCAATAATATTATATACATAAGAGAACCCATCAAACAATTTGATCAATATTTTAAAGTACTCAGTGTACTACCTTTAAAATGGAATGGCATGCTTACAACTATTCACTAATCATCACCTGTTATGGATCTGACAATGAAATAACTAATTGGGATATAAATGATATATGAAGATGAAATGAAATATAATGTTTAATATAATAATATTATATTGGAAAATAAAAATAATGCTCTAAAATTGAAATCTCAGAATCATAACCAAAAATAGAAAATATGATTCAAAATTGAGAAAAATTCATATTCCTCAAATTCTAAAATAGAATTGGGTCATCTAGACAAAAAAAATTATTAAATTATATAAGAAAAAAAATATGATTCATAAAATATTTTAATAAGGATGAGAAATATTCTAGAGATGTTCAATTCTATGAAGGTAAAAAATTGTGTCACATCAGACCTGATTTCACTCAATGTAAATAATAAAGAAAGAGGATAAAAAAGTAATATTAGAAGAAAAATGATTATTATAATAAAGGAAGAAAGTAAAAAAAAGGCAAAATGGAGTGTGATAGCTACTCACAATCTGATTTATAGAAAGAGACAAAAAACTGTAAGCCAACATGTACTTTATGGCTAATGATAAAGAAGAGGTACGATCCTATTACTCTTCTAATTATGATACTAATAGTTTATGGAGTGGTAAACTAGATAAATATTGTACAATGTTAGAAGATAAATATGATTCATTATTTAATAAACATAAGTGATTGAAAAATATTCACAATTCTATTTTAGGAGAAAGGGATACTATGTTAAAATAATACTGCAATTTAGATGAAAAATTTAATTCCTCTACATCAAACAATATTGATATGAAAAAAAATTAAATAATTTCAAGATGAAGTAGAATCTTATAAGAGTATTTCAATTACATTTACTAAATGATAAAAAGTTTTAAATAAAATTCTTGGAAATAACTTCATTAAAAGAAATGATTTTGAATAAGAAGTTAGGGTGAGAAATAAAAATCATATAAAATTATATTGTACCCAAGTCAAAAAATTCTACCTTTTATTTTTTTGAACAAAATGTTATTACAGTAATAATTATTATTTAAAACAATCCTCAAATTAGTGGTATTAAAATAGTATTTATTTCAATAAAAATTGTCTTGAGAAAGTGATATGAATGATGGAAAAATAAAGCAGATCTGGATTCCAAGATCATTTCTTGCTAACACTACATGACCCATGAAGACATGGGTACCAAAACAAACACATGTTTAATTCATTTTTTAGGAAATAAGAAATAGTAATGAAAAATCCATATGATATATGGACAATGGATATTCCATGAACATGAGTGGATACTCAACAAATTTTCATATGCCGAATCAAATGGATGGAGATCTACTCACTTTTAGAGACAATGAAAAATTAAAAAATGTTAGAGTTGGAACTATTGGAAATCCAAAAAATATCTCAGTCAACAAAGTTCTGTATGTGCAAGGGCTAAAGAACAACCTGATATGTATTTCTTTATCTCATTTTAGTTTACAGTAACCCTAAACCTTTGAACCATCAATCACAAAACCTTTAGAAATAGAACTTCCAGTAAAAACTAAAGATGTTTATTTGGGACTATCTATATCTACCAGTGATGTATCACAAATTTATTCAAGGTAAAGTGATTGATTTTGATTATGAAAATCAAAAAAAAAATTTCATTAAAGTTATTGATTTAATTTCAAGGGTTAGATATTGATTTTGGATATGATAATACTCCATTTATGTTCAATATATAGGTAAAATAATATAGTAGGAATGAGGTGTTCAGTTTCGGAATCGATGAAGATGCTGTAATTTATAATATTCATGATACTGAGTTTACTTTTTTACTTTATGGATATAGCAAAGCTGTTACACTTTCCTCACAAGGGGTATTTTTATTTTGATTTAACAGGTGTTGGTAATGAAAATTATAATTCAAAAGACATTATGTTTTCTCTATTTGGGAAAAGAATCATCAAGAAATTATTGAACAAGGACATTTCTCTGGACAAAAGAGTCCTTATGAAGTTTATTTAGAATATGATATTTCCAAAAAAACAAAAGCTAGAGAATGTTCTCTACCCTGATATGTACATTTTGTTTTTGTTTCTGAATAAAATTAAGATTAGTTTCTTTCAATTAATGGTGAGGTATTTAATTAACTACTTCAATACAAAAGTAAATATGAGATATTATCCCTATGGAATAATATTTTCCTTTTTGTTGCACATAAAAGTAAGAATCCTAAATATGATTCTTGGATATAGATGTCATCATTCTAACATTCTCAATGCTGAGACGATTAAGAAATTGGGATATGTTTGGAGTAAATCCTATAATAGTCTTTTACTTGTTGGAGCTAAACAACAACAAAATTTAATGGAAGATGCTTAGGGGGAGAAAAGGATGTTTTATTTTGTCAGTTCTGTAAGACAGAGGCCTCATGAAGAGGAAGAATCTAGACCTTAAGGGGGTCATATTGTTCCAAGAACAAGGGGTTCAATCAATATTATTTATACCATGGATGCAGCTACAAATATTGTTGAGTAAGAGGCTCAAGTGAATGAGGCTGTTGAGCAAGAGGTTCATAGTCAAGATGTTTGTAGGGAAAATATTCCTACCCATGCTAAAATTTCTCTCATTGTACCTAATTTTGTTGTTGAAGAAGTATATGTAATTGGAAACATATCCAAAATTATTGGAGAGACATGTTTGGCTATGGTGGAAGGTGGAAAATCTTCGAGGCATATCACTCCAGAGTCTTCTGACTCATATGATAAAGCTTTTATTAGAAAGTTCATGCATTTAGAAAGAGAGAAATTGTCTTTGAAAGAGGATTTAGAAGACAAGAAGAAGAAGGTTGAAGAAATAAGAAGTTCAAATATTCCAATATAGGAGTATGAATCCCTTCAAACTAAACTCAAATATGTTCAATAAAATTTAATTTTAGGGTAATATCTTGAAGGCTTTATAGGGACAATGTCTAGAGAGTTTATATCTTTAAAAGTTGATTTTTTTAAAATGTATGAATTTTTTGATTAGAAAATTATATTGGAAGGATAATTTTAGTCGACCATGGATAGTTACAAGGCTTTATCATCTACCGCTCAACCTACTTATCCTGAACTAATAAAGAGGTTTGAAGCTATTACAGCTGTGATGGCCAAATTCAGCAACGGGTTGTACACTCTCTAGTGTGATAGTACACCTCTGAATGTGCTTCTAGACAATAAGAATAATTTGATCAGTTGGATGAACTCTAATGAATCTTAGTTTGGACCAGTCATTCATCAAGACAAATATATATTAACAACCTTTATTCAATCATAAGAGTATGTGAATGAGTTTGTTAAGGTGAATCTAGTTGAAGGCTTAAGGGTTGGTCAAGATTCAATAAAGTTTCTATAACAATGTTCAAAGGTCTTCAACAACCATTTTCAAAGTATATTGGTAATGTTCCTAGAAATTTAGAGTCTTGTAAAGACCAATCCTCGTTTACCTGTTGAGAATACTACCAAAGTATATTCAGAACAAGGAAACCAATCTGATAGGATCCTCTCATTTTTAAGACCTCTTGAGTTGATTGTTGGGATACAGTCATTAATTTTTCAAACTTTCGATCTGATTTTAAATTTACCTTAGTTATCTTTTATATTTTGTGTGTTTTATATTAATTTAATTATAGTGTTATCTATGTTAGAATTTATACAACCAAATCACATATTGTTTTTTATAAGTAATAGACTATAATATTCATTTATAATTTAGTGTGACCACAACTATGATTTATGTCATTTATTCTTTCAATACATTATTTTTGATATAAAAAAATTTGGAGAATATTTGAAAACCAATTCATTTCATATTTTGGGGAGAATATTTTCATATTTTTGATATTTTTGGGAGACACATTTTTTAATTGAAATAGTACTATGAAATCAAAATATTTTATTAATATTTACAATTCCTATATTTTCTGTTAATTATTTTATGCATTTTGTGATCATCATAAACGGGGAGATTTTTGGGCATATATTGTCTCCAAAATGCTCTATATTATGTTCTAATTTTGATGATCACCAATAACCTAAATTTTTTCAAATGAATTAATGTTATTAATCTTTTAGGAATATATATCATGTTTATTTTTATATTTTTGATGGAATGTGAGCTAGAAGATGTTTTATGGAAACACTATTCAAACCCTATGTTTGGTAAATGAACGCATGACTCATCATCCCTACGCTACGCTGAATAGTTTTCATATAGAACAAAAACCATACGCTAGATATTTAGTGTATGGAACAGAAACTATACATTTAAGAATCAACAAACGTATAGAATATCAGCCTTAGATTGGAGTCTGGATTTACTGTTCATATATTACGTTCAAAAATTTGAAAGTACGGTTAATCAATGCTATATTTGGATTATTATACTGAAAAGGATAAATGTATTGATCATCATCCCTACAATACTTTGATTGTTAAATTACGTTCAAATGGAATTATGGATATGTACCGTATGTTGGAAGGAACCCCACACTACGTGATTCAATCCTACATTTGTCTACTCTTTATCAGAGTTTTTTTTAAATCGAGATTTTATCCAAGTTACATGAAATTGTATTAGTAGAATAACTAGAAGATTGAAATCTTATATTTTACTAATTTAAACCTCTATTATGATTGATTAAAAGATCCATTTTTATAAGAGAAAATAATTCATGTTATTAAGGGAAGTTATGAATCCCCTGATTAATTCAGATTTGAACTTCCGCATTCTACCATGCGACTTTCTTGGATCTAGAATACCCAATTAAAATTTATTTTCTATATATTCTAATAGTTCATATTTTCAATATAGAGATATTCAAGTCACATATTATCATACACAATTACATTCGGGTAAAAATATATTAGAGTATTGCTTCAATGAATGATCAACTCTGAAAGAGACTACATTCTGGAGACATACATGTTCAATATCATACTACTATAAGTTTACTATTCTTATATGTTTCTATTCATTTTAAAGATCATTTTAATATGTGATTTCTTCATAATAATCCTTTCTTGAAAAAATTAATTTCTGAAGAAGAAGATCCATCTATTGTCAGTTGCTACAGCTGCCGCAATCGTGAAGTTAAACCTGATTCAATAAATCAAAAATCTTTTGATTTATTGAAGTATCAATTTCTCATAACCAATTTCGGCGGAGTATCAACTTCTCAATCTAAGCTGTGGGTATCTGATTCTCTATTAAAGAACTACATGGCTCTATTTTTAGCCTTGTTGTAAAGGTGTCAACTGCCCTCACTCAGTTGTGGATTTTTGGTCTTTTGATGAGAGGAAATTTCTAGTGAAAATCACCAAGCTCACAAAGAGAGTGATTTGTGGAGTGGATTAAGGGATATATGTTCCCCTAACTACTTTAAAAATATTTTTTCATTATTTCTGTTTATCGCATTCTCATATTTAATTTATAAGAGAACACTGCATATCTACATAAATCACAAAGGGTGTTAAAAGTTAGAATTGTGTAAAATTATCAAAAAGACACAATTCACCCCCTATTGTGTTACTTTGTATTATTCTGACCTAAAACCTATTTCATGCATTCCCAACTTCAATTCAATGAAAAAAATATACAAATTATTATTTTGAAATTGAGAGTCAATAAGATTCCAAGATGATCTACTAGGAGGAAGATAAATCCTTAGTGGCTGCCAAAAAGTTTGATCCATTTATTTAATATATGTAAAAGAATTCAATTTAAATTTAGGTGTTATAAACTAAAATACATGTTATTTATAATTTATAACATGGTTTAAATTCTATAATCCAATACATATTCAATAAATCATTATAAATAACTTAAAACCACAAGAAACAAAAAATAAAAAAATGTGAATAATAATATCCCACATTTTAGTCACCATAAGAAAATGAGAAACCTCTTATAGATGACTCAAAAGGTCATTATCTATGTAATTTTTACAAAAGATGACAAAAAAATAAAATATATAAGACTAGTGTGAGTATATGGAAGACCATTGTTAAAATATGGGAATTTAGATTTAAAATATGCAAATTATGTTATGTAAAATTCGTGAAATGGTTTAAATATTGGAATGAAATAAATCTTCATGAAACAATTTTAAATAATAAAAAATGAAACTAAAATTATTAGTATTTTAATAATAGTTTCCATAGTTTAGTCACAATAATCAAAAAATAGAGTTGTCTTGTAACTACCATTTCAACTATGATTGAGAATTAAGCACCATTTTCAACGCTATCATATTTATATTATACCATGTAAGAAAGAGGACATGATCAATGGAATTTTCAAAAAAACTAAAAAAATATAAATTTGGAATATCTATCATAAAATTTTGGAGGATTAGTTATAAAATATGGAAGATCAGTGTTAGAATCTCGAATACCAATGTTAAAATCTGAGAATTCAGTGTTATAATTTAGAAATTATGCTATGTAAAATTCATGAAATGGTTTTAATGTTTTAATGAAATATATATTCCATAAATAATTGTAAATAATGACAACCACTTGAAACTAAAATTATTGGGATTTCAATAATAGTTTCCACAATTTAGTCACCTGAAACAAATAATAGAATTATCTCTTAGCTGACACATCTATTAGGATTGATAATTATAGACCATTTTTACAAATAATCATATTTAAATAAAATCATGTAAACATGAGGAAATTATCAGTATATTTTTTTTTCCAGAAAACGAAAAATATAAAATCTAGAATAGATATCACAAAATATTGGAAGATTAGTGTAAATATATGAAAGATCAATGTCAGCATAAGGAAGATCAATGTTAAAATATTGGAATTTAGTGTTAAAAAATGGAAATTATGTTATGTAAAATTGATGAAATTGTTTAAATGTTGAAATTACACACATGTTCAATAAATCATTGTAATTGATGAAAACCCACAATAATAAAAAATTAATAGCACTTAAAGAGAATAATCTCACATTTCCATAACATTTCTCACCAAAAGAATTATTTTTTTGAAAAAAATCATTAATCACACCTGAACATCTTAATAATTAATGAAAAAACACAATAATATAAAATTAAAATGATTTCAATAATATTGTGTCATAATTTTCTCACCTAAAAAAAATTACATCCTCTCATAGCTACCACATCAACTTAGATTGTGATTTTTTTCACATTTTTCTTGTATGACCAACATATTTCAAACAATAACAATGATACAACTTATTTTTTTAAAATTGGGAGTCAATATGATTATGAGATGGTCTGTTGGGAGGATGAAAAGTCTTTAGTGGTTAAATTTTTTTTGACCCATATATTTATTATATGTCAATGCATTCAAATGTGGTATATCATTGGCTTCAACTTAATGCATAACTCCAAAAATATCTTTTATTGAACTATAAATAGATAAATATATTCCACATATCTATATAAGTTTCCATTTACTTTTCTTATTATTTCACATGTATGCAAATAAGGAATCCCACACATTTTCCATGCTTGTCATGTGAATTGCTTACTACCAAGTTTTATTGTGATATCCACATTACTATCACAACATAGAAAAAATTATATCCATATTTCTATACTATCATAGTTTTATCCATTAACACATTCACCATCAATTTATACTCAACATTGAGACCAACTCCATTAATTAAACTATTCAAGAATTCATTGGTGCACAAAATTTTCTTACTTTATTTCTCATGATTTTCATTAATTAACACACATATATTGTGTCTCCCCTCATTATAAATCCATGTATTTAATGATTTGGCTAAATTGGTTTTGATATGCTCCCATCAATAGTGTGGAAATCATAAAAATTACCACCTATCAACATCTACACCTTTATTAACCAATCTTGAAAATTATAGTTTAAATATTCTCTAATTAATTATAGAAACCATGAAATAACATCCCACCAATAACACCCTAAAATTTTAGAATATATTTCTCTTTAAATAATTTTTATTTCTTTAATATATTTTGTTACTTGAAATACCAATTTTAAACATACTGTGGTATACTATTAAAATAATATTTATGTAATTGATATATTCTTTCTACTGGATTGGTGGGTATTAATAGGACTAACTAAATTATGAAAAAAATTTAGTTTCCATATTTGTAAGATGAATTAATTTCTTGTAAGTGAAAATAAAAATCCGATTAAAGAAAAAGTGATATTTTTCTAGAAGACTATTTTTATGTGCACAAAATAATTTCACCTTTATAAATTAAATAAACCAATTTTTGAATTATTTTAATTAATTAAATATATTTTATATTCATTAAAATTATTTTAAATTTGATTAATTTCTTTAGGCATGAGATAAGAATTTATATCCAGTTTTATTCTTAAAAATGTGTTTTTCTAAAAAATGTTTTCCTAACATTTTAAAATATTATTTTTAAAATAAATTTATACAACTTATATAAATATAATTTGATAAAATGGATTTCATATTTTGAGTCATGAGATTCAAATTTGGTAAATAGTTCATTTTTCTAGTCAATATGAAAAGTAACATGGTATATTTTAGTCACCTCTATAAGTGGTACATAATGTTAGCCTAGGTTAAAACTAAGTGTTAAGGTCAAAATTTTTCATCTTAATTATTATTTTATTTAGGTAATTATACAATTATAACCTTAGGCACAAAATTAAATTGTTTGAGGGATACTTTTCCTTGAAAATTATTTATATATTATGAAAATAAAAATTCAAAATGTTACTCTCTCACTTTTAAATATCTCTAATATATTCTCAAATGGATAAAAGAAATTTGTGAACATTTTTTGATGGAAATTATATGTATAATGAAATAATTTTCATGAATGTATTTTTTTTAGTTTTTATTAGTTATGTAATTACCTTATATTCTTTCGAAACACTAAGACACCATTTCTTCAATTAATAGAAAAAATAAAATAATTCATTTTAAAAATATTAAGAGTAATATAATTTGAGTGAGAAACATTGTTACAAGGATTTAATAAATTAATATAACATATTAATTCCTTTTAAACTGATTATATTTGAATTAAATATTTTTATTGGTGTCTTTAAAGTCAAATTTAATTAATAGTTCTAAAATTGACATTGATGATATTTTATAAAAAATTATATTTTTTAAATGATTTAAAATTCATAATTTTTTTATTAAGCCAATTTAATGGAATATGGTTTAACATATCAATAATGATACATATATGATCCACTTTTCCATTTATGGTATCATTATTAAACCTTTAATATTGAAATAGTTGTTACTGCAGTTAAGGTTTATATAGATTAAATAAGGGGTTAAAACAAAAGATAAGGTTTAAGAAAAATATTAAACCCATCAAAATTTGATTCTTTTATGGTATTTTAACAAAATAATACCTCATATTTAAATATTTTTTTGGAATCATTTTTCTATAGAATTACTAAATTATATTTTAATCTTTTAATAAATTCCAAGAGTGCCCCTCCCCTCAGTTATAAAAGGGAACCATTTAGTTCTATTCTTTACAGCACTTTGAGCCTTCTATATCAACAAAAACTTACCAAATTATCTTCTAAAAATAATTATCTACATTATATAGGATTTGGAATTCTTAAAATGAAAACCCTAGTAACATTAAGAGGAGATCTAAATGAGTTTATTCAAATAATAGGCAATCACAATAACAGATTACTTTATTTTTTTACTTTTTCTTTTAACACCTATATATCTATGGTATACATCATAAAATAATAAATTAAATATTATAAATAAATTTAAATTTTTTTACGATTATGAAAACACTACTATTTACGATATTTCTCATCAAATGAGAAGTGAAAGTTTCGTTAATGCATACGTATGACTTACCGTCTACACGTAGCGTTACAATTCATCTTCCATAACCATATTTTATGAATGGATATTATGATGGTTTTAAGGTTTATATAAAATATTTTTACCATAATTATTATTTTTTAGTCATAATATAACATCTACATTCTTACCTTCCGTTTTGATGGAAAATGATAACGTTGCCCGTGCGTATGTGCAGACTAAAACCACCACGAAGCCATGTGATTCATTTTTCACATAAAATTTACATGGATAATAATAATGAAAAATTTAATGAATTTATATTATATATATGATATAATAATTATTCTATAATGTTGAATTATAATTTACCATTATTTTATTTCATCCGTCGAAAAGTGAAAACAACATTCATGAGTATGTACAACCCCCCATCTCCATGAATGATGTAATTGATTTTTATATATCTAATTTTTATGGATTACTATAAATAAAAATATAAAAAATATAAATGATATTTATATCATTAACAAAATTTTTAAATCATTTAACAATGATCAACAAACAAATACCAAAACTACCAAACTAAAACGTACATGAAAAATAAAGTAGTTATCATCCAAAACAATGATTTTAATAAAGAATTATTAAAAATATAGTGATAAAAGATTAATAGTAAATTATATATGTTTTGATATATATGATTATGTTTCAAGAATGGTTTTTTAATAAATATAAATTGATTTTATAAGAGTTTTGAACATGTACAAAAGATGTCAGACCTGAGGTAGTATTTTATTTCACAATCTCATCATTATTAAAAATTGTTTATGTTTAAGTCTCTACTAGGGGAATTATTTGATATTTTTATGTCAAAACAAATATATTTTATTATACTATGGTTTTTCATTTAAATTATAAATATTCCTTTCATTTTAATCTTTTTAATTACTCATGATAATGGAAGAATATTCTTAATGAAAACTGACTTTATTTATCTCTTCGGTTAAAATTATATTCTCTTCCATATCCATATTTTAATTAAAATGTTTTAAAAAATGTTTTTAAAATCATAAAATTATTTTTTAAAGACATTTTCCCATGTTTTAATTTTTATTTTTTTTAAAATTAATATTATTTCCATTTTCTAAACAAGGTATTTTTTGATCATTTACCGGAAATTTAATGGAATATTTGTTTTAATGTACAAGGAATGAATATACTTTACCAGTATCATGAACTCACAATTACTTGAATATTACCTTAAAATTTTCTAAGTTTCTTTTTAAATAAACTTTTTGTCCATAATATTTGTGAAATTTATAGATTTTAAACAAGTAATTTCAAATTGAAAAGGGTATGTTCCACATGAAATTTTACAAGGACCTTTCTAAAGTATTTTTATCCACGTGAAAAATCCTTTATTGAAGAAATAATACAAATAAACTATCCAACTTATTTTGATGGATGTGTTATGATCAGATAGACTGGGGAAAGTATTGAAATTTCATATATTAGTTCTTTCAATATGGACTTCTATTTATTTTTAAGGCATGTTGATTATTTTTTATTAACATAAGGAATGCATTGGAATTAAATGGAAGGGAATTTATATTTCATGCGGATTCCAACGCAGCTCGACCCTGTCAGTGATTCCCTAGCAGTAATGGATGAAGATCCGACCCCCTCCTCCCTAGAGGGGGGGAGGGGGCATGACCTTCCATCCTTCTTGTTGTCTCAACCAATCATCCCTTTCCAGAACCCAGATTTAATTCCCCCATTTCCCTCAATCTCGCTCTACCCTATGGTTTCTAATCCCTACAACGGCTCGCCCCAGCTTGCGATCTCTAAAAAAGAGTTCAACGAGGCACCATATCATCACCAGTTGACTATCATAGCCCGATTAATGGGTCATTGTACTTCATTCAACACCTTTTATAGATTCTTCTTTGACTCATGGGATCTCCAAGAATGCACAGTGGTGTCTCTCCTCGATCAATGTCACCTAATGATTCATTTCACCATGGAGGAATGATCTGATTTCCGCATGGTCTAGTGCCCCACACATAATCAACGGATGCATCTTATTTCTTATATGTGGGTCTTTCTAATTCAACATGAATCGCAATGAGTCTTCGTTCGTGGTTTGGGTAAGATTTATTGATCTTTCTATTCCTTTCCAGATCCCTTCAATTATCCAAATATTTGGAAATATGGTCAGTAGATACCTATTTTTTGAAAGCCAGACATATGCGTTATGTCACCCAATCTCTCCTCACATATGCGTCGAGGAAGATGTTTCAACGGATCCCACAGACTGGTTATAGATTTCAGTCGGAGAATAGTTTCACTGGAGACGACTGGTATTCTTTGAAACCTATCCTGCTTTCTGCCCGGGGTGTCATAGATTTGGACATCTGGTCTCAATCTGTCACCATGAACACATGATTTTTCACCCTGAGATGAGTACAACAGAGGGGCATGTGGTGTAGGTTGATCCTGTTGTGAACCATAATGTGCAGGTTTTTGATGGTATGGATGAGAAAATGGAGGGGCGTGGGGTTGCTCTAGAGGGGTTGGATCACACCAGTCTAGGTGTGGAGGCCAGTGCACAAGAGGATCACCAAAGGCGGAGCGACAATAAAGCTGGGGAACCCCTTTGATGGCCCAGACTCCCAATATACACCACTGCCTCCAGAAGAGGATTCTTTTGATGATTACTGTTATAGTCACCCTTCAATGGATAGAATGGAATGATTTCAAGGGATTGTTCCGCACTACCCTAGAAAGAAGAAAGGAAAAAAAGGCATGTCTAACTTAGGAAAATGTATTGTAGTTCAGGGGAAAAAACTAAAGGGATACATGGATTATTCATTATAGACAAAACCAATGGAAACCCAGTCATCCATGAAGGTTAGAAATGAGGAAGGTAAAGTAGTGAAGAAAGGGGAAAGTGAATGAGAGGATAGGGAGTGCTTGATACTAATATTTCACTCCAAGGAAAAAATTCATGAAAAAATTCTCTAGACAAATTTATCAGAGGAAGAGATCAAAAGAATTTATGAACGTAGGTTTCAAGTTGATGCTCATGAGGAGCAAGAAGTGTTGATTGAAAAACAAGACCGAATATTGGTCGGGGGATTCAATCAGAGAAAAATTAACACAGAGAAATTTATTCAGACAGTGGAAAGTATGATCACTATCCTTGAAGAGCTCATTAGAGAGGATTTGGAAACCTAGGTCAGTACTTTGCACTGCGAACTTTATAGAGTTGCTGAGTCAATAAATCTTAGTCTGATGATTAATCATTTTGTTAGCTCTTTCAGCACGTAGGAGTTTCTTATTGGTAAACAATGGTTTCCCATTTCTCTTTAAAATGGTTCATTTTTTTTAATTTTGATGCATTGGAATTGACAAATGGTTGGTGGAGACCAAAAAGATATAGGCCCTCGATGCATTGATAGGTCTCATGAGACCAAATAGATTGGGTATTTGGCCTAGTCCAAACCTCTTTTTTTGATGTATTTACATGATGCCTTGATGTAATTTTAGAAGTCTTAGACTAAAAACCTAACAAGATGTTTTAGATGTATGACATTATACATTCTATAATTATGAAACCAGTTATTGATATCTATGGGATTATTTGAATAGTTATGAATTCCATGGATAAGTGTTAAGATATTTTGATTATTTATATGGTATTAATTGATTATCATTTATTCTTTCCATATTATTCATTCCTTGTTTAGATAATTCGATATGCATACCGTTAAAGATCATCTGAACTCACCGGTTTCTTATTATTAATTTCCCCATGAATCCAGAAACTGTATTATGAATGATATTAAAGGATAATCTTGAGGAAAACATAATGATCCCAAAGAAAATACAATGTTTTATTTAATGTTTTCAATTCAAATTTGGGAATTAAGTATATATTTAGTTATTTAATGCTTATAAACTATAATATTTGTTGGTATATGATCACTTATAACTAGTTTCAATTTAATAAAGTAGCTACCAACTTTGGGCTACTAGGATCGGGGTCTTTACAGTTTGTATCCTATAAATTTAGTAAAAACCTTGAGAAATGGATTTAGGAAAACATACATTAGGGAAGATAA
The DNA here is from genome assembly GCA_963277665.1 of Viscum album. Taxonomy (NCBI): domain Eukaryota; kingdom Viridiplantae; phylum Streptophyta; class Magnoliopsida; order Santalales; family Viscaceae; genus Viscum; species Viscum album. Next base: position 1,425,366,901 of record OY728141.1, on the reverse strand, counting down.
CCATATAACTGACTTTGAGGATAATTATAAGTATAAGATAACATCATAATGATTTTTTTAAGGTAGTGATTATGTGTTCTTCTAGTAATACATCCTTTTATGGATACTAAAATGAGAGGTAGTTTTGGTTCAAATGCATCTAGGGGTAATAACCCCAAAATGAGTTTGTTCAATATATCTCATGCATCATTCTAGTGCATGGTGAGTGTTCTCCTACTGCACACCTAGTGTGACACTTTCAAAAAATATGATAGATTTAATTCTCATTTTCTTTACAAACCATTATAAAAGATTTGAAAATATTTTTATGATTTTAGAATATTCTCCAAGAAACCAATCTTATGATTTTAGATTAGTTATGCATAAATTTTAAAATTTATGTAATGTTTTTAACTAGTTTTGAAAGTATAAAATATGAATAAAAATTTAATGATATAATCTATCATATTCCACTATCCAGAAATGGATCCGAATGGAAGGAATGAGAATTTTATCGATGAAAACAATCTACGTATAGATTTACCACATAAGAAAAATAATGAGGTTGGAGCTGGAACTAAATAAATTATAACTATATTTGGGTTGCTAACTCAGCTTATGACCAATAAACTTTCTCATATGGAGAATCCTACTAATCATAAATGTGGTGAAATACTATGCTAGTTTGTATATGATCTGGATTGAAAGAGATAACGTAACGTCCCGGTTTCGGAAGGTACCTAGTGGAGCCCCGTACCCAGTTGGTCATATGGCCTCAAGCGCATTTCCCCGAATGTCAGAGGCTTCCGACTAGCAGCAAGGACCTTGGGTGTGACAGTGGGGAAAATATGCCCTCATTGGCAGAGTAACACATCGGAATTAAATAAATATACAATAGCAGAAGCAGAAATCATACCATACAATAGTAACAATAGTATACTGAAATAATTAACAACTGGAGCACATATATAAGTGATGCATGAAAATATGTCTAGGAAAATAGCCAAAAAAGTCACAATGATGGAATACAGTAATAATCCAATGTAAAAAATGAAAAATTAAACAAATCCTTAGCATCAGAAGCCTTAGATTGGTCCCATGCTCTCCAGCTCCAAAGTAGTCAAGTACCTGAAGCAAAATGGTGTTGTCCCTTATCTATACCTACAACAATATAATCTTTTTGGGACCAAAATCTTGACCAAAATAGGGTGTGAGACTAATCCTAGTATGAAACCACCCAAAGTACTGTGCCTAATTGTCAGCGAATATATATGGCGGGAAATAAGAAAAAAGGAAGAAATAAACAAGGAAGTACTCAAAAGAAAACAATCCTACAATTTCAATGAATTCAATTTCATATTTCAAGGAATAAGATAATCAAACAGGTAATCCTCTAGGATTTACTCACAACCTATCTCCTCTGGTTCAAGTTACAAGGATATAATGAAGACTCTCTGAGGAAGCACTCATAGTCAATTCCCCATATACTCTAGTATAAACAAAGACACTCTGAGGAAGCACTCACTATAAATTCCATCTATGGTATTTTAATGGTAACTAAAGACACTTCGAGGGATCACTCAACGTCAATTCCTCCTGTGGTATCATAACATATCTATAGACAGTCTGAGAGAGCACTCAACATCAATCCCCCCTATGGTCTCACAGAGTGATAATTATAAAAGACACTATGGGAAATCCCTTAATGTCAATTTCCCTTATGGTCTCACTACACTAGGATCCTGCTGCCCCGTGTAAAGAAATCATACACAAATGATATAAAGCAGCCAAAGTAACCCTCATGAACTAATTGGAAAAACAAATAACACCATATCAAAGCTTTTCAGTTAATAATCACTCCACCCTTACAATACTAGGCATGGAAAGTGAGTAGCCTAAAAGGCTAAGCAAGACCAAACGATCATAACAATACATGCATTGAAAAACACATCAATTACATAGAAATTAATCCTATTCACATTCAATTGACCTCTACTCAAGAATATGAAGCATTGCAGGCAATAACAAGGTTAAAACTATAAACATGCAATACCCTGTTCAAGGGTATTGGGATCCTTTGCACATATAACTCAAAAACTATATACGAAAAGGCACAAACCACCTACCATGGTGTTGTAGGATCTATATACATGAACCTCATGCCTTGAATCACCCCAGAACACCATAGATCTATAAAAATACTAAAAACACTATTATGAGGTCAACTCTTTAAAGAGGAGGAATCAAGAAACCAAGCTATAAAATAAGGAATAGAATACCATGGCGATCCCAATGCAATTGATGACAGTCGATTCGGAGAACAGACGGTGAGTCTGGGGCTCAATGAATATCTGGCGGTCTCGTTCGCTCCCGAATGCGTCGACCGAAGAAGAAGATGTTCCTGTTAAATAGACGTGACCCCAGTCCTTTTAATGAAATAAAGTACACGGAGTGTAATTTATAAGTACACAGTGTGTAATTGTCCTTAGGGGACCCTGCTTTAGGTAGCCTCCAATTCACCACACACAGCTGTGTGCTCGGCCGTCACACGGCCAGAACACAGCTCCGTGCGAAAACTGAGTACATAGCATGTACTTATAAGTACATGGATTGTACTCATGAAATATCTAGAAACTCCTATTTTCCTAAAAAACATATAAAAAGTAAAACATACCTGAAAAGAAGATCCAGATTCTTACAAACTTTCCCACTTTAAAAATTCATCCCCGCATATCCCTGGCAAGGCGTAGAAGAAGAATCCTAGAAAAGCTCCGGCCACTGCACTCATACATCCGTATCCCTCTCCCAAGTCACGTCGTGTACTCACCCATGTTTTCATAACACTCATACCAGTGGAACAGTCCAGACATGGAGAACCTTTGTACATTGATCAATAATCTCGATAGGATGGTCCTTGAACGAGGCGTCCACCACGAACTCAAAATCCTCAAGTTGGAAAACATCAGACGGGCATGAGAAGTAGTGTCAAAGTTGAGAAACGTGTAAGATGTCGTGCATAGCTCGATACCTATGAGGTAACTATAACCGATAATCAACTGGCATGATTCTCTCCGAAACCTCAAACAGCCCAACGTACCTCGGTGAAAGCTTACCCTGTCTCCTAATCCTCCTATCTCCCATCCACGTTGAGACACGCAGAAAAACCTGATCTCCAACCTAGAACTCCATAGATCGTCTTCGTCGATCAATATAAGACATTTCTTTGAGACTGTAAAGTAGTCATCCTCTTCTGAATCAACTCTATCTACTCTATGGTCTCCTGAACAAGACGAGGTCCTAGCATAGCTGCCTCTCCTGCCTTCAAACAACAAAAGGGTGGTCAACATGGCCTACCGTACGAAGCCTGATAAGAAGTCATGTAAATAGTTTCTTGAAAACTATTTTTGTAGGAAAACTCCAGCATAGGTATGTGCTTCTCCCACGATCCTCCAAAATCTAGGATGCATACTCGGAGCATGTCCTCAAGCACCTGAATCGTATGGTTGGACTGGGTATATATCTGGGGGTGGTAAGCTGTACTCAAAAGAACATGTGTACCCTAATCCTTTTGTAGCCTCTTCCAGACCCGAGAAGTAAAATTCACATCCCTATCTGAAAAAATGGAGTGTGGGACCCCATGTAGATGTACAATCTCTTAGATGTAAAACCTTCCTAGCTCATCAATGTTGAAGGTCTCCTTGATCGGCAAGAAGTGAGAAACCTTTGTGAGTCTGTCAATGACAACCCAAACTGCATCATTCCTATAAGGAGAACTCAAAAAACCGGTCACTAAATCCATTTTGAAATAATTCCACTTCCACTTCGGAATGGGTAACCGCTTCAAAATCCCTTCTTGTCATAGATGCTCCACCTTCACCTACTGATAGGTGGAACACCTTATGACAAAACCAGTAAAATATTTCTTCATACCTGACCACCAATACTGATGGTGTAGATCACGATACATCTTGGTGACACCAGGATTAACTTCCCAAATTGAGGAATGAAAGTCCCACATCATATCCTCGCGTATGTATTCTGACACCCATACACGCCCATGAAAATACAAGATCTCATCCTCACCTATGGTCCACACATGAATACGGTCCTCTCCTGACACACTTTCTCGTAGGACTAGGCCTTCAGAATCTGATAGCTGCCTCATTTTCACTCGATCAAGAAGATTAGAGGTAACCACTATAGAATATAGAAATGTATTCCCTTGACTATCGTGAACCTCCAAATGAATCTCTGATAACATATCTATAAGCTTTCATTCACTGTTGGCCTCTTGAACTACATATATCTGAGTCCTCCTGCTCAATGCTTAGCCACTGCGTTTCCTTTCCCAGGCGTGTAGGAAAGCTCAATGTTGAAGGATTGAAGGTACTCAACCCACCTTCACTATCTCAAATTCCGTTCATGCCGAGTGAAGATATACTTGAGACTTTTTTGGTTGGTGAAAACCAAAAAATTCTCTCTCAGAAGCTATTATCTCTAACAGCGTAAAGCATGAACAACCAAAACTAACTTGAGATCATGTGTCGGGTAATTAATCTCATATGGCCTCAACTACCGAGACCCATATGCAACGAATCTTTCTCCTTGCATATGAATAGCTCCTAGCCCGATACATAAAGCATTATAGTGAACAATATAGCTCTTGCTTGTCTTTGAAAAAACTAGCATTGGTGGTGAAGTCAACCTCCCTTTCAGCTCCTGAAAGGCTGAATCACAAGAAATATGACCTCAAAAACTTTTCACCCTTCTTAGTCAGTCCTATTAGTGGCACTGCTAAGCGTGAGAAGTCTTGTATGAAAATTCTGTAGTAACTAGCCATACCTATAAAACATCGTACTTCAAATATGTTCATCGGCTGCTCCCATGAAACTACTTATATCACTTTTTCTGGGTCAACTGATACTCTTGTCTTTGAGATAATTTGGGCCAAAAAGTGAATTTGGTCCATCCAAAAGTGGCATTTTGAGAGCATAACATACAATTGATGCTCTCTAAATGTACTCAAAACGATCTCAAGATGTGTGGCATGGTCATGTCGAGTATGAGAGTACACCAATATATCATCCAAGAAGACAACTATGAAAGAATCCAAGTATGGATGGAACACTCAATTCATCATTTCCATGAAGAATTCATGCACGATCGTGAGAACGAAAAAAAAAATCATATACTCATATAGACCTTGTCTACTCTGGAAGGATATTAGAGGTATATCAGATGGTCTAATGTGCAACTAATAGTAACCGGACCTCAAGTCAATCTTCGAGAACAACCGGGCACCACGAAGCTGATCAAAGAGATCATCAACCCACAGAAAGGGATATTGGTTCTTGACCATCAACTGGTTCAACTTCAGATAATCCACACAAAGTCTGAGGGTACCGTCCGCCTTCTTTGTAAACAGGACATGTGAACCCCAAGGAGAAGTTCAGGGTTGGATGAAACCTTTTTCCTGCAACTCCTCCAACTGCTTATTGAGCTCCTATAACTTTGGTGTAGCCATCCTATAAGGAGGAATGGACACCGGTGCTGCTCCTAGAACAAGCTCAATAGAAAAGTCCACCTCTTGAGAACCCCAAGGAGAAGTTCAGGGTTGGATGAAACCTTTTTCCTACAACTCCTCCAACTGCTTATTGAGCTCCTATAACTTTGGTGTAGCCATCCTATAAGGAGGAATGGACACCGGTGCTGCTCCTAGCACAAGCTCAATAGAAAAGTCCACCTCTCGCTCCGAAGGAAAACATGAAAAAACCTATGGAAATAGATCCCTGAAACGATCCACCACTAGAGGAATGTATATCTGTGAAGTCCGCTGGTCATCCAGATATAGACTAGAAATCTGGGTTGTAACCTATCCCAACCCATGATTCTAGGGTCCTGCTCTGCTCGCCTGGACATCCCATTCGCCCTTATCAAGAAACAATCTGCCCTCTGGCAAAGTAAAACTCACCCTGCGGCGATAGAAATTGAAAATATCCTGGAAGGGAACTAACCAGTCCATCCTAAGAATGAAATAATAGCCCATCATCTCTAAGACATAGAGGTCCAATAAGAAGTTACACCCACAAACCTCAAGAGGGAACTCCTTGCACTGATGCACACTGGATGTTCTTATCCCCAACTGAGTATCTTGCATCAAGATATCAGTAGATGAAAAGATACATTCCCCAAGGATCTCCACAATAGAAACAAATATAAATCTATGAGAATACCCTTAATCAAAAAGAGAAGAAGCTAAAACTAAGGAAACTAGGATCGTACGTCGAACTGTAGAGGGTCTGGGATCCTACTCCTACTAGGTCTGTTCTACTGCAAAAGTCTGGCCTGTACCGCGACCCTGTGACCCTACCTGACCACCTTGAGCTGATCCACCATGCTCTCACTGAAATCTTGGAGACTGACTACCACAACCGTGACCTCCTCCTCAGCCTAAATGGCCGGAAGAACTCCAGTTCATTGACTGATGAGAAACTAGTGGTTCTTCTCTTGAACAAGGAGTCATATAAGAACCCCTATCACCAGCTTCTAGTGAGAATATCTTATAGAAGTGCTGAAGAAAACCCATCATGCCTCATCATCGACACTCCACTAGGTCACTCGAGCAATATTTCCTCGTATGAATGAACATTCCACATTTGTAGCATACCACATGGCTACCTGAAGGTGCATCCCACCTACTAGGATCCACACGTGTAGTCTCCCTGCGGTGCTTCATGCTATCAGTAGGAGGGAAACTAACTCCAGATGGGGAGCCACCCTGGGTCAAAACTCAAGAATCCCTCACACTATACCCTATGATCAGTGAATGGTTGACTATATAAGTGATGGAAGTATACATAAATATGTTCACGTGATATTGGATGTCGTGATTAAGACCATACTCAAACTTCCTTGTCAGGAATAACAAAGCACATCCTAGAATGGGTGTTAAGCGCTGCAACTCTGTAAAGTGAGAAGAATACTCCATAATAGAAAGAGTAACCTACTCTAGACTCATGAAATCTCAGGCTTGATCAGCCCTAAGAGTCTCTGGGTAGAAGTAGTCGAAGAAGGTACACTGAAACTCATCCCAAGACATACCCTACTGGTGTCCCGCCTATGAGATCACGTCCCACTATCTCTTGGAAGAATCTTGTAGCATATATGTAGAAATATTCACCCTACACTCTAGAGGCGTATCCAGATGATCGAAGATAGTAAGAATGGCTTCTATCCATGATTCTATAGCCTGAGGTCCTCCTTCCCCTGTGATGGTGGGAGGATATTGCTGCTGAAAGACACACGCCAACATTGTCATAGAAGGGGCAGGATGCGGTGCTCTCTGGAAGGTCTGCATGAACCACATAAAACCCTCTCAGAACTGTGCATCAACACCTATATCTAGAATGACTGCAAGTGCAAAGACTGGCACAATTGGAGGATCTGCTGGTAGTCTATGATCAGCCATGTCCAGTGTCTGATCACTACCCTGCAACTGGCAGAAAATCGGATGACATCTCGGTGGCATCACTCTGCAAGTTCTAGCACACACCTTAGATCAAGATTATCAAGGAATGGATGCTAGAGTGTAATAAGGGAACAATAGAAAGAAATAATTCATGTTTTTCAACACATTAGTACGCATCATGTATAATTCCAACACGGTGTGTTCCTTTAATCCTTCACATGGGCATGCACCCTTGCTAACCAAGGACATGTAACTCCCCAAACACATGACGTGTTGTCCTAACACACAACATGTACTTGATTCCTCTTCCCCTACCTAAGTCCCCTTAAATTTATAATCCAAATGGTTCTCCTAGAACAAGAATACACTGTGTGTTAGTTATAGACATGTTGTGTACTAGACGAACTTCACTGACCCATGTTGTTAGTGACACGGTCGGTTACATGACTGACTCTACACGACGTTTTTGTGCCAGGCACGATGTGTTCTAGGAATATTTCACCGACCTGAGTTGTTTGTTACATGACCGAATACTCAGGTTACACTACACGGCGTGTTGAAGCTTGACACAATGTGTATCTCTTATGTTTTATCCATATGTGTCATTAGTCACACAAGTGGACACACGGTCAACATAACACGACATGTACAATTGGTACACGACATGTGCCACCAAAATTTCTAAACCCCATGTCTCATCCCACATAGCCTATGAAACAATTAGAGACTACACAGTGTGTACATACAGTTCGCATCATTTAATTAAGAAAAATAGTTCCCTCCCTAACAGAAGGACACACGTTATGTATTCATCATTACATGCCGTGTATTCTGGGTTTTTCTGGACAGTAAGGCTCAAATACTACACTGAAATCCCAGAAAACACTGAACAAACATTAAAGTTCCAATTTATGATCTGTGATATCCCATACTCCCCTCAAATAAAATCTTTTCATCTTATACATGTCATATAATAGGATAATAAAGAAATGATTCGCCAAATTCTGTTCCATGAGGGCCCATAACAACTCAAGAACAAAAGTTTGGCATTCATTCAAACAAAAACTTACACAATCCAATACCCCTATAAAAATCAGGTATTCTATCAAGGAATATATCACAACAACATGCATATCTAATACAGCCTCTATCATAACAACATGAAATCACTAATGAACCATAAAAGGCATGGAAAGAATGTATGACATGCGATTTCTAGAATGTTATTATATGATGCATGAGATGGAATACCCTCATCTCATCGGGTCTCAACAGAAATATAACCTCAATAACATAAAAAATAATATCACAATACACCTGAATCACCCAATGGTGAAATAAAATCAATTGTAAAATTAAAAAACCAGAAAATTCACAATATATGAGGTAGATTGGATTTACCATATACATGAGTTAGCTACTCCCGAGCACAAATTATTACCAAGTACCCATTCCAACCTATCTCTGACTATAATATCCAAATATTATGCCAAGATAAAAAGAATCCCTCTGATACCACTTTGTAACATCCCAGTTCTGAAAGCCACCCAGAGGATCCCCGTACCCAGTTGGTCACATGGCTTCAAGAACATTTTCCCAAAAGGAAGAGGCTGCCAACTAGTAGCAGGGGCCCTGGGTGTGATAGTGGGGAAACTATACCCTCATTGACAGAGTAACACAACATAAGTAAATAGATATATAATAGCGGAAGCAAAAAACATACCATACAACTGTAACAATGGTAGACTGAAATAATAAACAACTGGAGAATATATAAAAATGATAAATGATAATATGTTTAGGAAAATATCTAAACAAGTCACAATGATGGAATTAGTAATAAACCAATGTAAAAATGAAAACAAGTAAATAACTCTATAGCATCGTGATCCTCAGCTTGGTCTCATGCTCTGTAGCTCCAAAGCAGTCAAGTACCTAAAGAATAAGGGTGTTTCCCCTATCTATGCCTTCACCAATATAATTTGTTTGGGCCCGAAATCATGACCCAAACTGTGTGTGTGACTAATCCCAGAAGGTAACCACCCAAAGATCTGTGGCTAACAGTCTGTGAATATATATGGCATGAAATAATCAAAAAGTAAGCAATAAACAAGGAAGTACTCAAATGAAAACAATCATACAATTTCAATGCATTAAATTTCATATCTCAATTAAACATATAATCAAAAAAGGTAACCCTCTGGAAAGTACTCATAGCCTATACCCTCTAGTTAGATTTACAAGGATATAACAAAGACTCTCTGAGGAAAAACTCATCATCAATTCCACCTATAGTCTAGTATAAACAAAGAGTCTCTGAGGAAGCACTCACTGTAAATTCCTTATATAGTTTTTAATGGTAAATATAGACACTTTGAAGAAGCACTCAACGTCAATTACTCTTGTGGTCTCATAACGTATCTATAGACACTCTGATGGAAAACTCAACCTCAATCCCCCCTATGGTCTTGCAGTGTGATAATTATAACAGACACTCTAAGAAAGCCCTCAATGCCAATTTCCCCTATTGTATCTGATAGAGAAAATATTTTCAATTAATTTATATTGAATATCATTGTTTTAAACCGACAAATTTTTTCCTCTAAGATGAATTGTTTCATTTTTATGATAATGGTGTTATTTTGAGCTGAATAGTAAAAATTGGCCATTTTGGATTTTTAACAGTTTTAAATTATTTCGGTAGTTTGGCCATAAAATTATCTACACTGATCCAAATTGAAAAATTATTTCTTTTCCATATTTTACACATCCAGGTATTCATTTACTATTTTTGAACTAAAATCTGAATCGTCCATATGGAAGCTCCAAAGAAGCTCACAAGTTGGCTCAAGAAAACTATTTTCAGTTCTGCCTAGTTTTGATGTGGGATCCATAACTCATCCACTGTGGACCCAAAGCTTGTGAAATTCGGTGGGTGGACGAGAAACGAGTTTTGGAGAATCTTTTATGAAGGAAGAACCGAGTGAATCGGCCGTTTATGGGGTCATTAAATCACCCTAATCCGGAGTATTTCGTTTTGGAGAGTTTGACTGGACAGAATAAATGCTCATAGTAAAACGGCCATAAATCTCGGAATACATGTCCACATCCTCTTAGATTTTTAGGGGACACAGACAAGATAATTATGAACAATAATCAAGAAGGGATCGACGCGTGATGATGTCATTTAATGGGGCTATAACGCATCGAAATTCGGGGGAAACATTCTGGCTATAAAAGGAGGAGAGCTCCACCCTCTCAAATCATCAATTCTCCACCCCATTCCTTCTGGGACACCAAGAAGAAGAACTTTTCAGAATTCTATTTTATTTATTTTCTTTTTCATAGTTTTTTAATGCCTTCTTTTTCCCCATTCAACTCGATTACCCTTACCATGGTGGGGTAAACATTTGGAGTGATTGGGGAAGGGTTGGTTTTCTACATTGTAATGCTTGAGTTCTTGGACGCAATTGAATAAATTTCATTCTTCTTCAAAGTTGTTTTAAATTTCTTATAGCGGATTTTATTATCAAGTTCGGTCGTTCTTGAATATTAATTCCGTTATTTATTTTTTCCTTGGTAAAATAATCAATATCTCCCTCCACTAATTTCTGGTTTACATACGATGGAATAAACCATGAATTAGTGGTGAAGTACTCGACGATCGTCAGTACGTGTAAAAGGTGTAGTGAATGTTCTTGATTGATTGGGACAAACAAAACCCGATTGAGTATTGCCCATTTAAATTAAGGATATTCAATACAACTATTTTACACATGGAAGGAGAGTTGACCAAACCATGATCTTGGTAAGGTTTTCTCTCACAATAATAATTTCACCAAGGAAGTGAGAGGAAACGGTTGTGGAAACTCACTTTAATAAACTAAGAAGAATAGGTTTGAATTATATTGAACATGGATAGCATTATAATTAGGAAATATACCCCAACCTAATCACCCTTTTAATTTCATAGTTTTTCAAACATTTGAATTTCAAATTTCCTTTCACAACATTTTTTTACCCTCATTTTAAAGTGACAACTCGTTTTGTGTGAACTCCTCTTAAGGAGACATCCTAGGTCAAACACTTAACTACATTTTAACTTAGGAAATAATTGTTTTGCCACGCCCTATGACAGGGGTGCGTCAGTATCACTACACCAAGTTCTCGCATCCCAGTGTAAAGAAATCGTACACAATGATAGCAACCAAAGTAAACCTCAAGAAGCACTTGGCTAATCTAACTATAGTATATCAAATCATGTTAGTTAATAATCACAGCACCCTAACAATACTAGGCATGGAAAGAATGTAACCTATCAAGATAAGCAAGACCAAGAGGTCACAATAATAAAAGCATGGGAAAACACATTCATAGCATAGTAATTTACCCTATTCACATTGAATTGACCTCGACTCAAGCATGTGAAGAGTAGTTGGCAATAACAAGGTTAAAACTGCAAACACGCAATAACCCGTTCAAGGGTAGTGGGCACTTTTTCACATATAACTCAAAAAACATCCATGGAAAGGAACAAACCACCTAACTCAGTGTTCTAGGATCGATATACGTGAACCTCAAGCCTTTAATCTCCCAAGAACACCGTAGATCTACAAAAATTCTAAAAACGTTCAACAAAGTATAACTCTTGAAATAAGAGAAATCAGGAAACAGAGTTCTAAGAGAATGAGGAGATTTCCATGGTGATCCCAATAAAATCAATGATGGTTGATTTGGAGAACAGATGGAGAGTCAGGGGCTTGGTGATGATCCGATCGTCTCGTTCACTCCTGAATTCGTCAGCCGAAGAAAAAGACGTTTCTGTCGAATAGACGCGACCACTGTTCGTTTAATAAAAAAAGTACACGGCGTGTACTTTATAAGTACACGTTGTGTACTTTCCATTACCAGGCCCCACTTTAGGTGGCCTCCAGGTCACCACACATTGCTGTGTGCTCGACTGTCACATGGATAGCACACGGTTACGTGCAGAAACTGAGTACATGGCGTGTACTTATAAGTACACGACGTGTACTCAGGAAATTTCCAGAAACTCCTCTTTTCCTAAAAAACACAGAAAAAGGAAAACATACTTCAAAATAAGATCGAGGTTCTTATAGATAAAAAATTTAGATATTTATAAAAGATATATCTTGAATTCATAAGGAAAGGGGAAAGACATTGTCCTTCTCATATGAATGTTCGACCATCCACCACAAGAGAATTATGAAGGCACAAAAGGAAGATTTGGAATTATAGAGGATGATGAAAACTTTTCATGAGTTCAACCATTATCATGATAGAATGATAAGGTTTAAGAACAAATTATGTGTCTTATATAAACCAACCACGATGAAGGATTTGATATATTTATCTCATAGTTCATCATTCTCTATTTTTCTAGGAAGTATAAATGTGTATATAGATATGAAAGAGAATTTCTTGTGGGATAACATAAAAAAAGATATTATTGAGTATGTATCTTGATTATTGGTATGTCAGTATGTTAAGGATGAGATACCTAATTCCAAGGGGATGTTATAACCATTACCTATACCATAATGGAAATGGGAAAACATCCAAAAACATTTCATCATCGGAATCCCCAAAACATATAAAGGGAACAATGCTATATGAATAATAATAAATGTCTTTATGAAATCAGAAAAAATTATTTCCATTAGAGAATATTTCTCTCTTGATTTTATAACTCAATTATACATTAAAGAGGTTATGATATTTCATGGAGTACAACTCTCAATTGTATTTAATTAGGATTCAGGGATTACCTATAAGTTCCGGAGAAGACTTCAGTAGGATCTGGATAAAAATTTGTGTTTCAGCACTACTTATCATCCTAAATAATATGGTCATTCTTAGATTAACATTCAAAATATGGAACACATGTTGATAGATTGGTCTATGGATATTAAGTTTGGTTTGTATCAACATCTTACTTTGGTGTTTTTTTCCTATAAAAATTGCTTTCACTCAAGCACTAAGATTGATCCTTAGGAATCCATCTATGTATAGAAGTATGAAACACCAATATTTTGGGATGAAGTTAGTGAAATAAATATATTAGGACATGATCTAGCTGGGGAAATGGTAGTGATGGTTAGATCCATTTAAAAACATACTCTGAGTTGATAAAAAAGTTATGCTAACAATCATTGATGAGATCTAGAGTTTGAAGTTGGTGATAAGGTATTCTTATGAATATGTCCATGAAATAAAGTTGCGAGGTTAGGAAATAATGGAAATATGTTCCCTAGATATATCCATACCTTTGAAATTATTGATTGTATTGGGATGGTAGCTTATCGTTTACCACTTCCACTGAACCTCTCTCATGTTAATGATGTATTCCTTGTATCTATCCTGAGGAAGCATATATCTAATCTTTTATATGTACTAAATTAATATTTATAACACCAAAGAATGAATTATCTTATGAAGAACAACCATTAGATATTTGATATAATAAAGAAAAAGTGCTATGAAATAAGATCACTAATCTGGTCAATGTCTTGTGACATAATCATAAAATCAAGGAAGCTTTATCGGAACCCAAGGATGTTATTAGGTGAAACTATCCTCATTTGTTTGTAAATGAGTGATGAATCTAAAGCGAGAAATTCATTTTACACGGGGTATAATGTTACACCCTAATATTTTAGAATATATTTTTCTTTAAGTAAAATCTATTTCTTTGGTATCTTGTGTTACATGAAACAACGAGTTTAAACAAACATTTCATATACTATTAAAATATTATTTTTTTGAAAATTATATTTTAGCCATTGGATTGGAAGGAATTAATTGGAATAATTAAATTATGAATTATATTCAATTTCCACATGTTTTCAATTAATTAATTGTTATAAATGAAAATAAAAATACTTTAAAATTAAAAGAGATATATTTCTAAAAAACTATTTTTATGCACACAAATGCATTTTATCTTGATAAATTAAATAATAAAATTTTGGTTATTGATTTTAATAAAATTTATAAATTATACATTTAGTCAAATGTTTTAATATTCATAAAATATTTTTCTAGGTATGTGATAATAATATGTATCCAGTTTTATGCTTAGAAATGTATTTTTCTAAAAAGCAGTTTTGTCATGTTTTATAGGTTTATTTTTAAAATAAATTTCCACCACATATAGAAATTGAATGTAATAAAAATGATTCCATATTTATAATAATCGTATTAAATTATTTTAGATAGGTCCCTTTAATTTTTTTCAATATGAATAATAATCATAGTAAATTTTACTCACCTCGATAAATGGTAAATTCAGTTAACCATGGTTAAAATTAACTATTCAGGCCACTATTTTGGTAACACCCGAGATTTTTATGAGAAATATTTTGTTTTTATGTTATATAAATTATCAAAAAAATCTTTCACTACACAAAACACTAGCTTGGATCGCTTTACACGCAATCGTGGCCTTCCTCGATAGCTTCCGTTGTACGCAATACCGAGTTTCACTAAACAACGATATGCTATTAAAATATTATTAAAACTAGCGGTTATGAATAGTAATACCCAATTTTTGAAATTTTATAAATTTTATCTTTCAAAATGGACTTCATTTTTGGATTTGGAATATCGAAATTAGCCTAGGGTGATGTTTTGGTATTTTTCTGAAAAGTTTCAATTTTTTATGAATAGTGAAAACACTAGGTTACTATTTAAAAACCGACTTTTTATTTAAATAATTATTTATTTTATTAAAATTTATTTTAGGTCATAATTGATACTTAATACCTATATAAGTTCAATGTCATTCATTGGAGTAATTTTATAATAATTTTAGATATATTAAAATTTTATTGAACTTTTCACGGTCTTTTACCCACCTCCTGGAGAATTTAAAAATTTACATAAAACATAAATTTTCCTCTTCTGTGAGTTGAATTTTGAAAATACGAGAGACAAGAGTAATATAAAATAGTAAAATGTGGTTCAATAAGATAAAAATAATTTTTTGTGAACAGTACCTTTTTACTTTTATTTACCACGGTTAAAAGTAAATAGGGTAATTAAGGGTAAAAATGGTATTATTATTACCCTAAAAAATGTCTTAATTATATTGGATAAATTTAATTCGACCAAAAACAACCTTAGGAATAAAATATTACCCTTTAGGTCCACTTGTATTAGATTAGGACATTTATTATTATTTTATTTAAAGAAGAGTTAAAAGAGGTAAAATCAATGTATAATAACTAAAACATTTTCAATATAGGGTTATACATAAGATAAATTCGACTATAAATATTTATTAGAAAGATAAAAATATTTCCTATATAATGGTATTTTATTTATAATTTTTAGACATTAAATAAGTTATTTTAATTAAGACACAATGATGATGAAATAATTACCCTATTAATGAAATATTAACATAATTGATATTATAAATACCCAAATAAATGTAATTTGACACTTTTCATGAATTAAACTAATTTTATAGGTTAATATGACATGTTAGTATTGATTTAATTAACTTTTTTTTATAACTAATCAAGTTGTTATGATTTTGACAAAAAATCAATTACCAAATAGTGTCAAAATTGACATAAAATAGTTTATAAAACAAATATTATATTATTAATTGTTATTTTATTCTTAAAAATCTACGGTTAGGCCAAATGACTTATATAAGGTTATATATATTAATAATGAACAACTTGGGGTTCGTTTGGCTTGTTATAGTAAGTTTATTGACCATATAGTGTAAGAAAACAAGAAGACACGGTAAAAGTTAAATTATTTAACTTAGAATTAAATCTAAATGATAAGGTTAAAATAGTAACCTAAACTTGTCTAAAATATATTGTTTGAGAGGATTTCGACCCATCCCCACCTTAACTTAAATATAAATCAATTTGGAGCTATTAAAAACCGAATATTACTTTTTTATAAAATAATATTTTAAGTTTTTCCTAATGTGCCCATCTCCCCCCGTATAAAAGGGCACCTCCTCCCTCTCCTCCTCACACCACTTTGAGGCTTCAAGCTCGGCCAAAACCTGCCAATTTCTCTTCTCCACTTCCCTGGAAACATCCTAGAGGTCCTGGTTTTCTTCAAAGACAATATTTAGTTCCCTAATAGAAGGTTAAGAAGAGGCGCTTCAAAGAAGAGGTAATGTCCATTACAGATTTTTTCTACTTTATTTCTTCTTCTACTTCTTCTTCTTTAGTGGTTTCATAATGAAGTAATAACATCAGTATCACTAATATACTGATATTTTGGTATAAATATTAAAAAAAATCCTATTTTACCTTCTATCCATCCTACGGAAAACGAAATCACTGCGTATGCGTACGTACAGAATACTGTCTCCACGGTGTTGTGTAATCTGTTTTCCACCACCACCTTACTTGGATGGGTATAATGGTGTAATGAATAACTATACATTATTATTTTAAAGTGATATTGATTCTGAAATAGTATACATACACTTCAATACAATTCCACGATCATGGGATTGATATCATAGCTCGTGCGTACGTACGACGTACCATCTCCAAGATGTAATGTGACTCGTTCTACATGATCTTCATTGCATAATGATTATATAAATGAATTTAATTAATAAATATGATATATATTAAACTAATAAAATTATGTAAATGAGGTATCTATAACCTAAAAATCAGAATAATAATTTATTCGACAAAACACACATAAGAACAAAAAACAATAAACACCAGAATAAAAAGTAGCAATGAAATATTACTAATAAGAAGCTAAGAATATGACCATATATGATATCATAACAATGATTATGATTCTGGAATAATTCAATAACATTATTTAAATCATCATACAAGAGGTTCATACACATACGATAAAAAAGCGGACCTAATGTAAGGGAAAATCTCGCAATCTCATTTTTATCCGAGATTGTTTATACTTCAGAATTTACTAGGGAATATTTATCATCCACATCAATGTATCCTCAATATTTAATATTATTTATATCCTCCTACAATTGTTTAAATCCAATTTTAATCATTGGTGAATTTATAGTAAAAGATAAAAAAGGAATATTTTGTCGTTTTTTTGTACGAGGTACTTTTTTTCCTTTTCCGGCCAAAGTACGAGGATAATGTTTTTCTTTAACTTATATGGAATGAATGTTTTTTTAGATCATTATTTCAAAGGATCTTCCTTTAAAAGTTTTCAAGTTTATTTTTAATCAACTTCTTATAGTTTAAAATTTTATGACATGTAAATAAAGGAAAAATGTATTTGAAGTAGAAAGGATATTTTTCTCAAGAATGAAGTTCAAGTGTTTTATCAAAATTACTTTCCATATAAGATAATATAGGGTTATGTTTCTATCCCTATTTTTACATTGATTTGATTATGTTATGATGGAATTATTTTATTGATGTCCTTTTATCTTATATGGATTATGTTATGATGGCATGATGTTTAAGAATCCCATTTTTATTACATGGGTTATGCTATGATGTATGATTTATGATATTATGGAACATATAATAATGGTATCATTATGAGATGGGTGGGACCTATATCTCCATCCAATGCATTGGGTAAAGATATATATCTCATGATATAGACATGGCTGGAATGACAGGTTAATCCGGTTCAGTGATACAGGACTGAAACGGGGAGTGAACTCGGTTCAGAAATGGAATTTTTCCACTAAGATAGTCTAGGAAATGAGTCCTGAATACTAAGAAATAATTCTCTATGATTATGTGTGTATGACACAAAGTTTCATGTTTTAAGTTATGATTATTGGGATTACATTTCACTACTATGATTTATCCCATGTTATGAAATGATGATCTCTTTGAAGGTTAAGATTTCCAAAATGTTATATTCTTATGAATATGATGTGATTGATATTTCTTTTGTTTACCCTTACTGAGAATTTGAGCTCACCCTTTTGTATGTTTTCTTTTCCCCAGGACATGAAGAAGGGTATTAAGTAGGATATCCCAAAAAGGGATTCTAGATATGATGAAATAAATTGGAGACAATGTAGATGCTTTATGAACTATTTGTTTATGTTTCCCAATTTATAAAGACACTATACCTATACGGTTCTATTGTGGTTTTGTTATATGTTGTAATAAGTGTTCTTCAATTATGATTTAATAATAATATATGCAATGTATGGGTCGTTATAGTTGGTATCAGAGGAAAGGTATAGTCAAACTTTGGAAACTAGGATGTGAAAGCCTTAGTAAGAACCCTAAGGATATATCTAATCATAGAACACAATCTTAGTGTTTTAGAAATGGCCATGAACAACCTATGATAATACCTTATGTGTGAAATCTTATTCTGGATTATGTGGTATTCCTATTATAATTAGTGTTGCTCACACTATTCTTCTTGCTTTTAGTCAATGGCTGGAACCCGAAGAAACCGTGTTAATGTGGAATACGACAGGCAATGCAATGATTTTCCCCCTGAGAAACCAAACGTTATGGGATTAGGAATGAAAAATATTGTAGTCATGCTCACACAACATTCTCAATCTATGAATCATGAAGGACTTCCAAACGAGAAAAGGAAGGAGCAATATTCTATTGAATCCTTCATGAGGCAGCGTCCACCCTCATTCAGTGGGTCTACTGATCCATTAGTGGATGAATAATGGATCGGTACCACTGAAAAGATATTTTTAGTTCTTCAATGTTCTGAACATGATAAAGTCATCTTAGCAGTTTTTTGTTTAGAAGGTGAAGCTAATTAATGGTGTAATCTTATCAAGAATACGAGGCCAAAAGATGAAATTGAGTCTATAGAATGGGACAAGTTCAAGAACTTATTTTTCAGTAAATACTTCCCTCGTATTCGTTGAAAAAATATAGAGAAGGAGTTTATAGAACTAAAACAAAATGATGATGAATCTATTGGTACCTACAAATAAAATTTTACAAGACTTTCAAGGTACACTTATGGGATTATTATCCAACCTAAGAATAATATTGATCGATTATTTAGTGGCTTAAAACCATGTCTCTGAAGGGAATTAGCCATAAGGTACTTCAACAGCTATGAGGAAATTTTTCGATGTGCTCTCAAGGTTGAGATGGAGATTGGAGTAACCCATCAGTCATATGCCTTTGATAAGAAGAGGAAAATGGAATTCAAAGGAAAATCTAAAGAGCACACTGAAAAGAAGATGAGTTTTCCCTTATGCTCAAAGTGTGGATAGAAACATGGAGGGAATTGTCTAAAAGGGAAAAATAAATGTTTCAAATGCAGAAAGGAGGGTCATCGGGCATTTGAATGCCGCAGTGATGGAAAAAAGATGTCTAGGGACGCGAATAAAGAAAAGGCTGCACAGAATGCACCTCCTACACTTTAATGTTACAAGTGCAAGGAAATGGGGAATTATGCTAATAAATGCCCTAATCTAGGGGTTGTTGATGATGATCGACGTCAACAAACTCTTAATGCTAAAGAAAAAGGAAAGCCACATGCAATTTCTATCAGTGATGTGGAGTATGATAACGATGTGGTGAAAGGTACACTTACCATCCACTATAAAGTAGAAAATGTTTTATTTGATTCTAGATCCACCCACTCTTTTTTTGATGAATTTTATAAGGTTATTACTGTATTACCTCAAAAATTAGATGTTTAGTTAGCTGTGACAACCCTTAATGGAATAATAGTCGCATGAAAAGTTTATAATTCTTCTCCAATTTAAGTTTTTCGTAAAGTGCTTCATAAAAATCTTGTGATCCTTCCAATAGTGGAATTTTATGTGATTCTTGGAATGGATTGGATTTCTTTATATGGAGATTATATCAATTTTTAAAGAAGGGAAGTCAAATTTCATATTCCAGATCAATCTATGATCGTCTATCAATGCAAGGATGAACATAACCTTCCAGTGGAAATTTCTTCCATCTTATGGGCCTTGATTCCACTAAATGAAGGTTATCTATCTCAAATGGTTGGAGAGAAACTCAAGATTAAGAATACACCCATTTTATGGGAGTTTGATGATGTCTTTCCAGAGGAATTTCCAGGTCTTCCACCCAATCATGAAGTTGAGTTTTTAGTAGAACTTATACCAGGTGCTATGCCCATTTCAATGACATCTTATAGAATGGCCCCAATTTATTTGCAGGAATTGAAGAAGAAACTCCAAGAGCATATTGATAAAGTATTTATACACCCTAGTGCATCACCTTGGGGAGAACCTATTATGTTTTTTAAAAAGAAATATGGATCAATGAGACTCTGTATTGATTATCGAGAACTGAACAAGATCACTATCAGGAACAAATATCCTCTCCCACACATTGATGACTTATTTGACCAACTACACGGAGCTCAATAATTTTCCATGATTGATCTTCATTCAGGGTATCATTAATTAAGGGTTAAAAGGGAGGATATACCAAAGACAAATTTCCATACAAGGTATGGACACTATGAATTTATAGTGATGCCATTTGGTCTTACTAATTCCCCTACTATCATCATGGATCTAATGAATAGAGTATTTAGAGACTATCTTGATCAGTTTTTGGTAGTCTTTATAGATGATATTCTTGTTTATTCAAAGATAAAGGTTGAACATAACGATCACTTGAGAATTGTATTGAATACCCTGAGAAATGAGAAGATTTATTCCAAATTTACCAAGTGTGAATTTTGGCTTCAAAAAGTTTCATTTTTGGGTCACATAATCTTAAAGGAGGGGATATCAGTGGATCCAGCAAAAGTAGAGGTTATCAAAAGATAGTCGAGACCAACAACAGTAACCGAGATCCGAAGTTTTTGTGGTTTGGATGGATATTATCGACGTTTTGTGAAAGATTTTTCACGATTATCTAATCCACTCACCAGGTTGACTCAAAAAGGAGTTAAGTTCGCTTGGATAGAGGAGTGTGAAGAGAATTTCAAGGAGTTAAAAATAAGTCTATTCAGTGCACCTGTTCTCACACTACCTTGTAGTGGAGAAAGGTTTTTGATCTATAGTGATACATCCAAGAAGGGATTGGGGTGTGTTCTCATGAAAAATGATATGGTGATAGCTTATACTTCGCGACAGTTGAAAATCCATGAGAAAAATTACCCAAATCATGATTTGGAGTTACCTGCGGTAATCATTGCATTAAAAATTTGGAGGAATTATCTTTATGGTGAAAGGTGTGACATTTATACTGATCATAAAAGTTTAAAGTATATTTTCACACAAAAGGAGATGAATATACGCCAAAGAAGATGGTTGGAGTTGATTAAAGACTATGAATTCTCAATTCATTATCACCCTAGGAAAGCAAATAAGGTGACAGACGCATTAAGTCGACAAGACCCTGCCAGCTTATCCATGATGAGGATCACAAAAGATCCAATATTTATGGATTTACAAAAGATGGATCTTGGAACTATAATGGAAGGGGAAAAATATTATCTTTCTCAAATAAATTTTCAACAATCTATACAATATGAAGATTAAAGAAGCACAGAAAGAAGATGTAGAGTTACAAAAGAAGGTGAGAAATGTTCCTGAGTTCAACCTTGATTGTGATGGGATAATGAGGTTCATGAATCGGGTTTGTGTTCCTCCCATCCCAGAATTAAAGAAGGAGCTGCTGCATGAGGCTCATAGTTCTTCATTCTCTATTCATCCTGGAAGCACAAAGATTTATAGGGACCTGAAAGAGTACTTTTGGTGGGATGGAATGAAAAGAGATGTTGCTGAATATGTCTCTCGATGCTTAGTTTTTTAGCAAGTTAAAGCTGAGAGACAGAAGTCTAAGGGGATGTTACAAACATTACCCATACCCGAATGGAAATGGGAAAACATCACTATGGACATTGTCACTGGCCTTCCAAAAACATCCAAAGGCAATAATGCTATCCGGGTTATAGTTGATCATCTTACAAATTCGACACACTTCATTGCTATTAGAGAATATTTCTCTCTTGATCAGTTTTCCGAGATATATGTGAAAGAAGTGGTAAGATTTTATGTAGTACCACTTTCCATTATATCTGATCAGGATCCGAGGTTTAGCTCAAAGTTCTGGAAAAGTCTTCAGCATACTCTAGATACAGAGTTGTGTTTCAGCACTCCTTATCATCCTCAGACGGACGGTCAGTCTGAGAGAACAATTCAAACTCTAGAAGATATGTTATGAGCTTGCACTATGGATTTCAAAGGTGGTTGGGATCAACACCGACCTTTGGTGAAATTTTCTTATAATAATAGCTTTTACTCAAGTATTCAGATGGATCCTTATGAAGCTCTCTATGGGAATAAATGCCGAACACCAACTTGTTGGGAAGAAGTTGGGGGAAGAAAGCTATTAGGACCTGATCTTGTTGATGAGATGGAAGAAAAGGTCCGACCTATCCAACAACACATAAGAGCAGCTCAGAGTCGACAAAAAATTTATGCTGACAACCGAAGAAAAGACCTAGAGTTTGAAGTGGGTGATAAAGTGTCCTTACTAATATCTCCTTGGAAGAGAGTAATGAGATTTGGAAAGAATGGAAAACTGAGCCCTAGGTATATTGGTCCTTTTTAAAATACTGGATTGTGTTGTAAAAGTAGCTTACCAATTAGCGCTTCCACTGAACCTCTCTCAAGTTCATGATGTGTTCCATGTATCTCTCCTGAGAAAGTACATACCTGATACTTCATATGTACCCAGCTCAGAAGTTGTACCACTGGAGCAAGATCATTCTTATGAAGAACAACCAATAGAGATTCTGGATCGTAGCGAAAAAGTCCTACTGAACAAGACCACTCACTTGGTGAAAGATTTATGGAGGAACCACCAATTATAAGAAACTACATGGGTTCTTGAGGATATCATGAGGGAGAGGTATCCTCATCTATTTGTTACAAAGAAACGAATATCGAGGGTGGAATTCATTTTAAGGTGGGTAGAATGTAACACCCAAGATTTTTATGAGAAATATTTTGTTTTTATGTTATATATATCATCAAAGGAATATTTCACTGCACACTACACTAGCTTAGCTTGCTTTACACGCAATCATGACCTTCCTCGATAGCTTGCGTTGTATGTAATACCGAGTTTTACTAAACAATGATATGCTATTAAAATATTATTAAAACTTGCCGTTATAAATAGTCATACCCACATTTTAAAATTATATAATTTTTACCTTTAAAAATGGACTTCTTTTTTGGATTCGGAATATCAAAATTATCCTAGGGTGAATTTTTTGTATTTTTCTGAAAACTTTAAATTTTTGATGAGTAGTGAAAACACTAGGTTACTATTTAAAAACCGACTTTTTATTTAAATAATTATTTATTTAATTTAAATTTATTTTAGGTCATAATTGATACTTAATACCTATATAAGTTCAATTTAATTCATTGGAGTCATTTTATAATAATTTTAGATATATAAAAATTTTATTGAACTTTTCACCGCCTTTTACCCACCTTCTAGGAGAATTTGAAAATTTACATAAAACTTAATTTTTCTGCTTCTGGGAGTGGAATTTCGAAAATCAGAGAGACACGGTTAATATAAAGGAGTAAAATGTGGTCCAGTAAGATAAAATTAATTTTTGGTGAATAACAACTTTTTACTTTTATTTACCATGGTTAAAAGTAAATAGGGTAATTAAGGGTAAAAATGGTATTATTATTACCCTAACATGTGCCCTAATTATATTGGATAAGTTTAATTTGACCAAAAACAACCTTAGGAATAAAATATTACCCTTTAGGTCAACTTGGAATAGATTAGTACATTTATTATTGTTTTATTTAAAGAAGAGTTAAAAGAGTTAAAATCAAAGTTTAATAACTAAATTTTTTTTATATAGTGTTATACATAAGATAAATTAGACTATAAATATTTATGTGAAAGATAAAAATATTTAGTATATAATGGTATTTTATTTTAAATTTTTAGACATTAAATAATTTAGTTTAATTATGACACAATGATGATGCAGTAATTACCTTATTAATAAAATATTAACATAATTGATACTATAAATACCCAAATAAATGTAATTTGAGACTTTTAATGAATTAAAATAATTTAATTGGTTAATATAACATGTTAGTATTTATTTAATTATCTTTTTTCAAACTAATCATGCATTTATGATTTAAAAAAATCAATTACCAAATACTGTAAAAATTGACATAAAATAGATTTTAAAACAAATATTATATTATTAATTGTTATTTTATTCTTAAAAATCTAATGTTCATCCAAATGACATAGATAAGATTATATATATTAATAATGAAAAACTTGGGGTTCGTTTGTCTTGTTATAGTATGTTTATTGATTATATAGTGTAAGAAAACAGGAAGACACGGTAAAAGTTAAATTATTTAACATAGAATTAAATCTAAATGATAAGGTTAACATAGTAACCTAAACTTGTCTAAAATCTATTGGTTGAGAGGATTTAGACCCATCCCCACCTTATCTTATAAATAAAACAATTTGGAGCTATTAAAAACCGAATATGACTTTATTATAAAATAATATTTTATGTTTCTCTTAAGGTGCCCCTCTCCTCCCATATAAAAGGGAACCTCCTCCCTATCCTTCTAACAACACTTTGAGCATTCATGATCGGCCAAACCATGACAATTTCTCTTCTACACTTCCCTAGAAACATCTTAGAGGTCCTGGTATTCTTCAAAGACCATCTTTAGTGCCCTAAGAGGAGGTTAAGAAGAGGTGCTTCAATGAAGAGGTAATGTCCGTTACCGATTCTTTCAACTTTATTTATTCTTCTTTAGTTGTTTCATTATGAAGTAATAAAATCAGTATCACTAATATACGGATATGTTATTATAAATATGAAACAACCCTATTTCACATTCTACCCATCCTACGGAAAATGAAATCACTGCACGTGCGTACGTACGGAATACCGTCTCCACACTGTGGTGTAATCTGTTTTCCACCACCACCTTACTTTGATGGGTATAACGGTGTAAAGAATAACTATATATGATCATTTTAAATTTATATTGATTCTTAAATAGTATACATACACTTCAATACAATTCCACGATCATGGGAAAGATATCATCACTTGTGCGTACGTACGGCATACCGTCTCCACGATGTGATGTGACTTGTTCTACATGATCTTCATTTCAGAATGATTATATAAATGAATTGAATGAATAAATACGATATATATTACACTAATACCATTATGTAAATGAGGTATCTATAACCTAAAAAGAAGAATAATAATTTATTCAACAAAACACGCATAAGAACAAAAAGCAATAAACACCCGAATAACAAGTAGCAATGAAATATTACTAATAAAAAGCTTAGAATATGACCATATATGATATCATAACAATGAATAAGATTCTGAAATAAGTCAATATAATTATTTAAATCATTATACAGGAGGTTCATAGACGTACAAAGTATATCAGACCTATGGTAAAGAAAAATCTCGCAATCTCATTTTTATCTGATATTGTTTATACTTCAGAATTTACTGGGGAATATTTATCATCCACATCCATGTTTCCTCAATATGTTATATTATTTATATCCTACTACAGTTGTTTAAATACAATTTTTCTTATTGGTGAATTTTTAGTAAAAGATATGAAAGGAATATTTTATCCTTTTTTACGAGGTACTGTTTTGACTTTTCCAGCCAAAGTACAAGGATAATGTTTTTCTTTAACTTATACGACATGAATGGATTTTTAGAACATTATTTCAATGAAGATTACTTTACAAGTTTTCAAGTTTATTTTTAATCAACTTCTTTTAGTTTAAAATTGTATGACATGTTAAGAATGGAAAAATGTTTTTGAAGAAGAAAAGATATTTTCCTCAAGAATGAAGTTCAAGTGTTTTATCAAAATTATTTTCCATTTAAGATAATATTGTGTTCTGTTTCTATCCCTATTTTTACATTGATTTTATTATGTTATGACGGAATTATTTTTTTGATGTCCTTTTATCTTATATAGATTAAGTTATGATGGAATGATGTTTACGAATCCCATTTTTATTACATGGGTTATGCTATGATGTATGATTTATGATCTTGTGGCACACATAAGAATGGTATCATTATGAGATGGGTGGGACCTATATCTCCCTCCAATGCATTGGGTAAAGATTTATATCTCATGAGGTAGACATGGCTGGAATAGCCGGTTAATCTTGTTCAGTGATACAGGACTGAAACGAGGAGTGAACTTAGTTCAGAAATGGACATTGTCTACTAAGGTAGTCTTGGCAATGAGTCTTGAATACTAAGAAATTCTCTATGATTATGTGTGTATGACACAAAGTTTCATGTTTTATTTTATGATTATTGGGATTACATTTCACTACTATGATTTATCCCATGTTATGAAATTATGATCTCTGTTGTAGATTAAGATTTCCAAAATGTTATGTTCTTATGAATATGATGTGATTTATATTTCTTTTGTTTACCTTTACTGAGCATTTGAGATCACCCTTTTGTATGTTTTCATTTCCCCAGTCCAGGAAGAATGAAATTAAGTTGGATATGCCAAAAATGGATTCTAGATATGAAGAAATAAATGGGAGACAATGTAGATTCCTTATGAACTAGTTTTTTATGTTTCCCAGTTTCTAAAGACACTATACCTATACAGTCTTATTGTGGTTTTTTTATATGTTGTTATAAGTATGCTTCAATTATGAAGTATTAAAAATATATGTAAAGTATGGGTCGTTATAATTTTTCATTTTAATTCTTATTTGATGAAGATAATTTGACCCTTATCACCTTAATCTTAAAATTTAATTGTGTAAGGGATACTTGTCCATGAAAATATCCTATATTATATTTAAATCCAAAATATATATAAAATGTTACTCTCTTACTTTTAAATATCTCTTATGTGTTCACATAGAGACAAAATGAAGTTTCAAATTAATGTTGATAGTAATTTTGAGAGTAATTAAATAATTTTCATGATGGTAATATTTTTTTATTTTTTTTATAATTTTATAATTACCTTAAAATCTTATGCAATACATACCTGATATTTCATCAAATAATAGAAAAATAAAATAAATGATTTTAAAAACATTAAATGTAATATAATTTTAGTGATTTATATTATTTGGTGAATTTTATAAATGAAAATAAAATATTATTACTATTTAAAATTATTATATTCTAATTCCATATTTTTCTTAGTATCTTAATGTCAAATTAAATGAATTGTTACAAAATTGACATTAATGATATTTTGTAATAAATAATATTTTATTAAGTGTTTCAAAACTAATAAAAATATTATATTAATCCAAGTCAATGTAAAATTGTTGAAAATATAAACCATGGTACAATTTTGGGTCACTTTTTCAATTATGGTGACATTCGAAACCCTTTAAGATGGAAATATTTATTACTGCAGTTAAGGTTAGAATTGGTGAATTAAGGGGTGAAACCAAAATATATGGTTAAAACACCACTTAAACCTAATTTTTTTATAATTATATTGTATTTAAACCAAATCATAATTATATTATAATACATGTCCATTTGGAAGAATTTTTCATGAGAATTAAATTATTATATTATAATCTTTTATGAAATTCCAACAGGGCTCCTCCCCTTACTTATTAAAGGAAAACCCTTACTTCTCTTATTTATAAATTTATGTTCCTTAAAAGTCAATTAAAATATACCAAATTATCTTATATAAATAATTATAAAAAGTATAGAGTTTATTGTTTTCCTAAAATACCAACCCTAGAATCCCTAATAAGAGGTCTAAATGATTTTTTCAAAGAAGAGGTAATCACTATAACCAATCACTTTCTTTTAATTATTCATTTAATAAATTTGAAAGTGTGATAATAATAATAAAATAATAACTTTGGTGTTATAAATAAACTTTAATGTTATTATTATTATTAAACCACCATTATTTATCCTCTTTCCCATCAAATATGAAGTGAAAGTATCGCTCGTGCATACATACAATTTATTGTCTCCACATAACAATACAATTCATTTTCAATAACCATATTTCAAAAATGGTGATTAAGATTAATTTATCATTTACATATGATAACTATAATAATAATATTATTATATAAATATAATATGAAGTATAAATTTTTACCTTCAAATCCCTTGGAAAATGATAACGTGACTCGCGAGTACGTGTGGACTACAACCTCTGTAAAGAGATGTAATTAATTTTTTAGTAACACTTATAATGGATGGTAATAAGGATATATTTCATGAATTTATATGATATATTTGATATCATAATGATTATTTATATATTAATTATTATTTAAATTTATTTCATTCTATTCGTCAAAAAGTGAAAATAGTTTTCTTGCGTTTATGCGGTCTACCGTCATTATGGACGGTGTAATTCATTTTTCTACCTCTAATTTTTATATATTGATATAAATACATATATATAATGACAATATATGATAATTATATCATTAAAAAAATTATTTATATAATTTAACCATGATCAAAGTATAATGATCAAAACTATCGGACCAGAACATACATGACAAATGAAGTAGTTATCACTCAGAAAAATGATTTTAAGAAAGAATTGTTTATAAACTGGTGGTAAAACATTATAAGTAAATAATATATGGAATGATATATATTGTTATGGTTCTAAAATATATTTATAGAAAAAATATATTTATTATGTATGATGTTCAAGCTCAAAAAAAATAAGCCAGGTCTGGGGTAAGGGTTTATTTCAAGATCTCATCATTATTAGAGATTGTTAAAGTTTTAGTATCTAATGGGGGAATTATTTGATATTTTTATGGTAAAATGAGTATATTTTAATATAATATGAAAATTTATTTAAATTATAAGTTTGAATTTAATATCCATCCCTTTAATTACTAAAATACCAAAATAATATCTTTAAGGAAAACCAACTTTATTTCTCTCATTAGTTAAAATGTCTTTCTCTTACATATCGAAATTTTCCATAAAATTTTTTAAAGAATGTTTTTAATATTATCCAATGATTTATTAATTAAAAATTTACCCATGTTTTACTTTTTATAAAATGGTTGAAAATGAACATTCTTGTCATTTTTTAAACAAGGTACTTTTTATGCGTTTACCAAAAAATGTAAAAGGAATTTTTGTTTTGACATAAATGGACTGAAAAGAATTCCCCACCATCATGAATACCCAATTACTTTAATATTACTTTAAAATTTTCAGTTTTTATTTTCAATGAATTTTTTTTCAATAAAATTTGGGATTTTGTTATATTTTAAATAAGTGATTCTGAAGTTAAAATAGTATTTTCCTCAAGAAAATATCAATTGATTTTTAAAGTATTTTTATCTATATCAATATCCATTATTTGATATTGTAATTTATTTAGGACATAATCCTAATATACCATCAAAATTATTTCTATATATGGGTTATGATTTATTTTACTGGGTAATGTATTGAAATTCCATATGCTATCTCTTTTAATTTAGATAGTTATTGAGTTTTAAGCCATGTTGATTATTGTTTATTCACACGAAGAATGCATTGAACTTATTAGGTGATGAGTGGGGTTAGAAATTACCTAGCCCCTTTATAAATAAATATGTCTCATGAGGCAAAAATATATTGGGTATTTGGTTGATACCTTACCCATTTATATATATGTCTTAGACTAAGGCCGTGAAGGAAGTTTATATGACATGGAAAAAGGACTCGATAGTAAGTTTTAGATGTCCAAAATTCTATATTCCATTATTATGAAATTATTTATTAATATCCTTGTGAATAATTGAATAGTTAGGTCTTCCATGGATATTTTTTAATTTTTTATTATTACTTATATTTAATTATTTTATTATCATTTATTAATATCATATTATGCATGCCTTATTTAGATTCAACTACATGCATACCCTTACTGAGCATCTAAGATCACCCCTTTATTATGTTATATTTCTCCAATAATCCAAGAAGTGTATTATTAATGATATCAAAGGAATAATAGAATAAATAATGATTATCCCAAATAAAATACTATGTTATATTTTATATTTTCATGGTAATGTGGTATTTAATTATGTATCTAGTTTAACAAGACTACTAATCTATTCAATCCATTGGGATGCAATCACTTATATATAGTGTCAATGTAATAAAGTAAACACTAATTTTTGGCTACTTGGTGGGGGTTTTTACACCAACAGAGAATAATAAATGACATCTAATAATTTCAATGCCCTTTCCTTAGTTCCTCTTCCCATCCCCCTATATAATTGTGTAATTTTAGAGCTAAAATTTAGTTTCACATGATGATAACAATATCCATATATATCTCTATAAAATATTGGTCTAACAACACTTATAATAACATTTACCTAATCAGATACAATAACAAATTGAATAGAACCTGTAATTTTTATTATTATTTAGAAATCATGTCCAATCATCATATGTTTCACCCTAAAAAATTGAATATGCTATTGGGAAGTGGTTTTTATCTACATAATATGCTGATGTTACTAACAAGGCACCTTCTTAAGGACTACTAAGGTGAGACACATCTAAAAACAACATAGTTCAAATAGCTAATAATAAATCATTTTTTTAACACCTATATGAAATGAATAATCTTTCAAATATGTAATTTAAAAATTTACTCATTCTTCTATTATTTTTAGATCAACTTCCATTAGTATATTTCATATCTAAGGGATTACCATTATGACTACTCTAAAACCCCATATATTCCACCAAATTATTTTTCCTTGGCTTTTAACATGTGGAGATATATTAGGGACATACACTAATCTCTGTACAATACAAATTTAATTTCATTGGAATATTTTTCAACATTTGACTTCAACTCATCACAAAAGATAGATTACATTAATGATCCTCTTGATTTGTGATAAGATGTTAGAATATCTTAATATGAGTGCATATAGTCATTTCAAAAACTTTTCACAAAAATAAATGGAATGGAATTCCCCAATACATGTGTTGTTAACTTCCATGTGAAAGTATAAACTTTTCATTTGACAATAATATTTTTAGGACTGTTCATTACAAATTCATAGTCAAACCTATGTGTAATGATGTACTTGAAGATCATCTCCCTCAATTATTTATCCAATGGAAATAATACGGCAAACATACACCAATAATTCATTCAACTTTCTATCATTTAACTCTTGTATTTAAAATCACACAATAATAATTACACAAGGTAACATTTAAAAATCACCATCAGATGATAAAATTTGTTTTAAATTTCCACAAACTAATTTAAAACTATAATATAAATAAAAAATTTCAGTACATAACATGTTAACAAAATATTAATATAAGAAAATTTTACATGTCTTTTACTTTCATCTATATCCACGGTCGACTGAAATCATTCATCTATCCTCAAAATAAATTAGAAATGATAAAATATTTCATTTAATGTGAACAATTTTTCAACTCCCCCATCATCTATAAGGTAAAAAATACCATTGTAAAATTTTATTGTGTATTTTAAATATTATAATGAGAGGTTAAACATTATAATCCACGATTCTAATCTTGATCTTTCGTCAAATGAAATTACATCTATTAGCACTCTACATAGTGATATTCCACCTTGAAAATGTATTTTCATTACGAATCAGGGAAATGTACTCTATAAAAATGAAAATAAAAAAAATATTGAAAATAAATTTCCATCAACTTGGATCAATCAATATACAATATTAATGAATACAATACAATAAAACTCATTCTAGTTTAATATTTACATCAATTAAAAAAATTAATAAAAAATAATATAAGGGTCATAAAATTTATAGAAAATGTGGTTAAGATACAATTTTCACTAGAAGAAGGGAAATATATATTTGTTATTGGTGAGAGAGGAGCTGATGGTTGGAGGATGGAACTATTAAGAACATGTTGACTACGGTACGAGACAGATGATTGTAGGAGATGAAAGATGGATAAGAATAGGACTAGAAGAGAATGTTTAAGTATGGAAGGAGGAGAATGATAAGGAGGTGGAAATAGGATGAGCACAGGAGAGGAGGCAGTGATGAGATGAGCACATGAGAGGAGGCGATGTGTCATAGCCCAAACCCAATTTTATTATTTATTTTATTTATTTATTATACCATGTTTTTTCCCTTAGTTCTCAAGTTGAGTTATAGGTGTTTTCCCCAAAGATTTGGGAAACTTCTGAGGGCTAGAGGGTGGTGCACAATTGGATCATGGATGAGAGAATTCATGCCCTATAATAGATAAAATTGTGTGGCCCAGATAGTGTCTCTATCTAGGTTGCACAGTTAGACACATGGTCATGAACCAACCCCCTTGTATCCCAAGCGGCTCCCACCTGGGTTGCAAAAAGACCCCACAAGGATAGAAAAATGTCTGTAATATCATAAAAT
This sequence comes from Viscum album, assembly GCA_963277665.1. Taxonomy (NCBI): domain Eukaryota; kingdom Viridiplantae; phylum Streptophyta; class Magnoliopsida; order Santalales; family Viscaceae; genus Viscum; species Viscum album. Next base: position 1,425,334,015 of record OY728141.1, on the reverse strand, counting down.
AAAACCATGCAGCCTAAAAGGTTTAAAAAAATATAATATAAAAGTAAATAAATAACGAATTAAATTAACAACAATAATAATAGATAACCATAATCTAAAAAAGGTATCTCCCCTATTTTTTCGGCATGACCGATCCCTTCTTCCCACTTCCAACTACACACCAAGGAACCCTCCTCTCTAATATTATTGCTATTTCTCCAATCGTTTCTTCATTTGATCATCTTAAGTAATCATTTCCTCCTCTACACCACTTCCATCTTCATTTTTCTTGTTCCCATCATTACTGTGTGACTTGGGTAAAACCATATGGTATTCTTATGGTCCATTTTTGTGCATTCTTCTATACCTAGGGTTTTACTTAATTTTGTGGGATTACTCAAACCCATTTTAGGTGATATTGGGTCTTGAAAATCTAAAGAAGTGAGATTTTAGGCAGTTTTTCTTCTATTATAATTATTTTCCATAATTTTAATTACGGATTTTGTGATTTTTGGTTTCCTCTTTATTATTTATGGCCTCTTGAAAATCATTGAAGGAAACTTACATGTATATGAAAATATATACATATATATAAGGACCCATTGTATATATTCAATTATGGTTATATGAATATGTACATTGGGTATATTTGTCATTATATACATATGTAAATTTTCATATGCATGCAAGTGAAAAGGGTGGATTCGAGTGGCCATTATCAGAGGCATCATGTTTTGAGGCAGGTTACCCTATGCCGACACCTTTAATTTGATAACTATGATTTCTTGATTTTTTTATGTGTTCTCTCATTATTATATATATTAAATATAATATGAAATTTTTTTTCATTATAGAAATTAGTTTCACTCTTATTTTCCATGTTTTTACTAAGTTTTACCGCAAATTTCTCTCGCTAAAATATGATTTGAATGGGTTTTTTTAATATTAAACATCTTATGAAATTGATTGGTTTTCAAGTATTTTATCTCACATGATTAATGGTTTTGGAACATGAAATACTTTTAGAAAAAATGTGTTTTCTAAAATAAATTTATTTCTTTTAAAGTGATGAGTCCTGATTGGCACTTTGAAATGTTTTATAGAAATGGAAAACCACTCTTAGGGCATGCCTATATAAATATAAATGTGGTGAGTTATGAATTTATGATATTTAATATATTCTCTATATTGGGACTTGTGTAATATATTATATTTTGGAAAGGAAGAAGGGGGTTTCCATTAAAATGGATTCCAGTGGTGTAAGTTAAATAACACGTTTAGTGAAAAATATATGATATGTATGTATATGATTGCATGATATAAACTCACCTCCATTAGAGAGTGGAAAATGAGATCCCTAGGTAACTAGGAAGGTATGATAGGACTAGTAGTTATGGGTTGGTAGTGCCCAATTCTAGGAATTTTTAGTAGCATTAAGATACAACACTGACAAAACACTTAATGATGCTCGAGACTGCTCTACGTTTAGGATGATCCATCTTCAGTGACTTATGCACAAGAAAATATTCTTGTTTGACTTGATCATCGATATATGAGGTACTTAGTACCCACTAACCTAGCTACTTATGGATTTTCCATTGTGATTTCTCTCAATTTACTACTATTTTCTACAGAATTATTTTCAAATTCTCATGTGCTTAGTTTCCACTTCATGTACAAGAGGATAAAAATATTGTTGTAATTTCCATTTTATCATAGCACCTTGTGATAAAATTTTACTTCATATACCTTTTTAATGAGATTATATATTTATTAATTAGATTATTATTATAAATGGTTTGTTTAAAAATACCTCATTCTTTGGAAAATTATTTTGAAAAAATGAAAGGGAAAATTGTTCTTTTGAAATTATTTTCTTGCTACTTGTTTAGAAAAGAAAATGAAAACCTATTTTTTGTGTCTTATTTTCAAACTGGCATGATTGATTTTATCTTTAAATGTTAGGCATATGGAATTGTTTATTTTGGAATACCTTCTTGAAATTTTAATGCTCACACCTATATTATTTATTATTTTTCAGTATCAAGTTCCCTTAACTCTGTATTTATCAGGAAACGAGCATCGTTCTATGGTTGGAGGTGACCCATGAGGTCACATTGAGGAATATATAGTTATTATTATTTTCTACTACAAGTTTGTTTGTTTATTTTTATTTGTTTTTTTATTGGATAAATAATTCCTAATTGAGTTTCCCTTGATACCCGACACTAGTTTCCCACTTAGGAGGATTGATAATGACTCTTAGGACTTATTACAGATCGAATCAGGTGCCTGTTTTGAGGTCAACCTGGGTTGGTTTATTAGAATATGTTATTCGAGAATTAGAACATGTTATTTAGGTATGTATAGTAGTTCAAGGAGAGGATTTTTACAATTGAATTAGCCAGTCATGGGTAGGTTCTTGATCACCACCTATTTGAAAAGATGCTTGAATTCCTAGGGTGGTATGGTATTTTTATTCCTCAAAATATAAGTTTGGATCTTGGATTTTTTTGAGGTTTTTGTTTTTTGGAGTGTTTGAGAGTTGGTGAATTATTTTTATAGGCTCCAAGGATTTGAGTGGATTTTTGAAAAATTTATAGGGTGCATTGTTACTATGCATGGTTTGGAAAAATATTTTAAAAACAAAACTTCCACTATTAACCTCTATCACGCTCACAATATTGGAACTTGGTTTTCCAAACCATGTTTTTAAGATGTGTGTAGTAGAGTATTGTATAAGTTTTTGGAATTTTGAATTGCGGAGTGATAGGTTTCTTTTTTTGGTTCTTAGTTTTGGTTTGATTTTGTTTTGGAGTGCATTCTATATATTTTCAAATGATTCTTAGTTTATTAAAATGGGATTTTTAATATGGAATCTTTGGGTTCATTGAAAATTAAATGGAAGGAGTTCTGTTTTGAAATTTTAAAGGTTTTTAAAGATGTTATATAGATACAAAAATATAATTTTAATGTGTTTGTTCTGAAAAATGGGGTGAATTGAAAAATTAGTTTGGTTATTTAGAAGAGTAGTTTGGAAAGTGATCTTGTTCCTTTTATTTTACCCTTCGAATTCCTATGAGTGATCTCTCTCTATCTCTCTCTCACAAACATATATAGATTTATGTGTGTGGTAAATGGAAGTTTATTGGAATGGGGGGATAAGTTCTTGAGTTGGAATAAGGGTGTATATATGTGAGGCTTCATGGAATACCATTGGTAAGTGCCCATTCTTTTTACCTTATTTAATTTATAGAAATGTTTCTAAAAGGGGATTGAAATGTTTTGATAAGTGGGTTTGTTGGAATGATTTTATTCCAAGAGTACATGAAATGGAAAGTGAATTTTAAAAAGGGTTTTAATGATATAATTGATGTAAAGTGGAAAATGGGTAAAAATTTGGAATGAAATTGGTCGTTTCAAAAAAGGGTATTTGTTTCCATTGTGCGGTGCGTGGTTTTTAGATTGGTACTTTTGGGTTAAAGTCTTATCATGAATGGGTTTTGGTTGATTATTGGTTTGATATTTATTTTCTATGGTGTTTTATGTTATTTAGAGTATGTCACCCAGAATGGTTTTGATTGTTTACATGGATTCTATTTCAGTTTACGGTTTTATCCCGAAACCTATTGGAGTGGTGGAGTCAAGATATTTTCATATATTTTTATGTTTTTCATGATGGTTGTGGTTCTTTAGAGGCTTTAGTATGGTATAGATCATGGGTGTCTATCTTGTTCAATAAGAGGTGAAGGGTTGTTTTGAATATGTTGGATATGCTAGTTTTTTTACCCATAGTTGGCATTGCAAAATCAGCTTAAATATCATATCATCATGTGGGTCTCTGACCAAAGATTAAGGATTGAGTTTTCTCATTCAGTAAAGTTATCTTTCAGAATTTAGTGGATGATACATTCCTATAAGAGTTTGTTTTTTAGGGGATACTAGTAGTGGTAGGTAGATTGGATTTTTTCAGTGTTGGTGAGGGTTCACCATCTGGTGAGGAGTTTGAATTAGAGGAACCTATTCTTGGGGTGTCTTCTTAATTAGTTACTGCTTCTCATCTGAAGGATAAATACCTTTTTAGCATCCAATGTGGTTGGTTTGAGAACTATAAAACATCTCTCCAAAATTATCTGATGTTTTTTCATTGATGTGGATGCTTGGGACACCTGAAGAGATTCTGTAAGTTTCATTTCCATAAGATGAAGTTTCAGTTAGGAATTTTCATCTTCTAAATTTTTTGTAATAGATGAATCATGAAATCAAGGCCCTATCCATAGATCTCATAGTGAATATTTTCACACACTTAAGTAGTTTTTGGGTGTGGTGGATGTTGACCAAACTTGTGGTTTTCTATGTTGGAGTTGAAACCTTTTGATTTTTTATCATTGTGGTTTTCTATTTCGATGAAACCTTTTTGTTTTGAAATCTTGGTGGCTTATTCTGGGATATCTATAGATGATGTTTTATGGACCTTGATTGTGATTATAATAACAGTTTTTTTCCCTAAAACATTGATGGGTGTTCCTTATTTATATGAACTTTTAAATTATTTTCTTTCCTTTGGAATGGTTTTAGCTTATGATAGTGATTGTTTGGAGATATTTGTGTCTTATAGAAATTATAAATCTTGGTTCAATCTACTGTTCAGTTTGAGTTTCTTCCATTTCTACCCCTTATGCTGGGGGTAAGACTGTTCTTGTGGGGTTTTAAATAGCATAGAGGACCACAAAGGATCTTTTCATTGTTATCTGTTGAGCTGGTTTGGAGTGATGTATGATGTGGGAAAGTCACACCAACTTTAGTATTTTTTTTAGTTTAGTTGATATTTTTTTGGTTTTGGATTTGGTTTCAAGGTTTTATTTTGGGGGTTCGTTTATTATGGATATGAAGGTCTTGAATTTTTTCCTTGTTAAACTTGGTGTCTTTCTAGTGAAGAAAATTTTTAATGGTTGGGGGATATGGGACACCGTTACCTTAGTTTTATTTCTTATTTTACTTATTTGTTGGTACTTGTTTTTTACCATGTATATTTGGATGAGTTCTAGGTTTTTTACCTCATATTTTGGAAATATTGCAGGAATGGAGGGTGGTTCACAGTTGGGGTAAACCATGTAACAGTCTAGGGAAAACCATGTGGCTCTAACCCGGGGGGACATAAGACCCCGCAAGGTTTCCACATGGTTTGGAAGAATACTTAGCCAAACTGTATAGAATGATAGGTTTAAAAAAATATATAATTTAAAAAATAAATAAATAAATAAATAAATAAATAAATAAATAAGTTAATAATAATAATAAATAACTAAAATCAGAAAGGGGAAACCCCCACTTCCTTTAATCACGCGACCCAACCCCTCTCCCCTCTTCTAGCTGCATGGAAAAACCTCCCCTCCTCCATTGATTTGTGGTCATTTCTCCTCCCATTTATTCATGTGATCATTAGAAGTAAGATATTCCTCATATATTCCACTTCCTTCTTCTGTTTTGTTCTTCCCCTTGTTGTGGTATGAGTTTGGTCGAACCCTAGGATATGCTCATGGTATGATTTTTTTGAACTTTCTTATATGCTTAGAGGTTTCTTTCATTTTCTGGGCTTCATTAGACCGAGTTTAAATGAGATTAGGCCTCATGCATTTAAGTTAGAGTGGTTTCAGGTAGGTTTTCTGCCATTTGAATTCTTTGGCTCAATTTTTATAATTTATTTTATTATTTTTAGTTTCCTCTTTTATTTTTAGTCTGTCTTGCTACTCTTTAAAGGTGTCATACATGTATATGGAAATAGAGCCATATAAATAAGTACCCACTTATATATATTCTCTTAAGGAATATGTGTGTAAGTGAGAAAGGGTGGATTCAAATGTCCATAATAAAAGGCATCATGTTTTGAGGTAGGTTACCCTATATTCAAGACGTTAATTTGAGATCTAGGAATTTTAGGTTGTTTTTGAGTGTGTTTTCATTATTAAATAATGTAAATTTGTTATGAAAAATGGTTGTGAGTCATGAAATTTTCTTTCCTCTTATTTTCCATGTATTAGCTATGTTATTCCATTGATTTCTCTCACTAATTTTGTTTTCATGGTTTTTTTGGAATATTAAACATCATACATGATCACTTGGTTTTTAAGTGTTTTTAATCATGTGAAAAATGGGTTCGGAACATGAAACTCCTTGAAAAGAAATATGTTTTATAAAGGTATGTTATTAATTTTAATGTGATGAATCCTGGTTTATAGTTTGAAATGTTTTATGGAAATGAAAAACCCCTTATAAGGAATTCCCATTATATTGGAAATGTGGTGAGTTCTAAATGTGTGATATGTAATGTATGAACAATATTGGGACCTATAAACTATTGTGTATTTTGGAATGGAATAAAAGATTTGTGTTTAAAAGGTAATTCATGGGTGTCAAATTAATGGTGGGTTTAGTGAAAAATATATGATATGTATGTATATGATTACTTGATAAAAACTCACATCCATTTGAGCATGGAATTTTGCATCCATGGGTACATAGGTGGGTAGGATAGGGCTAGTAGCTAGGGGTTCAAAAGGAAAGGGTTTGAGTATCCCTAGTAGTATTATAATAAAAAACTAACAAAAAATTTGATGATGTTGGGGACTGCTGGAACTTTGGGTTAAACCCTCTTTAGAGGCTCGTGTATGTGAAATTTTTCTTCATTAACATGATCATTGAGATACAAGGTACCTATTACCCCACTAACCTAGATACTTAAGGATTATTAAATGTGTTTTCTATCATTTTAATCCTTTTTAGATGGAACTATTTTCAAATTATACTATTCTTGGTTTCTCTTTCATGAAGAATATGATAAAAAGCTTGTTATAATTTCTTATATATTATAGAACCATGTGATATGATTATACTACATTGATTTTTCATTGAGATACTTTCATTATTAGTTTGTTACTTCTTGTAAATGATTTTTTTAAAATACATTATTCTTTAGAAAAAAAAATTTAGAATATTGAAGGGAATGGTTCTTTTAAAGTTATTGTCTCGTTGCTTGTTTTGAAAGGAAATGAAATAAATTTTTCTATATGTATTATTTTCAAACTAGTATGATTTGTTTTCTCTTTCAATGTAACATATAAGGAGTTGTTTATTTTATCATCCCAACTATGAATTTTAATGATCAAACCTATATTATTTATCAGTTTTTAGTGTTAGGTTCTATGAGTTATGGAATGATTATTGAGTGAGTGTGGTTCTAAAGTTGGAGTTTACCCGTGAGGTCACATAAAGGTATGTCTAGTTTTTCTTCTAATTTTTCTGTCATATTTTTAGTTAGTTTTGTTCTTTTTTATTTATCTATTATTATAGTCTAAATAATTCCAAATTTTCATTAATTATAGACACTAGTTTCCAGCCCCGGAGAACCAGGAATGCCTCTCAGGCATTATTGCAGATCGGGTCAGTTGCCTGATTCCTAGTCAACCCAGGTTGGATTTTACACCATTGGGGGAGAGGAGATGATTTTTGGACTATCATAGGTGAAGAGGTACTGGAGGGATGAGTATAGTAGAAGAAGTCTATTATATCCAAAGATAATGATGAGAAGGGGGGGATCTTAGGGTACAAAGTTCATTTTCATTCCCAACATAAAAAAAGGAGGTTTGTAGTTTTAAATTTTATGAATTATGGGTCCTCCACTAGAATTATTCCTCTCTTTTGGTCTGTAACTACCATTTTAACTTAATACCTTTGAGGGTATGTATAACATATCCTATCTCCTCATTGGATTGGGAAGTGATGTCAGGATTCACTGGATTTAAGTGACATCCCCAAGATTCCAAAGGCTAGAAATAAATTCTAAGGGCTCAAAAACATTTGGTGGATGATTTTCCATTTTGAAAATAAAAAAAATACAAAAATACCAATAAACATCCAATCCTATTTATGATGTTTGGGTAAGTAATAAAACCAATGTAAATCTAAAAGAAGAAAAAATATCATTGTACTAGAGAAAATAAAGACATATCTAAACAAAACTAAAATACAACAACTTAAAGGCCCCAAGGTGGCATCATTCCAAAAAAAACCACAACCATTTACAAGCTCTAAATGTTCATGATCCATGTACAATGTCAAAAAGTATCACTAAATAATTTAGATACCTCACCTTTACCTATGTTCTGATAGATCAAATCTGCAAACACACACAAATTTCCCAAGAGAGGGGTGAGTATAAACTCAACACAATTTCTCCAAAGACATCAAAATTCATGACACTAGGAAGATAACTGGTTTTCATAGTTTATATAATATAGTTTAAAAATAGTTAAAAATATTTTATTTCGAAACCAAAACCAATTTCTTGGGAAAATAATAAATAATGTCTTTAAAACCTTTCTTGTTAATTTTTGAATATTCATTTCTATGTTCACACACACAACCACACACACACACAAACTCAAGATTGGATTCACCATTGATGGTGGAACTTCATGTCCATACTCCACCATACATTGATGGTGGTACTTCACGACCATAATCTATCCCAACCGACACACACCAATGCAATTACACAAATTTCCATCCTCAAATCATTTCATAAAAAATAAATATTTATTAAAAAAAATTTATCAAACACTTTACATGAGTGCAATCAAAATCATAAATTTAAATGCATCATTTCCAAATTATAAATAATATATTTTTCCAAAATACACCCAATTTACACATTCCCAAAACCACAACCAAATGGATTTACATCAATAATCACAGAAGACTTTCATAACAATTTCATGTAGTTCATTTAATCAAAATTAAGCCTTCAAGTTCCCTAGAAAGTGAATATTAGAGAGAATCCACCTACCCATCAACACTTGGAGTAATGAATAATGAAATTATAATTCTCTAGAACATACCATGGATATTATTTCCATTAATATATAAAATGATAACTCGTCAGGATTTACATCAATGATCACATATATATAACCATAAAATACTAGCTCTATGACTCCATGAGAGAGGAGGAGAAAAGATCTAAGGAGAACCATGAAGAATATTGACTTACTAATGAATTCGGATCTCCAAAACACTTTGATTCGCTTAATATTTTCTTCTAGATCAAATGGGATTACCTATCAAGCATAGAGAGAAAATGGAATTCAATATCCTATAGAAAAAGGAAATTAAGGGGGTTTTGGGAGTTATTTTTGATTAGATCCAAGATTTTTGGGGTGTAAACTGTACATTGTGCGGTTTGGAAAATCATGCACCAACCGTGCATTACTACTACCTTAAGACAACCCCTCTCAAGGTTTTCTAAAATTGTTTGAAAAACAGTGCACCAACCATTCCTTTCATTAAAATTCATTATGAAAGGTTTACCCTAGAAATTATCATGATTAAAACAAACCATGCACCAACCATTCTCATTTCATGTGACTCCCAAAACAAGTTGCTCGATTTCCTAGAGGTGGTGCATAGATTCTACTATCCATGCACAAACCTTGCACCACCGAAAAAACCTAAAAACCTGGCTAAGCCTATTTGGAGATCCCCAAAATTTACCCAAGTATTTTGCAAGATAAATGTTTATAAATAAATGATCTTTTACCTAAAATTGAGGGTGAAACATTACCCTAACCATTGGTGTTTCCATCCCAAAAAATTAAGAAAATTGTGGTTATCTTGGAAGAGTTTGGGCCACTGCTCCAACATTTATTTTTCACACTCACATGTTTTTTCATAATTTGACTATGTTTCCACAAAACAAATACTAAAATGATTCTATTTCCATTCGTTATCTTCTCTTTTCTATCCATAATTCATACTAGAACATAAATGAAAATAGCATCAGGATCTAGGAAAATGTGATACAATCAAATTACATGGTCATGATGAGGCTAATAATTTTTCATTTGAGATACATGAAACACATTATGAATGAAAATGAACCATTGTGGAAATGAAAAACAATATTCCACATCATTAACTCATTAAAGTATCTCAAAAGGGGAACTGAATAGAGTAGAAAACTTTTCTTATTTCCCAAAATGATGATGCCCAAGCCTTTGAGAGATTCTTAGGAAAACTTGATCACCCACGTCAAATGATAATAGTCTATGATGGTGATCCATATATTCTTACTGATGACTCTGATCCATCACCATTCCCTTTTTAAATAACTGAAACTTCTCTATTATCTCTTGTATAAGGCTTGGTCCAATATGTGATGGCTCACCTATTTCAACTCAATAATGTAGAGAATGATAAGGGTTTCTATAAAATGATTTAAAAGGATCTATATGTATCTTGTCCAAATAACTATTATTATATAATAAATACACTAATGGTATGTTCTCCTCTTATGAGGCCCCAAAATACATTATACAAGCCCTAATAATGTCCTCCAATGTTTGGATCTTCCTTTCAAACTATCCTTCATTTTTATGTTGATAATCCATACATAATTTAAACTATGTTACAGGGGATTGCTGCAATGATTTCCAAAAATGAGATGTAAACTTGGGGTCTCTCTTTGATAGAATAAAGACTAGTATTCCATGCCTCCTTATTGATTCTCGAATATAGAGTTTGGAAAAGTCTTACACTACATTGGATTCAAAAATAGGGATGAAATGGGATAAATTTATGAGTCGATCCAAAATCACCCGTATGAAATCGTGTTTCTAAACAATTCTTGGTAGACCTGTGAAAAAATACATGGTTATCTTTTCTAATTTCTATAGTAGAATCAGTAAGGGTTACAAGATACCAGTTGGTCATTGGTGATCTTCCTTGACCTGCTAACAAGAGATTCTTCTCAAAATAAACTCTGCCACTTTTATTTTCATTCTAACCTACAAAACCTATGATTTCAGTTCCCTATAATTTTTTGTTTTATAGGATAACCAAACCATACATAATGGTTGTAGTAATTAAGCATCTATTATTTGTAATCCAAAGTTACCATGATCCAACATTAATAACACATCACATAATTTCAATCAATCTTCTATCCCACAACGGTATCCCCACCATTGAGTTTTAACCTCATGGATAAACATTAAGAATTGGTTGAATGGGTATATTTAACCTTCTAATTCCAATTAGGAATAATATAAACTAAAAAAACTACAACAACACCTTTATCAACACAATCCAAATACATATTAGCAATTAAAAACATTATATTCCATTAATATAAAGTGTCTTCTTCTATCTGACTGCATGAATATATGCTTAATTCATTTTTCAGAGAGTTCCCTTTACCCAATGTGTACATCAAGTCTAATCCTAACATATATAGGTATTACATCCACATTCATTGTCTCAAATTTAAATTTACTTGTGAGAAAAATTGTTTCAAGCTCTGATGATCCAAAAACACCATGAATTTATAAGAAAAAAATATAATTATGACAAGTCTTAAAAGAATGAACTAGATTAGGTAGCTCCAAATTATGTTTTGGGTAGTTATTCTCATGTATACATATATTTAATGATCCATAACCTACTACATGATTTCCTTAAATGAGAACATATCCCAAACCAGATCCCGATGCATTTCAAAACACCACATATACTTATCCTAATTCTAGAAATATCATGATAGGTGTTTATGAAAGGTGAACCTTCATCTATTAAAAAATTCATTTTTCATTCCTCATTACATTGGAATGATATCATCTTCCTTGTCAAAGCTATCATTGGTGAATAAATTCAAGAAAAATAATGAACAATGAATTAGTAATAACCCACTATTCCAAGTGAAGTGTTTATCTTAAAAATTTTATTTATTGGTTTCCAAGAGATAAATTCTTATATTGTAACACACCAAGCTTCTACGGTACGCTTCTCTTTGAATAATGTGATAGCGTGTGTTGTACGCAACACCGAGTTCTAACACACCATAACCAATCAAACTAGCTGTTATGAATAGTAATACCTTCTTTTTGAAATTATATATATTTTATATTTTAAAATGGACTTCATTTTTTGATTCGGAATATCGAATTTAGCCTAAGGTGAAATTTTGGTACTTTTCAGATAACTTTAATATTTTGATGAATAGTGAAAATTACTAAATTTTAATTAAAAACAACTTTTTTAATCAAAATAATTAATAGTGATAAATTATGAATTTGAGTGGTTTTAAAGTATATTCATAATATATTTTTACCATTTAATTCAATGTTGGTCATTGGACATAATTTTACAATTAAACCGGACATAAACAAGTGTTAATCTTTTGATAGTTATTATCTCTTAAAAACACGCTTTTTGTTTTAACAACGGGAATTAATTTTAAATTAATTTCTGCCACTTCTGTGTGTTGAATTTGGAAAAATGGATTCCATATTTGGAATCAGGATGTTCAAATTGTGTAAATAGGTAGCTTTTATTTTTACACATTTTGAATAATTAATTCGGTAAATATTTTATTTACCATTGTTAAAGGGTAAATCCGGTAAATAAGGGTTAAAAAATAATATTATAATAATACTAAATTACCCTAAAACGTGTCCTAGCCTCATTTGTTTATACATGTTCGACCATAGGCATCTTTGGGTCTATTTTGTGACCCCCTGGAGCCACTTGTAGGTGATAGGGACATTTAATTTTAATTAATTTAAAAGAAGTACAAAAATGACATAAGCATATATCGTTTAGAAAAACAATTTTTATATAGGGTTATATATATTGGATTTTCGACTATAAATATTAGTTAGAAATATAAAAAGATTTCCTACATAATTATATTTTATTTGTAATTTTTAGAGATTACATAATTTAATTTATTTTTGACACAATGATGATGCGGTAATTACGATAATAGTTAAAATTTAAAATAATTGATATTATAAATACCCAAATAAATATAATTTGAGATTTTTAATGAATTAAAATAATTTTATAAGATAATATGACATATTAGGATTGATTTAATTAACTTTTTTAGAAGTAATAATTTTGTTATGATTTTCAAAAAAAATCAACTATTGAATAGTGTCAAAATTGACATAAAAGAGTTTTTAAAATAAATATTATATTATTAATTGATATTAAATTCATAAAAATCTGAGGATCGGCCAAGAGACTTATATCATGATAGTTATATTATTAATGGACCACTTGGGGGTCTCTTGGATGTATATAGTTATTTTATTAACCATATAATTAAAAAATACAATGAGACATTGTAAAAGTGAAACTAATTAACTTAGAGTTAATACTTAATTATAATGTTAATATAGGCACCCAAACCTATCTAAATTTTATTGGTTGAGTGGTTTTTGACCCATACCCACCTTAACATTTAAATAATCCACTTTTGAGCCATTAGAAACCGAATATGAATTTATTATAAATTAATATTTCTAGCATTTCCAAAGGTTCCCATCACCCCTCTTATAAAAGGGAACTCCTCCTTTTCGTTTTTTCACACCTTAAAAGCCTTTTGGTTCGGACAAACTCTCCCCAATTACTCTCCCAACATCCCTCAGTACAACCTATAGGCATTAGTGTGATCAGAAAGCCAACATAAGTATCCCTTTTGATCAAATCAAAAGGAAGAACCCGAAGAAGAGGTAATGTTTTCACCACCCCTTTTCCATGTTCCTTTCTTCTTCCACTTCTTCTTCCTTTGTTATTACCATTATAAAATAATAACTCCAGTATCATATATATAATGTTATGTTATTATAAATATGGTACAACCATATTCAGTATTCTATCCACCCTTTAAATAACATGTCACCATACGTGCGTACGTACGGCTTACCGTCTCCACGTCGTGGTGTAATTGTTATTCAATATATTATTATTTGGATGGGTATAATAATGATGTGTAACTCATGTAAATAATAAATATAACATGTTAATTATTATTTATATATTACATAACATCCATTTATATATTATTTTAATATCAAAATAATAATATTGTCGCTCGTGCGTACGTACGGACTACCGTCTCCACTAATGCGATGAGATTCATTCTCCATCGTATCCATTCAAGTATAATTATCATTTGATGATTTAAAAATAATGTTTAAGGACTTGATATCATTATTTATATGAATAATATACAACCTATCCATTACAAACATGTCTTATGTAACAAAATATATAAAAGAAAATGAGTAAGTTAACACCCGAAACGACGATAATACTAAGATATTATTAACAAAGCAATGTTAAAAGATCATATATGATATCATATGAATGTATATGATTCTAGTATAATTTAATAACAATTATTTTACTATTATACAGGAGGTTAAACTACCCCAACCAAGGAAAATTAAAAGGTAAGGGTTTATTTTGCAATCTCTTCATTACCGAGGTTGTTTATACGTAATAATCTATTGGGATTTCTTTATCATCCACATCCATGTTTCTAAAAAATGTATTTCGAATTTTTTTTTCCATTTACAAGAATATGGTTTAAAGTCATGTATACCCTTGTTTTACTTTTATAAGAGTTTTATAAAGGAATATTTTTGTCGTTTTCTAAACAAGGTGCTTTTTAACCTTTTGACAGAATTAAGGTAAGAATGTTTTTTTAACTTATACGGCGGGTACGGCTATTTTCCGCTGTTATAAAATTGTCGAAGCTTCCCTTAAAAGCTTATAAGAATAATTTCGAAGAAAATGTTTCATTTTATATGGCTCTTAAATGATTTCAAAATAAAAAAGAGATATTTCTCTAAAAAGAGTTTTGATTTCATCTATATCAACATCCTTTGATAGATTTTAAGCTTATATGGAGATGATTTATTATGAAACAAAACTTCCATATTGTATTGAAGGTTTTGTGATATGTTTGACTATGTATATGTTATTTTCATGGTTTATGGATGAATTAGTTACATTTCGTATGCTAGTTTTAATACGAATATTTATTTTATGTTTAAACCTTTTTATATGGGAATGCATTGGACTTAATATGTGATGGGTGGAGCCCGCTGTAGCTCCTCGATGCATCGGTAGGTCTCATTAGACAAACTAGTGTCTTGGCACAAGGCCTTCGCAAAATCTTATTTGTAGTCTTGGCACGAGGCCTTGGCTATGTGGTTATGATAGTCTGGAATTATGCATTCGATCATTATGAAAGTGGTTATTGATATTTCATGTGATTATTCGATTAGTAGAATATCCATGTGAATAAGTAAATGGAATTATTTCATTTTATTTTTTCCATACTATGTTGAAGTTCAAGTTTAAAAGTCTTTTGTTTTAGTTATACATTGCCTTAAATGTTTATTCTTATTTATGAATGTTTCCTCTATATTGTTATCCTTACTGGGCATTTGAGCTCACCCCTTTTCTATGTTTTATTTTTCCCAGGAAGTGAAGAAGTAAATTATGAATGACCTGCAGGGATATTATGAGGGGATAATAGTGTGGATTATGGAGACAATATGTTGTTGTATTAGTTTTTCACTTCATGATGTAATGTAAAACATTATGAATATATCTAGTGTTTCCAAGGCTACTAAACCAATCGGTCTTTCGAGATTTGATCTTTCTTGTGATCATGCCAATGTCATGTAATAATGCACCGACTCTGGGTAACTGGGGTCGGGGTGTTACAGTTGGTATCAGAGGAAGTTTAGTACAAACCTTGGAAGCTAGATTTAGATAAACTCTGATTAGAGAACGTAGACCTAAGATGAACTTTGAGGATTAGTATATAAGAACTTCCTAGAATTTTGGTATTGTTGAGATTTTGTGAGTTTTCCGAGCAATACATCCCTGTCTGGATACGAGCAGGTAGAGGCGGATCTGGCACAGATGTACCTAGGGGTAAAACATGAAAACACTGCTTTGATCTAGACTCAAATGGGAACTGGTGCACGACAACGGGCCTTGCTGCACTCTTGGTTACGACACTCCCGAGGGATATGCTTAGGATAACTCTCATTTTCTTTAAAAATCATTATGAAGGGTTTATGAGTATATACTTCCTCAAATAAAACATTCTTATGATTATGGATTATATCCATAAATAGATCAATTTATGTTAAGTGTTTTATAAGTATGGGATTATGTATTTTGATTCACAAACTAATCTAGTTTATGCCATTGTTTAGAAATGGCGCCTAGTGGAAAAAATGGAAACTGTATCAATGCACGCACTCCATGTAGAGATTTCCCTCCTGCTCAAGATAATTATAATGGAGCTAGTGATTCAACTGGTGCCGATCAGCTAATCACCATACTGGGACAACTCACTCAGGTTATGAATAATAACCTTACCCGTATGGAGCACCCTGATCCGCAGCATGGAGGATCAATGTTAGATCGATTCATGAGGCAACAACCACCAACATTCAATGGGAGTACAAATCCCTTAGTAGCTGAGCAATGGATATTTTCCCTAGAAAAAATATTTCAGGCTTTGGGGAGTAGTGAAAGGGAAAAAGTTATCATGGCAGTTTACCGCCTCACTGGAGATGCTGATTAATGGTGGTCAATGATTCAAAATATGATGGAAGATGATGAAGTATCAAGTATGGAATGGAGGGAGTTCAAAGATCTGTTTTTAGAAAAATACTTTCCTTGCGACCATCGAGCAGATATGGAAAGGCAGTTTTTGAGTCTGAGACAAAAGGATGATGAGAATTTCACAAAGTATGAGGCTAACTTTACAAGGTTAGAAAGGTATGATGGAGATTATATACGTAACCCAAGAAGGAAGATTGATCGTTTCTTTTATGGGTTAAAACCATTTCTCCTTCGACCATTAGTCTCACAACCCTTTTCATCGTACGAAGACATTGTCTCATGTGCTATCAAGACCGAAAAGGAATTCTTTAAGTCTTATGACTTTAAAGCAAAGCAAGAAAACAAGAGACCTGATGATCAATCTCGGAATGGAAATAATGGGAAGAAGGGAAAGGTTGAATATCCATCCTGTGGTAAATGTGGGAAGAAACACCCCGGTACTTGCTTGAAGGGAATCGGAGTCTGTTACAAGTTTGGTGAAAAAGGCCACCAAGCTCGTGATTGCAAGGGGTAGAAGGAAGCTACCAATGTTCAGTGCTACAATTGCAGGGAGATGGGGCATTATGAAAATGAATTTCCTAAGCGTCAGGAGAACTTACCTCATAAAAGGCCAAGGGATCAAGGCCAAGCTTATGCTATCACTACTACTGAGGTAGAAGCTCTGAAAGACGTGGTGGCAGGTAATTTAATGGTTTCCACAAGTTTAGAAAATTCATTATTTGATTCTGGATCATCGCATTGTTTCATATCTTCCCAGTTTTCTAAGAAAATTAGATATTTACAATTTGATTTAACATGGTAGTTGTCAGTTAAAACTCCTAAGGGAAGTATCATTGCAACAAAGTTTTGTGAATCAGTCCCCATTAGAGAACATAAATGTTCTTTATCTGCTGATCTCGTCGTCATACCTATTATTGAGTTTGATATAATCCTCGGTATGGACTGGCTTTCGGACTATGATGCGAAGATTTATTGTAAGAGGAAAGAGGTTACGATTCTTGATTATGATGATAAGGAACACCATATCTTTAGAGCAGAATCGTCAGCACCTAATTCTTATTTAGATCCACCCCCAGTAGCTCAACTAAATTCAATTATTGGGGAGGAAGAGAATGAAATAACTGTGGGTGAGTAAAGGAATATTAAAATAGAAGATGTACCTATTGTGAAAGAATTTGTAGATGTATTTCCGAAAGATTTACCTGGACATCCTCCAGAACGAGAAGTTGAGTTTTCCATTGATTTAATTTCTGGATCAAGGCCTATATCAAAGACCTCTTATAGAATGGCCACTGTAGAATTAGTTGAACTAAAGAAACAACTAGAGGAATTGAGTAATAAGGGATTTATTCACCCTAGTGTTTCTCTATGGGGAGACCCTGTTCTTTTTGTTAAAAAGAAAGACATATCTATGAGGTTATGTATCGACTACAGGGAGATCAATGCTATAACAATAAAGAACAAGTATCCCCTACCTCGCATTGATGATTTATTTGACCAACTGCATGGAGCTCAATACTTTTCAAAGATTGACCTTCGATCTAGATACCATAAGTTGTGTGTGAAGAAGGAAGACATTCCGAAGACAGTATTTCGAACCAAGTACGGGCATTACGAGTTTACTGTAATGCCTTTTGGATTGACTAATGCACCCTCTCTATTCATGGATCTGATGAATAGAGTTTTCAAGGAGTATCTCGATGAATTTGTGGTGGTATTTATTGATTATATCTTGGTATACTCCAAAAGCTACGAAGATCATGAAAATCACTTGCGCATTATCCTGAAGACTCTGAGAAGACATGAATTATATTGGAAGTTTAGCAAGTGTGAATTCTGGCTTCCAGAGATTTCTTTTCTTGGCCATATTGTCTCTAAAGATGGAATCTCTATTGATCCTTCTATGACCAAGGCAATCCAAGAATGGCTAGAACCTACGAGTATAACTGAGGTACGTAGTTTTATTGGTTTAGCAGGTTATTATTGACGTTTCGTCCAGAATATTGCCCGATTGGCTGACCCATTAACGAAGCTCACACGTAAAGGGGTTAAATTTTTTGGACAAAAGAGTGTGAAGAATGTTTCAAAGAACTGAAGAGAAGATTAGTCAATGATCCTATATTGACTCTACCATCGGGGAATGATGGGTTCGTTATTTATAGTGATGCATCAAAGAAAGGACTTGGTTGTGTCCTTATGCAGAATGATAGAGTTATTGACTATGCATCACGACAGTTGAAAATTCATGAACAAAACTATCATAATCATGATCTAGAGTTAGCAGCTGTGATCTTTGCTTTGAAGATATGGAGGCACTACCTCTATGGTGAAAAATGTGAGATTTATACTGATCACAAGAGTTTGAAGTATATTTTCTCACAAAAAGAACTCAACATGAGGCAAATGAGATGGCTTGAATTACTCAAGGATTATGATTGTACGATACACTACCACCCGGGGAAGGGAAACAGGGTGGCATATGCTTTGAGCAGAAAATACCATGGAGTTTTGAACAATATGAGAATCGAAAGGGATCCAATTTTCATGGATCTAGTAAAGATGGACATGGGAATAACCAGGGAAGGCGAAAAATCAATTCTTTTTCAAATGGTTGCCAAACCATCTTTACTAGAAAGGATTAAGAGTTCTCAGACCGATGATGAAGAATTTCAAAAGAATATTAAAGCTTTGAATGATGGGAGACTGAGAGACTTTGTGTATGAAGATGGAATTTTTGAAATTCGGGAAGAGACTTTGTGTTCCCGATTTACCTGATCTAAAAAGGGAATTGTTGGATGATGCTCATAGTTCCAATTTCTCTATACACCCTGGGAGAACCAAAATGTATAGAGATTTAAAGGAACATTTTTGGTGGGACAATATGAAGAGGGAGATTGGTGATTTTGTGTCAAGATGTATGGTTTGTCAATAAGTGAAAGATGGAAGGCAACAGCCTGGAGGAGTCATGAAACCTCTTCCCATACCAGAGTGAAAATGGGACAATATTACAATGGAATTTGTCATGGGGCTACCAAATACTCCTAGGAGGAACGATGCAATATGGGTTATTGTTGATCGTCTTACCAAATCAGCACATTTTATTGCTATAAGAGAAGATCTACCACTGGAACTTATAGCAAGAATATATATTAATTAAGTTGTGAGACTTCTTGAAGTACCCCTATCGATTGTTTCTGATCGTGATCCTCGTTTTACTTCAAGATTCTGGAAGAGTCTTTAGAAATCCCTGGATACTTAACTTCATTTGAGCACTGCCTACCACCCTCAGACAGACGGATAATCAGAACGGACTATTCAAACCTTAGAAGACATGTTGAGATCCTGCTCACTTGACTTTCAGGGTATGAGGGATCAGCATTTACCTCTGGTAGAATTTTCCTATAATAATAGCTTCCATTAGAGTATTCAGATGGCACCATATGAAGCGTTATATGGAAAGAGATGTCGCACACCAACCTGTTGGGATGACGTTGGTGAAAGAAAACTTGTAGGTCTAGAACTGGTGGAGGAAACGATAGAAAAGGTGAAGGTAATCCAAAATCACATCAAAGAAGCTCAAAGTAGGCAGAAAAGCTATGCTGATAATCGAAGGAAGGATTTGGAATTTCAAGTCGGTGATTATGTTTTCCTGAAGGTTTATCCATGGAAGGGAGTCATAAGTTTTGGTAAGAAAGGTAAATTGATTCCCAGGTACATCGGACCTTTCGAAATTCTAGAACGAATTGGGGCTGTAGCTTACAGATTGGCAATGCCGCCAAGTCTCTCCAAAGTTCACGATGTGTTCCATGTATCTCTGTTGAGGAAATACATGCCTGACCCAACGCATGTACTCACCTACGAGGAATTAGAACTGGAACCCGATCTGTCTTATTGCGAAGAGCCCATCAGGATTCTTAATACAAGAGAATAAGTAATGAGAAACCGGATGATGCGTCTGGTAAAAGTTTTGTGGAGAAACCATAAGATGGAAGAGGCAACGTGGGAACCTGAGGAACTTATGATGAAGAACCACCCGAGTCTTTTCATGTGATAAGTATTCTAGAAATTTTGAGGATGAAATTATTTGAAGTAGAGGAGAATGTAACACCCCAAGCTTCTACGGTACGCTTCTCTTTGAATAATGTGATAGCGTGTGTTGTACGCAACACCGAGTTCTAACACACCATAACCAATCAAACTAGCAGTTATGAATAGTAATACCTAATTTTTGAAATTATATATATTTTATATTTCAAAATGGACTTCATTTTTGGATTCGGAATATTGAATTTAGCTTAAGGTGAAATTTTGGTACTTTTCAGATAACTTTAATATTTTGATGAATATTGAAAATTACTAAATTTTAATTAAAAACAACTTTTTTAATAAAAATAATTAATAGTGATAAATTATGAATTTGAGTAGTCTTAAAGTATATTCAGAATATATTTTTACCATTTAATTCAATTTTGGTCATTGGACATAATTTTACAATTAAACCGGACATAAACAAGTGTCAATCTTTTGATAGTTATTATCTCTTCAAAACACGCTTTTTGTTTTAACAACGGGAATTAATTTTAAATTAATTTCTGCCACATATGTTTGTTGAATTTGGAAAAATGGATTCCATATTTGGAATCAGGATGTTTAAATTGTGTAAATAGGTAACTTTTATTTTTAGAAATTTTGAATAATTACTTCGGTAAATATTTTATTTACCATTATTAAAGGGTGAATCCGGTAAATAAGGGTTAAAAAATAATATTATAATAATACTAAATTACCCTAAAACGTGTACTATCCTCATTGGTTGATACATGTTCGACCATAGGCATCTTTGGGTCGATTTTGGGACCCCATGGAGCCACTTTTAGGTGACAGGGACACTTAATTTTAATTAAGTTAAAATAAGAACAAAAATGACATAAGCACATATCTTTTAGGAAAACAATTTTTATATAGGGTTATATATATTGGATTTTTGACTATAAATATTCGTTAGAAATATAAAAATATTTCATACATAATGATAGTATGTTTGTAATTTTTAGAGATTACATAATTTAATTTATTTATGACACAAGGATGATGCAGTAATTACCATAATAGTGAAAATTTAAAATAATTGTATTATAAATACCCAAATAAATATAATATTAGACTTTTAATGAATTAAAATAATTTTAGAGGATAATATGACATTTTAGTATTAATTTAATTAACTTTTTTAGAAGTAATCATTCTGTTATGAGTTTCATAATAATCAACTATTGAATAGTGTCAAAATTGACATAAAAGAGTTTTTAAAACTAATATTATATTATTAATTGATATTAAATTCTTAAAAATCTAAGGTTCGGCCAAGAGACTTATATCATGATATTTATATCATTAATGGACCACTTGGGGGACTCTTGGATGTATATAGTTAGTTTATTAACCATATAATATAAAAATAAAATGAGACATTGTAAAAGTGAAACTAATTAACTTAAAGTTAATACTTAATTATAATGTTAATATAGGTACCCAAACCTTTCTAAATTCTATTGGTTGATTGGTTTTCGACCCATACCCACCTTAAAATTTATATAATCCACTTTTGATCCATTAGAAACCGAATATTAATTTATTATAAATTAATATTTCTAGCTTTTCCAAAGGTGCCCCTCACCCCTCTTATAAAAGGGCACTCCTCCTTCTCGTTTCTTCACACCTTCAAAGCCTTTTGGTTCGGCCAAAATCTCCCCAATTACTCTCCCAACATCCCTAAATAAAACCTAGAGGCCTTAGTTTGATTAGAAATCCAACCTAAGGAGCCCTTTTGATCAAATCAAAAGGAAGAACCCGAAGAAGAGGTAATGTTTTCACCACCCCTTTTACATGTTCCTTTCTTCTTCCACTTCTTATTCCTTTGTTATTAACACACTAAAATAATAAATCTAGTACCATATATATACAATGATATTATTATAAATATGGTACAACCATATTAAGTATTCTATCCACCCTTTGAATAACATGTCACCATACGTGCGTATGTACGGCTTACCGTCTCCACGTCATGGTGTAATTGTAATTCAATATATTATTATTTGGATGGGTATAATAATGATGTGTAACTCATATAAATAATAAATATAACATGTTAATTATTATTTATATATGATATAACATCCATTTATATATTATTTTAATATCAAAAGAATGATATTGTCGCTCGTGCGTACGTACGGACTACCGTCTCCACGAACGCGATGAGATTCATTCTCCATCGTATCCATTCAAGTATAATTATCATTTGATGATTTAAAAATAATTTTTAAGGACTTGATATCATTTTATATATGAATAATATACAACCTATCCATGAAAAACATGGCTTATGTAACAAAACATATAAAAGAAAATGAGTAAGTTAACACCCAAAACGATGATAATACTAAGATATTATTAACAAAGAAATGTTAAAAGATCATATATGATATCATATGAATGTATATGATTCTTGTATAATTTAATAACAATTATTTCACTATTATACAGGAGGTTAACCTACCCCAACCAAGGAAAAGTACAAGTTAAGGGTTTATTTCACAATCTCTTCATTATCCGAGGTTGTTTATACGTAATAATCTACTGGGATTTCTTTATCATCCACATCCATGTTTCTCCAAAATGTATTTCAAAACATTTTTACCATTTACAAGAATATGGGTTAAAGTAATTTATACCCTTGTTTTACTTTTATAAGAGGTTTATAAAGGAATCTTTTCGTCGTTTTCTAAACAAGGTGCTTTTTAACCTTTTAACCGAATTAAGGTAAGAATGTTTTTTTAACTTATATGGTGGGTGCAGCTATTTTCCACCATTATAAAATCGTCGAAACTTCCCTTACAAGCTTATAAGAATACATTCAAAGAAAATGTTTCATTTTATATGGCTCTTAAATTATTTCAAAATAAAAAGTGATATTTCTCTAAAGAGAGTTTTGATTTCATCTATGTCAACGTCCTTTGATAGATTTTAAGCTTATATGGAGATGATTTATTATGAAACAAAACTTCCATATTGTATTGAAGGTTTTGTGATATTTTTCACTATGTATATGTTATTTTCATGGTTTAAGGATGAATTATTTACATTTCGTAAGCTAGTATTAATACAAATATTTATGTTTTGTTTAAACCTTTTCATATGGGAATGCATTGGACTTAATATGTGATGGGTGGAGCCCGCTATAGCTCCTCGATGCATCGGTAGGTCTCATGAGACAAACTAGTGTCTTGGCACAAGGCCTTGGAAAAATATTATTTTTAGTCTTGGCACGAGGCCTTGGATATGTGGTTATGATAGTCTGGCATTATGCATTCCATCATTATGAAAGTGGTTATTGATATTTCATGTGATTATTCGATTAGTAGAATATCCATGTGAATAAGTAAATGGCATTATTTCATTTTATTTTTTCCAGACTATGTTGAAGTTCAAGTTTAAAAGGATTTTGTTTTAGTTATACTTTTCCTTAAATGTTTATTCTTATTTATGAAAGTTTCCACTATATTGTTATCCTTACTGGGCATTTGAGCTCACCCCTTTTCTATGTTTTATTTTTCCCAGGAAGTGAAGAAGTAAATTATGAATGACCTGCAGGGATATTATGAGGGGATAATAGTGTGGATTATGGAGGCAATATGTTGTTGTATTAGTTTTTCACTTCATGATGTAATGTAAACCTTTATGAATATATCTAGTGTTTCCAAGGCTACTAAACCAATCGGTCTTTCGAGATTTGATCTTTCTTGTGATCATGCCAATGTTATTTAATAATGCACCGACTCTGGGTAACTGGGGTCGGGGCGTTACATATATCTTCTTAGTATCCCTAAAAATCCTTTTTTAGAAATGAAATGGACATGGAAACATACCTATTGTATCCAAAAATAACATTTTGAAAGTTTGAAATATAGAAAATGATCTCACAAGATACCCAACACTATCACCAAGTGTTTCTCATGATTGACCTTTATTCTATAATACATCAGAATATCATCCATGAACACCACTATGAAGGAATCCATATTCCAATGAAATATCTGATTCATCAATGAAATAAAAATTTATGGTTAATTCATTCGACTTAATGATATAACCACATACTCATAATGTTCATATCTACTCATGAACCCTATATTTAGTGTATCCTTCTTCTAAATTCACAGTTTGTGATACCCCGGATGTCAGATAATTTTATATAACCACTGGGATCTTTGAAATTGATCAAAATGGTCATCTATTCATGAAATAGGCAATCAATTATTTATTGTGACATGGTTAAGCTTATTATAAACCACAAAAATATGAAGAGTTCCATCTACCATTTTCATAAAAGTACCAGCACCCCCCAGAGATACGTACTAGGATGAATGAACACTTTTTTTTACAACTCTTCAAGATAAGATTTCAATTCCGTTAATTATTTAGGTGGCATCCTATAAGATGTAAGTGAAATATGATTGGTTCTTTATAAGAGATCGATCATAAATTACACTCCTCTTTTGGGTGGAGATCTAGAAAAATTGTGAGGGAAGATATTACGAAATTTAACCAAAATTGGTGGGGAATCTCAATATGAGATTAGATTATAAGATTATAAAGTAACTGCTACAAAATAATAAGATATTGTCCCAACCATTGGTTCCAATTATCCCTCTCTTCCAGATTTCAAATTCCAATATCTTCTAAAGATATTCTTAATGCCATTAAGAGATGTGAAACTCATCCTTTTGGCATAAAAGTCGATGTGGGACTTGAATTATTTCAACCACTCCATATGAAAGATCAAGTCACAGATATCCACTTAAAAAAATTGAGAAATCCCATGACAATTCCATACCATTGATTGTTATACTACATGTCACACAATTAAAATCATGAATATCTCATTTTCCAAGAGGACGTGTTGTTTCAAAAAATAAGGACTCATATGTACATAAAAAACCATATAATCAACAACATGAGAAGTAATAAATGAGTGAAAAGTTCCCATATCAAATAAAGCTAGCATACGTGTAGAATTCAAAATAATAAAAACTATCACCATCAAAGGACCCGATTGATTATCTAAGATCATTGGTTATGTTCCATATAACTACTTTTCCACTGACCCTTTCTCTTTAATGCCTTGATAAGATTGAATAGCCTATAAATTTGTGGTGTTCCTAGAATCTCCCTAAATCACTCAGTTTTGAGAAATAGAGTTATTCTAACAATATCATCCAGTTAAGGCATATGACATCTGGGAGTAAGGGGATGTATCTCTCACACCAATCCTTGGAGAATTGCGATAATAACATTGAAGGTTTCCCATATGATTATAGTTGTGGAATGATCTAGAATATGATATATAATCTTACTTGATATGATCATGTGAATCACACTGAAAACATTATGGTTTTTTTTTGTTATAGGAGGGAAGTATACTGATCCCCCAGTCTGATCATGTGATACTCCTACACTTTCTAAATAGGTGTCAATATTAGACTTATTCATATCATTGGAGTTCCCAGCTATTCCCGTAGGGCTGAACATGCTTCCTCCAATCAAATTTCCAAATATATCTGTTTCCACCCCAGTTTCAAAATTTACTATCTCTTTATAGTTAATTATTAATAAAAAGAATGAAAATCTTAGAGTGAATCTATGGTCAGATCCCAGCTTCAAAGATATGTTCTTTCATGGAGGCAGTTGTTGAAACATTCGGGGAAAAGTCAACTAAATTCAAAAATTTATTCATATACTCTATTACATAGATATTTTGTTACATCAAGATAAAGAAGTCCGTAGTTATTGCAATATTGAATGTATGATGATTGAATTATTTGTTGAATAGTTCCTCAAAATCATCCCATGTAATTCCTTGATCAACTTTAGAATCAACAACCACATACCACTATTTCCATCCCAAATATTCATTCTTATTCATAGACAATTTAACATTTACTTAGGAAGATGTTCCTAGAAATTCAAATATTCTATTCATCCAATTTAGCCAAACCTGTACTTTTTCAGGTTCAGAATCCACCTAAAAAGTTGGTGAATTTTTTTTGTAACTAGACGGAATATTCCACTTGTTGAGGATCATCATTTCGATTACCTCTATCCAAAACATGAAAATCTTGGACAATGCTTTGGATCAATTGTTGGTTCAGTTATTACTCTCAGGTCTGACCACATTCTTGGAAACCTATTCCAGTTTATTTATATAACATCCTTATGGTGAAATTATTTATAACCAAATAACATTCCACTTAGTCATTACTCACTTTCAATTGAAGGCTTATATACTTTAACATCACTACAAGCAGTAATATTATGATAATTAATTTCAAAATCCAACCATCATAAATAGTTTTTTAAAAATAATTCATTTCAAATAGTTATATAAATCATTATAATCATTGTGAACAATGAATTCCTAGTGGGAGGACTTACTATCTAGGCATGAAATGCAACACTCGTCATGTAAACCAATGAGGATGAGGTGAAATACCCCTAGAAGTGTATTAAAACACTTTCTTACCTGAACAACCTGGTAATTTGATGTTCAACATTAAAATGTAAGATACATTTTTATTCTCTTCATTTCATGTTCTGAAAATCCTATCTCCTTACTACCATCCCAAAAGATAGACAGAAAAACTGATACCATTTACAACTCATGGACTAAACAATCAATGAATAAACAAAAATGATGCCATTTTTTCCAAAATGAAAGTTAGACCGGCCAAGACTGATACCATTGGTAACATCCCACCCCTCCTAATTAGATTAATAAGTGATGGGGGAGTTACTGGACTTATGTGACATAGTGATGACACCAAATGATAACTATAAATTATAAGGGATTTAAGATCATTTGGGAGATTATTTTCTATTTAAAAAATAAAATCTAAGACAAAAAATCCAATAAAAAACTAATCCTATATATGATGTAAGTAATAATAATATAACTAATGTAAATCCAAAATTAAATGACAATATAAATGTATATGTGGAAATGAAGACATATAAAAAAAGATAAAATACAACAACTCAAAAACACCAAGGTGTCATCAAGAAAACCAAAACCCAACCATCTCCAAGCTTCAACCCCATATGCTTTATCCATGGTATCAATAAAAATATCTAAATAAATGAGATTCCTTGACTTTACCTATTTCCAGGTAGATGACATCTACAAATACACACAATGTTCCCAAGTTGGGGGTGAGTATAAACTCAGTAGGATTTCCCCAAAACTTCCAAACTCAAACAACTAGAACAAGAACCAGATAGAATAGTATATATAAAAATATTTAAAAATAGTAAAATTGTTTATTTCAAAATCAAAAGAATTTTTTATGTAAAAACATAAATAAATTATTTAAAACAATTCTCATTGATTTGTCATATTCATTCCCTTGTTCACACAGACAACCAGACACACACACACACACACACACACACACACAATTTTGGTGTCACCATTGATTGTGTAACTTCACATCCATACTATGTCCCAATTTCATGAGGGTACTTCAAGAGCATAATACATCTCATCCAACAAATACCAATGAAGTTACACCGATTTCTATGCCCAAAATATTTCATAAAAAAACTCTTTCTTGAAAAAATTTTATTAAACACTTTACATGTGTCAAAGAAAACCCATAATTTTAAAATCATTATTTTAAAATTATAAATGAGAGAGTTTTACAGATGATATACAATTTAAACAATTACTAAAACATCAACCAAATGGATTTATATCATGAATAATATAAGGATTTTACAAAAAATTTCATTCACAACCTTTAATAAGAAATAAGCCTTTTAGTTATAGTGAAATTGAAGATGAGAGAGAATACCTCAACCACTCAACAATTTGAAAAAACAAAGAACAACACTACAATTCTGTATATCAGACATTGGATCTTCATTCCTTAAATAGATCAAATAATAATTGATCATGATTTTCATCAATAGTAATAGATATATCTATAATATACAAGATCTATGATTCAGAGAGAGATGAGGAGAAATTATCTAAGGTGAACAGTGATAAATGATGAATTACCGATGAATCTGAATATCCAACACACATTGATTCACCTAATAATTGCTTCTAGATCAAAGGGGGTCATATATCAAGCTTAGGGGAAAAATTAATTCAAGATCCTGTAGAATTAGGGGATTAAAGAGGGGTTTATGAGTTAGTTTGGATTAGATCTAAAATTTTTAGTGCTCCAATTTTATATCGTACTGTTAGGTGACAGTTTTTAGAAAGCCATGTGCCAAACATGCAGTGAAACTACATTAATCCAAACCCTCACACGACATTCTCACATGGTTAGAAAAAACATGCTCCAACCATGGTTTTCATTACTATTCAATATAAATGGTTAACCCAAGGAATTAACATATTTTTTCCATACCATGAACCAATCATGTTCTTGTCCAGTGACTCCCAAATCCTTTTTCAAGGTTTCTTAGAGGTGATGAATAATTTATACTAATCGTTCACAAACCATGGACCTCCAAAATAACTTAAATAACATATCTAAATATCTTAGATGAAACCCAAACTTCACTCAGGTATTTTATAATCTCAAATTACATAAATAAAGTGTACTTTACCTAATATCATGGGTGCTACAGTGTGAGATCTCGGGTGTAGAGATTGGATTGTGGTGGGTAACGTCTTGGGACATTGCCTATGGGGGTATGGGACCTCAGAGATGGTGAAAAGATAACATGGTTAGGGAACATGTGATGACCTCGAGTGGAACACACAACAATCTTCAATGAGGCTGAGAATCTGCCTTTGGTGGTATGATACCTTAGGTGTAGCGATGACATCTGTCAATGATGAATCTAGGGGAACATGCTCTGGCGACGATGGACTCAAGTAACATTGAAGGGGGACTTATTCTTGTGTTGTGATGATATTGTAGAGGGGGGATGTGGGTGAATTACAGTAAGGAAATTCATGGGTATGAAAGAGGATGATGGTTTCACTCAAACATGGGGTGATGGAAGACAGTCAAGGTAGCCAACATGACCGGCACAATCAAGGATTTAGTACAATTATTGATGATAACCATAGGCGATGAATGATAGGATGAAGGGGGACACATGTTGGTTGTTCAACGACTTTGGATCTCAGGTACACATGATTTTTTCTATGCACATGTAGAAGGGAAGATGGGGTCTTGGGCCTTGTTATGAGGATGGGGTGGTCGACCTAATAAAAAATGGGAATCACATGCAGCAGTAACACAAAAATGGGGGTTGAGGTGTTGGCATCATGATGCAGGGATGGTGCTCACAGGGCTACATGCTTGTGAAAATGGGCTTCCAATTCATATTAAAAATAAAAAATGGGCCTTCAATAGATAATCTAGAAAAGTAAACGACCTCTTAGACCATTATTAACCTCAAGATTACAAGATTCCTAAAAATTGAAATATATAAATAGATAATCATTAAATAACCCAACCTCGGGGGGTTATTGGGTTATTCTAATGAAAAAGGATCAGGTGTTGTGTGTGTGTGTGTATTTTTCGACTTTATTTATTGTATATTTATTATTTAATTGTTGTTTATTATTTATTTATTATTATTATTATTATTTATTTATTAATTATATATATAATGAATATACATAAATATATATAAACAGACATGAAAATAAATAATAATTAATAATTAATGAATCACCAAAATAGGTAATATTACAACAACTGGAACACGATTATATCGATAAGAATGTAAACCCATGGAATAAAATCATAAACCACCTAAAAAGAACAATAATACCCTCTTAAAAGACATATATATTCATATATTTATATATATCGACATAATAATATATTTAAATATTTTTTTAATATATTTATATATTTTTAAAAATATTAAAAACAATATAAAATATATGTATTTATATATTTAATTATCTATAAATATTCTTATAAATTTATATTATAATAGTCTCGATCAGAGCCCCTATATATACCCATACATTTATATGACTTTATATATTTGTATGTATATATTATTTATATATATATATATATTTCTATGTATTTACATTATTATATATTTACAAGCATGTATTCATAGTTATTTCAAAGTATATATCTATTTAAAAATATTTAAGTGAACACACACATATATATTTAAATAAATATATATATATATATGTTTATTTATAAATTTATATATATTTTTATATTTATATATTTATGTAATTAGATATTAATTACATATTGTATGTTATTAATATTAATTATGAAATTGTAATTAAAATATTATGTAAACTTATTTATTCACACACACACATATACATATAATTAAATTAATATGTTTATATATTTATACAAATATATACATATATTTTTATGTATATCTATATATATATATTTATAATATGTATTAATTATTAATAATTAATTGAAATATACAAACATGCACACACACATATATATATACATAACTATTAGTAATAAATAACGAATAATGAATAACTTATAATAAATAATAACTAATTTCAAATTGATAATTACCAGTTAATTTTAATCATAAATAATTACTAATTAATAAGAAATAATTATTTTTTAATAATGACTAATGACTTATTATTAATTATTTTAAATTATTATTAATTGTTATTTATTTATAACATATATATATACACATATATGAATAAATATATTTTTATTTATTTATTTATTATTATTTTATAAAATTTTAATAGTTAGTGGTAGTTTTATAAAAACCACCAATAAATGAAATAATTAAGGATGTTTTTCTACAAACCGATGCAAAAATTAAATAATGAAATTAGTATTATATTGGGGCTCAAACTGCTGCTAATAAAACACCAAAATGAAAGTGATTTTTTATGAATAAATGTCGTTAATTAGAAATATTTTAAACATAATTTATATTAAACATAAATGGGTTCAGGTATCCTATCAATGATACTATAACCCTACCTGATTAATAATTAAATATGGAATGGTAAACCAAAACCTAATTTTATCAGGTTGGGTAAGACCAAATAGTCGGTAAATGAGGCCCCATTTTCTTCCAAGGAGGACTCTGTTGACCTACTAGGGAAGGATGCATGATGGAATGGGTAAATTAATGGGATGGTCCACTAGTAACATAGATGTGTATGGGATTTTAAATAAATTAAATTACTCAATACATTTAAATTAAATAATTATGTTCTTTAATATCATTAATTCTTATTAAAATAACTAAAATTAATCCTATAATGAAAGATTGCAATGGCCCATTTCCATATTTCTATCATCACTTTTCCCATTAAGATCACATTTTAGAGTTTTCTCAGGCCATAGATATTCAAAAGCTACACTTGACTGATCCAAATAGGTATATATGTATAATTATGAAAAACTAGAGAAGGTAGGGGAAGGGGAATGGCGAAAAGATAATCATGTTGAGGGATAAGGCGATGGGGTAGTTGGTGGTGCTTAAGATGACAAGGCTCGAGAACAATGAGGGAATCTCACCCACTACCCTGAGAGGTCACTCATTTATATGCTCTTCATGGAAGAAGATTCCATTATGTGGGTGATTTCTCTATAGATTCTTTTGATAGTCACGGTAGATTATATCACAAATACCCTTTTCACGACCATAATTGGATGCCACTATTACTTAAAAACTACTCTATGAAATCACCATAGGTATATTTGATGATACCTCTTTATAAAAGGACAATGATGGTCACCATATATATATATATATATATTTCTATTAAATCAAGTTTATTTATGTATTCATTAATGAAAACATATATTATACATATTAATATTTGGTTCTAAAAATAGAAACATTATAAATAACATTATAATTATTCAACAACCAAACAAATATATCGTTTAATGAAATTAATTACAATATCCAAAACATCTACATAATGTGTCATAAGACATGAAAATACAGTATCAAGTCAACCATATTTCATAAACATATCGAACACATCATTTCTATTCTCATCTTTGATCTATCACATCAATGAATTGTATTTTGTTCACACATTTAAGCCAGGAAAAAAGTTAATTTTTCTATAGAGTTAAAAAAATAAAAAAAAATAAGAACTACCAATTTCTAATGAAAAAATTACAGTAATTTATATATTTTTATATCATACTCAATATACATTGGTCATCCATCAATATGTCTATAACCACCATCTACACCAACAATGATAAAAACCTACTAACATGAAAAATATGGAAAAGATATGAAAATACATCAATGATGAAATAGAAGTGTCTT
Source organism: Viscum album (assembly GCA_963277665.1). NCBI lineage: Eukaryota > Viridiplantae > Streptophyta > Magnoliopsida > Santalales > Viscaceae > Viscum > Viscum album. Next base: position 1,425,301,186 of record OY728141.1, on the reverse strand, counting down.
GTTCAGTCAAAAAACATATAATGATTGAAGAGGTTTTCCCGAGAACATTTCTTGTAATGTTCGCAATAAACAGGCATTGTAATGTAAATCAATTAACATCACAAGTGCGTGGAGTAATAAAATCACCATAAGAAAAGTTCATGGGCAGAGCCTTTAAGGTATAAGATCAAGTTATGATTCATCATTAATTTTTTTTATAAAACTGACACAATTTACCATAATATATTAATCAATTACTTGGGAGGTGAAACTAAATACCATGAATGAATAATTACAACAAATTTTTCAAAATAAACTTTACGGACCTTTGGACCAAAATCAACTAATTGAGGATTATGTAGTGTTTGAAAAAATCTATCATCCAACCATTCATAGGGATTTATCAAGGATTTTAATGTTTGGATGTTACATTCCCATTAAATTCTTTATTTTTGTATATTCATTTATATAATAAATATTATTTCATTCAGGGAAAATGTTTTCATGTGTATGAAATCACTTGATCTATAAAAAAGAACCAAAAAATACTTCAATCCATAATCCACAATCAACAGTGCATAATGATGTCTCAAATTATGTAACAACATTTTAAATGTATAGTACCTATATAAAGAAGCTAAAGAAATAGTTTCAATGAATATAATTTCTATTCTCCTATAGTCTTCTAAAACATACCTTGAAAAATTCAGTTTCCATTTCTCCATCTCTATAATGTATCATTTCAAGAAAAACTTCTTCCATGATTTCCATATATATTGTGGTATTATCCTTGAAAAAATTTAAGGACAAAAATAAAAAAAGAAAATTTAAATATTGAATAATAGTTTTGAAAAAAAAAATTGAATGAAAATTAATAATCATAAAAGATTAAATACAGGTAACATTGAAAAAACATGGAAAAATTGGAAAAGGTGACATTAAAAGATATTTAAGGGTGATTTAAAAATAATTCATATTTTCAACCACTTTTTATTCAAAAATTTCCATTTTTTAATAAATATTTATCAAACCATAATAAAAAATGTTAATCTTGATGACATTCTTAATGATTCAATTTAATTTATGAGGAAGATGATATGCAGCCAACATGTATAAATCACACTAATAAGAACATGAACATATCAATGCCATTAAAAAACAAACAAAAAAAATTCATATTACAACATCCCAAAACAATTTTTTTACAACCCATACAATTATATCATAAAGTATCCAAAATATTAAAATAAATAAAACCAATGCAACAATGAACCAAAAAATAAAAACCAAGAAAAAAATAACTATTGTAGATATCTCTAAACATCATCAATAACAAAAATATAATGACTTTATTACAATTCAACATCAAAATTTAGTTAAAAAACCCTACCGAAATCAATTCTCATAACAACAAGCCACAACCCATACCTAAACAGTATGAAAATAAAACATGATAAAGCCTCTTAATGTTACAAAGAATTAAAAACCATAATACAAGTAGAAAATTGGTACTAAGTACAATATATCATTTTTAAACCACAATATCACAATGAGGATTAATTTAATGTACAAAAAACCATTAAAACCATGATTCAAACCTATAAATGAATGAGAAAATAATTGTAGAATCTTCCAATCACTTAGAGACACAAAACTACCCGTGAAACCAACATGGATAAGATCATCCAAAAACCACAAATCAACATGATAAATAAAGGGAATCCCCCAACTTATCCATCCTAACCCAATTAAAATTTTTTTCATCTTGAATAATATTTATCACATTTAGCTTTATAAAAACAAATAAATTTAGGAAAACTCTATTAAAATAAATTTGAAAATTCCAAAAAATCACCTCATTTTGAGTTACCATAATCATATAATGTACTATAAATCATACTGATAAATATATAATCAAGTCCACTAAGAAACTAGTAAAATGTAAGAAAAAACATTTTAAATAATTCAAATAAAACATTTGGATGAAAATTTTAAGAAACTAAAATACATACAACCAACCCAAACCAATGGTACCAAAAACCACTATACCTAAATCAAAAACATAAAAAATATAAAAAACATAAATTAATAATTCTCATGGAAAAATATAAAACAATAAAAAATAGGATATTTATTATCATAGATGAGGATAGAAGGAGTTGGTAAGGTGGGGTGGTTGAGGTTCCTGGGATTTCCATCTTTATTTTACCTTTTTACATTAGTGGGTATGGTTTGTCTTATGCCCTATTAATCTATAGTGATACATCAATGGATCATGTGTGTTACAATTTAAGACAAAATATTAGATAAATTAATGGAATAATGGGAAACAAAAATTAAATTACATGAAAATTAAATAAGGAGTTTGATTTAATATAATGATATACATTTTATATAGTCTTTTGAATGACTTAACTCAAGAAAATCTACTCATTTTTCATTGAAAAATCAAAGGAACCTATGAATTGGGTGAAACACAGATACATTGTTACCCAATTATCATAATTTATGTCTTTCTATTTGAGTAGTGTTAAATTTTTCTCAATATTGATGCATTTCTGGCTTACATGCATTGTAAGAAGATGGGTTGATAGTCTAGGTCAATTACATCCCCTATCTTAAATACAAATAAGAAGATGAGGAATTGATCATGACACATGGTTGGGTTGTTAGTCTGTTGAGCATGGGGGGCTAACTGTTCATCCTATAAATATACCTAGAAGTCATGTTGGGGGAGTTAGAGAATATTTTCCTGGAATTTTGGGCATCTGTAGGTGGATGAATAGGGGAGAAGTTGTTTCCTTATGATTTTCCCTAGAAAAACTATTAGATGGTTACTCTTATTTCTTCTTACTGTATGTCAAAAGATATAATTCATCATTGTTATTATTTAATGTAATTCCACTTATGAACTTAATTTCAGTGGTATAGAAATAAACACTTCATAAGAATGAATTCGTTCTAGTTCTCAGATTATTTTATTGATCCTTGTTAATAGGAAACCTACTAATTTGGTTCTTTTATTGAGAGACTCGATTACAATCTTTGTTGGAAATTGTTTGATGAAAGACAATTCATTTTTCAGTTAGGCTAGATTTTTTTTTGTTCTAAGTGAAGTATTCCTATCATCTATCAATTGGATGCATACTTGGATTGATTCTATGATACCTTATGTTGAATGGCCTAGGGAGAGTTTTTTGGAAATAAGAAGAGTGAGATCAGGTGCATGAATAAATAGAATGGTGTGGGAACAATGGGAGCTGGAGTGAAAATACTGGGAGATGGTATGTGAACAGTTGATGATGACTGTGTAAACCAAAATTGATAAGTTGATTCTTGATCAAGATTAAAACTAGTGTTTTGTGCTTGAGAAAATTAAACAAACTATTTTTTTGTCTCACAGGGTGCATAACATGGAGGAACAAACAATTGAAATGTTTAAGGAGCTCGCGTTGCAAGTAGAACATAGTTCCAAACATGAAAAACATAGTATGTCCACTGTTAATTATCTGAGAAGAATTGGAAGATGGATTGTGCAGTTTGAAAATAAATATGGTGGATGTTTATTGAAATATTAACTATCATGAGAAGATAAAATTGAAAAATATGATGAAAAAAAATAATCTCCCAAAATTATCATAAAAATATCATTTCAGGTTGATTAAAAAAAGAGAGACCTATTTATAGATTATCCGGACAATAAAGGATATGAGGTTACCTCTAGAATAACTCTGTATAGAGAACATAATGCTATATTGATCATTTTCTTGGAAAAATTCCAATCCAAGTATGAAGAGGGTCTAATTGAAGTTGACGCTCATGGATAGAGATATAAAGACTATAGAGGGGGATCCACAATGACACCCAAATACCTTACATAAAAATCAGAGTATGGAAGAATACATCATATAATTTGAGCTTGTGGAATTATAAATTTTTATTGAATTTTTGTTTATAAGTATGTTTGTGGAAGGGATTCAGTAGGAAATCATAAATAGAGTTTCTACTTGTGAGATAGAACACAATTTTAGGCTCTTGAATCTGGTTAGAAAGGGTGAATGTTAGTTGGTAGGGGAGGGGACATTAAATTAATTTCATATGAAATTGTCACATCCTCTAATTTTCCATAGAGATTGATTCTATATAGCTAGAATTCCAACTAGTCAGACTATGGTCAGAAATGAAAAAAATGAACAATAATAATTTCTAGTGATAGAGGGTCGAATGGAATGCGATTTCTTAGAAGAAAAGAATGTGAAGGATGGAAGCCAAAGGTTTTGTATTTTCCCTTTAGGAAAACATAAAATCTGATTCATTGGTATCCCAATAAAAATTGGAGGTTTTTAGTTTCGGAGATATTCGAAAAAAAATATAAAATTGTTTCTAAAGAGAAAATGTGACTTGTGAAACAACATAACAACATGGAAAGAGTTATAGTGTATGAGTAAATGCAGTTTAGATTTATGGGAGGGGTTGGATTTAATCAAAAATCTTTTCCAAACACATTATAGGGGTTCCAGTTGAGGTCATAATGGACAATGGTGGTAGTAAAAATATTTTAATGAAATTCATCAATACGGTGGCCAATTTAGATGTTAAGATGACTAATCCATTCAGAATTATGTTGGGGGATGAGTGATGACCCATATATTAAGGAGTTTGTTGGTAGGTTATGGTAAGCTTCAAATATAGTCCTTTTCCAATTAATTATTATGTTTTTCACATAATAAAAGGCATTGAACAAATCCTTGTAATGAAATAGTTAAATACATTGGGATCCATTATAATGACATGGAACCATAAAAATATAGAGTTTCAATGGGAGGAAAAATAAGTTAAGTTATGGGGGATTACAGTGATGGAGGGGAGTGCAGTGGACTAGCGACAATTGATACATAATTCAACATGTTAGCTGGAAGGTTGGATTGGGAAAACATTATTATAATTTCTCAAAAAATGGACGACCTCAAAAGATTGAGGTTGCCAATAATAGTCAGAGGAGTTATGTTTTAACATCAACCTTTACATGATTAACTAGGACGAATACCACAATAAAGGTTAATTAATCATACCTTAAACTCAATGGATGGGGTATCACCATTTAATATCATACCATATAAATTAGATCAATACCTCAAAAATGAAGTTTAGAAATATGTGGTCAAGATGCATTAAAGTGGAACCATGCATCATACTAAAAACCCTTATGATAGTAAAATTATTATATTTTAAAAAATATTTGAGATGGTGGATGTGTGAGGACATTTAATCCCATAATAAGATGAAAATATCAAATAGGATACCTATTCAAGTGATTGAGGAACTACTTTGATAAGATACAAGGGGTGAAACACTTTACTAAGATGGGCTTGGTTTCCATCAACTTCAGATGTGGTCTAAAGATGTTGAAAAACAACATTTAGAACACATGAAGAGCATTACAAATTCTTGGTTATGCCTTTTGGGCTTAGGAATGCTTTGACAAACTTTCAGTCAACCATTAATATACTCTTCAAAGGAATGTGAAAATTTGTGTTCTTATTTTTTTGGTTATATACCCATTTAGAACAACTTTTGGAAAAAACATCTCATACATTTGAGAATACATGGTTTTTATTTTTTGGTCTCATGAATGCTCAGAATTTTTTAGTAAACCATGGATATACTATTCAAATGAACTATAAGAAAATTTTTGTTAGTATTTTTTTATGATATACTCATTTAAAGATTTTTTTGATTGACCATATTATAAATTTTCAAACAATGTTTTAAATGTTTCATGTGGAAGAATTAATGGTTTACAAGAAAAAGTGATTTTTCACTTAAATATTAGTTGAATATACGGTGTATATAATTTCTCTGTAAGGGGTTTCATTGGACCCCAATAAACATGAATGTGTTAAAAAAATATTGATTGTGTTAAAAATTGTTTTTTCATCCATGTTAACTCTTAAAAATTTTAAAAACAGTTTGTTATTGAGTTTGATTCTTATAGAAAGGGGGTTGGATCTATGATCACTCAAGAGGGATGGCCTATTTCATACGATAACAAGGAATTGGATAAATATAATTTATTTAAATTACTGCATGATAAAGAAATTCTGGAATTTGTATTGTCAACGAGTCAAGGGAAGAAATAATTAATGGGGAAAAATTTTGTGGTGTATACTATCCATAATGCTCTAAAGAACATGTTAGATTAGAGAATTAATTCTATTAACGAACACTATTGGAAATCCATCCTTTTCGGGTTGGATTTTCATGTGGTGTATATACCATGACTGGGAAGATCCGACTATATATTCATTATCATAGTTGTCAGAAAAGGAGAATAAAGATGACCCAAATGCCTTATATCTTTGTCCAACTGTATCTGATCTATTTTGGATGGAGTTGGATATAGTGAAGAATGATATTCAGTGGGATGAGAAGATAAAAAATATTATTAAATTTATTTTATTACAACCTGATTCCCAACCTAAGTACAAGTTACAAGATGATATGATGTATTACTATGGAAAATAATTTTTATTGTTGTACTATGTTTTAATTCCAAAATATCTCTAATATTATCATTTCTTTATAGAAGGAGGAAAAAATGGGAATCTCAAAACATATAAACAATTGGATACATGTTTTTAGGAAATAAATGAAATTATTTGTTATGAAATTTTTTAGAGTGTGATATGTTCCAATGACAGATCACTAGACGATGTTTCCAGCTAGCTTGTAACATCTATTTCCTATACCAGAGTTAATTTTAAAAGAAAATTTGATTAAATTTTTCTCAGGATTTCTTAATTACAAGGATTCTATGTAGTCCTAGTTGTAGTGGACAAATAGTCGAAGCATGAAAATTTTGTAATGAATAAACACCCTTATTCACCTTGGGTGGTGGAAAAGGTATTTGTTAAGAAGGTCATCCTATTACATGGAAATTCTAAGACTATTTTCAGTGACTGTGATACTTAGTTAGTAACTTATAAAATATTTTTTAATATGGAAGGAATAAATCTCAAAATTAGTTCTTCATATCACCCACAAATGGATGGATACATAGAAATTGTTAGTAAGTGTTTTGATACATACTTGTAGTTCTTCACTTCCGACTGACTTTAAACATGGACCTCATGGATTCCTTGGGTGGAATATATTTAAAACATAACCACTCATATCACTAAAAAATAGAAACATTTTGAAATGCTTTATAGGAGGGAACCAACATCCGTTTTTCTTATGCTGAGGGTGAATCATTGGTTGTGATAGTTTAAAAAACACTTCTTATTATGATAATTTGTGCGAGAGAGGTAAAATAAAGAATAGACATGTTGTATTATTGAAATTATGACAAGATATATAAAATTAAGAGATAATTACACTAGGAATAGGGGAAGAAAAAGTAGAAGGTAGGAAGTAGGAGAACTATCCATGTGGAAGACTACTCTCCCAAAGATCCTTGGATAGACCTCCCAAGGCCACACCTAAAAAAGAATTCATGCTGATGAAAATCCTAAATGAATCTTTTATACCCCCATCCAATAACCACAACCCCAATTCAATATTCCTCTACCTCCTACCAAAAAATAATAAATAAACTAATAAATGTTCCCCCACCAGTGGCTTAGACCCTTATCCACATGTGATCTCCCCACCTAGAATATAAAAATGAAAACCCACACCAAAAACCCACACCCCACATACTAAACATTTTCACCCACTTAAAACCACCCTTTCCTATAGGTGCCAAGGCCAAACTCAATCTCAGTACCACAACTCATTCCAAATTATCCTTAATGAAGCCAACAAGAGAAGAATAAAACTCAACCGCTCTGGGATCCCATTAAGTGTCTATAATCTTGAGAAACTAAATTTTGTTTTGGTTATATGGTAATCAATATTTTTAATGGTTCCACATAAAAAAATAATCATTGTCGAGAAAAAAGAAATCTTCTATTGACCACCCTAGAAATGGCCACTAACTTGAATTTCTGTGGAGTAATCAGTATCCAACAATATTATAAGAGATTCAATAAACCACAAGTAAGAAACTTTTTGGGAAAAATACATTAAATTTCTGATTTCTTTGCTTTAAAGAGTTGTGATTTGGCGACTAAAAAAGGTGAAAAATAATGTAATGCTACAGGATAATGAACACCATGATTTAATCATTTGGATTTTTATCTAGGAAAAGGTTATAAAGATATAAAAACTTCTTATTGATTTGAATTAGTATGGTGCATGTATTGGGAGCAGTGATGGTGGTGGGAGCTCTGCATTTTGAGTGGATCTAGGCAGGGATGGTCTTTGATCCAGTCCCTCCCCCACCGGAGGGGGAGGGACACCTCTGTGTCCGGACCACCTTCAATCTTTTCTCCAATTCGAACTTCCTCCCGACATTCCCTGAAATTGATATCTTCCATAAATTCCTCAATTTGCACATGAGATACCCTAATCTTGCTCTTTCACTATCGGAGTTCTCAGAAGCTTCTTCGCTCCTCAATAAGACTTTGGTGGCCCATTTCAGGAACAGTTTCCCATCGGTCGATGATTTCAATAGATTTGTGTTTGGTTCCTTGGGATTATAGGATCACTCTACCATCGGGCTTCTTGATAACCCCCATTTTATGGTTCACTTCTCATCGGAGGAGGACCTGATTCAAACTTGGGCCAGAGCTCCTCGGACCTATAACGTCTCACGGTTCTACCTTTTCTGATGGTCCTATGACTTCCATATGAAACAGGATACTCCATAAATGAAAACATGGGTATGTTTTCTTGGTCTCCCCCTTCCTTTTAAAAACCCCTCCATCATTTGAATGCTAGGTAATTTTTTCGGGTGTTTCTTGTGTTCGGATAGCCGCACAAACTCAGAGTGTTACCCTATATCCCCATGCATTTGTGTGTATGTGGATGTTTTTAAGCCTCCAGTAAATTGGATATGGATCACAGTGGGGGAGGAGTTTCACTGTAGACAACCAATGATTTTTGAATCATGGTCAAACTATTTTTCTTCATGTCAACTCTTGGGGAATTTACAATCTGTATGCCGCCGTAGCCATTCTCATCATTGGGGGGGGGGGGGTTGTTCCTGCTACTCATATTTATTCTGGATTACCTACAGGTCCCGATGGTGTTACCTTGAATGTGGAAGAAGTGTATAATCAACCGCTCGAGAGAGACAATGCACCAGTGGTTTTTGATCCTAGAGTTGCAGATATGGAGGTTCCTCATAAGGCTTCAAAGGATGCTCAACTGAACCCAAAAGTATCTGATATTTTCAACCGCCATAAAAATGACTTGGTTAATCCCTGTTCTTCTATATATCTTCCTAACAGATGGGATGGGGTCAGTGAGAAGGAAGGTTCAGTTCATGACGTGGAAGGGCACAGGCAGAGGAAGGTTCACTTGGATGTTGTTATGGGTATGGGGATGCTTCCACTCGAGGAAGCTTCTGTGAATGAGGTAGTTGATGCGGAAACAACCATGGGCGAGGATCCCCAAAACTAGGTATTGGATGAAACAGCAATTTAATTCCAATACAAGGGTCATGGATTTGTACTGCCATGTGGACCAGCCATATCAGTGCAGGCCAAGAAGGACAAACCTTTCAATGCTGAGAAGAAAAAATATAGAGGGAGTTTCAAGAATTCTCAAAACCAGTTTGCTGTGTTGGGAAAAGGTGGGTGTCATGCTGAAGGTGAAGCTATTTCGATGGAGGACAGTCTAGGTGAGGAGTATGGTAAGGTAGGGGAGATCTTCCATGTTGAGGATTCAGCTTCGGACTCCCCTGGTGAGTCCAAAGAAGTGGGGATTGCAGAGGATTATTTGAGATCCTCTTAAAGGAAGGAAAAAAATAACATTATAGATTCAAAAGGCTTTATCAAACATACCCGGAGGATGCACCTAGGGAAAGACTATTCCATCCTACCTAGTCCTCCAGTAACTAGGTCTACAAGCAATGGTAAACCTCATTCGAAAACATGTAAAGGTGATGGCATTCCCACGAGGGTGTCTGTATCTCAAGAAGTTGTCGGTCAGGTGCACCTTGTGGATGAACCTCCCCTGGCGGGGGTTGCACACCCTCCTGGGCTGTAGAGTGAGGATGTGCAACCTGCTCAAACTCATGGGTAGTAGCAAGAGGCATATACTCTTTTTTACTATCAAAAATAGATTGCTTCGGTGATGAATCACATAGACCTTCTTCTTCACTTAGATGAAGAAATAGTGGATCATGCCTTAGATATTAAGGCTCTGTAGGTATTCATCAACAAAATTTTGGGAAAAATTATTAGAGTGGTAATGAAAAAGGGGTCAGTTAAATGGATCGACAGGCAGAACCACATCTGGATTAGAGGCTTCAACATGGGGAAGATTAACTTGGAGGAATATATGCAGTCTTGGGACATCTTGGAAGAACATTATGAAGACATCTTGAGGGTCGATCTTGAAACTCTGGTAAGCTCTATACCCTAGATAATGTTTAGGGAGTTTGATTCTAATCAGATCAAATTGTTCTTCAACAAAAATTACTTATCTTTTGGGGCTTATTATGTACATTTTCAAGGGTTCTCACTTCCCTTTAAAAGTTTTTCGAAATAAAAAATGATATTGGATGGATTATAACAACACCTTATTTCCTATATTTCCCTAAATAATAGTAATTCACTTCTTGATTATACATGGACTTTGAACAGCAGTAAAGAGGTAGATAGAACAAGTAACCCCAGTTCTTGACCCCGTTTCATAAACATTCCATGTGGTCTATGATTACAAAAACCAATTCCAAGGAAAAGTCTCTCAACTCAAATTGGGTTTATATATATTTACATTGATGTGAGGAAAATCATAAAACACACAAATGTAAGAAATTACTCGACGAGACTTGAAATCAAGACCTCAATGAGACCCATAAGAGTAGTCGTGTTTCTATATATTGAAAATATATTTCCAACTACTCATTCATGATCAAAATTATTAAGATAATTTTTATCCTTTTCAACAATCAACATTATGCTAGGTTAATGATTTGTGTTAGTACTAGAACTTCCACTAAAATACTGAAAGAAATAGTGTTGTCCATCTTTATATTGTAGAAAAGAAATATTCATAGGATAAGCCTAAAAAATATAATTTTTCCTTTCTAGGATCCAAATTTAGTCAGCAACATGAAGGAGAAAATTCTTTTCCATTAATTTTTTAACTACAACAACTACTGGTATCAACGGTTTTTAAACATAAGGATTATTGATTCCTATGAAAAACTATTCTTATAGTCAACTTTTGTACTATTAGTATTATGTTGTAGATCAATAAAATTAAATAAATGTGTTTATTCAGTATACCAATGAGGATAGTTGGTATACTAGTAATGATTATAAAATCTAGTACATTAAAACCAATTATCTTATAATGATGAATATCACTAGAATTACAATAACTAACTTCATTTTTTCCTACTAAGTGCATGATTTGGTCCAACTACAAAGTCCAAATTAGTATTACATCCTCTAACATGTAAAAAATTGAATTTTATATTCCTATGTTAAACATCAGTTGAAACATCATGGGTAGCGTTTTCATTCCCAGAACTGGTTATATCACTTGAATCAATAAAAAATAAAACCAAATTTCCAACAGTCACATCCTAGGAATCTCTGAATCATTATGAAGATTTTATTAGAGAATAAAAACTGCTAGTTGGTCCAAGATAAAAGGAATTAATTGACCAATAAAACATAGATAACTACAAATTTCACTGTAGGTACTTTCTATAAATTTTGTGGCTTCATAATCAAACCTTTCATATTTATTCCCTCTTTCATATGGTAATGAATGACCCACTCTATGAACTGTGACTTTTCAGTTCTTTGGTTCTTGTATCATTCATTTCCATAACATCATTAGAGGTTTTTTTCATTAAACATGTTCCCATCACTATGCTAATAAATTTTCTCATGAGCACCAAAGTTAACAAAATAAATCAATAGTATATTACCCTTTTCACTATAAATAATAGTCAATAATTTGATCATTCTTCTTCACTATCATCTGCACCGTGACATAGTTGTGCACCTTTACCACTATAGGTGTTCACCTTTTCCTTTCTTTGGGAACTAATACATCTTCAAGAGAAATTATCTTAGTCATGAAATCTCAACCCATGTTTCTATAGATTGGGTCTCTTTAACTCATATCAATATAAAACTTCCTAACAAAGTGGATCATCCCCTTTAATATCATAGTACTCAAGTAACCAAAAACTATAATAGTATTTTTAGAAAAACTTTTTTCTTTTCTTTTAATAGAAAGACATTAAGCAACCTCACATAAGACTAAAACATCTATAGTTCTAAATAGAGTTGGTTCCCATGTCATTGAACTAGTCCTAGGAATCACTACAATGTTCATAGAGTAACAACATTCGTCACACACACTAAAAATCAAACCTATTAGTAATATGAACATCCATGGTATCCCAACTCTATTGGTTCCCCTACCATACATTATCACTTCCTTCATTACAAAAAATAGAAACTACATCCATGTTCACACAACCAATGTAAGCGGTCCTTTAATAATTCTATTAATTTGAAGCTACTTTAGCATATTCTGCTTGTTTATACCATCGATCCTTACAAAAAATTAATCTTTTGACACTTTACAATCATTATTATCATGAATCACTAGAAAAAAATTTGCTCGAATGAAAAACGAGTATCAATATTTTCTAATTCAAACTCACCTATAGTTACTCTACCAATGTTTGAAATAGTTTCCTTATCAGTACTAGTAACAAAAACCTTTGAAATATATGATTCAACTTATGGTAAGATAGGATACATTCCTACATTAACAAATTCATTTTATATAATGCTTTGTTCAAGAAAAACTCTCAAACTCTTTTCATCAATGCCTAGTAGTTGTCATAGAATTGGAACATGTTGGACCTATTTATATGCATTTCATTCTTATCAATTGAAGAAATTTGATCATAATATTGCACATCAGTGAATTCCAGAAAGGATTCAAGATTCTCATCATTATTTCCATATATCTCCATCAGTTTGGGATTCATATAAAACTATTATGATCCTAAATTATCTCTATGCTAAGAAAGAAAACAAATAAAAATAGTTTACTCCAAACATAACTAATCACAATGATGATTCATGTCCTTTTTTATTAAAATATCTAGAAAATAAGCTTCAACTTTGGTGATCTATCATAGTGGATACTATCTTGAAATATAAGGCAAATCAACTCTCCTAACTTCTATATTATTATCTACACTTCCAAAAGAACACGCAATAACCGTCTCACTTTTCTTTCTTGGATCTATACAATGAACCACTAGAGGATTCATCATTAGAAATTGTTCCTGTGAAGACCACAACTATTCTTTTAAAGTTGTTTGTCTCTATTGAAACTCATCTTCCTACTATTACATAAAAACTATTGTCTACATGATATAGAAGCTCATCGGTTAAACCCTCACGATGTGATCTTCCAATTGGTGATGACGATGACCAAAGCTCCGGCTCTTCCCCCTTAGAGGGGGAGGGAGCACCGTTGTCCCTCGGGAGAGAAGGGGACTCATTCCTCACCTTCTCTAACCCTGATTTTCTTCACCCATTCCTGAAAGTGTAGTTAATCCCTAATGTCTTGGATATTTTTGATGGACTCCCTAATCTTCAGATATCGACCTATGAGTTCACAAAAACCTCAGCGCTTATTAACCTCACACTGGTTGCTCAATTTAAGTAGAAGATACCTTCCATAGATGCATTTGACAGATTCATCTTCACCTCATGGGATCTCTAATAAAGGGCAACATTAAGCCTACTTGATAGCCACCATATCATGATTCTCTTTGAACCAGAGGTGGACCCCATCAAAGCCTAGTCGAGGGCACCTCGTAGCTGCAACAAGATTTTCTTTTTCCTCATACACTGGTCCTTAGACTTCCATATGGAATGAAATTTTACCTCTGCTGTAGTTTGGTTATGTTTCCCCAACCTTCCTTTACCTTTTCAAAATCCATTTTTTATCAGGATGTTGGGTAACCTCACCGGGAGGTTCTTATTCTCCGATTGCTGCACTGAGGCAATGTGTTATCCTGTCAATCCCTTGGTATGTGTAGAAGTAGAATCATCTCAGTTACCTTTCAAATTTGTGTGGATTACTATTGTAGAGGAATATAGGTGAAAAAATGGTGATTTATGAGAATTGGACTGACTTTTTTTCATCATGAAACGGGTTGGGAAACTCTATGGATGTTTTCTGAAGGAGACCTTTAACCCAGGAATTGGAGACTCGTCGTCCGAAATCTTAGGTCACGGCATGGAGGGAGGAAGATACAAAGGGTAAAACTCCTATGGTTTACCAGGGGCTAGTCTGGAATAGATGGAACTTGTTTTAGATGGCTACGGTGGGGGAAATCAGTCACCACATCCTTTGGAGTAGGAAGTATGGAGGGTGTTCACAAGGTGTCTTAGGTGAGCATTCAGGGTCCTGTTATGATGGACTCTACATTGACCAAAGCTAACCCAAAGGTGTATGAATTGTTTTGAAGTCTAAAGAAGGATTTGGAGGGACCTTCCAGGATGTGTTTACGGAAGGATACCGATTCAAACAGCGTGGAGGTTCATGCGGAATAGCATAGGAATATATCTGCGTAGGCTATGTTTCATCTGGTGGAAGGAGAGGGGGTTATCTCTACCTTGGATGTGGCCAGCCCAGTCAGAAATAGGGAAGTTGTGGGACTAGTCCATCTGGCTAGGCCTTTGCTTCAAGTTAGCAATGAGTTTTATGGTCTCTCAAAAGTAGGACTGAACACTGATTCAGCGGAATCCAGTGATGTTTATGGGAGCTACAAGGAGAACTGCATTGATGAAGGTTGGTGTAACGACCAAAACATTCATTAATGGAAATTCATATTGTTATTTTAAATGTATTATAATGTAAAATGGTTATATAAAACATATTCACTACCTTGGTTGTATGTTTTTGAATTATGACTATTGCTAATATGGTCATTGAATAGTGATCACATGATTAATCTAAATATAGAGCTTTAGCAATCCAATTTACTCAGACAAAGGAAGTAATGGCCTCATCTAGTAGAATTGCTCCATTCGAAGCCCATTTTTCAGAGCTCAGGAAAGAGGTGTCATCATTGGGCTTTGTTCTTGACCAATCCCAAGCCGAGATTCAACAGGTTAAGATCAAATGGAACCTTCTACGAGAGAAGTGGAAGTTCATAGAAATCACCATGCATGCAATGTCATCTGAGCCACCCCAAGAGTCTATCACCATCGCGCACCTTACCCTTAGGTCTTATGTGGCTATTTTAAGGGGTTATGTAACAAATCTATAGTACTATGGTTATGTACATTATTTTTTTATATAATAATGAATATACTTTCATGTTATTATTCTTACTTTGTAAAAAAAATTTAATGCACAAATAGCATTTTTAGTTAATATTCAACTAAGAAATCTCTTTTGATAAATTAATTGATTTTCTAATTAAATAATATTTTAATAAAATAGTTTTATTATTAAATTAATTATTATTAAATATAAATGATGGTATAATTTTATGAATGAAATTGTAATTTTTTAATGTTTGAAAGCCATTTTTTTCAAAACCTGTGAATTTTCGATAACTGTTGTTTTTATTTTAAAAGTAAAATTTAACATATTTACAATATTATTCAGATAAAATTATTATTATTTTTGGAATTATTATGTTGAAATTATCCAAAAGAGAAATTTACATAATTTTCTGTGACAGTCGAATTTTTGGGTAGAAACTAAATACCGTTTAAATATATAGTGTGTTTTATGACATCATAATGACCCAATAGTGATGTAATAAAATAAAATAAAGGATATATTAGGCCAATATATGTTTTATCCTTAAAATAATTTGATTTTAGATTTGTTTTATTAATTTTATGATGCCTTAGTGGACCCTTCATGACTTATAAAACATTTTGTCTTTTTAAATTGTTTTCCTAGAGTGTGTGAATCACCTCCACAAAAGCAACCCTATTATTTTAAGATGTTCGGAGTTTGGAGTTATAAAATATGGTTTCCCACTCCCCTTTGGAAAAAACCATGGGCAAAAACTATGGGATGGTTTGTGGTTTAGTTTAGTTTAATGTGAGGTGTCCCACCCCTAAATAATAAACAATTCCCTCTCCTTTCTTATATAAACCCACCCAAGATCCCACTTTCTCCACACTCAAAACCTTTGGAGTTCGTACAAACTCTTCCCCCTTCTCTATATAATCCTATCAAGGTGCCCCAAGCTCCCATTAATCCTCTCACAAGCCTCTTTCAAGCCTTTCTATGCCCACTTCCAAGTACATGTTTTTCTTCCATTCTCATTTTTGTCAAATTTTCATTAAGTTGTTATGCCCTTTTAATTTCAATTATTAATGTTGGGGTATGGTTTTTAAACTCCACCATACATCTCTATTTATTTTTGAATGATGGGAGACCCCTTTCTCTCCCATTTAAATCTTCCCATGTACACCCATTACTATACTAAAATTCCGAAAGGAATTTCTCTCTTCTCATTTACATTCAAGAAAATATTTTGTATCATGAATCAAAATTCCATAAAATTAGTTTGGAAATGTATATATATGACCCCTTACTTTCCATGTCATTTGAATATGATGAGACACCACTTTATCTCTCATCAACCATTTCTATGAATTCTTATGTCACGACGTTATGCTGCCGAAATTGCACCAAGATTTTCCAAGCCAAAGTCATTGTGTAGTGAATACCATGCCCATTTATATATCAAGGGTATTCAAATTTATGCACATTTACATATTTTTTAAATATTTTAATGTTTTAATTATATATTCCTTTATCATGGAATAAATTATTATGTTGAATGATTCAATGTTTATGTTCGATGTGGCACACTTATGAATGAAATTAAATGTTTAAGGGTGCGCCCTGATAGCGCTCCAATGCATTGGGTAAAGTATAGTATCACGATACGTCATGTGCATTGGGTGTTTACTCATGATAATTCAAGTGCAACGAGGGTTTACTCATGATTCATGTGCATTGAGGGTTTACTCATGCTCTAGGTGCAATGAGCCTTGGCTCATGCAAATTCCCTATTCAGTGTTGTTGCCACATTCATTTGTTATGATTATCATGGTTTATCATGCCTTTATATTTATGCTTCTCTTGTGCTCTATAGATATTCATATTGTCTAACATGTATTTTATTACTCATGTTATTCCATTTTTATTCCCTTACTGGGCTTTATATCTCACCCTTTTTCTATGCATTTCCTCAGGTTATCCCATGAAATGCAAAGTACGAGGGAATGTAGTGGTCATGTAAATGATGATTTCAATATAGATGTTGTATTTAAGGTTTTAAGTTGTTATGTAATGATCCTAATCCCTCAAGGCACTAGACCTTTCAATATTCTATGTTGTATCAAGTGGAGTTTATCTAATAAATTATGTTAAGTGTGTAATAAAGATCAGGGTTGTCATAGTTGGTATCAGAAGATAGGTCTAGTTATTTTTGGGAATAGGATTAGAAAACCCCAGTGAAGCCTTAGAGACAAGAGTAAGTATAATAAAAACATCCTTATGTTTTGGTGAGTATTGAGTAAGTGTTTTATCAAGAAAATACATCCCTATCAGGATACGAGCAGGTAGAGGTGGCTCTGGCACAGATGTATCCTAGGGGTAAAACCCGAAAACACTGCCCTAAGCTAGACACGAATGAGAACTGGTGCACAATAATGGGCCCTGCTGCACTTATTTTTACGACACTCCCAGGGGATATTCTTTGGTAAATTAACAAGATTAGTATGAACCATTACTAAGGGAATTAAAAAAAATCCCAAGGAATATATGTTAGAAAGTAGATCATCAATAACATACATTGAAGCCAATAGATTTATAAGTTAATGAAATAAAATTTATTTATAAGTCATTAGATTTTATATTTGGATTACCCTTTATGTGTTACCCCTAACATTCCTATTATTCCAGCCAATGTCTGGTAATAATAGGACTCAGGCTAACAGCTAATGTGAAGATCAATGTGATGACTGTACGAATGAGATGCCCAATCCAATGGGAGTGGGAATCACAAACATTGTCATGATTATCTCTTAGTTAACTCAATATTTGAAAATAAACATGGGTCAAGAGGAACGTTCGACCCCCCATAAGAAAGAAAAATTCGCTATTAAGAGCTTCATGAGACAAAGGCATCCTAATTTTAATGGATTGTATAATCCCTCAATCACTGAACAAGGGATCAACTCCATTGAAATGATCTTGTCTATCCTTTAATGTTCCGAATTAGAGAAGGTTCTTCTTGTTGATTATCGTATGGAGGGTGATGCTGATCAATGGTTTAAATTGATCAAAAATACAAAGCATGAGGAGTAGATCGAGGCGTTGGAATGGAAGGATTTCCGGATGATGTTTTTCGATAAATATTTTCCATGCACCCTCTGGATTAAGATGAAAAGGGATTTCCTTTCCCTCAAGAAGCGTATGAGGAAAACAACAAAAGGCTTGCACGATATGCCTCGAGCTTTGTCATTACCCTTGAATTCAAGGTTGACCTCTTCATTGGTGGGATGAAGCCTAGCCTACAGAAAGCACTGGAGATCCGTGACTTCGACATCTATGAGGAAAATGTCCAATGTGCCCTCAAGGTTGAAATAGAGATCGGGAAATCTCAAGGGTATCATGGAGATAAGAAGTTAAAGGTGGAATTAAATTATGGTGGTCTCATGGATGAATCCAATGGTGATAATAAGATCCAACACCCCACTTTCCAAAGGTGCGGAAATAAGAACCCTGGAAATTGCTTGAAGGGGGTGAGGAAATGCTTTAGGTGTGGAATAGAAGGGCACCTAGCTGTTAATTGCCTGCAAGAAAAACCCGAAACTGTGATGTAGGAGAGGAACACTATGTTCGACTCTCAATGCATTGTTAATTGCTACAATTTCAAAGAACCAGGTAACCTTGCAAGTCAGTTCCCTAAGCCAAGGGTTTTCGGAGGTAAAAAACAACCTCTAAGGAAACAAGGGAGAGCTTTTTCCATCATTACTGCTGAAGTGAACCTTGAAAATGAAGTGGTGATAGGTACTCTAGTTATTCATTTAAGAATAGCAAACATAATTTTTTATTCTGGTTCTACACATTCTTTTATATCTCGAATGTTTAGTAGAACACTCTCAAAACCACCAAAAATCATGGAAGTAAGGATGCCAGTGAGTATGACAAATGGGGAAATCGTTGCATCCCATGAATATAAATCTTCTCCTATAATAATATGTTGATTTAACATCCCAGTGAACCTCGTCATACTCCATCTAGTGGAATTTGAGGCAATTTTTGGCATGGATTGGATTTCCTTATATAGACCCAACATAAATTGCCGTGAGAGTGAAATCACACTCCATGTGGAGAATCAACACCTGATTCTATACAAGTGAAAGGAGGATGATGGATATACTTTAGCTCAATCATCTCAAGCATGGATATTAATTCCCTTTGAGCACGTGTATCTGGCTTAGATGATTGAGTCCAAGGAAGCAACTATCCTTGATGACATGCCAATTGTGAGGGATTTCACTGAAGTGTTTCACAAGGAATTGCTTGGTCTTCCTATTAGAAGAGATATTGAATTTTCAATTGAAATTATACCTGGGGAATTACCAATATCCAAGACTCCATATAAAATGCCTGTCGTGGAGCTTGAAGGGATAAAGAAACAACTACAGAAGAATATGGATAAAGGGTTTATATGCCCAAGTACTTCACCATGGGGTGCACCAGTCCTCTTCATCAAGAAGAATGATGGGTCAATGCTCCTTTTCATCAATTATCGCGAGCTTAACAAAATCACGATAAAGAACAAGTATCCGCTCCCCTGAATTTATGACTAGTTCAATCAGCTACGTGGAGCAAAAATACTTCTCCATGGTAAATTTGTGGTCGGGATATTACCATGTAAGGGTGAAAAAGGAAGATATCCCCAAGGATGCTTTTCATACAAGATACATGCACTATGAATTCATAGTAATTTGTTTGGACTCACTAATGCTCCAGAAATCTTCATGGACATGATTAATAGATTCTTTAGATATTACCTCGAAAAATTTGTGGTACTATTTAAAGATGATATTCTTCTATACTCCAAAACCACATAGGATCATGAGGAGCATCTAAGAACTATACTAGAGACCTTGAAAAATGATAAGCTCTATGAAAAGTATAGAAAGTGTGAGTTCTAGTTGAAGAACGTCTCATTCTTGGGCCATATCATCACAAGCAATGGGATATCTATGGATCCCTCCAAAATAGATGCAATAGAGGGATGGCCTAGGCCAACATCAGTAACAGAAATCTGTAGCTTCTTGGGGTTAGGTGGATATTATTGACGATTTGTGAGAAATGTTTCATGATTTTACATCCCTCTTACTAAGATAATTCAGAAGGCAGTATAGTTTTCATGGAGTGATGAATGCAAAGAAAGATTCATGGAGTTGGAAAAGAGGCTTATCACTACGCTCGTGCTCACTTTACCCACAAGTGGAGAACTTTTTGTGGTATTCAATGATGCTTAGAAGAAGGGCCTGAATGTGTGTTGATGAAAAATGAAAAAGTAGTTGCCTATGCTTCAAGGCATTTGAAATTTCATGAGCAGAACTATCCAACACATGATCTGGAGTTGGCAGGCATGATCTTTGCTTTGAAAATTTGGCAGCAATATCTCTTTGGGGAGAAGTGTGAAATATATATGGACCAAAAAAGCCTCAAGTATATATTCACATGGAATGAGTTGAACATGCGCCAATGAAGATGGTTAGAGCTGATCAAAGACTATGACTGCTCAATCCATTACCACCCTGGGAAAGCGAACAAGGTAGAAAATGCCCTAAGTAGGAAGGACCCATAGATTCTATCACTGATTAGAATTTAAATGGATCCAATCTTCTTTTATTTGATGAATATGGAAATGGGAATCATAAATAAAGGAACTTCATTAATCCTTCCACAAATTATTTCTCAACTATCACTTTTGGGAAGGTTAAAGGATGCACAAAAGAATGATGTGGGAATTCAAGAAAAAGTGGAATCTATCAGAAAAGGGAAATCCTCAGAGTGTAATGTTAATGAAGAAGGAATTGTGAGATTTGGGAAAAGAGTATGTGTTCCATCAAGTATAGAGATAAATAAATAACTTTGGGATGATGCACATAGTTCAAATTTCTTTATTCACCCAGGAAACACAATGATGTATCGAGATCTCTGAGAGCATTATTGATGGGATAATATGAAGAATGAGATCACTGAATATACATCAAAGTGCCTGGTGTGTCAGTAAGTCAAGGTAGAGAGACAAGAGTCTAAGGGGATGATGCAACCATTGCCCATACCAGAATTGAAATGGGAGAACATCACCATGGAAATTTTCACTGGACTTCCAAAGACATCCAATGGAAACAACGCAATCTGGGTTGATGTGGATCATCTTACAAAAAATACACACTTAATTGTTATTTGGAAGGATTTCTCATTTGATCAGCTGACACAAATATATATCAGGGAAGTGGTAAGGAAACATAAAGTACCATTATCTATTATTTCTGATCGAGATCCACGATTCACCTCTATGTTTTGGAAGTGTTTTCAACATGATCTAAATACTGAACTGAACTTTAGTATGGCCTATCATCCTCAAACTAATGGCCAATCCGAGTAGACTATCCTAATACTTGAAGAAATATTGAGAGAATACTCAATGGACTTCAAAGGAGGGTGGGATCAACATCTTATTTTGGTTGAGTTATCTTATAAAAATAGTTTCCACTCGAGCATCCAAATGGAACCTTATAAAGCCCTATATGGGAAGAGATGTAGAACACCGACATGTTGGGATGAGTCAGTGAGAGTAAGTTTCTAGGACTATAAATGGTCAATGAAATTATGGAGAAGGTGAAAACCATTGAGCCGCATATCAAGGCAGCCTAGAGTCGATAGAAGAGTTATACAGATTACCATCGATGAGACCTTGAGTTTAAATTTTGAGATATGGTGTTTCTACACATATCTCCATGGAAGAAGTTCATGAGTTTTGGAAAGAAAGGGAAGTTAAGTCCTAGGTACATCAGCTCCTTCGAAATTCTTGATCGTGTTGGGGTTGTGGCCTATTTACCAGCACTTTAACCTACTATGGCCAAAGTACATGATGTCTTTCATGTATCCCTCTTATAGAAGTACATAGTAGACCCTTCACATGTACTCTCTTCAGAGGTGATACTATTAGAGGATGATCTTTCTTATGAGGAGAAACCCATGAAGATCTTAGATCGTAGAGAAAAAGGTCTACGATATAAGGCAATTCCCCTCGTCAAGGTGTTGGGGTGAAACCACAAGTTTGAAGAAGAAACATTGGAATTAGAGGAGGTGATGAAGAAGAGTTACCCTCATCTTTTTAGTCTGGGAAAAAAAATCGAGGGTGAAATTTGTTAAGGGGGAAGATTGTAATGGCCCAAACAATCATTAATGGAAATTTTTCTTGGTCTTTTTAAATGCCTTATTATGAAAAATGGTTATATAAAACATATGCACTAACTTGGTTGTATGTTTCTGAATTATGACCGTTGGTAATATGGTTGTTGAATAGCGATCACATGATTAGTATAAATATAGGGCTTTAACAATCCAATTTACTCAGACAAAGGAAGTAATGGCCTCATCCAATAGAGTTTCGCCATACGAAGCCCATTTGTCGGAGCTCTAGAAAGAGGTGACGTCATTGGGCTCCACTCTTGATCAATCCCATGACGAGCTTCAACGGGTTAAGCTCGAACAGAACCGTCTACGAGAGAAGTAGAAGTTGATAGAAATCACCACACGTGCAATGTTATCTGAGCCACCCCAAGAGTCTGTCACCATCACGCACCTTACCCTTAGGTCTTATGCGGCTATTTTAAGGGGTTATGTAACAAATCCCTTGTACTATGGTTATGTACATTATTTTTGTATATAAAACATAATATACATTCCAGTTATTATTGTTACTTTGTCAATAGTTTTTAAGCACAAATAGTATTTTAAGTTAATATTCAATTAAGAAATATATTTTGATAAATTAATGGATTTTTGAATTAAATAATATTTTAATAAAATATTTTTATTATTAAATTAATTTTTTAAATATAAATGATCATATAATTTTATGAATGCATTTGTAATTTTTATTATGGTTTGAAAGCCAATTTTTTCAAAACTCATGAATTTTCGATAAATGTCAGTTTTTATTTTAAAAGTGAAAATTAACAGATTTTGAAAATTATTTAGATAAAATGAATATTATATTTGGAATCAGGATGTCAAAATTATCCAATAGTGAAATTTTGATAATTTTCCAAGACAGTCGAATGTTTGGATAAAAATTAAATACCGTTTAAATATATAATGTGTTTTATGACATTATAATGACACAATAGTGATGTAATAAAATACTATAAAGGAAATTTTCGTCCAATATATGTTTTATCCTTTAAATAATGTGATATTAGATTTGTTTTATTAATTTAATGATGCCTTAGTGGACCCTAATGACTTATAAAACATTTTGTCTTTTTAAATTGTTTTTCATGAGTGTGTGACTCACATCCACATAAGAAACCCTATTTTTTTATGAAGTTAGGACATTGGCCTTATAAAATATGTTTTTTCCACTCCCCATTGGCAAAAACCACGGGAAAAACCATGGGACTATTTGTGTTTTTTTTGTTTAATGTGAGGCGTCCCAACCCTAAATAATAAATAATTCCCTCTCCTTTCCTATATAATCCCACCCAAGCTCCCACTTTCTCCTCAATCAAACTCTTTGGAGTTCATCCAAACTCTACCCTACTCTTTCCATAATCCTTCCAAGGTGCCCCAAGCTCCCATTAAGCCTCTCTAAAGCCTCTCTTAAGCCTTTGGAAGCACACTTCCATGTTATGGTTTTTCCTCCTTTCTCATTTTTGTCCAATTTGTTTAAGTTGTTATGCCCATTTAATTTCAATTATTAATATTGGGGTATGGTTTCTTACCCCCCATACTGCCCTCTTTATGTTTTAAGGATGGGATACACCTTTCGCTCTCATTAAAATCCTCCCATGTACAGCTGTTACTATGCCGAAATTCTGAAAGGAATTTCTCTCTTCTCATTTACATTCAAGCAATTATTTTGTATCATGAATCTAAATTCCATTAAATTTGTTGGGACATATATATATATATATATGACCCACTTACATTCCATGTCATGTAAAAACAATGAGACACCCCTTTCTCTCTGATGACCCATTTTTATGAATTCTTATGTCACGTCATTATGCTGCCGAAATTGCACCGCGATTTTCCAAGCCAAAGCCAATATGTAGTGAATACCATGCCCAATTCTCTATCAAGGGTATTCAGCTTTATGAACATTTACATAATGTTTAAATAGTTTCATGTGTGTATTCCACATTCCTTTATTGTAGAATAAATGATTATTTTGAATGATTCAATGTTTATGCTCCATGTGGCACACTTATGCATGAAATGAAATGTTTAAGAAGGGTGCGCCTTGATAGCGCTCCAATGCATTGGGTAAAGTATAGTATCATGACACATCATGTGCAATGGGTGTTTACTCATGCTAATTAAAGTTCAACTAGGGTTTACTCACGCTTCATGTGCAATGAAGGATTACTCATGCTCCATGTGCAATGAGCGTTGGCTCATGCTAATTCCATGTTAAGTGTTGTTTACAATTTCCCATGTAATGATTATCATGCTTTTTCATGACATTATGTTTATGTTTATCTTATGCTCTATTTATATTCCTATTGTCTACCATGTTTGGTATTCCTCATGTTATTCCATGTTTATTCCCTTACAGGGATTTATAGCTCACCCTTTTTTATGCATGCCCTCAGGTTATCCCATTTAATGCTAAGTATGAGGGAATGTAGTGTTCATGTCAAGGAAGATTTCAATATAGATGTTGTATTTCACTTTTTAAGTTGTTATTTAATGATCCTAATCCTCAAAGACTCTATACCTCTTTATATTCTATGTTATATCAAGTGATGTTTATGTAATAAATTATGTTTATGTGTGTAATAAGAAGCAGGGTTGTCATAGTTGGGGTCACGAGGAGGCCTCTATGGTTGGGGAGGAGCCTCCTAGCTTGGATATCAACAAAATCAAATGCAAATTATATGAACTAAGGATAGAGTTTGAGGGTGAGGGAAAAGAAACAATTAAAAACAATAGTGTTACAGTTAGGAGACTTTAAGTGATTGAATAAAACATGCCTGAACAGAGGAGGGGGAATCACAAGGTGTGCAAGGAACCTATTTCATATAATCTCTTTAGAAAGATGGGGAATATTTCTAGGGGTGATAAAGAAAATCTGAGTGGTTTGGCCAACCGGTCCTATAGTGATATTGTAAAAGGTTGGGAAAAGAGGATTAATGAGGATGAAGGAATGTTATCGGTTACCCCAAGAATAAGAATAAGGAAGGACTACTCTTACCTGCCGCGACCGGTAAATACCAGAGCTTCATCTAAGAGGCATCATGAGGGTTCTCCTATCTTTCAAAAAAGAAACCTTGTCCAAGAAATATTATATAGGGAAGCTATCACTGGATCAAATAAGGAGTTAGGACCATTGTGATAATCTATTGAGGTGGTATAAGCTAGCTTCTGAATGGGAATCAGCCACTACAGAGGAGGACTTCTGTGTTGGGTGTGGTGACGAGTATGGATATTATGATTGGCAGTGGTTGTGCTTCTATGTTATTGTCATTTGATTTTGTGCTCTCGCTTTATGGTTGGGGTAATTTGTGATCTAGAACTGTTTATCACTTTCCCTCAAAGTGTCTCCTGGTTTCTCAATTTTTCTAAAAGTGTTTGGAAAATAAAAAATATAATTTTCAGTCAGTCAGTATCAATGAATAAAAAGATTCAGTTATCCATTTAATGGAGTGATCTCAGTAGTGATTTCACAGTATTCCACATATTAAAAATTAGAAGGAGTGAGAAAGAAATTGAACAAAAATATTTATTTTTTCCTCCATCGCCATTTGATCCTACATTAGGGACGATTACATTTTATAGTGGTGATCCCATCCCACTAAAACATTTTTTTCCCAGGGATTTCTTCCCCATCAAGAATTATCTATCTTCAATCATATTTCCTACTTGAGTCCCCCAGTGTATTCTCTAAAATGTTAGTAAAATTTGTGCAAGATAGGTAAATGAATGAAGAGACAAGTTGTATTTTTGAAATGTAGACTAGTTGTACAGAACGACATGTTAATTATAGTAGGTTTAGTGGAAGAATTAGTAGGTAATAAGAAGATAACAATCTATAAGGAAGTCTACTATCCTGAAGAGCCTAGGTGATACCTCCCATGGCCACACCTCTAAAAAACTACTAAGCTCATGAAAATCCCAAATGAATATTCATACCACCTTCAAACAACCACGAACCCTAATTAATATCCTCTTACATGATACCAACAACTAATAATGAAAAGTGACAAAACTGACCATACTAGTAGCTATGATCCTTTCCCACACATGGGATTCACAAAAAATATAAGAATGACAACCCACACCCACAAGACACACCATCCTACCCAACACTTATTGAACATGATACAATGTTATTTTAGGTAAAAAATATTTACATCGATCAAATCAGCCAATGATAAATTTAGCCAACCATAGAAGGTGAGATATATTCTTTACATTGGTTAATGGTGTTTGTTAACCTTTGAATAATTTTCAGGTTGTGACGGAAAACAAAATGTTTCCTAAATTTGATTATCAACATTGTGGAAATTTCCAATGATTTATCTAAAAAGGGATAGAACATAAAAAGTACTCGAATAGAGGATAAAAATTAAAAATTATCCTTTCCTTCTTCTTCCTTACTCTATCATATTTTTTATGGTTCTTATTTAAAGCGGGTACTGGGATGTTTTCTAATTGAGGCATAAATTTTGGATATATGAGATTGAAAAACATAAATTGGACTTGATCTTGACAACCTATTGGATTCTAGGGAATCCTTATAGAATCCCCAAGGAATGTGGTTAGTTCAATGGGAGGTATTTAAAGTGTAAGAGTCTACATGGGAAGACACAAGTAGAATTGAAGAGCAATTTTTGGTGTTCCACCTTCAGGACATGGTGACTTTTGAGGAGGATCAAATTTTTAGGAGAGGGTTGGATGTTAAAGGATATTTATATCCACCTTTCTAGCATACATATCAGGGGAGGAAGTTATATTGACACATGGAATGGTTTTTAGTTCATTGAGTGAGGGGTATGACTGTAATGACAATAAATATACCAAGAAGTTAGCTGGAGGGAGGTAGCAAATATTTTATTATAATTTTGTTTTCCTATTTGTGGCAGGTCAGTGGAGATATGGTTTCCCTCTGATTGGATCTCGAACTCCTAGGAGTTGGATTCTCCAAATTTTTTACTGAATGCCGACAGAAATAATTTTCTATTATTATTTATCAATAGAACTCTTTTATTGAACAATAATTCCAATTTCACAAAAATAATTACATTTTATGATAAATTCATGGAAGTTATCAAAAAAATTTAACCTAGTTAACTAGAAAACTTACATTCATTATGAGGGAAACAATTTATAATAATAAATTAAAGCTAGTGTAGTAGGCATAAATGAGATGAGATAAATAATAATGATTCCAATATAGTCTAATACACATGCATGAAATTCATGATGGAAAATCTCTGTGGAATAATCTTTAATGAAGTATAAGTGAGAATAACACATTGAATCTTAAAAGATTTGATATGAGTGGAGATATGAAAATTATAATGATGATGATATCAATTATTATATTAAAAACAGAAATATATGAAGAATATCGATGGTGTCACTATGATGAAGAAGAATTTCCACACAAAATATACAAGTTTGTAAAGCTAACAATATGAAGTTTGATATGAGAGTTAAAATGGAGAAACAACATATTTAAGTGATAATCATACTATAAACATATAATTTGATTGTGATTATTTCAGTATAGTTATAGTGGATCGAAAAAAATGAATAAGTGGGAGATACTTGAAAACTATTTGAATTGCACCAAAACATATTATAAGTAGGGAAATTGGGAGAGGAGTGACATTTAAAAACATTTTCCATGATGAGTTTAATAGTAAATTCAGTATCATACAACTTTAAAGAAAAGATTTTGAAGAGATAATTTTAGTTGTTGACAAATTAAAAACCAAATAAATGATAAAAATACATTAAATAGAAAACAAAGAACATATGTGTAATAAATGATAAAAATACATCAAATGAAAAAATAGAAAATATGTAGAAAATTATTTATAGTGATAGATTTTATTTTGATCAAAAATAAAAATTAACGAAAGCACTAAACTATCTATAAGTTATACCATCTTTCGATTGAAAATTATACTAGTAATACTATAATATATGTTTGTTTCCATGAAAAACTCTGACAAGTGCTCAACTACACCGACACCACTGCTCATCGACTATTAAGGTTATGTTTGACAATAATTATTTAAAATGAAAAATAGAATTGTATATAAAGAAAACATTTTAATTCGTAAATCGTACAAACGTTTTTTACCAACACATGTCAATTTTTTTGTCATAACTTCAAGAAATATAAAAGAAAAAAACATTTAAAAAATTGTAAAAAAAAATTAAAAAAATTAACATGTCCATTTTCAATGTCATATATTACTTTTGAAACATAATATGGGATATTTTAATCAAATTAGGAGTATTTTATATTATATATATATTGATATCAAACGGAAGACTCAGGCATATTCATATATTAATTAAATAAAGATAGATATAAAAATAGGTTTAGCATAAAATAAAACTCATGTAAGAATTCAAAATATCACAATGTCCCTATCCTTTTATAAATACAATATAATAAAATTTATAATGGGCACCCAAAAACAAATATTTCCATTCTTTATTAAGAAAATTTTAACTAGTTGTTCACTTAAACACATTTTATGATTAAAAAATTATTTTTAAAAAAACATATAAAACCTAATAAAAATAAAAAAACATAGAAATTTTTTTTGTCTCTAGGTAGTATTCTCAATACCATGGTGAAATTAAAACTTTAGGAGCCTCAATATGATATATCAAAAACCCTAAAACACAAAATCAAAATTAAAATTTATAAATATTTATAAATCAGAAACATAATAAAGAAATACCCTTTTTATTATGGTATGATAACCAAAAAAGTAAAAAAATGATATAATTATTCCATAACATGAATTTCCCACAAACACCAATACAAATCATAAACATTGAATCTATCATTAAAACAATCAATGATATACCATAGAAACAATTATCTCAACAAAGGAGAATATACGAGGATTCACCTTAAACTATAATATTAGTGAATATAGAAATAAAAAATTGTTTGAATGTATAATAAAATAGGTTGATATTTATCTTGTATAACAGAATATAAATTAAATATAGTGATAAAATTGATAACATAATGAAAAATAAATATTTTTCCAATAAATAATTTCTATACACAAAAAAAATACTCGAGAGAAACGTTAGTGACTTGAAATAGTTCTTGAACATAAAAAATTTGTGAAGGATTCATGATCTTGAATTTACTTATCAATTAATATAAAAATTAATTTCTTGAGAAATTTTTATCAATTTTAATTTCTTGAGCAATCAATAACATTCCATTCTAGGTGACGAGTAATATGTCATTATCAGATTCAACTTCAATCTCTAATAAGAAAAAGATAAAATATTAAAAATAAAAACTTATTAAAAACAAGTGTAAATATTAATTTATGTTTTTAAAGAGATTTTATTTTAATATTAAAGTGGGAACTAGAAAAATAGACTGATTTGTAGGATACAATCTTAATGGATAATCATTAAAATAAATAATTAAATTACAAATTCCATTGATTTTTAGAAGAGAAGTGACACTGGAGGGTGGGGTAGTGAACATGAGGTGGTGGAGGTGAAAGGTTGTAGGGGTGGGGGACCAAAGGTATGATTCTAGATTATAATAGGCAAATGAATGATACCAAATAAGGATAGGTGGAGGAACGACATGATAGTGATGAAAAGTTGAAGGTGTAGTGGGGAGAAGGCATAATAGTAGTGATTGAGGGGAATAGTAGGAAGTGTGTGTGTGGGGGGGGTATGGGTGTACACTGATAAATGATTAGAGGTGGAGGGGGATAATGATGGTGGCTCAGTTGAAACAGATCATGCTAGGTTGGTTTTTTATTTTATGCATGAGGTGGAAGGTGAGAGGGATTTTAATAAAATGAGATACAGAGACCACCTTAACTTGTCAGTTAGTATTGATGTAAGTCACATGATTACCTATGACATATGCCTTCTCTTTAGGGAGAATATTAACAAGAATGGTTGTGTTTTATTCCACATAAAACGAAATTATTAATCTCTAGGGTTTTCTCATCGCCGAACTGATAGCCGCATAGAGAGAGTCTATGGAAAATTATAAAAAAATTAATATTGTGGGGAAAGGGTTATATGGTAGTATTTAAAAGGTGAGGGATAAGGAAAATGGAGAAATTTGTTATGCTAAAGAATATTAGTCTTGTGATAGAGTTATATGTCCATCAAATCCTCCCCTACTCTATCTTCATCATCTACCATATCCACATGGAGAAGAAATTCAAGAAACATAAGTATCTTTTTCATCTCATATTTGAGTATCTAGACATAGATCTTAATAAATTCATCAAATCAAATAGTGAGGCCCCTAATATTCCATCTAGAGTTTTCTTTTCTGGCTCTATAATTACATTTCAAATTGCAATAACCATGAAGTCCTCCATCGTGATCTGATACCATCCAATATTATGGTCAACAAGGAAATTGGAATCCTAAAGTTTTAATATTTCACCCTCACCTTGAAATTTACCATACCTCCTATAAGATACACTTCTTACATAGTGACACTCCATTACAGAGAACTATATTTGTTGATGATATTATGTCATTACTCAACCAACATTGATATGTGGTTGATTGGATGAATTTTCACTTAAATGGAAAACAAGTAATCTATATTTCATTGGTACTCTATTATTATATAGTTTAATAACATATTCACTTTATTGGAAAAAACTAGTGAGAATACTCAATTACTCCGTGCTAGTTTACAACATTACTCACGTGTGTATCAACTATCGGAGCCTCAAAACATGGCCTCTATTGTTATATCACTAGGTCATGATGGAATTTATCATTTATCCCAACTCTTGAAATGTGACCCCTTTTATAGAATCTATTCAAACGTACCAATATACCATCAATATTTCCATACACCTGACTATATCTATTCTAAATCATTCTAGGCATTGTTTAATTATGTTTCGTTGTTTTTAAAAAAAATGTGGTTTTGATCTTCTCTTTTTATTTCATTTTTTTCTTATATATGAAAAATCATTTTATAGTTATTCTATTTTAATTTCTTTTTTATGTATTATTTTTTTACCATTACGTGAGGCCGATTGGAGGGAGCCACCATTATACAGAGGGTTTGAATATGTCATTTTACCTTTACGAAGGGACTGAATTACCTTTATATATGGGTCTTGTTACATTTACATGAGGGTCACCTTACTCTTACATATTTGGGCACTCGTTTTTTATACTTACGTGGTTTGATCTTAATGTCCTCTCTTGGTTTAATGTCAACCATTGATGGAGGCCAATCAAAATACTATTTTTTGTGATATTTGTGTTTCCTCAATGTGTTTCTTTTCAATATGATTTCTTTAAGATATGTATCTAATTTTCCCATCATTAATTACATTTTCACATGTAGGATATCATATAATATTCCCATGTACCCCTATCACACATGTGTCTCATGTTCTATTTGAGGATAACAATTGTCTGCTCTTCTTGATCTATATTTAATTCCTTATCTCATTTCCTTAGTGCTTTAATTGATTTTTGATAGATCATCAGATTCTTAGGAGTCCTTTAGCTTCCAATTATATAAGAGCAGAGAGTGAGTTTGAGAGAGAAGGACCACTTGAGCTACTATGATGACTTCCATCACACCTATTCTTCCAGACTTCTATTATGGTGAAAATATCAATTATTACAATCTAGGAGGTGTATCATGATGATTACACAAGGATTCATTAGCCTTGGTGGAATTTTGTGTCAAACTCTTTGTTGGTGGTATATTTCATGAAATTTACATATGAAGACACTTTTTCTTTTCATTTTTAGGATCAATATTTAGTGAGTTCATATAAAAGATAGAAAAATTTATCTACAAGATTATATTTTGAAAGATTTATTATTTTCATAATCAATGTATTTCTTCATAATGTTGCGATGAATTTTTATTTCTATCTGAATAATAAATAATTGATAAAAATTATTATTTTATGTTATAATTTTAATGTTTCCTTGTGATTAAATGTCAGTTGTATTATTTTTAATTGGGTAATTATTTTTCATAATTATATTTTTATTGAAATTAAATTAAAAAATATAAACCTATCATTATAATTTATTGTTTTGTAAATGAGACTGAGAAGGTAATCTTCTCCAACTGATCATAGTTCAATTAAGGAATTCAATTTTATGAGAAACTATTCCTTTCATTTCACCAAATAGTTAGACAATCAATTAAGTCTCCAGTTTATTTATAACATTTTATAACGAGCCTTTAAATAAATTGGGAGACAAAATGAGCTTCTAAAAAAGTATTATAACATTATTACTTGTGGTAATTGATTATTAAAATTACTAAATGACAAAAAAAATATTTTTATGGAGAGCACAATAGTTTCCTTATGATGTTATCAACTTAGAAATGTTTTGATGCTAAAAAGTTAGTCATCATTATTTTAATTTCATTGTTTCAAATTTTTGTTTGTTCTCTTAAATTATTTTACTTTTTAACTCAACAAAATATTTTGAAAATACCCTCTTAGACTTATCACCTAAACATTTTCACAAGAGATAATTTTTAGTGATCTATACCCCATGATCTCTAAGGTTCGGCCCTACTTTCCAATTCTACAATACCCAATAGGTTATAAATTTGTAAATTGGGATCGCTGCAATAACAAATACAAAATTTTCTACACCGTTTTGAAGGATCATGTTCTAGTCATGCATTAGATAAGTCTCAACTAGACCTTGATTTAGGAAAAATTTCCTTCAATTGTGAACACTCGCAATTCAAAACTATAAAAGAAAGCCAGTGATCAACCTAGAACTGGAACATTATAGGAAAGGGAAAATAATTATTGGTATCTTTTACAAAAAATCAAAAGAATCAACAAGAAGAAAGAATCAATACCTATATTTTGATGTTTCATAGTGTAAAAGTCCATCCCCATTTCAATAATCATATAGATAATAAAATACCAAGGAATATAATGAGACAATAGTTGATAATCAACATGATTTTAGTCAGATCAGACATCAATATGCCAAGGATTTGAGTGACACATTTTAAAGAAAATCAGTTAATGATTAACCTACTACAACAACATGAATAATTTCAGGGCCTAAGAAGTGAAGCCCCTATATGCATATGAATAAATTTCATAATGTTAGTGGAAAATTAAATTATAATTGGGTGACCAATGATTCTATAATACCAATAATATTTATGTCCTCATAGAAAGATAAATCCAAATTATATTGGGAGTGTTTATACCCAGATACAGTATTCACCTAAGAAGTGATATGAAGGGAATTTATAAATCTATACTATATAATTACATAATCATTGGAGAATAGGAGATACCTTGAATATTTCTACAAAAAATAAATATGAATCATTGTGGGAAGATTATAAAAGACTCAAGCCCTTGTTAATGAGTTTCCCTCATCATGGAATGAAGTTAGCAAGCTAGTTTCATGCTTTATATTATGGAATTCAACTAGAAATTAAGTAAACAACAAATGTAGAGACTGTCAATTCATTATAGGAGATAGATCCTAAAGATCTATACACTATAATCCAAAACATGAAAAAAAATTATTTCCATTACCTGGAGGAATTTTCAGTTTGTAAAGAAGGAGTGAATTATATCGATTCTCAAAAAATCACAACTGTACAATTTGAATCTCTAAAAAATAGGATAGAAAACTTATCATTGACTTTTCCTAAGCATGTCCATGTAGTTCAAGTTGAACAATGTACTCACTATGGTGGTCCTCATTATTATTCCTTATGTCTGTATAATACATCTCTGAAAAACATATATACACACAACATCTTCAATCACAATAGTGGAAATTATAAAACAATTATAAAAAAAATTGTCAGCATTAAGATCAAGAGGTCTTGAGTTATTTTCAATCTAAGTAAGAATATTGTGGGATCAATAATCGATTATGGAGTTGTATCTTGTTGTTATTATATAAATCATTGAAAAAAATTGACCTATCTATATGAAGTTTCTAAACATAGAAGTATGGGTGGAATGAATCAAGGTGATCAGATAGAGTTCAATGAATTGAGGTGATCAGTCGAGAGATGAGACAAGTGTTTGTTTGAATGTGTTCATAGTTTCATCGAACATAGATTTATAAATAATGTAAAATCAGGTTATATATTTTTATTTTTTAATGTCCCAAAAATCCTGATTACCTAGAGGTTTTCATGATTCTAAATATGTTTGTTTAAAAGATATATTGGTCATAATGGACAACTCATGAGAGGTTGAATTAAGTTTCCAATAATTTTTTTACAAATAATTTACAAATAAAATCCCCCAATTTAATAAAAATGTATAGTTAACTAGAATAATAGAGATATATAATTTTATTTTTCAAACAGATTCTCAAAAGTAAGATCACGGATCAGTTAAAATAACTTTTTGAAATAATTAACTTTTTAAACTAATTTACATAATAAAACACTTTATATAAAACAAAAATAAATTTGACTATCATAATAATGTTTTGTTATTGATTTTAAAACTGATACATTTTTTAATTTAAAATTGAGAAAAAAATAACTTGCAATAGAAATAAACAAAGGGGTTTTGTTCTAAGACAAGACATAATCCCCTCTATTTGGAAATCATCTGATGCTAAGAATTTTATTATAAAATAAACAGATTATCAGGACCCGACCCACCAGTGTCTGGAAATTACTACCCCATGCCTGCATCAAATAAGCCAAGGGCTTGAGACCAGTGATGAGTAGGCATAATCTATACATGGGAGGCATTATCCTAAGGTACCTACACACACACACACACATCTCCAATACCATAAAATGATGAAATGTAAAAAAGCTAAAACCAATGCATGTAGACATATATGATCTCAAAATTAGAATATAATACTAATGTATTGAATGTGAGAAGGAGGGCCAAATATAAGCCCATCAAAAATTAGCAGAGTGTCCAACATGCTCGAAGGAAGATGACTACAATAAAATGAAACCACTTGGAAAAATTCCTTGGTATGTAAAGTTCAATATATGATCCACCAACTCTATGTACTCCTAGGACCCTATCAAATGGGTTGTCGTCTCCATATGGCATGCCACGTGTGGGAAATGACCAGGAAATGGTGTGTATACCATTACCCATCAAGACACCCAAAAAAAACACAAAAAATCAATAATATTCATCTCATAAAAATGATATAAAAATAAATCCATAATAAAAGAGAAAACATAGATATACATAGGAAAGATATCAAGCCTCCATTCAATCACAACCAAACTGCCAACCACACTTGATTCTTCTTGAAGAAATGATCATTCTAGGAGAATCCACTCAATGAGTCATGCTATCACCGAAGGCACTCATCTGAGAGGTCAAGATCATTAGGACCCACATAATAAATATCACTAGTCTCAAAAGATCCTAATACATAGATAAGAGATCATTCCTAAGACCACTGTTGTACAATAAAAACCCAGTCTGGATCAACCTGCTATGTAGGGGATTGTATGCCAATTATGTCACGAACCCTACTGATACAACCAACTAGATGGAGGATCGACACCTTACCCACGGAGGTCATTATGTTTCCACAACATCCAACTAGGGTATACAAATTATAAAGGATCATACTCCAGTATCATGGATGGACACCATGAACTATATCTGAGACTCATACTCCAGAGGGGTTCACAATCCTTAGATGTGGATGAAATTTTGCATGGTACCCTTGAGGTAATGGACCAAGGGTACACACTCAACCGATACTGGTAAAAAAAAGAATAAAATGGATAAAAATGTAACACCCCATGATTTTATGGTATGTCTCTTCTTAAATAAATTCAAATTTTTAGATAGTATACATTGTACGCAACCCTGAACTTAAAAAAACCGTGATAGAGTATTAAATATTATTATTTTAACACAAGATGGTATGTTGAAGATTGTTAATAGGATTAAATAAATTATGAAAATATTTTTTATAAAATTAATTCATTAGAAATGAATATAAAAACCAATAGAATATAAAGGATGTGTTTTTATTAAAAAACTATTTTTATGACCACAATGATATTTTATCATAATAAATTAAATTAATCACTATTAGTGAAATATCATAGTGAAATATATATGTTATATATTAAAATAAATGTCTTTAAATTTATCTGATAATTTTGATAGTCGTAAGATAAGAATAAAACTAATTTTATGTATAAAAAGTTATATTTTTCTAAAAGTAGTTTTTCCATATTTTGATCGAATAATTGTTTTAAATCAGGTTTCAAAAATTTTATAAATTTTAATTGAAAAAATAAACTTATATTTTAAATGAAGAAACTCAAAAATTTACATTGGTTGAATTTTGGATATTTTTTAGAAAAGTTTCGTGTTTTGATGAATAATAAAAAAGTATTACATTTTAATTGAAAACATATTTTTTGTATAATAATTTAGGGTTATAAGTTATATTTTTGATTGGTTTTAATGTATAATTAGATAAATTTTTATAATTAAATATAATTTAGGTCATTGGAATTAATTTCACATTGAATTTTTATATGAAAACATTTTAATCTTTTGAAATCTTTTACTTTAAAAACCTATTTTCTCAATCCATCAACTGGATTAATTTTAAATTAATTATTAAAAGATTTACTTTTTTAATTTTTAAA
Source organism: Viscum album (assembly GCA_963277665.1). Classification (NCBI taxonomy): domain Eukaryota; kingdom Viridiplantae; phylum Streptophyta; class Magnoliopsida; order Santalales; family Viscaceae; genus Viscum; species Viscum album. The sequence goes on along the minus strand of OY728141.1, from coordinate 1,425,263,958 downwards.
AATGGATTATATATTTGTAATCATAGGGTCACAATTATCTAAATCGGTTTCTTGTATTTTTGGATATTATGAATTGTAACTTTAGTAATTTTTTATTAACATAGTTAAAGGAAAATTAGGTAATTTAAGGGACAAGTAATATTATAGTCTTATAAAATTATCCTAAAACTAGTCCTAATTATATTTAATTATTTATTATCGGCCAAATTTATCCTTGAATAGATTTAATGGCCTCTTGGAGCAACGTTAATGACTTTGTTCCTGTTATATTATTTTATTCTAAGGAATGTACAATATGTTACACTCATGTTTTTAAAAAGTTTTAAATTTTTTATATATGTTTTTTCAAAAGATAAATTTTACTATAAATATTCTTTTGAAAGATAAAATTTTCAACTTCATCATGATAATTTTTTATAAATTCTAGGGAATAATTAATTAAATTAATGGCTTTGATAATGATGATGCAATAATTGTTTAATTAATGGACATATCAACCAAATGTTATTAAAACTATTAAAATAAATAAAATTAATATAATTAATTTAATCCAGTAATTTTAAAGATGACCGAGACATATTATGGATGTATTAAAGGTTTTTATTTGAATTTATCAGGTTTTCATTATATTTTTAAAAAGTCAAGTAATGAATAGTGTCAAAATTGGCACTACCGAAATTTTAAAATATATAATATATTATTAAATAATATAGAGTTCATATAAATATAAAATTAGGCCAACTGATTGAGATTAAGTTAAAAATTTCATCCAAGACTCATTTAATATTCTTTTATAATTTTATAGTAATTATATTAACCATCAATGAGTAAAACACATATTGTTACAGTAAGGGTTAAAAGATTTAAATAATGGTAAAAAATAAAAGATAAGGATATTAATGAGAACTAATATTGCATACTTTTTTTAAGATTATTTCTATCCATTCTCATCTTATCTTCGAAATTACTCACTTTGGAGCCATTGGTAATTGTTTTACCTACTTATTAAAGGTTACTTGTTTTCAGACATCCTCTTCATGAGTTTTTTCCATGATAAAATAATAAATCCTGTTTCATGTACATTATAATATGTTACTATGATTATATTACAACAATATTCCATGATTCATCCATCCTATAAAAAATGACAGCATTGCACATGCGTACGTACGACATATAGTCTCCACGTTGTGCCGTATTTTTTTCATCACCACTTTACATTGATGGGTATAACAGAAGAAAAAATAGATATATATAGTACTTATAACATGATATTGTTCATTTTTATGTAATATACCATCCATTTGCTTACCCTTTCAATTTAATGGAATGATATCGTTGCTCTTGCATACGTACGACCTACCATCTTCATGACGCGATGCAATTCTTTTTCCATGTAAACCATTCAAAAATGATTATAAAAATGAATATAATGAGTAAATATAATAATTATTAAATTAATAAAATTATAAATATGAAATAAATATATCATATTCATAAGAAACATGAATTACATGATAAAATATGCTTTGGAAAATGAAGTAGTTAACACCCGAAACAAGGGTAAAAACAAAATATTATTAATAAAACAATATAAGAAGATCATATACTATATAAACAATAATGTTATTTTTTTTATAAATAAATAACATTAATTAATCCATTATACATGATTTTAATGCATTCTCAACTAAACTAAAGTGCAAGGTAATGGTTAATTTCACAATTTTATTATTAATCGAGATTTTTTATACATAATTATTTGCTGGGGAATATTTATCATCCATGTCCATGTTTTCTTAAAAAAATTCAATAAGGTTATTACTATTATCATTAAATTGTTTAAAATATTTTTACCCATATTCAATTTTTTCTAAAATGGTTTTAAAAGAATCTTTTTATCATTTTATGAACAAGGTACTTTTAGACTTTTTTGATAAAAATTCGGAATGAATTTTTTTAACTTGTACGCCATGAGAAGATTTTTCCACCGTCATGAAAATTTATTGTAATGAAGAATAATTTACTAGTTTAAAATATTATTTTCAATGAAGGGGTTATATTTTAAAATTTCACAATTGTTTAAATAAATTATTTCAATATAAAAATGGTTATTCCTCTGATGAAGTTTTTAATGATTTTACTAGAGTTTTCTCATATATGTTAACATCCTTTGTTGGATCTTTTTATTAATGGAGGTTGATATATCATTATATAATTTACTATATTTCATTAAATGTTTTGTGATACAGTTTGACTGTGGATGTTCAATTTTTATACCATTTATAGTTTTTGTTTAAAGTATTCACATTTAAAATTCTTGTTTTAATATGAATTTTTATGTTTATTATGTTTCACCGTTTTTATAAGAGGAATGAATTAGACTTAGTAATTATTGGTTGGGGCACACTATAGCCCCCAATACATCAGTAGGTATAATGAATCAAAATAGTTTGGGTGTTGTCTAATGTCTTACCTGATTATTTATAGTGTCTTTGATGAAGCATTAACAGTATGTTTATGATTCCCCGTATTATGAATTCCATTTTTATGAGATTATTTATTAATATTACATGTGATTATATATCTAGTAGAATATCCATGGATGAGTTTCATTCTCATGTTATTATTTATATGGAATTATTTTATGATATTTCATTCTTTCCATATTATGGTCTAGTTATTGAAAAATTGTCAACTGCTTTAATTAATCACAATTCCATAAAAAATTATGCTTGTTTATAATATCCTCCACTGTATTTATACGCGTTATGAGAAATTGAGATAACCCCTTTAATATGACGTATTTATCTCCAGTATTATATGAAGTATATTATGATTGATATTCAATGTTATATATTTGGAGAATAAAGAGAAACACAATGAAATTCTTTGTGAATTTTATGTTTTAAAATGTAATGTAAATTTCAAGTATGCAATATAGTAAGGCACTAGCTCTGGGGTACTAGGGTGGGGGTTGTTACAGTTGGTATTAGATCATGTTTAGAAGAAACTTTCAGAACTAGATTTAGAATAAAATATATTAGAGAGTGAAAAACTATGAAATAATTAGGAAATATATACAAATAAATATATATTTTTATTTAGATATTAGTTATACCTGAATTTTCAATTTAGGTTATGTGATTCAATATTTCCGAGATTATACATTATGTTTCATAATGTTATGATCTAATACAATGTATGTCGTCATTTATAAATGATGTATAACAGAAGGAATGTGAACCTCACCAATGCATGTGATCTAGAGAGTAAGAATGAAAATTTAATTTATGGGCTCAAGATATTTTGTCTAAGGGAATTAGTTTCAAAAAAAATTATCATAATATGAGTAAATAATATCATTATCCAATTCATAGGTATTAAAATAGAAGAAAGGGAAGAAGAATAAAACTATAAAAAATATGGATAAAGGGAAGAAGGGAAAAAAATATTTTCCCACAAGTGATAATTATGGAAAGAAACACCCTGATACTTGTTTAAAAGGATTGAGAGTTTTCAAAAAGATTATAGAGAAATTATACCATGCTTGTGACTAAAGGTTAAGAAAAAGGTTTCCAATGTTCAATGCTTCGACAACATGGAGATGAGGTACTATGCAAATCAATGTCACAAGCATAAATGGAATATACACCAAAATGGGACAATGAATCATGGTAAAGATTATGCTTTTACCACAGATGAAAAGTAATGATTAATATGGCTTTGTTTGGATTCAATAATTATGTAATGATATTCTTGTTATAAGAATCATGATATATATAAAGATTGTAATCCATTACTTCTTCTTTAAAGGTTTAGAAGAATGAAATTTTTCATTAATGTTTTTAAGGTAATAAATGTATTAATATGTGTGGTATATTAAAATTAGATCTACATTATGTGGTTTTAGGAATATAATATTATGAATGATTTTTTAAATTTGGATTCTTTTTTCGGACTGTGAATTTGGAAAGATTTATTTTGGATGAGTCTTATGTTTGGAATAGATTATGTTGATTATTGGATATTATTGTTTGAGGTTAAAGAGTAATTTATTATATTGGATATCATGTTATAACCATTTTGGTTTTCATAATATTTAATCTTTTAAGGAAATACCTATTAATACTTCATTAAAAGTTATTTAGGAATAAAAATCCATATTGAATATCTAACTCCAGGTGTATGAAATAATGTGAAAATAGATCAAAGGAAAAAAGGATGAGATTATGCTCAAGACATGGAAAGTAATAAAGTATCGTAACTTTATCAAGTGTTTATCTAGATAGTAAAATAATCATTCAACTATAGAAAATGAATTTGGATTAAAATGTTATTTATTTAATTTTCTTACGCAGAAAACAATTTCCAATTTAACCCATACGAGATTTATGATTTTGTGATGGTAGAATTTCAGATGACCTTGCTCTCTAACACTCTCCAATAGAAATTTATGGTTTGATTTCTCTTTCATGTACCAGTTTTCACTTTACAGTAATGATTTCTTATTTTAAATCCAAATTTTGTGGTGACCTTCACATTTCCCTTCCCTCTTGTTAATAAGAGGGTTTATTAACCCTATATCAGATGTCGTTTCCCCTAAAATAATTTTCAAGTATAAATATTTTATTTTTTAATTTAGATTTAAAATTTTTAGGACACAATTTATTTAAGTAGTGGATAATGTAGTACCCAAAGATCTTATGGTATGTATGTGCTTAAATAAATTCAATTTAATAGATAGTGCACATTGCACACAACACTGAACTTAAATGAATTGTGATATAGTACTGGATAATATTATTTGAACCCTATATGTTAAGTTAGAGATTGTTAATAGAATTAAATAAATATGAAAATATAGTTTACTCATGTTTATAAAATTAATTCATTGTAAAATAAAAGAAAACCGAATTGGATATAAAATATTTTTTTATTAAAAATCTTTTTTTATGCCCATAATGGTATTTTATCATAAAAAAATTAAATTAATCCCTATTAGTGAAATATATTAGTGAAATATATATTTTATACATTCAATTAAATAATTTTGAATTCATCCAATAAGTTTGATAGGCTTAAGATAAGAATAAAACCAATTTTATGAATAAAAGGTTATATTTTTCTAAAAGCTATTTTGCCACCTTTTGATAGAAAACATATTTTAAATAAAGTATTTGAAACTTTTATGAATTATAATTGAAAAAATAAAGTTTTTATTTTAATCAAAAATATCAAAATTTACTTTGGTTTAATTTTGGGTATATTTTCTGACAATTTTCACATTTTGATGAATTGTAAAAAAAATTGCATTTTAATTGAAAAATTTTTTTTTGTCTAAATAATTTATTATGTAAAGTTAAATTATTTATTGTTTTAAATGTATAATTAGATAATTTTTTTACCATGTAATCTAATTTAGTTGATTGGAATCAGTTTCACAATGAATTTTAATATAAAATCTATTTAATCTTTTGAATGTTTTTACCTAAAAAACTTATTTTCTCGTTCTGACAACAAGACTAATTTTAAATTAATTACTACAAATTATATGTTTTTAATAATGAAAAACGTATTATATATTTTTAATTAGAGGTTCAAAAATATTTAAATATGTTTTTTTATTTTTATTCATTTTGAATTGTAACTTGAGTAATTTTTATTAACGCGATTTAAGAAAAATCATCTAATTTAGGTTAAAAATAATACTATAAGTATTATAAAATTACCCTATAAATTGTATTAATTTTATTGGATGATTTATTTTCTACAAAATTTATCATTGATACAATTTTATATCCACTTGGTGTAACTTTTAATACTTTATGCCTTTTATAATATTTTATTCTAAGGAATGTCAAATATGTCGCACCCTTGTTTTTAATAAATGTTATATTTTTTATATATGGTTATTAAGAATATAAATTTGATTAGAAATATTTAATTTAAATATAAAAATTTTATTTTAATCATGATAATTTATTTTTAATTTTTAGTTATGAAATAAATAAATTAAGGGTTAGCACAATGATGATGCAATAATTGTTTAATGAATGGACATATCGAACTAATGTTATTAAATATATTAATATAATTATAATTTGATATAATTAATGTCATACAGGAATTTTATATATTACCTAGAAATATTTTGGATGTATTAAAGGGTTTGGTTTGAATTTATCATGTTTTTATAATATGTTTAAAAATACAAGTATTGAATAGTGTCAAGATTGACACTAATGATATTTTAAAATATATAATATTTTATTAAAAGATATAAAATTCATAATAAAAAATAAAATTAGGCCAAAAATATAGATAAATTGAAAATTTTCTTTGATGACTCAGTTAATGTTATTTTTTCATTTTATAGTGACTACATGAATCTTAAAAGAGTAAAACGCATGTTGTCACACTAAGAGTTAAATGATTTAAATAAGGGTCAAAAGCAAAAGATATGGTTATCAATGAGACCTAAACTTGTATAAAATTTATTGGTTTTAATTATTTAGAACCATACACATCTAAGATTCTAAATAAGTCCATTTTTATTGATTTTTCAATGAAAATTAAATTATATTAATTTAATTTTTTGGGAGTTTCCAAAAGTTACCACACAGCCATTATAAAAGGGAAACTCCTCCCTAATTTATTCAAAACAATATTAGCCATATATATCAACAAAAACACAACAATTTATATTCATGTAATCCTTAAACAAGTTATGGAGGTCCTGGTATTCAAAAAATACCAACTCTAGATCCCATAAAAAGTGACTTAAAATAAGTCCAGTGAAGAAGATGTAATTGTTTTACCAACTTATTCAAGTTTATTTCTTCTTACACTTTCTCTTCATGAATTTATTCCATGATAAAGTAACAAATCCAGAATCATCTATATTTTTAGATGTTATCATAATTAAGGGACATCGATATTCAATTATTTATCTATCCTATGAAAAATGAAAGCACTACGCATCCGTATATACTTCTTAGCGTCTCTACGTCGTGGTGTAATTTGTTTTGACCAAAATATTATTTGGATGAGTATAATGATGGAAATAATGGATATATATAGAAATTATAATACGATATTTATTATTTATAGTTAATATACAACCCAATTCCTTACCCTCTCACCAATAATGTAATAATACCAGTCCTTGTACGTACGTATGGCCTACTCTCTCCACGACACGATCTGATTCATTTTCCATGTTAACCATTAAAGAATGATTATAAAAATGTATAAAATGAGTAAATACAATATCTATGAACTTAAGATAATTATTTATATGAAATAAATATATCCTATTCATAAGAAACAGGACTTACATGACAAAACATGCATAAGAAAATGAAGCAGTTAGTACCCGAAATAAGGGTAAAAATGAAATATTATTAAAAAAATATAAAGGATTATATATGATATTATAAATATGGATATGATTATGGTATAAATTAATAACATTAATTAAACCATTATACATGATTTTACATCACATTCAACTAAAGGAAACTTCAAGGTAAGGGTTAATTTCACAATATTATTTTTATTCGACATTGTTTATACGCAAGTATCTTTGGAGGAATATTTATCATCCATGTCCATGGTTTTTTAATTATTTTAAATAAGGTTTTTACTGTTATTATTCCAATTTTAAAATCTTTTTACCCTAGCTAAAATTTTTATAAAAAGGTTTGAATGGAATATTTTTTTTTCATTTTCTAAACAGGGTAATTTATGACTTTTTTTGACAAAAATACAGAAGGAATGTTTTTAACTTATACCACAATATAATATTTTTCCACCATTATAAAATAATGATGTCTTGAAGATTACTTTACAATTTTGAAATATATTTTTTCAATGAAAATATTTTTTTTAAAATTCAATGATCTTTAAAATAATATATTTTAATTTAAAAATTGTTATTTATCTCAAAAAGATTTTAATAAATTTATTAGAGTATTTTCATTTATGTAAAAATTATTTTTTTAAACTTATGCTTGATTGAGGTTGATATATTATGATATCATTTACCACATTTCATTGAATGGTTTTTGATCTAGTTGGAATGTGGAAGTGCTATTTTGATATCATTCATAGTTTATGGTTAATGTATTCCAATTTTGCAAGCTAGTTTTTAATATGAATGTTTATGTTGATTATGTTTCACCCTTTTCATAAGAGTAATGAATTGGAATTTGTGAGTGTTGGGAAAAGCCCACTATATCCCCTTTATGCATCGGTAAGTCTCATGAGACAAAATAGTTTGGGTTTTGGATAATGTCTTCCCCGATTATTTATGGTGTCTTGGCTGAAGCCTTGAGAGTAGGTTTATGATGTTCCGTATTTTACATTCCCTATTAATTAGATTATTGATTTATATTTCATGTGATTATTTAAATAGTATAATCTCCATGGTTAAGTTTAATTCTCATGTAATTATTTATATGGAATTATTTGATTATCTTTCATTCCTACCATATTATGCCCAGGTTATTGATTAAATGGAATGTGTTTTAGCTAATCACCTTTCAAAAATTATTTATGCTGGTTTATAATAGATTTTTTATATGTATACCCTTACTGAGTGTCTGAGCTCACCCCTTTCATATGACTCATTTTCTCCATGATTCCAAAAAGTATCTTATGACTAATATGTAGGGTTACTCAAAAGGAGAATAATGTTATAATCAATGAAAATATTCGTATATTTTATGTATTAAAATTTAATGTAAATTTTAAGTATGTATTTAATTTACCAAGGATAATAAAAAATTAGGTCCCTTGAGACGTGATCCACTATATCTTAAGACAATGTAATAAAGTAAGGGACTAGTTCCATGCTATTGGTATGGGGTCATTACAAAAAAACCAAAAAGGGTGTACATGAGGTGTACTAGGGATGCACAACATGTCCATCCAACCCATTATGTACCTATTTGGTGCTTCCTAACATGGAATGTAAATATCCATATACACAGTGTGTAGGAATTGTAAATAGTGTGTAGAGATCACTTGACACCGTGTTAGTGTTGCCTGGATGTGCCCATGTACTTCTGGCCATGCCTGTGTATCAGCCCGTGTATACTTGGTCATGCTTGTGTACACTTGGTTATGCCCATGTACTCTGGTTGTGTCCATGTACATGGCTTGATAATGCCTATGTATCCCCTGAGATACACACCAAGCCATCAACATGGGTCACATGATGTGTGATATAAGTCGCACTACATGTTAAATTCAACTTTTGGCACAAATCTTTTTATCATATGGGGGTATCATATGGTGTGTAATGCCAGATTACACGTTGTGTAATGTGGTATTTTCCAGATATTCTAGTTCTTCCTCAACATTGTCCACCATTTGACCAAATCCCCCATTCTAACTTTAATCCATCGATCATAGGTCACCCAACCTTTATGTTTCCAATCTTATTGGATTTTGGCCCTCAATTATCTTGAAAAATGGTCCTTCAAGACAATCCTTCACTACCACAAGCCATATCCATGTATCCTTCTTGAGAATAGAAATCTTGGTCTGATTTGGTCTCATTCATCCTCAAATCATCCACTATCACCAATAATCCTCATAATGTGTAACAGCCTGAGATTTTATGAAAAATGTTCCTTTTAATTTTATTTCTGTCTTGTGTTATACGCTACACCAAAAGGAGCTTGCACAACATGCATCCTTGACTTGCCTTGCATTACACGCAATCGCAACCTTCCTCGATAGCGTGTGTGGTACGTAATCCTGAGTTTCACAAAACAATGATATGCTATTAAAATATTATTAAAACTAGCCGTTATGAATAGTAATAACCACTTTTGAAATTTTAGAAATTTTAACTCTCAAAATGGACTTCATTTTTGGATTCGGAGTATCGAATTTAGCCTAAGGTGAAATTTTGGTACTTTTCGGATAACTTTCATATTCTGATGAATAGTGAAAATTACTAAATTATAATTAAAAACAACTATTTTTAATCGAAATAATTAATAGTGATAAATCATTAATTTGAGTGGTTTTAAAGTATATTTAGAATATATTTTTACAATTTAATACAATGTTGGTCATTGAATGTAATTTCACATTTAAACTAGACATAAACAAGTGTCAATCTTTTGATAGATATTGTTTCTTAAAAACACGCTATTTGTTTTAACAGTGGGATTTAATTATAAAATTAATTAATGCAACTTTTATGTTATGAATTTGGTAAAATAGACTTCATTTTTGAATTCGGAATATGAAATATAGCTTGGGATGAAATTTTGGCATTGTTCTGAAAAACATCAATTTTTGATGAATAGTGAAACTACTAAGTGGTAGGTTAAAAACAGAATTTTGCATAAAACTTAATTTTACCGCTTCTGTGAATGGAATTTCGAAAATCCGAGAGACACAGTTAATATCAAGGACTAAAATGTGGTTCAATGAGATGAAAATAATTTTTTTGTGAATAGTAACTTTTTACTATTTTTACCGCGGTTAATAGTAAATAGGGTAACTAAGGGTAAATATGATATCAATATTACCCTAACACATGTCCTAATTCTATTGGACAAGTGTAATTCGACCAAAAACAAACTTAGGAATAAAATATGACCATTTAGGCCCACTTGGATTAGATTAGGACATTTATTATTCATTTATTTAAAGAAGGGTTAAAATAGTTAAAATCAATGTTTAATAAGTAAATCACTTTTAATATGGGGTTATACATAAGATAAATTCGACTATAAATATTCATTAGAAAGCTAAAAAGATTTCCTACATGATGGTATTTTATTTGTAATTTTTAGACATCAAATAATATAATTTATTTATGACACAAAGATGATGCAGTAATTATCTTATTAATGAAATATTGACATAATTGATAATATAAATACCAAAATAAATGTAATTTAAGACTTTTTATGAATTACACTAATTTTCTAGGTTACTATGATATATTAGTGTTGATGTAATCAACTTGTTTCGAACATATAATTCTTTTATGACTTTCACAAAAATCATATATCAAATAGTATCAAAATTGACAAAAAATAGTTTTTAAATCAAATATTATATTATTAATTGTTATTTTATTCCTAAAAATCTAAGGTTCGGCCAAATGAGTTAGATAAGGATATATGTATTAATAATATACAATTTGGGGTTCGTTTGGAATTTTATAGTAAGTTTATTAACCATATAGTGAAAGAAAACAAAAAGACACGGTAAAAGTTAAATTATTTAACTTAGAGTTAAATCTAATTGATAAGGTTAAAATAATACTCTAAACTTGTCTAAATCATATTGGTTGATAGGATTTCGACCCATCCCCACTTTATCTTCGAAATAATACCCTTTGGAACCATTATAAACCGATTTTGACTTTAATATAAAATAATATTTTGAGATATTCCTAAGGTGCCCCTCTCCTCCCCTATAAAAGGACACCTCCTCCCCCTCCTCCTCACACCAATTTGAGCACTCAAGCCCGGCCAACCCCTGCCAAAATCTCTTCTCCACTTCCCTAGAAACATCCTAGAGGTTCTGGTCTTCATCAAAGACCAATTTTAGTGCCCTAAGAGGAGGTCTCAAAGAGGCGCTTCAAAGAAGAGGTAATTACCGTTACCAATTCTTTCATCTTTATTTCTTCTTCCACTTCTTCTTCTTAAGTTGTTTCATTATGAAGTAATAACATCAGTATCACTCATATACTGATATGTTATTATAAGTATGAAACAACCCTATTTCACCATCTATCCATCCTACGGAAAAAGAAATCACCGCGCGTGCGTACGTACGGAATACCGTCTCCACGCCGTGGTGTAATCTATTTTCCACCACCACCTTACATGGATGGGTATAATGGTGTAAAGAATAACTATACATAGTTATTACAACATCATATTGATTCTGATATATTGTATAATCCACTCCAATTCAATTCAATATTTATAGAAATGATATCATCGCTCGTGCGTACGTACGGACTACCGTCTCCACGACGCGATGAGATTCATTCTCCATGTTAACCATTTAAGAATGATTATAATGTATATATAAGAAATAATAATGAAATATATGACATTATAAAGCTACTGGATTTATTTATATATATACATATGTATGTCATCTACTTACTTCCATTTCAAGACAATAAGGAAAGGAAAACAGCGTTCATGCGTACGTACGGACTACCGTCTCCATGAACGGTGTTTTTCATTTTATTTATCTACCTATTATATATATATATACTGAATATATATGATATATAAATCAAATTTTATATTCTGGAAGTGAGTAAATCATGATATAAGTAATAATGATGTCAAGAACAACAAGTCAAAACACCTACGATAAATGAAACGATTTTACCCAAAACGCTTCTTTAACATGGAATTTACAAAAGAACGGGTAATATAATGTCATAAGTGAACCATATATGATATCATAACAATGAATATGATTCTGTAATAAGTCAATAACATGATTGAAATCATTATACAGGAGGTTCGGACACTTACAAAGCAAGTCGGACCTAAGGTAAGGGAAATATCACAATCTCATTTTTATCCGAGATTGTTTATTCGTAAGTATTTACTGGGGTGTATTTTATCATCCACATCCATGTTTCATCAATATGTAATATTATTTCCATCCACATACAATTGTTTAAAACCATTTTTACCCTTCGGTGAGTTTTTAGTAATATGTATGAAAGGAATCTTTTGTCATTTTTCGTACGAGGTACTTTTTGACTTTTCCGATAAAAGTACGAAGAATGTTTTTTTTAACTTATACGGCATGAATGGATTTTAAAACATTATTTCCAAGAATCTTCCTTTACAAGTTTTCAAGTTTATTTTTAATCAACTTCTTTTAGTTTATAATTGTATGACATGTTAAGAAAAGAAAAGTGTTTTTGAAGTAGAAAGGATATTTTCCTCAAGAATGGATTTCAAGTGTTTTATCAAAATTATTTTCCATCTAAGATAATAAAAGGGTTCTGTTTTTTATCCCTATTATTACATGGATTTTATTATGTTGTGATGGAAATATTTTTTATGAATTCCTTTATCTTATATGAATTGTTTTATGATGTCATGTTGTTTAAGAATTCCATTTTTATTACATGGGTTACGCTATGATGTATGGTTTATGATTATGTGGCACACATAAGAAAGGATTCATTATAAGATGGGTGGGACCTATATCTCCCTCCAATGCATTGGGTAAAGATTTTATATCTCATGAGATAGACATGGCTGGAACGGAAGGTTATTTCGGTTCAGTGATACAGGACTGAAACGAGGAGTGAACTCGGTTCAGAAAGGGACTTTGTCCACTAAGATAGTCTTGGCAATGAGTCATGACTAACAAGAAATGATTTTACATGATTATATGTGCATGCCACAAAGTTTCAAGTTTCATGTTATGATTATGGGGATCTCATTTTCACTTCTATGATTTATCCCATGATATGATATTATGAGCTCTTTTGCAGGTTAAGATTTCCAAAAAGCTATGTTCTTATGTATATGATGTGATTGATATTTCTTTTGTTTACCCTTACTGAGCATTTGAGCTCACCCTTTTATGTTTTCTTTTCCCCAGGATATAAAGAAAGGTTTATAGGTAAAAAAAAGGGAAGATCTTTATGGGAGATATTGAAGATCTTTCACCACGATTAGAAGATTACGTTTCGAGTTTCCAAAGACACTAAACTATTACGATCCTTGTGTGTGTGTTTTTGTTATGTACTAAGTATTCCGCAAAAGTAATGTAATGTCCATGTACGATAAGCTTCCGGTCTCTACAGTTGGTATCAGAGGAAAGGTTTAGTCAACCTTTGGAAACTAGGATGCGAAAACGTTAGTGAGATCCCTAGAGTTATTTCTAAGGTATGTCTAGGGATGTCCCTAAGGATAAGTATACGTATAGGATATATTCCTAGAACTATGGTAACGATATTAGATTAAACCTAAGAAGTTAGTTATTGAGGATACTTTCCCTTTACTATGTTGTTTTCTCTAGCATGATTTTTGATTCTCACAAAATTATTTTTGTGTTTTAGTTAATGGGGGGAACCAAAAGGAATTCAATTAACATTGAATCCAATGGACAAATTGGTGACTATGAGCAACAATATTGTGTAATGCCTAGAGAGAAAGATGTTGTGATTATGCCGAATCAATCATCGCGATATATGATTAACAAGGTGAAATTTAGTGGTATGCCTAATTCATCAAAGAAGAGGAAGATAGACTATTATGAATGTTCGCATGTTGAGGAGCATAAAGAAAGGAAGATTGAGATTTCTAAAGAAGGGAAGAAGAACCTTGAGGAATACCTCAAATGGAGGGACCGATGTTATCTGTGTGGAGAAAAGGTTCATAGAGTGACAGACTGTTATGGAGTTCAATGTCTTATTTGTGGAGAACATGGGCATTACCCAACTCAATACCCTGACCTAAAAAGTTACTTCTAAATCAAGGAAGGACTTATTCCAGGATAATCATTGATGTTGATGGACTGAAGTGTTTTGGTATTCAAGAATAATTTTGTTGAGGTACTTTTATGGTGTGTTGAAATATTTAAGTTTTGGTCTATTGTGGTTTTCAATAATTTTAAGGTACCGGTAACTATGAAAAGTGATTCAAATATTTTGGAAAGTAGATGATAAGTGCATAATGAAAGGATAAGAAGATAATGAGATGTTTGATTGTATTCATGAGCTCATGATTGATATAAGGACTAAGTGATATCATGGTGTTAGTATATAGAATTTTTAGGATTTTGGTATGTGGAAAGAGTTAACTTTTAATAGAATTCGTGTTTTCAATAAGGTTCAATGGGTATTCAAGAGAGTAAAAGATTAAGGCCTTTGAATGTTTGGAATGTGACCAACAAGATATATCTTATGATATATGGGGATCAACGATGGTATTAAATCTCTGGTAATCGTTTTCACTATGTTATGAGAATGGACTGCAGTATTATGGATAAGCCTAAAGATTGGAATAGATTATGTTGGACATAAGTTAGTATTGTTTAAGGATATAAGTTTTTTCGATATTATTGATGGGATGTTATAGTAATATAGTTTTAGAAAAAGGACAACCTGCAGGACGGGCGACAACCCATCGCGTCGGACAAGGCTGTAGGAATCGAACCCACAACCGAAGTACGACTGGCCTATATCGCCTACCACTGACCTACAAGAAGTCCCTGTTTAGTAGAAACTAGTTTTATTATATTAAGCAGTATGATATATGAAGTATAAGTCCATTTTAGAAACCATATGTAATTAATCTCACTATAGATAGACTTATGTATATAATTTTGCTAACCTTTTGTTTGAAACAGATGGAATGACCCGTCATTCTATCACATGATCTGCTAACACTTCACGAATAACAAATTCAACTTCATTTATTTAAGAGATGAAGTGGAAATTGTTCAAGGCACGAACAACAGTGAGATTGTACCAAAATAAAGTAAGTATTTATTCTAATTCAAATTTTCAACTTTAGGGAAATGATCTTGAAAACCAAAAATGTTGTCCTAGTGATCTTATACCTGATGAATCAGATGGTACCTTAGATCGTCACAAATTTATGGATTTGTGATTACTGGATTTTCCATAGCCATGTTCTCTACCACTCTCCATCAGAACATGATGGTTAGATTTCTCTTCCATATCCATATTTTCACCTATGTGGAAACCCAGTGATTAGTTTATTTGGGTAATCGTTACATTTCATACTTTAGTTTTTAAAGCCAAGTTTTGGTATTCCTTTTTACGATGTGGGTTTCTATTAAAGAAACTTTTGAATAGTAAACCATTTATAACCCCGACAAATTTCGAGGGCGAAATTCATTTTAAGGGGGGTAGAATGTAATAGCCCGAGATTTTATGAAAAATGTTCCTTTTAATTTTATTTCTGTCTTTTATTATACGCTACACCAAAAGGAGCTTGCACAACACACATCCTTGACTTGCCTTTCATTACACGCAATCGCAACCTTCCTCGATAGCGTGTGTGGTACGTATTCCTGAGTTTCACAAAACAATGATATGCTATTAAAATATTATTAAAACTACCCGTTATGAATAGTAATAACCACTTTTTAAATTTTAGAAATTTTAACTCTCAAAATGGACTTCATTTTTGGATTCGGAGTATCGAATTTAGCCTAAGGTGAAATTTTGGTACTTTTCGGATAACTTTCATATTCTGATGAATAGTGAAAATTACTAAATTATAATTAAAAACAACTTTTTTTAATCGAAATAATTAATAGTGATAAATCATTAATTTGAGTGGTTTTAAAGTATATTTAGAATATATTTTTACAATTTAATACAATGTTGGTCATTGGATGTAATTTCACATTTAAACTAGACATAAACAAGTGTCAATCTTTTGATAGATATTGTTTCTTAAAAACACGCTATTTGTTTTAACAGCGGGATTTAATTATAAAATTAATTAATGCAACTTTTATGTTATGAATTTGGTAAAATAGACTTCATTTTTGAATTCGGAATATGAAATATAGCTTGGGATGAAATTTTGGCATTGTTCTGAAAAACATCAATTTTTGATGAATAGTGAAACTACTAAGTGGTAGGTTAAAAACTGAATTTTGCATAAAACTTAATTTTACCGCTTCTGTGAATGGAATTTCGAAAATCCAAGAGACACGGTTAATATCAAGGACTAAAATGTGGTTCAATGAGATGAAAATAATTTTTTGGTGAATAGTAACTTTTTACTATTTTTACCGCGGTTAATAGTAAATAGGGTAACTAAGGGTAAATATGATATCAATATTACCCTAACACATGTCCTAATTCTATTGGAAAAGTGTAATTCGACCAAAAACAAACTTAGGAATAAAATATGACCATTTAGGCCCACTTGGATTAGATTAGGACATTTATTATTAATTTATTTAAAGAAGGGTTAAAATAGTTAAAATCAAAGTTTAATAAGTAAATCATTTTTAATATGGGGTTATACATAAGATAAATTCGACTATAAATATTCATTAGAAAGCTAAAAAGATTTCCTACATTATGGTATTTTATTTGGAATTTTTAGACATCATATAATATAATTTATTTATTACACAAAGATGATGCAGTAATTATCTTATTAATGAAATATTGACATAATTGATAATATAAATACCAAAATAAATGTAATTTAAGACTTTTTATGAATTCCACTAATTTTATAGGTTACTATGATATATTAGTGTTGATTTAATCAACTTGGTTCGAACATATAATTCTGTTATGACTTTCACAAAAATCATATATCAAATAGAATCAAAATTGACACAAAATAGTTTTTAAATAAAATATTATATTATTAATTGTTATTTTATTCCTAAAAATATAAGGTTCAGCCAAATGACTTAGATAAGGATATATGTATTAATAATATACAATTTGGGGTTCGTTTTGCATTTTATTGTAAGTTTATTAACCATATAGTGAAAGAAAACAAAAAGACACGGTAAAAGTTAAATTATTTAACTTAGAGTTAAATCTAATTGATAAGGTTAAAATAATACCCTAAACTTGTCTAAATCCTATTGGTTGATAGGATTTCGACCCATCCCCACTTTAGCTTCGAAATAAAACCCTTTGGAACCATTATAAACCGATTTTGACTTTAATATAAAATAATATTTTGAGATATTCCTAAGGTGCCCCTCTCCTCCCCTATAAAAGGACACCTCCTCCCCCTCCTCCTCACACCAATTTGAGCACTCAATCTCGGCCAAACCCTGCCAAAATCTCTTCTCCACTTCCCTAGAAACATCCTAGCGGTTCTGGTCTTCCTCAAAGACCAATTTTAGTGCCCTAAGAGGAGGTCTCAAAGAGGCGCTTCAAAGAAGAGGTAATTACCGTTACCAATTCTTTCATCTTTATTTCTTCTTCCACTTCTTCTTCTTAGGTTGTTTCATTATGAAGTCATAACATCAGTATAACTCATATAATTATATGTTATTATAAGTATGAAACAACCCTATTTCACCATCTATCCATCCTACGGAAAAAGAAATCACCGTGCGTGCGTACGTACGGAATACCGTCTCCACGCCGTGGTGTAATCTATTTTCCACCACCACCTTACATGGATGGGTATAATGGTGTAAAGAATAACTATACATAGTTATTACAACATCATATTGATTCTGATATATTGTATAATCCACTCCAATTCAATTCAATATTTATAGAAATGATATCATCGCTCGTGCGTACGTACGGACTACCGTCTCCACGACGCGATGAGATTCATTCTCCATGTTAAACATTTAAGAATGATTATAATGTATATATAAGAAATAATAATGAAATATATGACATTATAAAGCTACTGGATTTATGTATATATATACATATGTATGTCATCTACTTACTTACATTTCAAGACAATAAGGAAAGGAAAACAGCGTTCATGCGTACGTACGGACTACCGTCTCCATGAACGGTGTTTTTCATTTTATTTATCTACCTATTATGTATATATATAATGAATATATATGATATATAAATCATATTTTATATTCTGGAAGTGAGTAAATCATGATATAAGTAATAATGATGTCAAGAACAACAAGTCAAAACACCTACGATAAATGAAACGATTTTACCCAAAACGCTTCTTTAACATGGAATTTACAAAAGAACGGGTAATATAATGTCATAAGTGAACCATATATGATATCATAACAATGAATATGATTCTTTAATAAGTCAATAACATGATTTAAATCATTATACAAGAGGTTCGGACACTTACAAAGCAAGTCGGACCTAAGGTAAGGGAAATATCACAATCTCATTTTTATCCGAGATTGTTTATTCGTAAGTATTTACTGGGGTGTATTTTATCATCCACATCCATGTTTCATCAATATGTAATATTATTTCCATCCACCTACAATTTTTTAAATCCATTTTTACCCTTCGGTGAGTTTTTATTAATATGTATGAAAGGAATCTTTTGTCGTTTTTCGTACGAGGTACTTTTTGACTTTTCCGATAAAAGTACGAAGAATGATTTTTTTAACTTATACGGCATGAATGGATTTTTAAAACATTATTTCCAAGAATCTTCCTTTAAAAGTTTTCAAGTTTATTTTTAATAAACTTCTTTTAGTTTATAATTGTATGACATGTTAAGAAAAGAAAAGTGTTTTTGAAGTAGAAAGGATATTTTCCTCAAGAATGGATTTCAAGTGTTTTATCAAAATTATTTTCCATCTAAGATAATAAAAGGGTTCTGTTTTTTATCCCTATTATTACATGGATTTTATTATGTTGTGATGGAAATATTTTTTATGAATTCCTTTATCTTATATGAATTGTTTTATGATGTCATGTTGTTTAAGAATTCCATTTTTATTACATGGGTTACGCTATGATGTATGGTTTATGATTATGTGGAACACATAAGAAAGGATTCATTATTAGATGGGTGGGACCTATATCTCCCTCCAATGCATTGGGTAAAGATTTTATATCTCATGAGATAGACATGGCTGGAACGGAAGGTTATTTCGGTTCAGTGATACAGGACTGAAACGAGGAGTGAACTCGGTTCAGAAAGGGACTTTGTCCACTAAGATAGTCTTGGCAATGAGTCATGACTAACAAGAAATGATTTTCCATGATTATGTGTGCATGCCACAAAGTTTCTAGTTTCATGTTATGATTATGGGGATCTCATTTTCACTTCTATGATTTATCCCATGATATGATATTATGAGCTCTTTTGCAGGTTAAGATTTCCAAAAAGCTATGTTCTTATGTATATGATGTGATTGATATTTCTTTTGTTTACCCTTACTGAGCATTTGAGCTCACCCTTTTATGTTTTCTTTTCCCCAGGATATAAAGAAAGGTTTATAGGTAAAAAAAAGGGAAGATCTTTATGGGAGATATTGAAGATCTTTCACCACGATTAGAAGATTACGTTCCGAGTTTCCAAAGACACTAAACTATTACGATCCTTGTGTGTGTGTTTTTGTTATGTACTAAGTATTCCGCAAATGTAATGTAATGTCCATGTATGATAAGCTTCGGGTCTCTACATAATGTCAACCTCCATCTTGATTCGTACACATGGTATTGACTCATCGTGCCGATGAATGGTCATGCGATGATCAAATACCGGGTAATCATCGAACCACAGGACTAAGGAAATACTTGTGATGAAGACAAGATGAAATGAGGGAGAAAACCATAAGCCACAAGATGTGAGGAATGAAACTCGACCTTTGTTCATTTTGTCTCGATTTGTTGTTTTTGAATAGATTAATGAATATCGATAGACAAAAAATGTACAATAAAATAAATTCAACAATTTAAGTATATCATCATTTCATGAATCAATTATTGTTCATAGAATTAATCCAAATTATACTAGGATTATATAATGGGAAAAGTTGAAATAATCAACCATCCACCTATAGTTTGGAGTGACCTTTGGTGAATAATTGTCCTGTGTTTCTATCATTTTCGATATCCATGAACTGCAATGGTGCAACGATCCTCGATATGGATCTGATCCAATTTCATCTAATATAAATTCCCACTAATGTTCTTGTAGGTCTCAAGGGTTTATAATCCAACCATAATACATATATATAACTATATATTTTTAGAAAAAAAATGGTTGCTACATCATTGAATAAAATAAATAAATTTATATATTTATTTTTTAATTCTGTGCTCAGGAAAACTTTTTCACAAAAACCACATGCTGAAAAAGGCTATTTCACTATTAGGGTAAAATACATGCCCATAAGTCAATGTTTTCCTCATATTTATGACCAGGTCCACCGTTCAGGAGTTATTCCACTTTTTTCAAGAAAAATGGATGTGCATTATATTAAATACATTTCAAAAAATAATTCTGGGAACAATGGGCCTAATAATCTCTCAACGTCTAAGTTTATAGATCTGAAAACAATTTATATAATATCCAAAATTAATACATGGATAACATGATTCATTAAATTTTACCCACATTTGGTATTTTCTTCCCAAAAAGAAAAAAAAATACTCAAAAAATGAGTGTACTTGGATCACCTCTAGGTATATTCCTCCTAAGAGCTCTCCAAAAGATTCCCATGATTCCATAAAACACGTACTATGGAAATAAATTGACCAACAAGGAACCAATCCTTCTGATGACTGATCTCTACTAGGTACTCATAAAAGGTAGACCCATCCCCAATATCCATCTCTCCCCGTTCAATAACTTGTGATAGGTCAAGCATATAACTACTCAAATATGACACATGGAAGATGTCGTGTACCTGGTCCATCTATGGTGGTAGAGCTAAGGGGTATGCCACATCACCAAATATACACAATATTTGTGAAATAATAATAAATCTCAGAGATAAATTTCCAACCCAACCAAATCATCGTAATCAATGTTGAGGTTATGACCGTAGAAACCCATGGTCTCCCTCCTTAAACTCCATAGGTCTTAGTTATTGGTCTACATTGGTCTTATGACAGTACTATGATGTTATCATATTCTCCTGGATGATCTAAACTTTCTCTCTAGCAGCATGCACCATATTCAAGCCCATGAGTGCTGACTCACCTGGACCAGTCCAACAAAGTGGTGACATATATGGTGTCTTATAAAATGCCTCAAATTGTTCCATACCTATGGTAGAATGTTATCAATTATTGTACACAAACTCCATTATGGTTATATGGTCGTCCCAACTACAGCCAAAGTCCAACATGAAGGATCATAGAATTTTCTCCAAGAACTATATGCTCTAATGTTTCGGGCCATCAGTCTGTGTGGGAAACCTTGTGCTCAAGCACAACTGAGTCCTAAAAATCTCCTAAAATCATCTCCATTATTGCTACATGAAACAAGCATCATATTCTAAAGCAATAATTACGGGAACTCCATGGAGTCAGACTATCACCTTCACATAAAAGAATCCCAATATCTCTACAAAAGTATGCTCTTGAATAGTTAGTAAGTGGGACAACATGGTGAGCCGGTATATGATCAACCATATGGATTCATGTCCCCTATACATACATGGTAACCCCATCACAAAGTCCAGAGATTTACCATCCCACTTTTACACTACTAATTCAAGGGGTTGAGATAAATCCACTATAAGATGGTTTTTATAATTCACTTAATGACAAGTGAGGAATCTTGAGACAAACACATAAACACAAATATTCATGGATGACCACCAAAATAGACGTCAAAGGTCATAATACATTTCATCCACACCTAGATGTACTACCAAAGGGGATGTGTAAAACTCCGACATAACCTACTCCTGAAACATAAATGGTACCACCATCCATCCTATGAAAAATATAATGTGATTCCCACCTTAAGAATATCCATCAAGATAAAATATAGTGGATATATTAGTATGTAAGATCTCATAGTCAGAATCTCCATGAGGATCATACCTAACATGTTGTAAAAGTGGTGGGTTAACAACCATTGACGGAAGATATGAAGAATCATCCTTGTCTACTATAAAAAATTGCCGTGGGGTAAACTACTCGGACACCTTAGTCAATAACTATGAACATGATATCCTACTGGGAGAATCGACCATCAAATTTCCCCTTATAGGAGTATAGAAAATCTTGAAGTCATTGTCCTGGAGGAACTCTAGACATCACCTATGTCTCAAGTTATTATCCTTTTTGATAGAATATATACTTCAAACACTTATGGTTAGAGTAGATGATAAACCACTCACTTATCAGTTAGTGTCACCAAATCTTTAGTGTGAAGAATACCACTGCTAAATCAAGATCACAGAATTCATAGTTATTTTCATTTTGCCTCCACTAACATGCACCATATGAAATCACAACATTACTTTAAATATGAACAAAACCAAGACTGGTTCCTAATGCATCATAAAACACTATGTAATTGATACTCTCTTCTGGAAGTATCATGATTAGAGTTCTCATGAACCTCTTCCTCAACTCCTAAAAATACAGCTGGCACCTTTTTATTCACATGAAAGGATTCCCCTTTCTGGTCAATGTAATAAAGGGTGCTTCAACTCTAGATAAATTAGGTATAAACCTCTTATACTACCCTTCAAACCTAAGGAATGTCCACACCCTGGTAACACCCTTGAGTGGCTTCCAATCAAGCACTACAAAAACCTAATCTGGGTCCACTACCAATCCAACCTCTTAGATAACATGTCCTAAAAAGTGGGCCTATCTAATACAAAAATGAAGCTTTTAGAGATTATCTTAAATATAGTGATCTCAGAGTGTGTCTAGAACCATACTTAAATGTCTCACATGATTCTCCTCAAACACTACATACACTAGGATATCATCAATGAAGATCACCACAAACCGATCTTAGAAAGGCTGAATGATCCAATTCACGAGTCCGATGAACAATGATAAGTAATTATTTATGATGAAGGTATCGCAAAGTACTCATAATGACTATAGAGATAGATGAATGTTGTATTTTATATATATTTCTTTCGTACTTATAGAATGTGATAACCTGATATGAGGTCAATATTCAAGAACCATCTTTCCCTTAACAACTGATCAAAGAGGTCATCGATTTTAGATTGTGGATACTTATTTTTCACAATCACGTATTTCAAGCACCGATAGTAAAAAAAATAACCTCAAGATCCCATATTCCTTCTTGGTAAAAAAAACTGGGGATGCCTTGGGTAAAACACTAGGTCTCACAAAGAACTTCTCCTGCAAGTCCCCTAACTTCACCCTTAGCCTGAAAAGCTCTATAAGAGCCATCCAATATGATTGCACAAATACTGAGGATATCCTGGGGTGCAAGTCAATTAAAATGGAGAGCTCTCCTTAGGGAGGAAAATATGAAACATCCTAAGAAAAGACATCCTCATACTCTGCTACCACCATAGGGAACGGGTAGCCCAAATCATATACTACTCCAAGTGTCATGCTATTCAATTGGAAAGGAATTTGATGCACTCTCCTATGATCGATCCCATCCTGCTCCACCAAGGTTTCCTTTACACCCATAAAGGAGAACTATGACACATCACCATGAACACACCGTATCCTCCACCTAAGACATCCAATCTAGTCTTGAACTATAGATATCCAATCCATACCTAAGATAACGACATAAGGCCACATAACTACTATAAAGAGATCTCATAAAATAATCTCGCATCCATGTTCTAAATCACAATATCAGAAGAATTTCATAATCTAAAATCCACCTCCCATCAGAGTCTCCATGAACAAAGAATGATCAAATGGATATATCAGAATTTCAATGTCTCGAACCAGATAAGTGGAAAGAAAGGCATAACTCACACCTGTGTCTATCAATACTATAAATAAGGAGGAAAATACACTTACCATACAACATATAATCCATAGATCCTCTAGGTAATAGGCCTCCATAGCCTTCAACTGGAATTATCCTTGAACAACTACTCTGTGATCTTAACATAGACAACCTAGGGGTAGTGGTGGAAGTAAGTATATCCCTAAACCACCACAAGTTTCTATGCCATACCCTCTTCCTCATAGACTGCCCTGCAGACCACCCTTCTCATGAACCTTTATCTTTTTTTGTTGTCCCTCAAATGTATCTATATCACCTGTATGATGGGTTGGATAATCCCATTCTAGATTTCATCGACTATTGTAGGAGAAAAAACAACTCTCTTTCAGATGATTCGAGCCATCCTGAGAACCCTTCACTACTGAACCCATGTCTTGGGATCGCCTCTTGAAGCATATGAAAATCTTGGGTCCCTATGACTACCATCAGCAACATTATACTAAGGTCTAACCTCCTGTGTTCTCACTATCAAAACCCGTCATCGACACCTCCTCTTCCAGAAAGCTCATGACCACTATGGATCGCTCCAACACTCCATATAAGCAAGAATAAGGAGAAATATCACTAAATCCATGATATCCTGTCATAAATCCTTGTAAAAGGACCATGATATATAAAAAATACCTCAAAACATATATATGGAGTATTACGAGATATCAATAAACCTTATAGAAAACTTCACCATGGTCAAACTGCACTAATACAAATGTAGAAGCTCCCCGTATGGGCACTGATTGTAATGTGTTTGAATAAAACTGTAAGGACCCGACCTTAAAACATTACATATTATTAGATTAAATGAATAATTCAAATTGGGGATCCTTTAAGGTCAAGAGATTAAGAGAATTAGGACATAACCATTACATAACAACATGAATATTACAAGTAGACACTACTACTCAGTATCCAATTTTTTCATAAAATAAAAACCATTAAAAAAGAAACATGTCTACTTCCATATTTTAGACAACATGACTTTTCCTTGAACCCATCCTTGAACCTATTCATCTTTAAGTCCTATGGAAAACATTTCAAAAACATGGGATGAGTATAAAAAGCTCAGTAAGGGTTATAAAATAAAGAAGGAAAGCATTAGCCCATCAATAAATAAAAATCCACGAAACCATACATTTCAATCATAACATACCTTATGAAATCATAAGATTTGTGAATAAAACAAACAAATAATAAATCATAAAGGTTACTTATGGAATCCATATAAAACTTACATTTTAGTTATCATAACTACATAGGGAGTTAAACTTGGAATATCCATCACAATATATTCCTTAAATCTCTTAGGAGAAGCATCACGTTTACCTCTGTCACGTTACCCAATGCATTGGAGAGCAATCTCGGGCTCACCCGCCCTAGGTTTATCACGGAACCACCCATATACATATAAAATTCCCAATAACCATAACATAATCATAATATATTACACATGTATAAAGGAAAATGACATTTCTACATTCCAATATATCAAATCAAGATATTGAAATAAATAATATTTTATCAAATAATTTTCAAAACCATTTAAAAAGTGATTTTTGAATCAAAGTGTCTCATACCACTTTGAAGATTTTAAATGAATTATCATTTGAAAACATTAATTTCCATATAAATAAATCCTAAAACCCATTTTTAAAACATGTAAATTATTGAGAAATATTGAGAATAATAAATCTTTAAAAAAATTTAAAATGATATTTTAGTTATAGAGGTTTCAACAAAAAGAGAGATGCTTGAATAAAAATAATTAAAGAATAACTTTTAATCAGAACTTTATAATATCCTGAGAATAAAGGGACTCATGATATAATATGTCAAAGGACATTATATACACCATATAAGAGTGAATTTGTTCATAACAACAATGAAGTCTCCATAGAAATGTAAATTGAGATGAAATCCCTTGTAATGATGGTATCCTTAAATTAAAGACAAATCAATCACATAATTTTGTTTGAAAAATATAAATACACCCAATATAAGTGGATATTAAGTTTAAAACAATAATATTTTATTCACACAAATTCATAGGATGGAATATTCAAAATGCAAAACTTGAACCCAATGAATTGAAATTGAGTTAAGGAGTTCCCTTGTAAAAATTCGACAGCCTAACGGCGTCACTTAAAAATTTAGAAAATGGGTTGATGAGATAAAAATGGGAATCTCATCAGTTGGACATAAATTTAAATCAATAATGATATATAAGAACATATCCCAACATAATAATATGTAAATTAAAATACATAACAAAAAGAAGTCTTTTAAAAAGAGGACGGTGAAAGGTCCCCTTACTGATTTGGTAACTTAAGAAAGATTCACCACATGAAAGAAGGATCATACAATGATGATTTAAAAACTAATAAATGAAATTATATTACTCAAATATTATAATAACGGGCTGTAAATACACCACACAAAAGGAAATAGTGGCAAATATAGCATGAATCTCATGGGAATAAGGAGTGAGATGAAACTTTTTACCACATTGTAATCAACTGAGTTGTATGACCAAAAGTTAATAACCACCAAATTTATCACAGAATAACATGAATATAATGATAATCATGATAATTTATATCAAATTTTAGTACAAAATAAACCACATGCAATTAATAAGTGAAGAACAAGGGAAATATCACTGAATTAAAAGTGAGATAAGAAAATCCCTTACCTCGTTGTCCGACTTGACCCGTTCATTTTTAATCTTCTAGATAATAAAATAAAGTTAATTTATACTTTAATAAGTTAATTTTTAATGTTTATTTTTTCTTTTATATCACTTATTACCATGTTATAAAAAATACGTAATTATTTAAGTTAATAACGTTCATTTTGTCGATATTTGGTACTTGAGTCAAAAATGAACACCATATATTTACAAGTTGTCTTTGTTGTCAATAGTCCATTATATAAAAAATGATATTAATTATTTAGATATCATATATATCATATATATCCTGTATATATATATATATTTATAATAGTACATATCACTTGGAGGTAAGAAATGAAAAGCACCGTTCATGGAGACGGTAAGCCGAACGTATGAATGAACGCTACTTTTTTTTCTATTTCATATTTTAATGGAATTAAAACATAATGATAAATAGTTATATTATAATTCCATTATAATATCATATATAATATCATTAACTCCATCTTTTATACATCCCATGTAAGGCATTAACGAGTCACATCACTTTGAGGGGCGGTAGTCCACACTTCCTCAAATGATATTATCGAATTTACCCACTATGGAAACCATAAAGGAGTGCTATAAATGGGAAGTACATAAGAATAAGGAAATAATAAACATAATATATATCATATATAAATATAGTTCCATCATAATGTCCACCATTAGAGGCGGTAATAGGTAATTGAACAATCATCGTTTCGTGAAGCGTTAGTTTGCCATCCACAGAAACACAATGTTCTTCACTCAGTAGATGGTGGTGTGTGTAAGTTTAGTTTGAATAATTTTTAAAAAAACATCCTACTATATTCAGGATACAGGTGTTGTTATAAAAGAAAGGAATAATAAGAGTTTATGGGATGGAGAAGTAAAATAAAATAAAAGAATTTAATAGAAAATGTTACCTTTAATTTGGGTAACTTACTTTGGTTTGGACCAAAATGACTTCTTGAATTGCCTTATGCCTAATATAAGGCTTCTAGGAGTAGGAGAGGGATTTAGGGAGATTAATTGGTCAGAGTTTGGACGACCCAAATGGCTTGAGATATGTGAGGAATTGGTTAGAAGTGGTCTCCTTTTATAAGGGAAAGGAGGGGCTCTTTAGGAATGTGTGAAAATATAATTTTATTATATAATGATATTCAGTTTATAAAGGTAAAAAAATCATTATAGTCAAAGATAAGATGAATATTGGTCGAAATAAAATCACCCAATTTGAATTGGACTGGTTTTGGATGTTATCGTAATCATTATAATTTTATTTATTTAAATCATTTATTAATTAGAAAAATACTGCATCATTATTGTATCATAAAAAATTTAATTTATTTGATATCTAAAAATTATAAAAAAATACGATAATGTAGGAAATATTTTTATATTTACAATTAATATTTATAGACAAAAGTATTCTTTATATAACACCATATAAAAATTAATTTACTAAAAGATTTTTGTTTTTGTCATTTCTGCCTTTACTTTAAATTAATTAATCTAAAGTGTCATTATCATTCAGACGTAGCTCCATGGGGTCCCAAAATTGACCCAATGATTCCCATGGTCGGCCATGACTCATACAATAAGGTTTGGACAAGTGTTAAGGTAATCTTTAATTATTATAATATTCTTTTTACCTTGAATTACCCTATTTACCTTTAACTGTGGTAAATAAAAGTCAAAGGTTACTATTCAAAAAAATTATTTTCATCTTATTGAACCACATTTTACTAACTAATAACACCTAAGTATGTCGTGTTTTTGAAATTAAATTCACAAAAGTGGTAAAATTTCATTTAAAAGAAAAAAAGTCAGTTTTTTAACTACTACTAAGTGGTTTCACTATTTATCAAAAGTTGAAGTTTTTCAGAAAAACACCAAAAATTAAGCCTAAGATATATTTGATATTCCGAATTCAAAAATTATTATTATTTTTCCAAATTCAAAACATAAAAGTGGAATTAATTAATTTTAAAATTAATTCCGATTGTCAAAATAAATAGCATATTTTTAAGAAACAATAACTATCAAAAGATTGACACTTGTTTATGTCCAATTTCAATGTGAAATTAATTCCAATGACCAACATTGGATTAAATGGTAAAAATATATTCTAATTATACTTTAAAACTAAATAAATATATAATCTAACCATATAAATAAATTAGATTAAAAAATAGTTTTGAATTAAAATACAATATTTTCAGTATTCATTAAAAAAATGAACTTTATCAGAAAAATTCCAAAAATACACACAAAGTAAATTTTGATGTCAAAATTCTAAAGAATGATTTTATTTGGTCAAATTTTTTTATTAAAGTGACCACACTATATTTGAAAAGGGTTCACCATTAAAAAGCAGTAAATCGACCTTTTAATGTAAATTATGCTTAAAATTGGATTTATTCACATTTTAAGCCTCTAACTTTTATTGGATAAATGAAAATACATTTAAGAAACATGTATAATCATATTTTTTTTATTACCTTCTATAAAATGTCAAGGAGTTAAATACCATTTAAATTAATAATATTATATTATTAGTGTGCAACGTAACATTTGCGTATTGGGTACACTATCGAACATAGCAACCCATTTAATGTAAAATTAATATTTAATTAACAAATATTAATAAATATGAAAATATATTATTCTTTATTTACCTGTTATGTTACATCCTTCCCCCCTTTTAGGAATTGCATCCCCGCAATTTTATAAATGGGCTTGGAAACTTCATTAAAAGTCCCACATCGGCGAAGAGTCAACAAAACTATCACTTTAAAAGAATGAAAGAGAAGTAAAAAGGTCACCTGAGACAAAAGATGCTAAGATTACCTAAAAAAATCGATATGGAAGAGAAAATAACTCACATAGTTTAATAGTGAGTGATAATGAAATTGATCATGGAACGTTAACCACCCCAATACCATAAATTTTTGGTTGGGTAAAAGTTGGATGATAAAAGAGGTCTTATATCATTTTTTATTCAAGATACTTTTCATAGAGTTGAAGAACTTTATTAATAAAAAGACTAATATCACAACTAAATATACTTACTCATCATGTAGACATTCATCTTTTAATAGATTTATAACACAAAATCATATTTTCTCTAAACGATGAGTATTCAGGATGAATTTTTTTCACATTAAGAGCGTTATAATCAACTTCGAGAGAATCACATAATCCAAAAAAGATGAACTATATATTTCCCATGTCTTTAGACCTTAACCCAAACCAAAATGGTTAGTATGAGATCATAAAATCTCCCAAAATGATATTCCTTAAAAATAAATTCTACAATTAATCTCCAAAA
This sequence comes from Viscum album, assembly GCA_963277665.1. NCBI lineage: Eukaryota > Viridiplantae > Streptophyta > Magnoliopsida > Santalales > Viscaceae > Viscum > Viscum album. The sequence continues at coordinate 1,425,233,504 of OY728141.1, read as the reverse complement.
TTTAACAAAAAGTACCCAAAGTTCAAGAAAGACCATTCAATACACAATTGTCCTTGAAATTCATCAAAACAATCAAAACTAATATTGAAACCCAAAACTCAGAATGATTTAAATCACTAATTCTTTCACAGTAAATCTTAATATTTATCCCCAAATACATAGACTACTCTCAAAGTCTCATACTGTAGTGTAATTTACCTAATCACATATTCTCTATGATAGGTTAATCATTTCCATAAATAACCCAAATCAGCATATATTCTTCCAAAATAATATCTCCACCATTACTCAACAATTTAAATCCCATGGTATTCTATTTTCCTTAAGCATATAGTGTTTCCTCAAAAGAGAGAACGTCTTCCACAACAACCTTTATCACATAATCATTAAATCATTTTTCTATAGTAAGTATATCCATTTGATAAAAAATAATTTTCAAAAATCAACTTATTCTTGTTCCATAAAATAATTTTACTAAAATATTAAGTCATACTAACTAGGGACATAAAGTAGGCTAGTGGTAGGTAATGCGCCCTTGTCACTCTTCGGTTGTGGGTTCGATTCCTACAGCCTTGTCGGATGCGACGGGTTGTCACCCATCCTACGGGTTGTCCATTTAATAAAACTAAAATATAACCCTAACATGTTTTATCCTCTATGGTTTCTTTATACCAATTATTTTATCCCAAATTCATTATGATCTCAAAATATTAATTCTTAAAGTCTTATTTCACCACCATATGATAAAATAAAACGATCCCCAAAATGAAGAACATCATACCTTGATCATGGTGTCCATTTGGTTTTATCGTCATCATGTTCACATAGGTAGAAGGTCCATGCATTGTAATAATGATATAGAGATCCTTCAAAATAATTTGTTTCCTCCATCCAAATACACCTTGTACAATATGGGTCATATGGGTGTTCACAGGAAAACAGTTTTGGAAAATAATCATGTATGACATATAATTTCAAAACATCTGATAAAACATAATTTCTATAAAACAGTCTGACCGAATTTGAGTTAAAACGTTCAATTAAAAATACTATTAAAATACCATAAGTATGTGTTGAGAGACAATATTGTAAAATCAAATATAAATAGGTTGTTCAAGGGTATCCTTCTTCAGCACTTTTTTGAAAATCATAAAATGCTTCAAAATATTGTGATAAGGTAAAATATGTTAAAATGCCTTGATAATATTTACCTTTATTGAAAATATGAGAATATTATGGAAATATTATTTTTCTAAATACAACCAATGATCCACGATGATAATGAGGTATAGTGGAGGTGTTTGATATCTCAAACAACTGCTTGCAAGTGAGTTGTATGTTAGAAAACATTTCACAATCATTCGAACATGACTTTGCAATAATTATTGCAAGCATGTCATCAGGAAGAGATAGGAATGTCGTTTGATATCCTCCTCCATCTATTTTTAATTGAATTTCCTTGATCTGAAAAAGTTATAAAACAAATATTTAATAGAAATAATAGATAGAGACTAACCATATGGCTAACGAAAACTCCTAATCCATAATGTTGTCTAAACTGACCTCTGATACCAACTCTAAGGAACCGACCTTAAAAAATTACATAATATTTAATTAAATGAATAAATCAATCTGAGGATCTTTTCAGGATTATATTTTTAGAGAATTTGGCCATAACTATTACATAAAAACTTAAATATTACAAGTAGACACTACTACTCAGTATCCATTTTTTCATGAAATAAAAACTCTTAAAAAGAAACATGTCTAGTTCAATGTTTTAGACAACATGACTTTTCCTCGATCACATCCTTGACCCTATTCATCTTTATGTCCTTTGGAAAAAATTTCAAAAACATGGGATGAGTATAAAAATCTCTGTAAGGGTTATAAATTAAGGAAGGAAAACATTATCCCATCAATAAATACAAATCCATGATACCATACTTTTCAATCATAACATACCTTATGAAATCATAAGATTTATGAATAACACACACAAATCATAAATCATAAAGGTTACTTATGGCATCCATATCAAACTTATATTGTAGCTATCACATCTACGTAGGGAGTTACACTTGGAATACCCATCACAGTATATTCCCTAAATATCTTAGGAGAAACATCACGTTTACCTCCGTCACGTTACCCATTGCATTGGAGAGCTATCTCGTGCTCACCAACCCTAGGTTTATCACAGAACCACCCATATACGTAAAAAATGCCCAATAACCATAACATAATCATAACATTTAATAGATTTATAAAGTAAATATAACATTTCCACATTCCAATATATCAAATCATGATATTGAAATAAATAATGTTTTATCAAATAATTTTCAAAACCATTTAAAAAGAGATTTATGAATCAAAGTGTCCCATACCACTTTGAAGATTTTAAATTAATTATCATTTGAAAACATTAATTTTCATATAAATAAATCCTAAAACCCATTATGAAAACATGGAAATTAATGAGAAATATTTAGAAGAATAAATATTTAAAACATTTAAAAAAAATTAGTTAAAGAGTTTTTAACAAAAAGAGAGATGCTTGGATACAAATAATTGAAGAATAAATTTTAAGTAGAACATTATAATATCTGGAGAATAAATGGATGCATGATATAATATATCAAAGGACAGTATATACACCATATAAGAGTGAATTAGTTCATAACAACAGTGAAGTCTCAATGGAAATGTAAATTGAGGTGAAATCTCATATAAAGATGGTGTCCTTAAATTAAGGATAAATCAATCACATAATTATGTGTAAAAAATATAAATACACCCAATATAAGTGGATAGTAAGTGTAAAACAATCATATGTCATTCACACAAATTCATAGGATGACATATTCCAGAAGTACTATTTCAACCCAAATAATTGAAATGGGGTTAAGGAGTTCCATTGTAAAAATTAGACAGCCTAACGACGTCACTTTAAAATTCTTAAAATGAGTCGATGAGTTAAAAAGGGGCATCTTATCACTTGGACCTAAATTTTACATCAATAAGGATATATAAGAACATATCCCAATATAATTTTTAGGACCAATAGGGGTCGATATAGCCTAAGAGGGGGGGGGGTGAATCGGGGTATGAATATTCTTTCTCAAAATTCTTCCTGCCCCTCTAGATCTTGACCTCTTTATTACAAGGGTCACGTTTTTCACTTTTGGGTTTTTTATGACCACTTATTTTATTTTGTATCAGATTATGATGTTTTAAATGCAATACAGGGAAGTAAGAAGGAAGATACATATATTTTTACTTGGTTCATCTCACTGGTATACGTCCAAGGAGCATACAACGGTGATGTGATGCTGTACTAAATCCACTAAAGTACACTACTATTTACAAGGTTTCGGCTAGATCACTTATATTCTAAGGAACCCTACCTTTATAAGGTTTAGTGTCAGCTCACTGCTTTCCCAAGGTTCACTTCTTGTCTCTCTCTCTCTGGTTCACTGCTGGTGGAGAGGATCAGCTTCTTCCTCTTCCTTTTCTAACTACTCTGGAAAGGATCCACCCACAGTTTATAGACCTGTAGGTCTCTTCATTATCACTAATGAATACATCCTTTTTTGTATGTAGATGCTCTGTTGAAGTCCAATTTTCACCCGTAGATGAATCTCACTTTTCACCAATGGTATTGGGCAATCTTCCAGCTTTCACGCAGCCCTAAATCTCTATTGTGAATCAACCTTACATGACACCCTTCTCTAAGCCATCGCACAAGTCTCGGTGCGCAAGTCAAAACTAGCGTGCAAATCCTACTCAACCACTTGCGCGACACAAGCTTCTTCAACTCCAAACTTGCATGACACACACCCTTTTAAGCCCAAACCGATATTGGCGTGCAACCAACAACTTTCACGATTCTTCAAAATCTGGCACGCAAGTGTCACCAAACCACTTGCACGACGCCTTCTTCTACAACTCCAAACTTGCGAGACTTACTTCCTTTCTTGCCCAAACCACCTTAGGCGCACAACTATCACCTAGCGTACAACTTAAACTTGCACGACGACACACCACCTGCACGACCACCACAATTGTGCGAAGGGAGCTCTAATTTTTCTAAGTGTTGAACTCTTCACTGAATGAGGAGGGATTGACCTCTATTTATAGGCATTTGGACACCCTACGCAATGGCACACAATTCTCCCCTCAGCATACATGTTTCGGCACGCAAGTCTCTGCCGCGCAACTCACTTGTGCAACCAACTCTAAAACGTGGGCACCCCTTATCCCTTTGCCATATTTTGATATTCTGATCTTGAAAAACATTAGGCGTGCAAGTTTATTCTCCTTCAAGTACACAGAGCGCAAGTCCCTTTACCAAAAATCACTTATTGTCATTTGTGGATTTTCAAGCCCAAAAATTTGGCAAACACTGGAAAACAGTGCCACCTTATATCTGCTCCATTTTTACCACCTTCAGATCATCCATTCCATGATTTACATTCTTGAATCAAGAATGAATCGTTAACCATAGACCTTGAACTCTACATGACACCATGAAATCCCCTTTGTCAACAATTTTGTATGTCATGTTTTGCTTTTTCAACAATCACAACACAAATGTCCACTTTTTCAACAAAAAAAATCACCTCAAAAATGATTCAATGATGCCTTAAGGGATTTTTTCCCTATATTATTAATATTTAAATTAAAATACATAACAAACAGAAGTCTTTTAAAAAGAGGAGGGTGAAAGGATCCCTTACCGATTTGGTAACTTACGAAACATACACCACATGAAAGAAGGATCATAAAATTAAGATGTAAATACTCATAAATGAAATTATATTACACGAAGAGTATAATCATGGGCAGTACATACACCACAAAAAGGAAATAGTTGAAAATATAGCATGAATCTCACGGGAATAAGGAGTGAGATGAAACCCTTTATCACGTTGTAATCAAATGAGTTGTATGACCAAAAGTTAATAACCACCAAATTTATCACAGAATACTGTGAATATAATGATAATAATGATAATATATATCAAATTTCAGTACAAAATACACCACATGAAATGAATAAGTGACGAACAATGGAAATCTCACGGAATTAAAAGTGAGATAGAAAAATCCCTTACCTCGTTATCTGACTTGACCCATTCATTCTTTAATCTCCTGAATAATAAACTGAATTTAAGTTATACTTTATTAAGATAATATTTAATTTTTATTATTCCTTTTATATCACTTATTATCATGTTATAAACATTATGTAATCATTTAAGTTAATAACATCTGTTTTGTCGATATTTGGTACTTGAGTCAAAAATGAACACCATATATTTACAAGTTGTCCATGTTGTCAATAGTCTATTATATCCAGAATGATATTAATTATTTATATATCATATATATCATATATATCCAGTATATGTATGTATATATATATTTATAATAGTACATATCATTTGGAGGTAAGAAATGAAATGCACCATTCATGGAGACGGTAAGCCGTACGTACGCATGAATGCTACATTCATTTATATTTCATATTTTAATGGAATTAAAACATAATGATACATAGGTATATTATAATTACAGTATAATATCATTTATAATATCATTAAATCCATCTTTTATACATCCCACATAATGAATTAACGAGTCACATCACTTTGAGGGGGCGGTAGTCCGCACATCCTCAAACGAGATTATCGTATTTACCCACTATGGAAACCATAAAGGCGTGCTATAAATGGGAATTATAGAAGAATAAGGAAATAATAAACATAATATATATCATATATAAATATAGTTCCATCATAATGGATACCATGAGAGGCAATAAGAGGTAATTGAACAATCATCATTTCGTGAGGCGTTAGTTTACCATCCACAGAAACACTATGTTCTTCACCCATTAGATAGAGGTGTGTGTAAGTGTAGTTTTAATGATTCTTATAAAAACATAATACTATATTGAGGATACTTGTGTTTCTATAAAATGAAGGAATAAAAAGATTTTATTGGTTGGAGAAGTAAAATAAAAGAAAAAAAGTTAATAGAAACTGTTACCTTTAATTTGGGTAACTTCCTTTAGTTTGGACCAAAAGGTCTTCTTGAAGTGCCTTATGCCTAAGGTAAGGGTTATAAGAGGAGGAGAGTGATGTAGGTAGCTTAATTGGGCAGATTTTGGATGACCAAAATGTCTTTAGAGGTGTGAGTAATTGTTTAGATGTGGTCTTCTTTTATAAGGGAGAGGAGGGGCTCTTTAGGAAAGTGTGAAAATTTAATTTTATTATATAATGATATTCAGTTTATAAAGGTCCAAAAATCATTATAGTATAAGTTAATATGACTCATGGTCAAAATAAAATCATAAAATATGAATTGGATAGGTTTTGGATATTATTTTAATCATTATAAGATTATTTATTTAAATCATTTATGAATGAGGTAAATACTGCATCATAATTGTGTCATAAATAATTTAATTTATTCGATGTCTAAAAATTATAAAAAATAATATGATGTAGGAAATATTTTTTGATATCAAATAAATATTTATAGAAAAAAAATCATTATATAACACTATATAAAAATTAATTTACTAAAAGAATTTTTTTTGTTATTTTTTCCTTTACTTTAAATTAATTAATCTAAAGTGTCATTATCTTTCATAAGTGGATCCATGAAGTCTCAAAATCTAAAAAAAGTTTTCCGTGGTCGACCATGACTCATCCAATAATTTTTGAACAAGTTTTACGGTAATTTTGAATTATTATAATATTCTTTTTACCTTGAATTAACCTATTTACGTTTAACCGCGGTAAATAAAAGTCAAAAGTTACTATTCATAAAAAATTATTTAATCGTATTGAAACAAATTTTACTAACTAATAACAACCACGTATGTAATATTTTTAAAATTCAATTCACATAAGTGGTAAAATTTCATTTAAAAGAAAAAAAGTTAGTTTTTTAACTACTACTAAGTGGTTTCACTGTTCATCAAAAATTGATGTTTTTCAGAAAAATACCAAAAATTCAGCCTAAGCTATATTTGATATTCCAAATTCAAAATTGATGTTCATTTTTACAAATTAAAAACATAAAAGTGGAATTAATTAATTTTAAAATTAATTCCCTTTGTTAAAATAAATAGCTTGTTTTTAAGAAACAATAACTATCAAAAGATTGACACTTATTTATGTCCAATTTCAAAGTGAAATTAATTCCAGTGACAAAAATTGGATTAAATGTTAAAAATATATTCTAATTACACTTTAAAACTAATTAAAAATATAATCTATCAATATAAATAAATTAGATTAAAATTTAGTTTTGAATTAAAATACAATATTTTCAGTATTCATTAAAAAAATGAACTTTATCGGAAAAATTCCAAAAATTTACACAAAGTATATTTAGATGTCACCATTCTAAAGAATGATTTTATTTGGTCAAACAAATTTTATTTACGTGACAAAAATATATTTAAAGAGGGTTCACCACTAAAAGGAGGCAAATCAATCTTTTAATGTAAAGTATGCTTAAAATTGGATTTATTCACATTTTAAGACTCTAACTTTTATTGAATAAATGTAAATAAATATTAAAAACTTGTATAATAATATTTTAGTTAGTTTTTTTCATTACTTCCAATACAATGGCTAGGAGTTAACTACCATTTAAAATAATAATATTATATTATTAGTGCGCAACGTAAGATTTCCAAGAAACCCGTTGTTGCTTATTGGGTACGCTATCGAACATAGCAACATCTTGAAATTAAAATTAATATTTAATTCACAAATATTAATAAATATTAAAATATATTATTATTTATTTACAAGGGATGTTACAAAAACTCTTCCCTGAAGAGATGCTCGAAGTCTTACAAGGAGATAACTGTTTCGTCATGTAATTAGGTCAGAAAACTCCACCATAACCCGACACATTCTTGAATAAGGCTCTATGTGAGGGCCTCCATCTAATCTACAGAATTCCTTACAAAGTGGGAAATTTGAGTGACTGCCTCTAGCTATTCCTAAGGCACCGAGGCGTCTAGTTCACCCCAAAACCTTGGATGTCACCACCTCTATAACTCATTCATCTCACTCATCCTGTGTGTATCCTAATCTAGCCCTATCTCAAGAATGAAATTGAAACCATTATCCATTATAATATGATGCATGTACTAGTGTTTTTTCCTACAACCAATGTCAATATGTATCGAGTTGAAAGGCCGAAGACAAGAGTCCTAGTGTATGGATATTTCGTCCACCACACTAACACTAGAGTCCCTGGAAAGAAATACGAACTCAAAACACATAATACTATTTCCCCAAACCAATATCACAGACTTTGGTCCTAAGTTAGAACTGATTACTCTGAAACCACTTTGTTATGACCCAACCCAATGGGTTCCTAACTACAACTACCCTGTGCCTAAATCTAATAGGCCAGGTGTTGGCGACCAGCGTCTAGTAGGCTTAACCCACACATGGGAGACGTTAGACTAATGTACCTTCACACACACGCACACATCTACGTGAAGAAAAAATGGTTAAATGTAAAAAATCTAAAACCAATGCATTAATACATCTATGATACCATAATTAGGGAAAAATAGTAAAGTAAGAAAAGTTATAGAGGTCCAAATATGAGGTCAAACAAAAAATGTAGAGTGTATAACCATCTCTAAGGGTGAGGAATATAATCAAATGAAACCACTCGTAAAATACCTCAGTCCGTCAAGATCATGATAGGCTTAACTAGCTCTTTATCCTCCCATAAAACCATTAAAAGGGTCATTTTATACATAAGTCATGACACGTGTGGGTATATCCCATGTTGGGGTGATTATAACAATACCTAGTAGGAAACCCCAAAAATAGAAAGCATGAAGTATCATGAATAGTTAGTTTATAATAATGATATAGAAATCAATGCATGTAAGAAGAGAAAACCTAGATATACTTAGGAAGGACATCATGCCTCCAAATAGTCACAACCAAACTACTAGCTAAAATATTCTACTCTATGAAATTCTCTTTCTAGGATAATCCTCTCGACAAGTCATTATATCATTGGATACACTCGCCCAAGAGGTCATGAACATTGGGCCCTGCCTAAGAAAACTTTTTTGTCTCAAAATACACTGATACTCAGATAAAGGATCATGTTCAGGACCAATAGGGGACAACACACACCAAATATGGATCAAACGTCTACATAGGGGATCATATTCCAATGATACCATGAACCCCACTTATACAACCAACAAGATGGAGGATTAAAACCCTTCTTAATAAGGTGATTCTGATTCCACAAACCCCAACTATGGTAAAAATATGATAGAATATCATACTCCAATATCATAGAGGGACACCACTTACTCTATCAAATACTCTTCCTTTATAGGAGATCACAATCCTAATATGTGTACATAATTACTCATTATACCCTAGAGGCAATGGGACAAATAAAACACACTCAAAAAAGAGGTACACGGTGTGTACTAGAGGTACATGGTGTGTCCAGCCCACCCCTAGTCTACCCGTGTGGTGTTACCTCCCAAAACATGTAAATATCCATATACATGATGTGTATGAATAGTGAGAAACATGTAGAGATTGTTTGAAACCCAATCTATATCACCTGTCCGTGACCATGTACTATTGGCTATGCCTGTGTATCGTTGGGTGTGCCCGTGTACCATCCCATGTAAAACTGGTCATTCCCATGTACACCTATACATGCCCACGTACTATGGTCATAACCATGTACTTGGTGTTCCTATTCCCATGTATCATCCATTATATATGCCTATATGCCAAAAAAAGTCACACAATATGTGATATAGGTCACAAGACTTGTGATATTTAACTTTTCATGGAAACCCTTATGCTGCATAGGGGTTCCCACACGACGTGTAATTCAAGATTTCACACTGTGTAATGTAGGATTTTCTAGATATGATAGTTCTTCCGCTGTGTCATCTATCATGTTTCTAGAGCCACCATTATTACAAGAATCAATGGATTCGATGTTTCCTAACCCTTACTTAACACTCCAACCTGATTCCAATCCTCGATCTTCTTGGAAAATGGTCCATCAAGACAATATGTCACCACCATGATACTCTGCTTCAAATCCTTCTCGAGAATGGAACTCTAGGTCTGATATAGGCTTTTTTACTCCATAAATTATCCATCATCATCGCCAATCCTCAAAATCGCAACCTCCATCACAATATGTACCCTCGATATTGATGCCTTTCACCGAAGAATAATAGACCAATGATCAAATACCAAGTAATCATTGAACCACAATCCAAACAAAGTAAACGTGTTTAAAACGTGAAGAAACGAGGGATAAAACTATATGATACAAGACGTGAGGAATTAAAATTATATTTTTTCATTCATCCTCAATACTTTTTCATATAATTGACTAATGAAGAGGGATAGATAAAAAATGACCAATAATATAAATCCATCAATTAAATTCTACCATTGATGTGAAAATCAATTCCTATTCTTGTAATTTATCCACATTTTACTAGGATTAATTAATGGGATATAAATCAAAAATCAACATTTTACCTAGAGTTTGGATCAGTCATGGGTGAAGAAAGGTCCTACGTTCTCATCATTGGTGAGATCTATGAATTCCAATTGTGCAATGATCCTTGATCTAGATCGAATTCGGTGTCATCAACAAGGAACATTCTCCAATGGTCTTCTAGGTCACTAGTATTTAGACGAAAAACAATAGAAATATTTATAACTACATATTTATAGACAAGAGAAATGGTCGATGTGTCACATAATATCATAAATCAATTAATTTATTTATTTTATTAACATCACACCTGCTATATTTTTTTCAAAAACAGGCCAAGCCGACGAAGGTAATGTCACACATTGGGTAAAACCCATGATTTGAACTCAATGATACGCTAGACTTTCTGATCCATGACCCCATTTATAAGTTATTCCACTTTTTCATGAAAATTAAATTTGCGCGATATTTAATATATTTCAAAAAATTAATTCTGGGCACACCGGTCCAAGGAATATCATGTCGTCTCAGCACATTGCTTTGAAAATAATCCATATAATATCCAAAAGTAGTACATGGAACATATGATTCATTACAATGATCCACAACCTAGATCATTTTTTACACAAAAACACGTAGGTCTGTCAAGGCTTTAGAAAGCCTCTTCAACAAATATATATAGGATAAAAGAGATTCTAGGTCCCACATGACTTCTTATAAATTAATTTTTAGGAATAAATATGAAATGGTTTGGAAAATAATTTCAAACAATCTCTAGTTTAGTACAATAGACTGTTTTTTATAGATAATCAAGGTAATAGAAAAACACATCATAAAAGTAAATCTTAAAAATAATGAGATGTGGATATAGAATGTAGATATTCAATGCAGCTCAATGTAATCATCTTTGGTTGTTCTTTAGTCCTTGAATATTTTTTTGATAGGTCTCAACCCTGTTTTCATATAAAGTGTAGAAAAACAGAGTGTTGTCAAGATTCTAAAAAGTAATTTTTTCTCTATCTGTGTTCCTCCACACATCTGAGTATCTACATATCTCTATATATTACTATATATTTTTTCTATTTATCACAATTTCTAAAGCCTAAAAAATCCTTCCTCACTCATGTGCACAAGGGGGATCTAATGAATATATAGAATTCTAGCCGGTCAAATTATCTATTATATGATAATAATAGAATAAGATGGATCCTCATAATGAGAGAGATCTAGTAATAACTACTCTCTCTTTATGTATTTTCTATAGTTGTTTATGAATAATAATTTTTAAATCCGTGTTACTATGACTTGCGTTGAGTTCTTAAAAAATCCATTAGAGTAATTATTTTGAAATTAGTTCTGAACAACTATGATAGTAGAAATGACTAGTGATAGATCTTCTAGAGATAACATCCTTTAGTGAAAACATATTGAACAAGTGGTTTCTTCACTAACAGTAGATTAACTCAACAGTACCATCTTTGAGCAATAGATGTATGGTGGAAGATGCACTGATGGAATATTTACTGGTGGTAGATGTATTGGTGGTAGCTGTAGCTACATTTCCAGAAGCAATACTACTTGGTGGTAGCTTGACATGGCGGTAGATCAATTTGGTAGTATCATATATTAAATAATTTAAACACCCCAAGATTACATGGAACACTTCTCTTTGAATAATACAATAGCATGCGATGTACGCAACGTCGAGTTTTAGCACCCCACAACCAATCAAACTAGCCGTTAGGAATAGTAATACCCACTTTGTAAAATTTTATATATCTTATTTTTCAAAATTGATATTATTTTTGGATTATTTATATCAAAATTAGCTTAGTGTTAATTTTTTGTATTTTTCTAAAAATATCCAATTTTTGAAGAATAGTGAAAAACACTACGTCATTGTTTAAAACAAAATTTTTATTTAAAGAATTATTTATTTTATTTAAATATATCTAAGGTCAAAATAGATACACAATACCAATATAAGTTTATTGTAATTCAATGGAGTAATTTCATAATAACATTAGATGTATAAAATTTTATTGAACATTTAATCGTCTCTTACCCACATTATAGGCGCATTTTCAAATTTGCATAAAACTTAATTTTACCACATATGAGAAATGAATTTCAAAAAATATAGAGACATGGTTGACATCAGTATGTAAAATTTAGTTCAATATGATGAAAATAATTTTGGGTGAATAGTAACATTTGAATATTATTTACCACGGGTAAAAGTAAATAAGGATATTGAAGGTAAAAGTGATATTATAATTACCCTAACACATGTACCAATTATATTGTATAAGTTTATTTCTACCAAACTAAAACTTAGGAATAAATTATTATCCAATTTGATCCACTTGGATTAGATTAGAATATTTATTATTTTATTTAAAGAAGAGTTAAAGTGTTAAAATCAAATTTTAATAGCTAAAACATTTTTAATATAGGGTTATTCATAAGATTAATTTGAATATAAATATTCATTAGAAACATAATAATATTTCATATATAATGTAATTTTATTTATAATTTTAATACATTAAATAATTAAATTTATTTACGACATAATGATGATGTAGAAATTACCTTATTAATGAAATGTTAAAATAGTTGATTTTATTAATATTAAAATAAATTTAAATTGATACTTTTGATGGATTCCACGAATTTACAAGGTTAATATGACATTTTAGGTTTGATTAAATTAGTTTTTTTCAAATTATTCAGGTTTTCATGACTTTAACAAAAACCAAATACTAAATAGTGTCAAAATTGACATAAATGAGGTTTTAAAACAAATACTATATTATTAAATGATATAATATTAGTAAAAATATAAAGTTAAACCAAAGGACTTATATAAGGTAATATATGTCAATAATTAACCACCTGGGGTTCTCTTGGATTTTTATAGTATGTTTATTAACCATTTATTATAATAGTACAAGAAGACATGGTAAATGTTAAACTACTTAACCAAGAGTTATATCTAAAAGATAAGGTTAATATGGTGACATAAACTTGTATAAAACCTATTGGTTGAGAAACTTTCGACCCATCCCCACCTTATCCTTGAAATGAATCCATTTGGAGACATTATAAACCGAAAATGGTTTTTTAATAAAATGATATTTCATGCTTTTCCTAAAGTGACCCTCACCAATATTATAAAAGGGTACTTCCCATTCTCTCAAAATCACACCTCAAAATCCATTTATCTCGTCCAACCCATTCCCAAATATCCTACCAACTACCCTCACTTCAACATAGAGGCCTTACATTGATCATAAATCCAACCTATATATCCCTTTTGATCAAATCAAAAGGAAACACCTGAAAAAGAGGTAATAATTTCATCACCTATTTCAATGTTCCTTTCTTGTTCCACTTACTCTTTAATTTTTGATTCTGTACCAAAATAATAAATCCAGTACCTTATATATAATTTTATGTTATTTTGAATATGGTACAACCATATTCATTATTCTATCCATCCTATGAATGACAAAGTCACCATACATGCGTACGTACATCTTACCATCTCCACATCGTGGTGTCGTTTGTTATTCCAAGAATCATTATTTGGATGGGTATAATAATGAGTATAATTAATGTAAATAATAAGTTTAAAATTTGAATTATTCTTTATATATGATATACCATCCAATTTCAGATGATTTTACCATCGAAATAATGATATTGTCGCTCTCACGTACATACAACTTACCGTCTCCACGACACCATGAAATGTCATTCCCCATCATAAGCATTCAATATTAATTTTCATTTCATGATTAAAAATAATTTTTAAGAACATAATATCATTATAGATTTGAATAAAATGCATACTATCCATAACAAACATGACTTATGTAACAAAATATATAATGGAAAACGAATCAGTTAACACCCGAAACAATGATACTACTAAAATATTATTAACAAAGCATTATTAGAAGATAATATATGATATCATATTTATGTATGTAGTTCTTGAATAATTTAATAACAACTATTTAACTATTATACAAAAGGATGAAATACCCTAGACCAAGGAAAAGTACAAGGTGATGGTTTATTTTGCAATCTCTTTATTTATCTGAGGTTGTTTATGCGTGAGTATCTATTGGGACCTCTTATCAGCCACATATGTGTTTCGTAAAAATGTATTTCAAAACATTTTTACTATTTCTTATAATATGGTTTAATGTCATTTATACCCTTTTTTACATTTTATAAATTTTTTTGAAAGGAATCTTTCCGTCATTTTCCAAACCAGTTACTTTATGACCTTTTTGACGAATTAAGGTAAGAATGTTTTTTTAACATATACAGAGGGTGAAACTATTTTCCACCATTATAAATCCTTCAAAGCCTCCCATATAATATTATAAGAATATTTTGAAAATAATTTTTTTTTCATTTATAATTTTTTTAATTTTAAATGATTTCAAAATAGAAAGAGATATTTCTCTCAAATTGTTTTGATTTCATCTATGACAACATCCTTTGATGGATTTTACAACTATTTGAAGTTGATTTATTATGATACAATCTTCCATATTGTATTCAAGGTTTTGTGATATGTTTAACTATGGATGTGTTATTTTTATTCCATTCATGGTTTATGGTTAAAGTACTAACATTTTGGATGCAAGTTTTAATATAAAGGATTATGTTATGTTTTAAAGTTTTCATATGAGAAATGCATTGGATTTAGTATGTGATGGGTGGAGCCCTCTATAGCTCATCGATGCATCAGTATGTCTCGTGAGGCAAAATTGTGTCCTGGAAAATGGTTTTGAAAAAAATATTATTTGTAGTCATGGTACGAGACCTTGACGATGTGGTTATAATGTCAGACTTTATGCATTCCATCATTATAAAACTATCGATTTATATTACAAGTGATTATTCGACTAGTAGAATATCCTTGTGAATAAGTAAGTGGAATAATTTGATTTAACTTTTCCATATTATTTTAAACTTTATGTTTCAAAGGATTTTGTTTTAATCTTATAGATTGAATTAAATGTTTATGCTTATTTATGATAGTTTCCACTATATTGTTATCCGTACTGAGCATCTGAGCTCACCTCTTTCTTATGTTTTTTTCCTAGGATGTGAAGAAGTATATTATGATTAACCTAAAGGGACATACCAAGGATATGAGTGTGTTCAAAGGGGACACAATGTTGTTTTTTATTTGATTATGTAATGTAAAACTTATGTATGTATCTAGTACTTACAAGGCTACAAAACTAATCGGTCTTTCAAGACTTGATATTTTGTTATCATGCCAATGTTTTGTAACAATCCATCAACTATGTGAAACTAGGGTCAGAGCATTATAGTTGGTATTAGAAGAAATTTAGTACAAACCTTGGAAACACGATTTTGAAAAACTATGATTAGAGAACATTACCCTAAGATAGATATTGAGGATTAGTATAGAAAAACATCCTTGAATTTTTGTAATGTAGAGATTTTTTATATTTTCCAAGTAATACATCCTTGTATAGATAAAATCAGGTAGAGGCAGCTCTGGCACAAATGTACCTAGCAGTGAAAACTTTGATAAGGAGTTTTGGGGTTGGCCCGGGGTATCTTGGTACATGACAACGTGCCTTACATCACTATTGGGTATGACACTCCTGAGGGATATGCTTAGAACAATTCACAATTTAATTACAAGACATTATGAAGGATTTATGATAAAAAACTCCTCATTGAAAACATTTTTTTATGATTATGGATTATATGCATAAATTTTTTAGTTTATGTTATGTATTATACTAGTTTGGAATTATGTATTTTGATTCATAAACTAATATAGTGTGTGACATTATTTAAAAATGGAACCTAGTGGAAGGAATGGAAACCGTATCAAATATCGTAATCCATGTAGGGATTTCCCTCCTACTCAATATAATTATAGTAGAGATGGTGATGAAACTAGTGTGGAACAACTTAGAACCATACTGGGAAAACTCACTAAGGTTATAAATAATAACCATACCCATATGGAACACCTTGATCCACAATGTGTAGGATCAATGTTAGACCACTTCATGAGAAAAAAACCACCAACATTCAATGGGATTACAAATCCATTTGTAGCTGAGCAATGGATAAGTTCCTTAGAGAAAATATTTAATCCTTTGGGGAGTAGAGAAAGCGAAAATGTTTTCATGGTAGTTTATCACCACAAAGGAGATGCAGATCAATGGAGGTCATTAATTAAAAACAAAAAGGTGGATGAATAATTATAAAATATCTAATAGAGGGTGTTTAAATTTATTTTATTAGAAAAGTATTTTCCTCGTGACCATTGAGGGGATATGGAATGGAAATTTATGAGTCTAAGGCAAAAAAAGGATGAGAATGTCACAAAGTATGAGGCTAACTTTAAATGGTTATCAAGACTTGTTTTAGATTATATAAATAACTCAAGAAGTAAGATTGATTGATTATTTTATGGGTTTAATCCATTTCTCCATCAAGCATTCGTCTCACAATCCTTCTCATTGTACAAAGATATTGTCTCATGTGCTATTTAGACAAAAAAGGAATTATCTAAGGCTTACAACTTTGAAGAAAATAAATAGAGAAAGAGATCTACTGAAAACTCTGGAAATGGAAATAAGGGGAATAAGGGAAAATATGAATTTATATCCTGTAGTAATTGTGGGATGAAACACCCAGGTACTTTCCTGAAGGGAATGTGAGTCGGTTACAAGTGTGGTGAAAAGGTCCACCAAGATCGTTATAGAAAAGGGAATAAAGAGGATATCAATGTTTAGTGCTACAATTGAAATGAAATGAGGAATTATGAAAATAAATGTCCTAAGTACCAAGGAAGCATACCTCAGAAACGTCCAAGGGAGTAAGGACAAGAATATGTGATCACTACTAATGATGTTGAAGCTCCGAATGATGTGGTGGAAGGTAATTTATCGGTTTCCTCAAATTTAGCCAATGGATTATTTGATTCTGGATCATCTCATTATTTCATATCATCCTAGATTTCTATGAAAATTAGATATTTTTAATTTGATTTAACAAGGGATTTGTCAGTCAAAAATCTTAAGGGAAGTATCATTGCAAAAAAGTTTTGTGAATTAGTTCCCATTAGAGAATATAAACGTGATTTATATGCTGATCTCATCGACATAACCATGAATTAATTTGATATAATACTCGGCATGGATTGGGTTTCAGAACATGATGCAAAATTTATTGTAAGAAGAAAGAGTTTATAATTTTTTATGATGATAATGAGTGCTTTATCTTTAGAGAAGAAATGTCACCATCTGATTCTCATCTATATCCACACCTTATAGCTCTACTAAATTCAATTATTGGGATGGAAGAGACTGAAATAACTATGGGTGAGGAAAGGAATTTTCAAATAGAGGATGTACTTACTGTGATGGAATATGTTTATGTGTTTCTGGAGGACTTACCGGGACATCCTACAGAACAAGAAATTGAGTTTTCCCTTGATTAATTTTTGGTTCAAGGCCCATATCAAATATCCATTATTGAATGGCCATTATGGAACTAGTGAAACTAAAGACTCAACTAGAGGAATTGAGTAATAATGGATTTATTCACCCTAGTGTTTTTCCATGGAGAGCCCCTATTCTTTTTGTTAAGAAGAAAGATAAGTCAATGAGGTTGTGCATTGACCTTAGGGAGATGAATGTTATAACAATAAAGAACAAGTATCTCCTACCCCACATTGACTATTTGTTCAATCAACTTCTTGGAGGTCAATATTTATCATATATTGACCTTCGATCTAGATATCATCAATTGTGCGTGAAAAGGGAAGACATTCCAAAGACAGAATTTTGAACCTGGTATGGGCATTACGAGTTTACAGTAATTACTTTTAGACTATCTAATGAACCCTCTATCTTCATGGATCTAAGGAAGATAGTTTTCAAGGAATATCAAGATGAATTTTAGTGGTATTTATTGATGATATCTTGGTATACTCCAAAAGCTACGAAGATCATGAAAATCACTTATGCACTATTCTAATGACTCATTGATGAAATGAATTATATGTGAATTTTAGCAAGTGTGAATTCTAGATTCAAAAGATTTCCATTCGTGGACATATTTCCTCTAAGGATGGAATCTATATTGAGCCTTATAAGACAAAATCAAACCAAGAATGGCCAACATCGATGAGTAGAATTTAGGTACGTAGTTTTATTGGTTTAGGTTGTTATTATTTGCATTTAATCTAGAATTTTTCCAAACTGCCTAACCCATTAACCAAGATCACACATAAAAGGTATAAATTTGTTTGGACAAAAGACTGTGAATAATATTTTGAATAATTGAAGAAAAAATTAGTCAATTCTTCTATCTTTACTCTACCATAAGGGAATGATGGGTTTTTTATTTATAGTGATGCTTCAAACAAATGAATTGGTTGTATCCTTATAATGAATGATAGAGTTATTTCCTATGCATCATGACAAAAAAAAATCATGAAACGAACTATCCCACTCATGATCTTGAGTTAGAAGCTGTAATCTTTTCTTTGAAGATATGGAGACACTATCTCTATGGTAAAAATGTGAGATATATACCGATCAAAAGTGTTTGATGTATATTTTCGCACAGAAAGAACTCAACATGAAGAAAATACAATGGCTTGAACTGCTGAAATATTATGATTGAACTATACACTACCACCAGAGGGTAGGGAAATTAGGTGGAAGATTCTTTGAGAAGAAAGGATCCTAGAGTTTGAACAAGATGAGAGTTGAAATGGATCTAATGTTCATGGATATAATAATGATGGATATGGGAATATCATGGAAGGTGAAACATCAATAATTTTTTCAAATGGTTGCCAATCCATCTTTACTAGAAAGGATAAAAAGTTTTCAGATTAATGATGAGGAGTTTCAAAAGAAAATTAAAGATGTGAACAATGGGAGATTGATTGACTTCGTATATGAAGTAGGAATTTTGAAATTTGAGAAGGGACTTTGGGTTCCTAATACACCTGATCTAAAAAGGTAATTGTTAGATGATGTCCATAACTCTAATTTCAATATAAAACCTTGTAACACTAATATGTATAGATATTTAAAGGTACATTTTTATTGGGACAACATGAAAGGGGATATTTCTGATTTTGTGTCAAGATGTATGGTTTGTCAATAGGTTAAGGCTGAAAGACAACATCCTGGAGGAGTGGTGAAACCTCTTCCCAAACCTGAGTGGAAATTTGATGATATTACGATATATTTTTTCATGGGGATACCACATAATCCTAGAAGGGATGATGAAATATGGGTCTTTGTTGATCTACCAAGTCAACAATTTTTTTTGCTATAAGAGAAGATTTACCACTAGAACCTTTAGAAAGGATATATATTAATGAAGTTGTAAGATTTCATGGAGAACCCATATCTATTGTTTCTAATCATGATCTCCAATTTAAATCAATATTCTAAGTCTTCAAGAATCCCTAGATACGGAACTTCGTTTGAGCACTGCATACAACCCTCAAAATGATGGAAAATATGAACAGACTATTCAAACCTTAGAAGACATGTTGAGATATTACTAACTTGACTTTCAAGGTATGTGGGATCAATATTTACCTTTGGTATAATTTTCCTATAACAAAAGCTTCCATTAATGTATTTTGATGTCACCATATGAAGCGTTATACGGAAATAGATGTCGTACACCAACTTGTTGGGATGATTTTGGTGAAAGAAAACTAATAGGCCCAGAACATGTTGATGAAAAAAATGGAAAATGTGAAGATTATCCAAACTCACATCAATGCAGCACAAAGTAGGCAGAAGAGTTATTCAAATAACAGAAGGATAGATTTGGAATTTCAGGTAGGAGATCATGTTTTTTTGAAGGTATCTCCATCGAAGGGTGTTATACATTTCGGTAATAAGGGTAAATTAAGTCCCAGGTACATCTGAACTTTCAAAATTATAGAAAAAAATGGAGTTGTAGGTTACCATTTGGCAATGCCTCCAAGTCTCTCCAAATTCATGATGTGTTCCACATATCACTGTTATGAAAATACTTGCTTGACCCAATGCATGTACTCACCTACAAAAAAATAGAACTAGAAATCAATCTATTTTATTGTGAAGATCCTGTCAATATTCTTGATACGAGGGAGCAAGTGTTAAGAAACTGGACAGATCGTCTTGTAAATGTTCTATGTAGAAACCACAAGATGGAAGAGGTATTATGGGAACCCGAGGAACTTATATTGAAGACCCACCTGAATCTTTTTATGCAGTAATATTATAGAAATGTATAGGATGAAGTAATTTGAAGGAGGGGATAATGTAACACCCCAATCTCCCATGGTATGCTTCTCTTTGAGTAATACAATAGCTTGCGATGTACGTAACTTCAAGTTCTAGTACACCACGACCAATCAAACTAGCCGTTATGAATAGTAATACCCAATTTTTTAAATTTTATAAATTATATTTTTCAAAATGGACTTCATTTTTGGAATCATAATAACAAAATTATCTTAGGGTGAATTTTTGGTATTTTTCTTAAAACTTTCAATTTTTGATGAATAGTGAAAAACAGTGCATTATTGTCTAAAACAGAATGTTTATTTAAATGATTATTTATTTTATTGGAATTTATTTTAGGTCAAATACATACATAATACCTATACAAGTTTAATTTATTTAATTGGAGTAATTTTATAATAAAAATAGATGTATAATATTTTATTGAACATTTTAACGTCTTTTACCAACCTTTTAGGAATATTTGAAAATTTGCATAAAACATAATTTTACTGCTTCTGGGAATTGAATTTCAAAAATCTGAGAGACATGGTTGACATCAGTACGTAATATTTGGTTCAATAGGATTAAAATAATTTATGGTGAATATTAACTTTTGAATGTTATTTATCACGGTTAAAAGTAAATAGTGTAATTAAAGGTAAAAATGATATTAAAAATACCATAATGCATGTCCTAATTATATTGGATAAGTTTATTTAGACCAAAATAATCCTCAGGAATAAAATATTATCCTCTTTTATCCACTTTGATTAGATTAGGTTAATTATTAATATTTATTTTAATAAGAGTTAAAACTGCTAAATTCAAATTTTAATAACTAATTTTTTAGTATATTGATATACATAAGATAAATTAGACTACAAATATTCATTAGAAAGATAAAAATATTTCATACATAATGGTATTTTATTTATAATTTTTGTCTTTAAATAATTAAATTTATTTATGACACAATGATGATGCAGTAATTACATTATTAATGAAAGGTTAAAATAATTGATATTGAAAATTTTAAAATAAATTTCAATTCATACTTTGGATGAATTACAAGAATTTCCTAGGATAATATGAATTTTTATGGATTATTAAATTAATTTATTTCAAAGTAATCAAGTTGTTAAAACTTTAACAAAAACCAAATACTAAATAGTGTCAAAATTGACGTAGATGAGTTTTTAAAACAAATACTATATTATTAAATGATATAATATTCCTAAATATCTAAGGTTCATCCAAAAGACTCAGATAAGGTTAGATATGTCAATAATTAACCTCTTTGGTTTCTCTAGGATTTTTATAGTAATTTTATTAACCATTTATTATAATAATACATGAATACATGATAAATGTTAAACTATTTAACAAAGAGTTAAATCTAAAAGATAAGGTTAATATGGTGACATAAACTTGTAAAAAACCAATTGGTAGAGAATATTTAGACCCATACTTACAATAGACTCAAAATAAATTCATTTTGAGCAATTATAAACCGAAAATGATTTCATAATAAAATAATATTTAAAGCTTTTCCTAAAGTGACCCTCATCTCTCTTATAAAAGGGTAATTCATATTCTCTTAAAATCACACTTTCAAATCCATTTGGCTCAGCCAAACCCTACATAAATATCCTCCCAACTACCCTCACTTCTACCTAGAGGAATTACATTGATCAGAATACCAACCTATGGAGCCCTTTTGATCAAATCAAAATGAAACACCCGAAGAAGAGGTCATAATTTCATCACCTCTCTCAAAGTTATTTTCCTCTTCCACTGTCTCTTTCTTTGTTGTTTCCATTACAAAATAATAAATACATTACCTTATACATACTGTGATGTTATTATAAATATTTTACAACCATATTCATATTCTATCCATCCTATGAATGAGAAAGTAACTATACATGTGTACGTATGGCTTACCGTCTCCAAGTCGTGGTTTAGTGTGTTATTCAACACTTCATTATTTCGATGGGTATAATAATGAGTATAATTGATGTAAATAATAATTATAAAATATTAATTATATTTTATATATGATATAACATCCAATTAAATATGAATTTACCATAAAAAGGATGATAATGTTGCTCGCACGTACGTACGACTTACCGTCTCCACGACACGATGAGATGTTATTCCCCATCGTAACCATTCATGAATAATTTTTATTTTATGAATAAAAATATTTTTTGAGAACATAATATCATTTTGGATATGAATCAAATACATCATATCCATAACAAACATGGCTTACCTAACAAAACATATAAAGGAAAATGAATCAGCTAACTCCAGAAACAATGATACTACTAAAATATTATTAACAAAGAAATATTAGAAGATCATATATGATATAATATTTATGTATGTGGTTATTTTTAAATTTAATAACAATTAAATAACGATTATATTAGAGTTTAACATACCCTCGAACAAGGAAAAGTTCATGTTAAGTGTTAATTTTACAATGTCTTTATTTATCTGAGGTTGTTTATATGTGAGGATCTGCTGGAGCCCCTTTATCATCCTCATCCGTGTTTCGTAAAAATGTATTTCAAAACATTTTTAATATTTTATATAATATGTATTAAATTCATTTATACCCCTTTTTAAATTTTTATAATTTTTTTAAAGGAATCTTTTCTATTTTTTCCAAACAATGTACTTTATAACCTTTTTGACGAATTATGATAAGACTGTTTATTTATCTAATATAGCGGCTGTAGCTATTTTCCACCATTATAACACCTTATAAGCATCCCTTACAAGCTTATAAGAATATTTTCAAAATAAATATTTTCTTTTATAATTATGTGACTTTAAAATTATTTCAAAATAGAAAGAGATATTTCTCTCAAATAGTTTTGATTTAATCTATGTCAACATATTTAATGGATTTTACCCTTATTTGATGTTGATTTATTATGATACAATATTTCATATTGTATTGAATGTTTTGTGATATGTTTTACTGTGGATGTGTAATTTTTATACAATTTATGGTTTATGGTTAATGTATTAACATTTCATATGTTAGTTTTAATACAAATGTTTATGTTATGTTTCAACCCTTTAATATGAGGAATGCATTGGACTTAATATGTGATGGGTGGAGCCTGCTATAGCTCCTCGATGCATCGGTAGGTCTAATGAGACACACTAGTGTCTTTTCATAAGGCCTTACCAAAATCTTATTTTTAGTCTGGGCACGAGGCCTTGACTGTGTGGTTATGATGTCCGGAATTATGCATTCCATCCTTATGAAATTAGCTATTGATATTACATGTGATTATTAGACTTGTAGAATATCCATGAGAATAAGAAAATGGAATTATTTGATTTATATTTGACATATTATATTAAATTTAATGTTTAAAAGTCATTTGTTTTACTCTTATACATTTCCATAAACGTTTATGCTTATTTATGATAGTTTATGCTATATTGTTACCCTTACTGAGCATCTGAGCTCACCCCTTTCTTTTGTTTTCTTTTTCCCAGGATGTGAAGAAGTATATTATGATTAACCTATAGGGATATGACAAGTATATTAGTGTGTTCAAAGGGGAAATTTTTTTATTTTTTTATTTCAGGATGTCATGTAAAACTTATGTATGTTTCTAGTACTTCCAAGGCTATTGAACTATTCTGTCTTTCGAGACAAAATCTCTTGTGATCATGCCAATGATATATAATAATGGACCAAATCTGGGTAACTAGGGTCGGGGCATTACACTGATGGTATATAGATATACTAGATCATGGATTAACCAAATTGGATTAATTTTATCTAGAATATTGTTGACTATTATAAAACATCAAACTCATTAGAAACATAACAAACATGATTTAGGATCACTAAAATAAGGATATTTTAGGACTAAGGCAAAAATCTCCCCCCTTTTATATTCAAAAATAATTTTATTTATAGTAATATATCAACGATTTATCATAAAATAAAAATTAAATTAATAAAATGAATATAATATACTTGATCAGTCAAAGTCCACTTACAATGCATAGTCATGAGTCATTCCATTATTTTTAATATCCACACCATAAATTATTTCCCTCACTTTTGGGATTATAAAAAATATACAATTAGATGAAAAATAATAAAAGAATCATTCATGAGTAATGAAATGATTTTCACTAAAAATCAAAATTCAATACAGTAAATCAAAAAGGGAAATAAATTACAATAACTATGAATTTATTTTAGGAGACTGAGGAATCCTCATTACGGGAAGAGGGAGGATTAACTGGATCCTTTATTTTACCAGCCACTGAAGGAGTATAAGTGGAGGCATAAGGGGAAGGTGGTGTAGTTGCCTTGAACAAATTGGGCATAATATTCCTCATAGCTTCAATTAGAGTGAGTAAAAATGGTTGTGAAAGAGGTACTGAGGAAGGTGTAGAAAGGGAGGATGGGAAGGGAACAACATGAGGTGGTATCAAAAAAGGTGCATAGGTGTAGATAAATAGCTTGAGAATCTATAAAAATTTAGTAATAATCCTTCCACCATGCCCCATTACATTTAATAAATATATATTTTCATCCATAAACATATTGAGCAAAGGGGCCATGACCTTTGACTGATTCACATTCTCCTTAAAGTCCCGGGTGAGAAGAGGAATTATCAAATTCTCATATTAGAAATTAAAATTAAAATTAAGTTCATTATTAGTATAAATAATATAAATATAGTACTTAATGGATTTAGAAATTGTTTCTCTATCTCTTATAGCTTCGTTTAAGAATTATCTAATATTATTATAGATGTGATCACCATGGGATTTAATCTAAAAAAGAACCTCATGATGAGGGGAAGAAGAAGATCACATCAAAGCCTGTTTCTCTTATTTAACATCGGATCTAATTAGGTTAGCATACATAGAATATGTTGTATAGGGAGGTGGAACTCTGGATAAAGAATATCAAGAAGAAGTCAAGGAATCCAACCTTTGAATAAAATACTGATCCCTCATAGTGAAATTGTCTCTCATTTAATTCTGAGTTTATTATAATGCATCCATATGATCTTTCAAACTTATGGTATTCATATCAGTGTTTCCCATATTCAAAATATGTCTTCATTAGAGGTGAGGAATTACTAAGGAAACTATCAACCTCTCCTGCTTAAACAATACAAACATTCAAATTTTAAAAAGATTCAATATCGACCTCGGTGCACGTGACACCTCATTTCACTTCCAACTAACCACCTCGTGCTATGCACCCTGAAATCACGCATCATAACACCGGAAAAATCTTCCACCGGGCTCCGAGCCGCCCACCTGAACGTCTCGATACCATCACCGTCTCCATAGCATTCAAAGAACGATGTCATCTCGAACCATCACCATATTCATCGGTAGCAGCGGCTCAACGTCATGTCAATCTCACAGATGAGACCCACCTGAACTGAAATGCATCGACTGCTTGAAACTCACCTCCCAAAACCCATCGAGTACCACCGTTTGAATCCGACTTGGAGAGGAATGGGGGGGGGGGAACCAGGAGCGAGAGCAGTGTTCCGAACAGACCAAAGTCATAACAACGAGATGTGGACACCTCCATGACTGTCGAACCCTGCGTCTTCCCTCTCTGTTGACAACACATCATACCTGGATTCAAATTTGAACCTAATCATCAGCCTTATATGGCTAAAATTCCCTCCACACACCCTGCAAATCGAACACATCGCCTCATCTTCTCCGGCGAGACAATTCACTATCAGCCACAACCATAGGGACCAACTTCATAGAACTCGTCTTCCACATCCGACCTCCATGTCAGAATCGAACACCATCAAAGAACATCCAAAACAAAGAAAAAACCAGAATGGATCCATCGCGACATGCAAGAACACAATCGAATCTAAAACAAAATCTTGAGGAGGAAAACCAAAAAAAATTGAAGAATTAAACCATGAAACGCATGGAGCACCATCAACAGCCAAATCCCACCTCCCAAAACCTTTGAAGAACCACCGCTCTTGGTCCAACTCAGAGTGGAGATGATGGTCTTGATGTCAGGGCAGGAATTAAAACTGCCTAGGCTTCCGAACGACATCAAAAACACGATACTGAAACAAGAATCTGGAAATGATAACTCGACGATATGGTCTCTGCTGAAAGACCCTCGACCACTAGACCACATATCCCAAAACCACTGAGAATCAATCGCTGCAGATTCGACCAGGAGAAGCGTGATGGAACGGGAGGTCAGAGTAGGGTAGAAGTAGATGAGGGCTTTGATAGTAGAGACCACCAATGGAAGCAACAAAACAGCCATGAGAGCTAACAAAAGATGAACACTGCACCGAGATGGAATCTGGAAATGAATGAAACAGATCATAGAGTGAGAAAAAGAAAAAGGAAGGATAGAAGGGGAAGAAGAAAACACAAGAAGGATGAAGGTGGATAAAGAAGGGGAGAAGGCACAGAGCGCCGCTGAACTTGAGTAGAGGGTGTCAAGAGAAAACCCTTGTGGAGATAAGATCGAGAGCGAGATGGAGAGAAATAAGATATAGTAGGAGAATTCCACTCCCGACTAGGAAAGGAAACAACCTCTTGGCCAATTTTCACATCATGAAAACCACATGGAAATGGTCCCAATTTCTATTCCACATCAATTATTTCAAATAATGATCCCTAAGGATCACTCTATTAAACTGAAATTGTAGGTCCACCATGATCTCATGGATTTCCATTATCATCATATATATCATCAATATCATCATTTCTATCACTTTCATTGACATAACATTTATCATCATTACTATTACTATCATCATTAGAATCAAAATATGTAATACACAACATCTTAGATCTTGAAGAATTCTCCCCCTTTGTCTGCGCATCATCTTCACCTCTACCTCAAAAATTTGGTTCAACACTATTTGTATATTCTTGAATAATTGAGACATGCTGGTTAGAGATTGGAATTTATTCACCAGATGAAACACATACTTTAGAAATAGTCTAAGTAGGATTGGAATAGTGATCCTTATCTCCATATTCGTAGACCTATTCAGACCTAGCAGACACATCTTCTACATCTTCTAGACCCTCATAAGAATATTTCTCAAACTGAGCACCAATTGAAGATTCCATTTCATTAAAATCATTAGATTATTCAAGAAATTTCTCTTTGGTTGTAAGAGATGTTGGAGGGTTAGCAGATTCATATTATACATTGGAACATATGAAAATATTAGGGTCACTCCCTTATTCCATTGAAATGAAGATCGAATCCTCTCTAGTATCCCCAGTTTCTTTATCTTCACTAGATTTTGTACTAATAGATTCTAAATCCTCGTAAATAGAAGAATCTTACATAACATCATCTACATCCAAGACAAGGTTAACCAATTACCTTGGTCTAGAATGGCGTTCAATAGGGTCGAATATCTCATATAGTTTATCCTTATCCTCTACCTATCTTCTCAGCCAAGTGTTCTAGTTCACCTTCATTCTCTTGCAAGTTTCATGACTTGTCAGGACCCAAACCAATGAGGCTCGAGCAACAACTCCAAAAGACCACCTCCAATAGATCATGGAATAAAAACAAGTGATGAGTACAATATCACACCAATGGGAGACCGTATCCAATAATACATGTACACATGCACACACAAACACCACCAAACAATAGTGCATATATATATATATAAACTGAAAAAAAGCATGAATATATCTATCCCAAACTAGAGTACAACAGGAGAAGAAAAACATAAAGATACACACACACCAAAAGAAAACTATAAATGCATCCAACCTACTCAGGTGGAGGGGATCACTGTAAAATGCACCCGCCCAAAAGCTCCCTAGCCACGCTTTGGTAAAAACCACGGTCATTGTAGCTCACTAAGCTCTACATGCTCTGGGTCCTCCTTGGACTCCGAAAATGGGCTCATGGTCTACAAAAACACAATATGTGTAGGAAAATACAATAAAAGTGTGAGTATAAAGATACTTAGTAGGATCCCCAAAAACCCCAAAAGAAAAGGGAACAACTTAAAGTCAATGATCCTCTCGATCTAGAAAAAAGGAACCCAAATGAGGGAAAATCTCAATCTCAAGACCTTCCTCAGATAAACACAAAAAGTCATCCCATACCACAGGATGAATCATCTATGATGGGACAAAACCTCAAGGTAAACCCATAAGAAACACCGAGAAATACTCATCTCATGAAGTTCTGACCTCATAGACCATGACAGGTTTCTACTTGAGGATCTAAAGAAAACCACAAAGAGAACACTCCATGAGCAAACTCATACTAGATGAAAATATTCTAAGACATACACTGCATATCATATGAAAAAACCTTCCCTGATATAATAATTGAGATATAACTCTTATTCAGGTATCAAAAAGTCGATGGATGCACCGCTATCCTAAGGTAATACATCTGAGAGAACACTCTCATCAGATATTGTCACTAAGCACATCACATTGAAACTCAGTGGATCTCGTTCCTAAAAAATGGGATCCCCCCAAGATCCTATAGGGCGACACTATGAACCTAATCTAGAAAACCCCAAAATCATTCTTAGAAAGCAGATCCCTCATAGGATCTTCTAGGGGACACCGCAAACCAATCTGAGACCCACGAGATCATAAAGCTCCGATAGAAGATCGTCACCCATGTAGTGTTGGTCATGAAAATACCAAAAAAAAAACATATAGTAAAACTCACAATGTAGGGGATAAAATCACCAATGATTCCACAAACTCTACCCATGGAACACATCCTAGAAGATTGATAAAAGAATATATCGGAATACACAACTAGAGGGTCAGCA
This sequence comes from Viscum album, assembly GCA_963277665.1. Classification (NCBI taxonomy): domain Eukaryota; kingdom Viridiplantae; phylum Streptophyta; class Magnoliopsida; order Santalales; family Viscaceae; genus Viscum; species Viscum album. The sequence continues at coordinate 1,425,203,791 of OY728141.1, read as the reverse complement.
CCAAAGGCTCACTGGGGATCCATACCCTACTGAAACATCCTCATAGGTAGAGGATAGATGCCTGATTAATTATTGTTCATTGAAATTCCAAGAACCATACCAGGAAACCATGAAGGGATGTGAGGACACCACCAGGTCCCTCAGGGAAATATGTGCTCCAAGTATGCTCAATCTGTAATCAAATAGAATTGAGACGACTCACTCAAGAAAGTGGTAACACACCCACAATTCAAGTACATGAAGAATTTGAAGAGGGGTCAAAGTCATATGATAAGGGAATGATACCAAAACCATCAAAAAAAGGAAAAATGGGACCCACTCAACATTGTCGGTCTAAACATCAATAACAGAGACCAGGGCAGACCCATTCAACAATTCCAGTTGGCATCGCTAACCCAAGAGACCCTCACAATGCTGCCTGTAAACCGAAACTCTAGCCCTCAAACTGAGTTCACCATTAAGTTCTGCAAGAAAAAAAAATTATTATGGACTACTCATGGTCCATAATCCAATCTATTTTGGAATAGATACGAAAGAAAGAAACAACTCCAAAGTTAGACTACACGATAAGTTAGGGGGTCAAAACTACTTTTGACCCTAGCTGAAAAATCAGATGTGTCCTCTTCCCATAATGCTTAGCTAGGAATGTGGGACCACATGGAGTGTACCATTGGTACATGGTGTGTCTCACATCACATGAACCTCGACCGTACATTCCCTTCACACAGATCTACCCGCCATGTACACTATCTAAATTGTACCCCTTGGTACGTGGCGTGTCCCGACTCTACGTCCCCTTGTCCGTGTTCTTATTCCACATGGTCTAGCCAACCATGTATTGTACTCACTTTTTATCCCATCAACATTGTCTCTTTGGGTTAAATAGCCACCTAACCATGTGGTTTTCCCATGCCCATGTCTGAAACCTCGTGTCTGTGTATTGTGGCCGTGTACTTTTACACGACCATGTACCTCACACAGCTTCCTTGCCCATGTCCCTAGTCGACACTACATGGGGTATCTACATGTCTTGTAACACATTGGACATAGAGAGTTATCCAATAAAGTCATCTTCCTCAAACAAGAAGAACAAAGGGAATGTTCCTCTAGTCTACACACTATGTAGATGGGAAAATCCCTAGAGATTTCCCTAAAAATGGAAAGGACCATCCTCGTTAACATCACAAAACATAGTTTGACCCTCAAGGTGTCCTTATAAAGAATATAAGGGCTATAAAACTTTTAAAATGTGAATAAACAAGGGGATTTTGACATACAACTCAAAAAACCTACCTAAGGGTGAAATGCTAATGCTTTGAGGTTGAATCAGTGCTTGTAAGCTGCTGCTACTCAATAAAGGAGTGATTGCCATCAAGATCCAAGATCGAAAGCACTTCGTTTTTTGATCCGAAATTCAGGTTATTCTTTACAAAATAGGGATAGGGGAGGGGGATTAATATACTCCTACATTCAAATAATGGAGAGGAGGGGGAAGACGGTTTTAATATTTTAATTAAATCTCCCTCTTTGATTAACACCCCGGCCCCGACTCTCCTTTGACCCGAGAGTCGACGTCAACAGACTTTTTTTTCCCACCTATGGTAACAATGACGTTCTTAACTAGACCATAGTCTCAGAAATCCAATCTGAGACTCCTATTGGGATTTATTCACGTTTTAATATAAACCTCATGCACATGATAAAATATAATTAATATTTTGTAAAATCACAACTCTGGGGACACCATGCCCCAAATTCACATGTCGAGTCAATTATTGTATTTAGAAATATTCCAAATAATTAAAGGTTAAAACATGATTTGATACATTCAACCCAATTTATGGCTTTTCATACCAAAAAAACTAAAGGATAGATTCACAGAAAGAAGTTGAGCACTCCATTGGGACTCCAACACTAGGGAGCTCACCAATACTACCATAAATTTTACCAAGCGTTCCCATGATTCTGATAAGAAAATACTCTGGGGAACCACAAGGTCCTCCACAACTAATTCTAGCTCAACTGGGTCAACATTGTGAAACTGTGCGGGCACAAGACTCCTCATCAATGATATGTGTGAAACACCAAGCCCCTGGTCCATCTACAGTAATAGGGTCTAGCAGAACCTCACTCCACTAACGCAGTGTAGAAACCAACAAAAAAACATTTAATAGAGAAGTGAAAGGTACTCATTCACCACACCTTGATAGAATCCATTTTGGGCAGTAGTGAATCTCCCGTACAAATTTTCATCTTGTCTCAAGAACATGTCTTAGTGGAAAAGGTGTCCCTCATCCTCATGAAACCGAATTCATGTTAACCTAACCACACCCTCCTCAAAAATAGCATATATAAAGTTGATGCCAAACATGTGAGGGTACCAACAAACAAAGAGAGGTTCCAAAAATCACACACTAGGTATTACAAGGTCCTTCACATAAACCACCAAACACACAACCCCACCCCTAACACACAAGTCATAGGGAATCATACAACAAACCATGAAACTATCTACTTTGGGCGTTACTATCTAAAATTTATGGTTTTAGATCACCCCATGAAAAATGTAGCGGTGGGGGAAGGATCCCTCTTACTCATGCATTCACATCTACACCGAACAACACCAACACAAGGTCTTACCAACACCCCATGATGTATAGGAAAAAATTAGAATAGGACACAAAAAGGAAAGAGTACCTCCTGACAACGTCTATCCAAACTACCGATAAAAGTATAAATGACATAGTGCATACCTATATCCCTAAGAGATTATGGGTGAAAAGTACTCTATGGCTTGTAGCTTCCCTCACCCCAATCCTCTAGGTCCCTGAGCCAGGCATGGACCACCTGGGGGTGGTGGTGGCAACTCATATCGTCTTCCACCTCCTTCTACCCAACCACTACTATACCACCTTTTCGACCCTAGAGACCTCTATTCTTGAAACCCTGCCTCTGCCAAAGCGGTCCATAAAAAATCTACCTATCAGTATCACAATGGATCAGATGATATCTTTCAAGATGTGCATGGCTATTGGAAGAATAACATCACCTCTTCTACAGCTGACCAAAACCAGCCTGAAATCAATTAGCATGAGATCCTCTATCCTGGGGTCACCTCCTGAAACATCCCAAATTCCCAGAACCCAAGAATTACATAATCTACCTACTTCTAAACCAGCTTCAAAGGGCTCATCTCTCCCATTACCAGCACTAACAGTCAATGTTTTCACATCCAAAAATATCTCCACCACCAAGACCCACTCAATCACCCCAATATAGGTGGGAATGCACAATGACACCACTTAAAACCTGATCTCCTGATTCAATCCAAACTCAAAGTTCTGCTATCGAAATAATAGATCCAAAAAAATATCTTGCGAGTCACATGATAGGTCTACAAACATAACCAAGTACTCCTCCATAGTCCTTCAATACTTCCAAAGTTGCAAATGCTCTTGGATATGAACTAACATCAATGTGGCCTGATAAAACTCCTCCCTAAAGAGACACTCAAACTATTCCCAATAGAGGGTCTCCTAATCATGGGTATGTGTCACAAGACTCGACCAGTACCTGTATGATTCATGAAAAAGGATTCACTTTATGAAAATCATCTAATCAGTAGGTTTCCTCACTAAGAGGAAAACAGACGTGACTAACTCAAGATAATCATCAGATTCCTGGGGGTCTAGGACACCTAGAAACCACAAAGGTCACTACCTATGGAACTCGTGAAGTGCACTCAGCCTGAGCACATCATTATTTTGCACTGCCAACATAACCTACTGCTTGATGGGCAATGGATCAACTCAAGGAACACATGAAGGTTTAGCCTCAGAACCAATTCCCTACACTAAAGCCTCAACTCCAGGTTTATTGTCACAAAAATACAACTATGGAAACCTAAATGACTATATTTGTGGAGAAAACCTGTAATAAAATTAGGACGCACCATGATAAAATATTATATATGGGGAGCTGACTCAAGAAAGACACGAAAAAATAAAAACCCATTATTATATGGTTCAACAATTTTTTTTCACTACGACCAGTTTCCTAATGTAATGAGTAAAAAGGTAGGTTATTATATTTCCAGTGAATGGATACGTCAGCAACCGACACCAATACTGGAGTCCCTATCCTGAAATCTGAACTCTAAACATCCTAAAACCGATGTAAGGCAACCAAAAACAATCTCATGACTGCGGTCCCAAAGTGGAACATTCTCTCCTACCACTCTATCAAAATGTGTACTAACAGGGCTTAAGACGCAACTACCTAAGTCTTCCCCTAATAGGCCAGGGGCTTGTGACTAGCACTAAGTAGGCTATCACACACATGAGAGGCCTTAGCCTATGATATCATTAGGAAAGAACCCATAAACTCCTCGAAGAAATGGTGAATATATATATATATATATAAACTAAAAATAAATTCAAGCACACATCTATCAGAAACCATAGTACAGAAAAGGATTGATACATTCCCACTAAAATAAATCTATAAAATAAACCAACCTGCTCAGATTAAGGGGATCACTATCAAATGAACCTACCAAAACCATCTTTGACCATTCTCTAGTAAACACCCTAGTCGGTATAGCTCACTAAGATCGGCCTGCTCTAGGTCCTCCTAGGACTTTGTGAAAGGGCCTGTTGTCTATAAATGATAAAAGATGTGTGGAAAAATACCAGGAAATGGTGAGTATAAAGATACTTCGTAGGAACCCTAGAAACCCAAAAAGAAAAGGGAGAAACTAAAAGGCAACAGTCTTGTTGATCCAGCCAGAAGGAACCCAAATGTGAGTGAAAATCCACCTCAAGACCATCCTTATCTAAACATAAATATTCAGATTATACCACAGGGTGCATCATCTTATATGTGACAGAACCGCAAGGTATACCTAGTAATTAAAACTAGAAATTCTAATCTATTGAGGTTCTAACCTCATTTCTAGTGACAGGTTTCTACTCAAGGCTCTATAGAAAACCACCAAGAGCATACTCCACAAGACAATTCATCCTAGATGAAACTATAATGAGAGATACACTACATATCATACAACCCATCCATACCTAATGGAAAAACTAGGAGATACAACTCAATTGGATATTTCAATGATGATGGAGGAACCACCATTTCAAGGGCATACATCCGATAGAACACTCCTGTCAGATATTGCCTCTAAGCACGTCATGATGAAGCTCAGCGGATCTTGTTACTAAGAAAGGGGATCCCTACTAGGATCTACCAGGGTAATTCTATTATCCAAGTCTATAAAACCCAATGATCTCACACATAAAGGGGATACATACTGGGATCTGTTGGGGGACCCCACAAACTCGATCAGACACCTTGGAAATTGTATCATTCAGATAGAGGATCGTCTCCCAGATAGTGTTGGTCAAGACAATAACAAAAAACCCATAAAGTAAACCTCTAAAATTTGGGGATTAGATAAAAAATTATTCCATAAACCCTACCCATGGAACGAATCATGAATGAATGACAAAAGAAGAGATCATAATACATAGCTAGAGGGTCATCACCAAGGGCACACTAAGGCACCATCTACTAAAGGAACATCGTCTCATGTTGAGGATCGATGGTCAGATAAACATTACTCACAACCATTCCAAGAACCTTTCATGGTAAATATGAAGGTTTTTAAGGATCATGTCGGGCCTCTTGGAGTGATACATGCTCCATGTTTTCTAAGTCTGTAGTCAAAGAAAACTGAGATGACTAACTCTTGAAAGAGGGAACACACCCACACTGCATGTATGAGAAGTGGGTAAAGAGGGGTCACAATCCTATAATAAAGAAATGATAAAAAATCCATCAAAACAAAAATTCTAGGGGGATCCAATCAACCCTACTGGTCTAAAAATCACTAACAGAGACAAGGGGACCACTCAACCCTGCCGATTAGCGTCGCTAACCCAAGCAACCCACAAAATTCCATCTACACACTGAAACTCCTAGGAACAAAATGAGGCCACCAACATGATCTATGTGGAAAACTTATTAGGATGGACTACTCATGGGATAGAATCCTAGCTGCAAAGGAGGAGATATGAAAGGTGGAAAATCATCCATAGGGAGACTACCCAACATGTAAGGGGGTCAACATGAAGTGTGACCCCACCAGAAAACTTGTACATGTCCCCTTTCAACACGTATTGGCTAGGAATGTGGGACTATATGGATTATACCAGAGGTACACGGTGTACCTCACCTCAATCAAGCCCCGATCAAGCATTATCTTCACACGGATCAGCCAGTCGTGTATACTGCATGGCTTGTTCCTCCTAGTACGTGGTGTGTCCAAACTACATATCACCTTGGCCATGTTTCTCTTCCACACAGTCTGATAATTCGTGTCACATACACTCTATAAATCCGATAATACATATCGTTTTTAGGATAATGGACACATAGTTGTGTGGTTTTTGCATGCTTGTGTCTGGAACCTTGTGTCCATGTATTGTGGTTGTATTCTTTTACACAGTCATGTACCTCACACGACGTCCCTGGCCATGATCCCAGGCCACACAACTTGTGGTAACAAGATATCATGTAACGCACTGTGCAAAACATGTAGACCCCTAAATTAATTTTCCCCAAGAAGGAAGAATACAAAACATGTTCCTCTAGTCTACAAGCCGGTTAGACTCGAAAATCCATCGATATTTCCCAAAAAACAGGCCTAATCACCCTTGTTCACCCTGAAAAACATATATAGACCCTCAAGGGTTATTCTGAAATCATATATGGACTATAAAAACATAAAAATATGCGTAAAAAAGGGTATCATAAATTAAAAATAAAACTGCCTACCTCAGGGAGAAACACAGAAGATTCGATGTCAAATCAGTGCTAGAAAGCTGCTACTACTCGATACAAGAGTGCTCACTATCAAGATCCAAGACCAAAAATTATTCATTTTCTTGATTAATCCTTTGGGTCATTCTTGTCCGTAGAGGGAGAGGAGAGGGGGATTATAATCCTCCTGCATGTACACAAGGGATAGGAGAGGGAAGAGGGTTTTAATTTATTAATTAAATCATCCCCGTCGTTTAACCCCCCAACCCTAACTCGTCTCCGACATAAAATCAAACGCTTATATCATTTATGTTGTTCCTAGGGTAAACACACCATTATGAACTCAAATACACTCTAAATATCTAATACAAAAATCTTTTCAAAAGTTATTCACGTTTAAAGTAAAACTGCATGCACGTGATAAAATATAATTAATATTTTTGAAAATCACTACTCTTGGGACCCCAGGCCTCAGATTCCCATGCTAACTCATCACATGGATTCAATAATATTCTTAGGAATATTCCAAAGTCTTATAGTTCACAACTCGAGTTTCTACATGAATAATGAAGAAAACTCAACACTTAGTTATTTTTTCATCTCCTTTATATACAAGACCTCCAGCTTCTAATAGGGAAAAAATCATTTGAGGATAGACATGGTAATTAGATCTTGATCTAGGATTGCACAACACCATTATAAAAACCATTAAATACCAACATAGTTTAATCTTGTCTGATTTCTTTATATGAAACAAGAATAATGTATCTTGATATCTCATAATGGTGAGAAATCTCTTCTTAGGTTATAACTTTTTCTGAATGAACTTAAAAAGTAAATGACATTCTCCATCCAAATATACAACAACCAGTCTTTGAAAAAATCCATTTTTATTGAGTTGTAGAATGAAATTGTCATTCCAATTTTTTTTTACTTTTGATAGAGAAAAACCTTGATAATCCTCATATATACATGCACGAGGAACTTTTTGACATTTATCACACTGTTTGGATGAAAAATGAGTATCTTTCTATCCAATATAGTTTTTATAATATAATTTTTCTCTCTTAATTCATACTCTATTAATAGGTAAAAATGATGAACCAGCCTTTGGTAGAATGGTTGATCATCCCTTGAGAACCATTCACCTCATCCTTAGTACTGGATCACTTCCTAAATAAGCATCTTTCTCATAGATAACTAAGTTTCATTTATTTATTTCTCTATAACGAAAACTCAAGATGCAAGCTTTATATTCTTCAGTTCAATAAAAAGACTTTATTCCCCTATTGATTTATTCTTTATATGTGAATAATCAGTTGAAACAACAGGATGCTTCCATCTAACCATTTTCTAACTGGTTTAAATGTTGAAGGATGAAGGTAGAAAGACAAGAGTCATGGGTCGAGAGAGAAGACAAAGAGGTGTCAAAGAGGTACGTGAGAGGGAAATTCATCAAAATCATAAATATGTTATTCTTATCATTTATGGATTTTAAATATGAAGAAAAATTTAAATAAAAATAATATTCATAAATATTTGAGGGAAATAATAATATTAATCAAGGGATAGAAATGGTAGGAAAATGGAATAATAACACATGGGATTGTAGGTCCCAATGGTAGTATTTATGGTATCATTCCATGGTAGGTACCAACAATAATCGAATAATAGTAACATGGCTATCGTTATCGCAACATGGTAATATGCCATGGTATTATGTCTATGGTAGCATGTCTACAGTAGCACAACCATAGTAGATCCTCATGGTGGTAAGATCACGGTAGTAAGAGGCATGATATCATATCCAATTGTAGAAAATAATTATATAATTTGGTCATGGTATCATGGTTTAGTGATTTTATCCTACCAGAAATAAAATAATTTCACAAAAAAAAGATTAACCAAAATTTTTCATGCCATGTTCATGTATGATATAGATCATTCCCTCAAAATTCAAAATCATTGTGAATATGTTATCATGATGATGATTATTCCTAATGAATTCATGAGTTATATCAAACTTTTGAAATTTTATCCCAATAAATGGTGTCTTATATCAATGGTTTTTGTCCTAGAATTAGATATAGGATTATTATAGATATTTATCCAACTTGTATTATCACAATTTATAGGGAAATGTTTAAATTGATATCCATAGTCTAGAAAAGTATGTTTTATCCCTATAATATGTTCACAAAATCTAACTACAACTATGTACTCAGCTTCGACAATGGATATTGAATTTTTTTCTCTTTTTACTACAACATGAAACTAGAGAATTTACCAAAATGTAGAATGTTTTAGAGATTCTTTTTCTATCTAACATACAACCCAAAAAATCTATATCTGAATAACTCACTAAATAAAATTAATTTCCTCCCCAATAAAACAGTCCAAAGATGGTTGTACATTTTAGGTATTTACAAATTCTTTCAACAATAAGAAAATTTGATTCATTAGAATTTTCTTGAAAACAAGAACACATACACAAACTAAACATAATATCTGTCCAATTACTAGTTATGTATAGTAAACATCTAATCACACATCGGTATATGGTTTGCTCAACATGTTTTCTATTTTTATAAAGATCTAGTTTATAGGTTGTACTCATGGGAGTATCACTACTCTTAGTACTATCCATACCAAAATGTTTTAAAATATATTTAGTGTACTTTATTTTATTTGAAATATTTTCTTCCTTATTTTAAAAATATTGAAATCCAAGGAATAATTTTAAGTCATCCATCAAACTTATTTCAAATTCATCTTGCATCAATTTTGAAAATTCAGTACATAGAGAATTTATTAAATATCGAAAAATAATATCATAAATATAAATTTTTACAACTAAATAATATTTGAAAATTTCTTTAAGAAATCTATTATGGTCATATAAAACATTATAAAAACCTTTAGAAATCCAAAAATGAGTTGATCCTGTCATACCAAAACTAGATGCTTTTTTCTAACCCAATAAATCTTTTGTTAATTTAAAAACATGATTTAAAAAATACAAGTTTTTTAATATAGGGGGTTTTTCAAAAAAATCCTCAATTATATAACTATTATGCAATTAAATATTGACATCAATTTTATATAATTTGAAATCCAAATTTTCTATATAGGAATGATACATTATAAAGGATTTATGTCTAGATACTAGAACAAAGGTTTCCTCATTCATAATACCTTTATCTTAATTGTATCCTAACGAACAAAATCTAGCATTATTTATAATTATAATTCTTGAATCATATACTTTATTTATAAACACCCATTTAGGGTTAATGGTCTAGAAGACTTTGGGTCTTTCCACTAGTTCCCATATTTCATTTATTTCAAACTGATTCAACTCTTCCTATATTTACATTACCCAAAATCATCATCTATTTCTTCTGTGATGTTATTTGGTTTAAGTTATAAAAAGAAGACTTTATGTTCAACATTATTTATAAGAAAAAATATATTTTTTGTTCTTATATCTAGGTATAAAACTACAACATCTAATGGATGATATCAATGAGTCATAATGGCTCTAGGAATATATGTATTCGACACTTCATTTTCTTTTATTGGTTTGAGTTCAATATAGTCATAAAAACTCAGAACTTTTTCTATAAGTTTAATAGAATTACTTCTTGGTTTGACATTCATATCAAAATTATAATGATCATCTTTAAGGATTTATAAGGGGGTCATAGGATCATGTGGATCTGCCTCATCAAATTTGACCTGTACATATTCTTCCACCAATTTGGTTCTCTTATTTAATAACCTGTATGATTTACAAGATGTTGATTATCCAAGTAAAACTCCTTCATCACTTTTGGATTCAAACGTGTCTAAAATCTCATTTATGTTGAGTATAATAACTTTAGAACTAAAAACTCTAATGTAATTAATTTTTTTTCTCCCATTCCATAACTCGTGTGAGATTTTATTTGAAATTGGCCTAATAAGAACCCTATTAATTATATTGAAAACAATATTACCAAACTCTACCCAAAAGTAAATAGGTAGAGCATCCTCATTGGGCATGATATGGAAAATCTATTGAATTGTTATATTTCTCCTTTCTACTACACCATTCTTTTGTGAGGTCCTAGTAGTAGAGACATTATGATTGGAGCCATGTTGTAGTGATAGATATTCAAAATATTGGTTTTAAACTCACTATCATGATCACTAATTAAGGGTTTAATTATAATTCCAATAGTATTTTCTACAAATTTTTCATATATGTAAAAATAAGAACAAGCATCACTTTTGTGAGCTAGAAATAGTACGCAACAGTACCTAGAAAAGTCATATGTTAGAACAAAATCATAGTGCATATTATTTAGCTTTGAAACTCTAAAGGGTACCAAAAATTGTGAACCAACTCAAGGGTTTGAAATGTTGAAACTTATTTCTTTGGTTTGAGAGATAATTTATGCTACTTACCTTTTTGAAATAGGTTACAAAATTTTTCTATTGGGAATTCAATTTAGGCTGATCCTTAACTAACTATTTTCATATTAGCTTTCACAGTGAGTGTATATTGAAATATCATAGTCTCCTATTCCAAATCCAAGAATCAATGTTAAAGGCACTCAAAAAAGAAATATTTTCGAAAAAATAATGAATTCAAACCCACAACATACAAATTATCATTTCACAATTCAATATAAACTAAATAATTTTTAGAATAAAGAACATTGTAAGCATTATTTTAAAATTTAAAATGATAACCATCATCACATAACAATGAAATGCTAAATAGATTACAATTTAATACATATTTATATAAAATAGTAGAAATTAAAACATTCCAGGAGTTATTGATTTCACTGCGTCTAATTATTGTTTCATTAGCATTATATAAATAAGTGACATGTCCACCAACAACTTTGATAAGGTTCTTGAAGCTTGAATATTTCCCAATCATGTGTATAGAACATCCATTGTTCAAATAACATAAATTTTTACTCATACTCTTCAAGTAGGTTCCCTATTATAAAATTAAACCAAAAATTATTTTGGTACCCATATTTTATTGGGTAACAATATTTTAGTAATAAGTGATTTAGGAATCCACAGTATTAGAAAAAGAGGCTTCAAAATCATGGTTTTAACATAAATTTCTTAGAAACCTATGCCCAAGGTCTCTATAGGAACATTTGGAACCATTTTTATATCAAACTATCACAAAAAGTCTATTAAAAAAATACCAACACACAAAACCCTCGTTTTATTTTCCATCTAACCCTCCTATCTCAATCTTCGATGACACCAGCGACAACCAAGACCCTTGACGATTATTAATCTTCCATTTTTAGTCAATTTTTAGTAATTTTTCTTATTATTTATCGTAGATATTCAATCATTTACCATTTTTAACAATATTAAATATTATTTAGTGTTAGGAAACCCTAATATGGTTGACTGAAATCTATAATTCAAGGTTTTCTTAGTTATTTTTTTGACTTTTCATTTTCAAACATTCTTCTGCAGTCTTTCAGTGTTCAACCAATTGTTGCCGAATTTGATAGAGTATATTGGAATTTAAGAGAAATTTTTTATTATCAACCTCCAAATTCGATATTTAATTTATTTATATTAGAAGTTAAATTAATTGTATCTTATTTATAAATTTGACACATCAATACATTTATTTTTATGTATTTTATTATCAATTATTTTTTTCAAATTTTTTTAGTGTTATAATTTTTTTATGATTATTAATTGATTACTAGTTTAATTTTTTTATAATTTTTATATTATAGTTCTTTATATTTATAATGTTTTTATCATTGTAATTTTTTTTGTGGTTAAAATAGTTTTTTTCTTAAATTTATGTTTTCATTTATAGATGGTTTATTCTTATAATTACTTGAATGATTTTTTTCTTGTAGTAAATTTTTTTCAAATTTAAATCGTTTTTAAGAAAAAATATTTGTTAAAAATGTATATATGTTTAAATTATCTATTTTTATATTTTGTTAGTCACCAATATTTAAATTTTTCAATGATATGTAATGATCATTATGTATAGTTTTTTGTTATGATAAAATAACTAGAAATAATTAATGGTTTTGATTATGTGATTTTATGTTTAAAATTTATCTATATATATTTATATCATTTTATTTTTTAATAGATTCAACTTCTATATTGTGATATTTTGTAATTAATCGATTGTAATTGGATAAATTTATGATGAACCACTGATGAATATGAAAAATGAGTTGATGATTTCATGGAATTTTCTCAACGCAATATGAAAAAAAAAGATTTGGTATTGTGTCCATGCATAATGTGTTTTAATAAGAGAATGATAAATTCAATATAAATTTAGGATCAAATCATTTAATATTATTTTAGCCATAATTATACACATTGGATCTGGCATTGTGAAATAATAGAAAATTCAACATCTAATGTGGATGAAAATTTTCAGAATGAGACAGAGGATCATATTGAAGAATTAATTCATGAGACCGTAATAATAGATGGATTGTTTTGAGATTATAAAAAACCAATATTCAATGGTTTCACTAAATTTACAATGTTATCAATAGTTATAGGATTATTTAACATCAAGGAAAGAAATTGTTGGAGGGATACTAGTTTCTCAAAATTTCTTGAACTTTTAAAATAGATACTTCCAAAAGGAAATGAGTTTCCAAATTCATATTTTGATACAATGAAAATATTATTACTAATGGGATTAAGGTAAAAAATATACTTAATTTCCCCTGTGATTGTGTGTTGTATAATTATTAATATGATTGTCTATAAAAATGTCATAAATATAGGACATCATGATATAAGAAGGATTAAAAATTAAACATTAATTTATTCTCAAGTAGCAGCATCAGAACTCCTACTAATGAAATTTGGTACCTTATAATAAGTTATTGTTTGAAGCATCTATTCGAAAATTAAAATGATGATTTTTTATGATGGAATATAGATGAGTGGATATCTGATGAAAACATACATAACCTTTCTAATTCACCATAATGGAATATATTTGATGAAACATTTACTGATTTTGGAAGTAAATATTGAAATCATTGAATGGGATTGTACATAGATGGAATGAATCAATTTAAGAACCCCAATATTAAACATAGTTCATGGATTATGTTTTTTCTAATGTACAAATTTTCACCACAAATTTGCATGGAAAAGAAATATGTCATTATGGGCATGTTGATTTCTGGACCAAAGCAACTAGGAAATGATATTGATGTGGTTCTTTCACCATTGATTAATGATTTGCAAATTCTATGGGAGACAAGTGTTAAATGTTTTTTAGCATACAAGAAAGAATATTCTATTTTTGATTCTATGATAATGTTCAATATAAATAAATTTCCTACATATGGAAACTTATCTAGATATAGTGTTAATGGATATAATGAATTCCAAATTTTGAAGAAGAGACATTATAATATAAATTTAAGAATGAAGAAAAGACAATATACATGGGAAATCTATGATTTTTTCAGAATTTATCATCATTATATAATTTTGAAAAAATAATTTAACGAACTGTAGGAATATAATCTCCCCCACAATAATTTTTAGCCAAAAAATATTGTGATAAGGTGAATAATATTGATTTCATGTTTGGAAAGAAAGGAAGTTATGGTTATCAAAAATATATATTGAATAAAGGTCCTATCTTATTAAACCTACTTTATTAGTTATTTTTATAGATAAAACATAACATTGACATTATGCCTATTGAAAAAAACATATGTGATTAATTGAAAGAAACTTTTTTAGATATAAAAGGAAATAAAAAAGATATACTGGATGATAGATTAAAATAGATATCCATGAGAATAAATTTGGAGTTATTTCCAATTATGAAAAGAAACAAAAAATATTTTCATATGGCCTAATACACATTTAATAAGAGTGAGAAGATGTAGTTTTGTCATTGTTTTCATAGTATTATTGTGCCCGGTGTATTTTCTTAAAATGTGAAGAATTTTGTGCCATTGAAGGATTTTGAAATTAATAGGTATGAAATATCATAACTCTCCTGTATTGATACAACACCAGCTACTTGTCAGACTATGTGGCATATTTATAACAGCTATAAAAAGCACTATCAACAGGTTATCTTATTTTTTCAAATCCGTTTGTAGCAAATACATTGATCCAAATTTGTTTGATGTGTTGGAGAATGAAGCTCCCATAATATTTTTTCAACTCAAAATATATTTCCCAAAAACATTATTTGATATAATGGTTCATCTAGAAATCCATTTGGTGTGTTATATAAGAATACATGGTCCAGTTTTTTTATGTTTGATGTATCATTTTGAAATATTTATGGAAAATTTTAAGAAATATGTAAAAAATACAAATAAAATGAGGGCCTATATTGGTCAAGAAAATGTATCAGAAGTGGTGATTGAGTTCATTACTAATTATTAGTATGAATAGGATCAAATTGGTCTCCCTATATCTTGACATTTGATAGTTGATAGTAAAATTCAAGGAATTCATGGTTTAATGGTAAAGTATATTCTATGTGATGAAGTGATGTTGGATTGTTTATACATTTTGAAAAAAAGACGAGGTTCAACCATATATATCATAATATATTTCTGGATTAAAGTCATGATATCCAAAAAGAAATGATAATTGATTAATTATTGATCATAGAAATATATTTGTTTCATGGTTTAAAGAGAAATTAAAAATAGATTTCTCTATATCATAAATATTCAAATTTTTCGAAGGGAGACCATATTTTAATATAATCACATGGTCATTGCTGATATTAATTGAAACACATTTTATAAAAAAATCCAAACTAAAATAGTAATGTTCTAAATAATTGGGTGATGGTTCTCACTGAAGCACTACATTTTTGAAGTGAAAAAGAAAAAAACCCAATTTTTGCATCAACAACATATTTTAGAGTTCTTTTTGGATATATAGGAAATTGATTATGCGAAATTTTATGTTAAAGTTTTTAAGTGAATATGGGTTGATAGTAACAGTTGTGTGATACATGATAATTATGGATTCACACTCATTTATTTGAAAAGGTTTAACTATAAATAGGAACCCTTGATCATGGAGACAGATGAAAAATAAATATTTTCTATTACTGATCCCTAAAATGATTGGTTGTATATAATCTTGAAAGGGAAATTAATTCATTTTGGTGATGTGTATGATAATGATGATGATGATATGGATTTAAGTGAGTTTTCATCATCTATTACGTGATTTATAAATGATAACGATAAATATAATGCATATATTGTTTTGCTGTATGAAATTTTTCATGTTGAAGGGATATGGTAAAACATTAAATTATTCTCCTAATTATTCAGTTACATATTTTTATTTTATTTAATTTTTGAAATTTACATGTGTAAAAACTCTATTTTTAAAATTTAGATGTTTGATTCTATATATTTTGTTTTTTATATGTTTTTTGTGTTAAAATTTTATACTCAACAGTTTCGGTTAAATATTTTTTGATTAAAAAAAATTATGTAAATAATTATGTTTTGGTTAAATTTATGCATATAATTTTTTTAAATTATGATATATAAATTTAATAAGTCGATCATTTATATCATTTTAAAATTAATGTATATATTAAATAGTTTATGTTTCATATTTTTTGTTTAATAATAATTACATCATTATTTTTTTGAACCTTGCACATTTATGAACATATTTTTACATATATATTTTTTTGGTCATTGTTTTAAATATAAACTTTCCTAATAATATGAAGGTACATATAATTACATTACATTAATGTTTTTCAATGTCATACACAAAGGTAGATGAACATTTATCAATTTATATGTCTCTTTTTTCTATTATTCAATATTAAATAATAAAATTATTCAATGAAGGTATAAATTTAATTTCTAAAAAATTAAATATAGGGAAACTAGTTCACCACCATTGGAAGAGTCTTATTCTTCTTCTCCTTAGAAAAATATTCTTAGAGTGGGTAAACATGATATTACACATTTATCAAAACTTTCACTCTCTTATAGATAGAAGATGATAAATATAGATTTTGATGATAATAATAACCCAACTGGAAAAAATGAAACATAGTTTTTGAGTTATATCAGCATGCAGACCTATTCTAGGATTAAAATTTTATATCCTGATTGAAATTACACTGAAATGATGTTGGTATAGAAGCTATGGGAGTACGTAATGGTAATATATCTCAATTGATATATTTATATCTCATTCATTAAATAATATATATTTTATATGATTAATAATTAATGTACTCAATTATAGATGAAATTATACTTTCAAGAAACAAAATCAATTAAGAAAAGATATGTATATTTAGTGATGGTTTTTTAGAGATTTTTTTAGAAAAATGAAAAAAAATTAATTTTGGGAAGTTATAGAATAAAAACCCATGCATCAAGTATGGGTATTAAAATGCAGAGACATAGACTAAATTTTTTTCCAATAAAAAAAATAAATCTTTTATGGTATTATGGGAAATTCATATTATAAAATTTCATATATATTACATGATTACTTATTAGATTGTTTTTGTAATAGGACTCCAAGAGATCTCACCCAGATATCTAGTTGAATAATTTATACCTCATACAATATCATGCGGAAGGTATCATTTACTGGAGGAGAAAATTATTGTATAAAAGAATGATACATTATGAGATAAATCTAGTAGTGTTTCATATGTGGTCTAGTACATTCCCCATATACCCCACTCTCCATAACAATGGAAATGAATGATAAGGGTAGAAAATGAAAAGAATCATATAGATCAATATAAGAAAGAGCCAAAAAAATCCTAATCATTTAATTCATTATTTTCCTAGAATGATTTTATTTTTTTTATTAGTAACATTATTATACCATTTTAATTTATAATTTCATGATGAAATTTAGGAGAAATTGATAAAGAGGAATTTTATCCCTAAGTGTAGGATGGAAATTCTAGTTACTACATTAAGAAAACAAAAACACCCCATCCATGTAAGAGGATATTAGGCGGGTTTCATTATTATATTGTTTTTTTGGAAAATGTGTTAAATTAAGGTACATAGATGTAAATTCCTTAAAAGTTGAGTTGAAAGAAATAAAACAGACCATGTACGATCAAATTAAACAAGCTATAAAATATATGTTTAGAAATATGATGATACATTCACAACCTATATAACCTGTGAAACCTCTACAACCAGAGAAACCCAATAATAATGTTCATCCCACCTACATAGATCCTCCAACTCATTTTTCGGACTAGACATTATAATATGTGTTTTATATTGGAGATCCCCATGTACATATTATATCATAGGAAGTCATACATATTTTGGGGGATTATGTATATTACCATCCTATTTAGGGATAGGTAAGAGTATCAATATATGATATTATTGATCCAAATGTCTTAATTCTATTTTCTGTAGTGGTTTTCACTAGACTTCGAGATTTTGAGATTCATTTTTAAATTTGTTCAATTAGCCTACTTCATTATCAGACATATGAGGTATGCATTCTTTTTTAGATATTATTTATCTTTTACTGAATATTACTTATAATTTTTTCTTATATTTAATTTATTTAGGTGTATCTTAAAATAAAATAATTCGTATAAAAGAAACAAAGGTTTCATGAACCAATAGTTTTAGACACTTCTAATGTTTCTGATCGGCTCAAAAGATTATCCCAAAATTGTACTTTCTTTGATAATATTTATAATTTTTTGATGACATTTGATTCTTTTGGAATAAACTATCCATTATGAATCATAAAAAAATATATCATGTATAAAGTTAATTTTGATGAGATCATCTATAATACCCAAGAGCCCACACTCTTGGATCCTGTGTTGAATTCCATAACATCACATTTCCAACTATGATTCCAATAACTATGACCCAAATTTTTCCATCTAGACATTACTACATCAAAAGAAAAAAATATATCACTTGCAACCTCTAGGATAGAAATAATTTTTTGAATAACGAAAAAAAATTACATAAATAACGCATATAAAATTGGACCCATTAGTTAGGAAAATAAAATTTCTACAATTTAACCCAAATTTTCTTATTTCACTATAGGTCATCAAAATCATCCTGTGAAACTTTTTATATAAATAAATTTTTCAACATTATTCTTTATAATATGTTGAAAAGGAAACATAATAAGGGTGAGATTAAATGATCAGTATGGGTAAACATATGTATTAATAATTTAAATGTCATAAATATGCATATGAGTGCCTAAGGGGATGATGAATTAATCAAATTGCTTGAGAGGATAATAAAATAAGTCACACACATCAATACCTAGACCATATAATATGAAAACATGGAAAAGTCATGGGTCATTAAAATCATCAATTATTTTCCATGTGATATCAATCTCGATCATTTGAATCAGTATAAATACATAACAATCATAAATAAAAACATAAAGGTATATTGGGACATCATTATACTTTTCACTCTTATAAATGGAATAACCATATAGACAACTTCCATACATGTCATTATTAGAAATTTATTATCTATAAGGCTGACTTCCAAACCCAATGAATTGGAGAAATATCATGGAGCCACCCATCCTTTAACTATCGTGTAACTACTTATCATTGTTTTATCACATAAACCCTCATAAAATGTACAATTACAATTTAAAAATAAGCACACATAAATTTTTTCATGAACTCATTAGAGAAACCAATAAATCCTTGATTAACCCATGGAAAATAAATGTGTATAATAATTATCTATTTTAAAAATTAATGACCCGTGGAAAGGAAATAGGTTACATAAAAAACTCTTTGAAACACGAATAAGCCATGGAAAGGAAATGAGTTACATAAAAATATATTTGAAACATGAATAACCATTGTAAAAAAAGTTCAATAAAATCTCATTGAATCATGTTTAACCAAAGAATATGAAATGGGAAAAATAACAATCTCTTTGAAACATGAGTTACCCATGGAAACGAAATGGGTTAAATAGTAATCTCTTTAAAACACGAGTTACCCATGGAAAGAAAACTGGTTAAATAAAAATATGTTTTAAACATTAATAAACCATGGAAAATAAATGGTTTAAACAACAATATCCTTTGGAAATAATCCACAAATATAAAAGGAATAGTTTTTACAACAATCTATTAAGGACATGATAAACCTGTGGAAAAGAAATGGGGTCCACAAAAATTTCTTTGAAACAAATATAATACATCCCAATAACGAGTGAGGATGGTTTAAGTAAAAAATATCCCTAGTGGAGGGAATGTAACACCAAATGTTTTTGATTTTTATTAATTGAAATGACCATAAAATATCATTAAAAACATTCTTGACGAAAATGGGCTTTAAATATTCCATAACATCCCATACTGCTTTGAAACATTTGAAACATTATCCCTATGAAGGGAATAAAATTAAATGAAACATATAATATTATGAGAATACATATATTCATGATATAAAATTTCAAAAAGTCATTATATACACCTTATAAAATAAGATATGTGCATAACACAGAAAACAACACAAGGAAGGGAAATTGTGACAACAATCCCTTACTGCTTTGGTATATTTGAAAACATAATCCCAATAAAAGAGACAAAATTAAATGGATATGTAAATCCCCATAAGATTATTTATAATATTCATTAAATACATTCATAACACAACAAAAATTAGTGGTGAATATGGAATAAGTCGCACAGAAATAAAAGTGATCCTAGATATCCACTTACCACGGTGGTAACATCTGAATTGGAAACCAAAAAACTAATATCATAAAATGAAATTTATTTATTACCATGAAGATAAAATAATTAACTACTTAATATATGTAAAGGGGAAGTATATACACCATACAAAATAAATAAGTGGTTATTATGATGTATACCTCATTAAAGTAAAAGTAAGAAAAAAATACCTTACCTTTAGTAAGACTTGTCACATGTGTATTTATATTCTTGAATAATAAACATATTTTAATTATATAATTTATTGAGAAACGTTATAATTTTTATTATTAATTTCATTTCACTTATTACAATGTTTTTTGTAACTAATTAAATAATTAATTTTATGTCAGGTGTTTTGACCATATTCAGTTTATGTGTCAAAAATGACTTTGGTTGGTCGACTACGATGAAAGAGTTAATTATATAAACATATTATGAGTAATAATAATTAAATAATTATCATATTTATACATAAATTATTGACTTAAAACAAATCCTGAAATATTTTTATGGAAACGAACCAACGTTACAATCATGGAGACGGTAGGTCGTATGCATGCATGAGTCAAATTCCCATTTTTCAAAAATCATTATGGAAATTAGGTATGTAGAATTTATCTTTCCGTAATAATTATTATATCATATAAAACATATTATTTAATCACATATAACTATATATCCAATTATTTTGATGTAAAAGGAGTCAAATCACATCGAGGAGGACGTAGTCTACACATTCACGAATGGCGTTATCACTTTTTCAGTGTGTGAAATGGTTTTAAAGAAAATGATATATTATATTTACAAAAAGGTAATTATATAATAAATATAATTTATATGTTTTTTATGTTACATATTATTAATTAAACCCATCCTTAATACATTTTTTTGTAATATGTGAATTTAGCACATCACTTTAAGGAGGCGGTAGTCCACACATCCACAAACGATGTTATCATATTTACACGAAAGAGAAATAATAAAGGTATTTGTTTTATGAAAATTTAAGAAGTATAATGAAAAAATAATTAAAATATATATCATAAAAAACGGGGTATCCATCATAATTTTGAACCATGAGAGGTGGTGAAGTAAAAAACGAATCACATTATTTTGTGAGGCGGTAATTCACCGTTCACGCGAATGGTATTTTCACTACCCATTTGATGGATGTGTGTATAGGTGTAGGTAGGACCCTAAAAATAAAAAAATCTTAGTATATTTAGGATACTTCTGTTATTATATAATCATTGAAAAAGAATAATTTAATGTTTGTTGAAAATAAATAAAACATAAATACACATTGAAGAATGTTACCTCTTTTTCAGGTAACTCCTTTTGGTTTTCAATAAATGGATTCCTTGGATAGTTTTGTGGCCAAAGTTAGGAATACAAGATTAGGGTATATATATTTGGTATCTTCATTAGTATATGTTTTTACGATAAAAAAGGAATGATAGTTTTGAATAATTGCGGGAGGGTGAGTACCATTTTCTAGAGGAGGGGGGATTAAAATTCTTGTAAATAAAAGGTAAACACAATTGGGAGGTCTTACATACGTAACAAGCCTCCAATAATGATAAAAATATTATCCAATAAGTAATATGGTAGAATAATGTCCATAAAATGATCTTTGGACATGTTTCTAGGTCATTTGTCTCCTTAAGATTAATGTTTGACCACTTCGTAAACTCATTTTTACCTTAATCATTGTAATTAATTTTAATTATCTTCACAAATATTTTATGTAGAAAACTATTTTTAGATTACAAGACATTATAAATAATTACTATTCCAAATATGGAATAAATTTTTCTAAATTCCAAACATAGAAGTGGCACCCTCAGATGGGACGACAAAATGGATTTTTAAATTGAAAATATTCAAAAGCATGCTATGTTTTTATATCTAAAATCACTATAAAAAAGATTAAAATTAATTAAATTATATTAAATTATATAAAATTTATCAATTTATACTTCAAAACTAATTAATAATATAATTTAACATTAAAATTTTCAGAAGAAAAAGCAGTTTTTAATTTGGATATGGTGTTATTCAACATTCATCAAAATATTAAAGTTCTCCGAAAAATACAAAAAAATCACCCAAGTTAAATATTAATATTCTTATTAAAAAAATGAATTTTATTTTTTTCCAATAAGAAATATAAAATTTTTAAAAATTTTATTTAAAAGAGGCATTCTATTATAAGGAGGTAAAACTGCCTTTTTAAAATATACATCTTTTATGCTTAAAATAAGATTTATTACTATCTTCACCCTATCAAACCCATTGGATGAATTTTAACAAAATTTATTCGATATATAACATATAAATTTAATTAATATATTTTAATAATATTTTTTAATTTAATTTATTCTGATTAAATTCCATTAGGGTCATAAAAATAGTTTTTCATAAAAACAGATCCTTTATATTCAATTGGGATTTATTTTCATTTAAAACATAATTATTAACCAATTAATTCATTTTATAAACATATTTAAACTATGATTTCATATTATAGAGAATCGTATTCATTTCCACCATTCTAACAACAATGTGATAACTTTTTTTAAATAAATAATATTAGTATTATATTATTATAGGGTAATACATGGGCTTGTGTGTAACATTAGTCACCGAAGGGACTCAGTGATGTTTTCTATGAAATTTAAACATGGTGTTGTGTGTGATTCAAGTTATATTATTTATTATGTGTAATACAATCTATTAAATAATTTAAATTAATTTTTAGGAATATATTTTATAAAATCATGAGGAGTTACATCATACCCCCTTTAAATGAATTTTTTTCTCAAAATTTGTCTAGTTAATAAAATTATTTAAATTTGTAGTATTACTTTATTGAAACCCACATTTCCCAAAGAGTTAATAAAAAATAATCTTAAATGGGAAAGTGTTAAACACAATGGTCACCATAAGTTGCACAATACCAGGGTTCCAGAAAGGGAGAACATTGGTGGGAAATTAAAAGATTGGTTTAGATGGGAAAAATAATTCCCATGGACAAATAGAGAGTGGAAGAGAACACGGTCAATAAAAAGTCAATGAATAAAAAACCACAATCCAAATAGCTGTGTAAAAGGTCATTTATGTCATCATAAATTATGGAAATATGGTAACATTTTATTTCAATATCCATTTCATGAAGTTAAATTATTATCTTGCGATCTAGTCCAAGAATAAATATACTTACATTATGAGTATAATTTCATCATTTAATAAATTTATACCAAAATATCATATATTTACCTAAATTATAGGTATTTGGGATGATGTTTTAATTCCCAAAGAACTAAAATCAAATTTAAATGAAAAAATATCCCTAAAAGTAATAACAAACTATTTCACCAATCTTTAGACATTTACCAAAACAAAAATTGTTCGAGAAATGGTAATATAATTTTCAAAATTAGTAAAACTTCAAATGATACACAAATATTAAAAATTCAATAGCAATACCCAATGTTCAAAATAAATTATTCCATTGATAACTATCCATGTAATCTATTAAAAATTTCCTAACTAACTTTGAAACCCAAATTTTAGAAATATTTGATAATATATTATTCAATGTTAAATAAAAAATTATTTCTCAAATAAAATACAATATTTTTTCCAAATAAGTTTACTCATTACCTAAAAAAGGACATACTAACCCAAACATCATATATTCCAATACTTGTGTACGAAACCATTATCATCATTTGGTAATGGGTTCAAGCCCCACCACTTGGTCACATACAATGGTTTATCCCTAAGCATACGAATTTTCCCTTTTTTCTTTAAACATGAAGACTAATTACTCCCTACAGACTCGTAATTTTTATCACAGTGGTTAAAAATACCCCATCTAAAACATTTCTCCCAAAATTACATAAGATCTCATCGCTTAAAACCTCAATGGGGTGCCTAATTATTTGAAATTATTATCATTATTAATATTATATACCTATTATAGTATCAATAACTCTTAATACATCCTCAAATGAAAACATCATAATCTACCAAGTTATCTAAATAGACCTTTGATACCAACTATAATAGCCTAGAACCCGAACTGCCAGATCCTATGCAAAAATCCATAAAATTACATTTCTAGCTATGATTCTGATAATTGATACCCAATTTTTTCAATCTAAACATTAGAACAGAAAAAGAAAAACTCTGATCACTTACAACCACTTGGAATTTTTTGTTTTTTAGTTTTAGATAATTAGCAAAAACACTTACATAAACAACTCATATTAACTTGGACCCATATGTAATGAAAAGAAAATTTATCCCATTTAACCCATATTTATTATTTCATAATAGGTTATCAATTTCATCCTTGATAAATACTTTATATTCATAAATCATTCGACATCATTCATTAAAACCTAAGGAAAAAGAAACATACAAAGGATGAGATGAAAGAGTCAGTAAGGGTAAACATAAGCATTTACTATTTAAATGTCATCAATAAGCGTACGAGTACATAAGGGACTAATGAATCAATAAAAGTGAATGAAAGAATCATAAAATAACACATACACATAAATACTTGGACCATAAAATACAGAATCATGGAAAATTCAAGATTCATCAGAATCAGTTACCATGAGCAATGTGATATTAATATCAATCATTAGAAACATTATAAACTCATATGAAGCATAATGAATGATATAAAGGTATCTTCGGAAATCATTATACTTTCCACTCTTATAAATAGAATAACCATGCGGTCTAATTCCATACATGTCACTCTTATAAATGGAATAACCATACAACAAAATTCCATACCCAATTCATTAAAAGTATATCAAGAACACACCCATCCAAGTTTTATCAAAGAACCACACATCATTGGTTTATCACACAACCAGCTGTAAAATGTCCATGTACCATTGAAAAATCAGCACACATAAAAGCCTACATGAACTCATTATAGATACCAATAACCCCTTTTTAACCCATGGATAAGAAACATGTACTATAAAAATCTCATAGAAACAAGAATATCCCATGGAAATAAAAGGGGTTCTATAATGAACTATTTGAAACATGAATAACCAATGTAAAGGAAATGGGTTCCATAACAATATCTTTTAAGACTGAATAACATTTGAATAATAAATGAGTTCAATAAAATCTCATTTCAATATGTTTAACCCCTGGAAAATAAATGGGATAAATAATAGTCTCTTTGAAACATGAGTTACCCATACAAAATAAACAGGATAAAAACAATCTCTTTGAAACATGGGTAACACATGGAAAATAAACGGGTCAAATAAAAATTTCTTTGAAAAATGTGTAACCCGTGGAAATGAAATTGGTTAAATAACATTCTCATTAGGAAATAATCAACTAGTGGAAAATAAAAGGGTTTCATTACAATCTGTTTAAAAAATAATCAACCCTCGCAAAATAAATTGGTTTCGAAACAATAAAAGTGAAACAACATAATACATCCAAAAAATAAATTGGAATGGTATCAATAAAAAGTATCCCCAGTGTAGAAAAAGTATAAACTAGGGATGTTGAATTTTATGAAAGGAAATGGCCCTAAAATATCATTAAAAACATTACTGAGGAAAATAATATTTGAATAATCTAAAACATCCCATGCCACTTCGAAACATTTTAATCATTAACCCCATGAATGTAATTACATTAAATGAAACATATAATATTATGTATATAATGGGATTAATGAAATAACATTCCAATTAGGTATTGAATACACCTTATAATATTATATAAGTGTATAACATGACAAATGTCACAAAGAAGGAAAATTATAAAAAAAATACATTACCGATTTGGTAAATTTTAAACCATAAACACCATAAAAGATATACAATAAAATTGATATATAAATACACATTAATTTAAGGATAATAAAAATCAAATAGATTTGTGGTTAGTAGATACAACATAAACAAAAATAAGTGGTGAATATATAATAAGTCTCGAAAAAATAAAAGTTAGACTTGAAATCATCTTACAACAATGGAAACATCTGAATTAGAAACCCCAAAAATAATAATAATAAAATGAATCATTTAAATAACATGAAGATAAAATAATTCATGACATAATATAACAAATTGGGTAGTAGATACACCATAGAAAAGTGATAGTGAGAAATAAAATCCCTTACAATGAGTCTAACTTGTCATGTGTTTCCTTATCTTTCAGAATAGTAAACATTTGTTAATTATATAATTTATTGTGAACCATTATCAAGTTTATGAATAAGTTCATTTCACTTAATACAATTATGTTTACAACTACTTAAAAAATTAACTTTATGTCAGGTGTTTTAACTATATTCAGTTTATGTATTAAAAATGACTTTGGTTGGTGGACTAAGTTCAAAGAGGTCATCATATAAAAATATACATAATAATAACCATGAAATTATTATCATGTTTATACATAAATTATACTTTTATAAAAAATAATGAATGATGGTTATGAAAAATGTACCAATGTTATAATCATGGAGATGATAATCTATAGGTACACATGACTAACATAACCATTTGTCTGATTGACTCAAAAACATTATTATATCCAATGAAGTTATTAATATTTGTCCATATTCTTTTGTCTGATGATTCCTCAACTGTTATTCATATGTCATAATTTCCCTAGATGCCCCATATTACTTTAATTACTTATTTTGAACAATCTTTTATTAAATCATGAATTACCATAGGTAATCATTATGTTTGATACCATAGAGAATAAAAAATATTTTCAGATTTTATTTTCTTTGAAAATATTTGTCTGAAAAAACTGTTAATACTTTTGAACAAACAAATTCTATCATATCATGTCTGATAAATTTGATCCATTGATGTCTATGTGATCCCTTCAATCTTTTATACCCATATATATATTTTTGAATAATTCATGTAGAGATATTAAACTTTTTCAAGTGACATATATGTTGACAAAAAAAGAAAACACCACAAAAAATTCTTCTTCCAATGAACTTCTTCTTAGATCAATAAAAAATCATTACCTCTTGGTAAAAATAATCTACCCATTATGATTTTTTTTCAACCATGGAACATAAATCACTAATGTTATTAATCTTAAGTAATGGATCTCTATTTAACAATAATAAGCCTTTGTGAAGAAAGAATGTGTAGGAAATAAGAATCATTGAACATCAATTCCATGTTGTCTATAATGCTACAAAAATTTTCAAACTTTTATTGAATTCAAAAATTTATAATTAAAATCTATGAATTTATCAAATAAAATACAATTAAAACTTTAACAAGTTATTGTATCCATTTTAACAAACTATTAAAATAGTTCACACATTCAAACATCACATTTTACAATCTTTACCCCTAAATATATTCTCTCCCTTGAAAGTTAATACACATGTAATTAGATTTTTTCGTGTTTCTCACCCTAATATACAAATATCCAAAAACATATGATAGAGGGGACAAATACCACATACCTTAGACTTAATTAGAGTGAGTATGAACACCCATAATCAATGTTAGCTTCTGAAATGTTTCCATTGGAAATTTTATAATTAAGGCATCAACTACTTATTCTTGTGTAGGTACAAACTATATATTTAGTTCATTTATTTACACACATTAATTAATAATATTATATTTAATAATAATATTCATAGATCTGGAATGTTATAATGGATTCTTGTTGAGAGTTATTGTGCTTTTATCATCATAACCAAATTAAAGGGGCAGCTTCACATCAACCAAAAAATCTTCCAACTATGTTTAAACCATATTAACTTTGTTGTAGCTTGAGTGGAATCTACATACAAAATTTTTTTAGTGATGAGATTCGATGAAATATTTTTCATTATATTCTGGCTAACACCTATTTCTCTCTAAAATAACACTCCACTAGGGGTGGATCTTCTGTTATAAACATATCCTACCCAATCTGCATCTATGTAACCAAACATATGAATATTTCCATTGTTTTAATATTTAAAAATGAAATAAATTTCGAATTTAATATATCTTAGAATTTTTTACAACCACTATATTGGACTAATTTGGTTCACTTTGATACCTATCACAAAGTGTAACATCATATGTTAAATATCGCATTGAACTTGTAGAATATAACAAGCTTTCAATTGACATCCTAAATTATTTATATGTAAACCATGAGAAATAAATGGGTTAAAAAACAATATCGTTGAATCTTTAGTCACCCATGGAAAAAATAGGTTAAATTACAATCTATTTAAGGAATAATCAACTAGTAGAAGGAATGGTTTTCATAACAATCTCTTTAGAACATAATGAACCTGTGGAAAAGAAACTGTTTTCACAAAATTCACATTGAAAAAAATAATACATCCAAAGAATGAATGGGGATGGTATAAATAAAAAATATTCATAGTGGAGGATTATTAAGAACAAGTGTTTTTGATGTTTTTTGAGTGAAAATGGCCTTACTAATTCAATTAAAACATTATCTAGGAAGATACTCTTTAATCATTCCAAAGACTTCCATACCAATTTGAAATATTTGAATAATTAACCCCATGAAAGTAATTAAATTAAATTAAACATATAATATCATTATGATAAAGGTATTCATGATATAACTAGAAATACATGTAGTATATAAAGCTTATAAATGAATATAGGTGTATAACATGACAAACAACACAAAGAAAGAAAATCGCAATAATAATTTATTACCGCTTTGGTAACTTTGAAAATGTAAATCACATGAAATAGAGATGATCAAATAGATACATAAATAACCATACATTTATGTATAATAATAATCAAATGCATTCATGTTTAGTAGATACACCACTCAAAAAATAAGTGGTGAATATAGAATAATTCTAGTAGAAGTAAATGTGAGACTAGAAATCGTATTAAAACTATGGTAAAATCTAAATTGGAGAAGCCAAAAGTAATAATCATAAAATTAAACATTTAAATAAAATGAAAAAAAAATAATTCATGTTATAATATATAAAAATGGGTCATAAATAGACCAAAAAAAGAGATAATTAGTGATTACGATGTATGCCTCATTAAAGTAAAAGTGAGACAAGAATCACATACCTTGAGACCAATTTTCCATGTATGTATTTGTCTTCTTAATTAATAATCATATGTTAATTATATACTTTCGTGATAAAATTTCTATGTTTTTTATTACTTTAACTTCACTTATAAAATTTTGTATACAAAAACTTAAATAATTAACTTTACATCAGGTGTTTGGAACCTATTCAGTTTATGTGTCAAAACAACATTGGTTGGTCAACTAAGGGCAAAGAGGTCATTATATAAATATATCGAGAATAATAATCATGAAATTATGAACATATTTATACATAAATTATACTTTAAAAATAAATCCTGAAATATGGTCTTGAAAAATGATCCAATGTTTCAAGCACAAAGATGGTAGGTTGTATGTACACATGAGTAACGTTCCCATTTGTCTGGTGGACTCATAAACATTATTATATCCAATAAACATATAAATATTTTTGTATATTTCTTTACTGATGATTTGTCAATTGTTCTTTACCTGATAGAATATGTCTAGAATCCCTATATTCCATTAATTAATTCCTTGGAACAAACATAGATAGAATCATGAAAACCCTAAGGTAATCATGATGTTTGGTACAATAAATAATTGCATATCATTGAATGATTTTACTCTATTTGAACATATATGTATGATGAAACTGTGAATATTTTTGGAGAAACACTTTCTCTCATCTTATGTATGATCAATTTGATCCATTGAAGTTTGTTTGATCACCTCAATATTTTATACCCATACATATCTTTCTGGAAACAACATTTAGAGAGATTAAACTATTTCAAGTGACTTATATATTGACAACAAAAGAAAACACCACAAACAATTATTCTTCCATCCTACTTCTTCTAAATATCAATAACAAATCAAATCCTCTTGGTCACAACAATCTCCCCCATTGTATTTTTTTCATCCAAGGGATATAAATCATTAAATTTACGTTAATTAACTTAGTGTAGTAAATAAGGATCATTGAACATCAATTCCATCTTGTCTATAAAGATTATTTTTTTTTTCAAAATTTGACTTGAAATCAAAAATTTATAATTGAAAACTAAAAAATTATCATCAAAACCAGATAAAAAATTTACATTTCCTTTCATCCCACTAAAAAAACTATTAAAACAATTCAGATATTCTAACTTCACAAATTACCCCTTTTAAAACCCCTCACTAAATAAGTTTTATCCCATGAATGTTAAAACGAATATAAATGGATTTTGTCATATTTCTACTCCTTTGAAAAAAATATCCATAACAATTATGAGAGAGTGCACAAATAACACATACGTTATCCTTAAAGAGAGTGAGGTTGGACAACCATAATCAATATTTTCTTTTGAAATGATTCCTTTGGGAAGGGTTTAATGAAAATATCAACTACACTCTTTTCTAGGTACAAAATATATATTTAGTTTATTTATTTACACCTGTTAATTAATAAAGTGTTATTTAATAATGATATTCTTAGATTTGGAATATTATACTAGATTCTTAGTGAGAGTGATTGTTCTTTGATTAAGTAAACTATAAAATTTTAATATTTTAAATATTATTTTCATGAACTAGACAATAAATTGGAGAGAATGTATAATATTATTTTTTAAATAATACCAACTAGAGAGGTTTTACGTCATAATGCAATGAAAGTTTTTAGAAAAAGAGGTATAGTCTTTAACTGAATGTTTGAGTTTAGTTACCTATTTTACATCCATCAAATGTTGTTAAGAAATTATGAAATAATAACACTAATATAGGTCAAAAAAGAAAATTTTATTATGTCAATGTTATCACTTAAATATGTATCCCCTACCATCAAATAAAAAACAAAAACAACATTTTTGTGTATAGTAGAATACCATCTCGTGAACTGATATAATTCATTTTCCATTATTGCCTCTCGTGACAAGATATAATTATGGATTTATTAACTATATTTGTTAATTATTATATCAATATCATTTTATTAAGGTAAATTATTTTTTACCTTTCTTTCTTCATATCCATCAAAAATGGAAACAACGTTCAGGTGTATGTAAGACCTACTGTCTCCGTAAATGGTGTAATTCATTTTTTCTCTACCTTTTATTTATGATTATATATATATATATATAATGAATATATATTTTGTTAATATAATTAATAAAATTATGGAGATGATGTAACCATGATCAATATATAATGACCTTGACCACCGAACCGAAATATGCATGAAAAACATAGCAGTTATCTCCCAGGATAGTGATTTAAATAAAGAATTATTAATAAACGGGTGATAAAATTTCATAAGTTAAAAATTTATGGTATTATATATTTTATTATGTTTAAATAATTCATTCATAATGAACCCATAAATATTCTAGATGAGTATCTAATAAGGATGAAGAAAGACAAGACTTAAGGTATGAGAATTTTTCTCAATTCATACTCATTGAGGCATATTTTAATTTTATGAAACTTATTTATTTTAGATATTGTTTATATTTACCCCTTTTACAGGTTATATCATGAATCCTTCATAATTCATGGTATTTTATATTACAATTTAAATTATTTTATCCAATATTATTTGACCTGAATGTTACCAGGTAGTAAGGGATCTATCAGAATCACCATTTTTCTTTAGGTTATGAGCATTCCCCCCTATAACTAAATTTATATCTCTATTTGAGGATATTGATTTATTATAAATTATTTATATTTTTTCTTAAAATATATAAAATTATCATTCTCCCTTCCTTTGATGGGTTAATACTTTCCATAAATTCATTTATCAAATTCCTTATTTAAAATCAAACGTGATTAAGGGAAACTTTTCTATTCTTTAATCCTTTTATGTAAAACTCATTTACATTTTTTATTCCCAAATGAACACCTTAATTTGAGACCTAAAATTATTTACTCAGTTATTAACATCCATAATATTTAATTCCTTATTGTATTTGGAATCTTTATGAAATTTCGTTTTATTTGTATATGATAAAAGATTATGCAACACATTTATTTTCATGGGTAATTTTTCTGAAATGTTTCCTTTGGGAATGTTTTAATGAAAATATCAACTACATTATCCTTTCAAGGAACAAAATATATATTTAGATTATTTATTTCCACCTGTTAATTAATAAAGTGTTATTTAATAATGATATTCTTAGATTTTGAATGTTATACTTGATTCATAGTTAGAGTGATTGTGCTTTGATTAAGTGAACTATGAAATATTAATATTTTAAATATTATTTTTATAAACTAGCAAAAAAATTGAGAGAATGAACAATATTATTTTTTAAATATTACCAACTATAGAGGTTTTACTTCATAAAGCATTCAAAGTTGTCCGAATAAGAGGTATAGTCTTTAACTAAATTTTTGAGTTTAATTACCTATTTTACCTCCATCAAATGTTGTTAAGAAATTATGAAATAATAACACTAATATATTTCATAACATAATATTTTATTATGTTAGTGTTATCACTTAAATATCTCTCCTCTACCATCAAATGGGAAACGAAATCATCATTCTTGTGTATAGTGGAATACCATCTCGCGAACCAATATATTTCATTTTCCATCACTACCTCTCACGACAAGATATAATTATGGATTCAATAACTATGTATGTTAATTATTATATCAATATCATTCTAGTAAGGTGATATATTTATTACCTTTCTTTCTTCGCATCCATGAAAAATGGAAACAACGTTCAGGCGTATGTAAGACCTACTGTCTCCATGAACAATGTAATTCATTTTTTTTGACCTTTTATTTATGATTCTAGATATATATATATATATAATGAATATATATTTTATTAATATAATTAATAAAAATATAGAGATTATGTAACCATGATCAATATATAATGACCTTGACAACTGAACCAAAATATGCATGAAAAATATAGCAGGTATCTCCCTAAATAGTGACTTAAATAATGAATTGTTAATAAAAGGGTTAAAAATTTTCACAAGTTAAAATTTTATGGTACTATATATTTGATTATGTTTCAATAATTCATTCATAATAAACCCATAATTATTCTAGATGAGTATCTAATAAGGATGAAGAAAGACAAGACTTAAGGTATGAGAATTTATCTCAATTCATTCTCATTGAGGCATATTTTAATTTTATGAAACTTATTTATTTTATATATTATTTATATTTCCCCCTTTAACAGGTTATATCATGAATCCTTATTAATTCATGGTATTTTATATTACAATTAAATTTATTTTATCCAAAAGTATTTGACATGAATGTTACCATGTGGTAAGGGATCTCTCAGAATCACCATTTTTGTTGAGGTTATGACCGTTCTCCCTCTAACTAAATTTATATATCTGCTTGATGTTATTGATTTATTATAAATTATTTATATTTTTTCATAAAATATATAACATTCTCATTCTCCCATATTTTTATGGGGTAATACTTATGATAAATTCATTTATCAAATTCCTTCTTTAAAATCAAACATGAATAAGGGAACCTTTTCAATTCTTTAATCCATTTATATAAAACTCATTTAAATTTTTTATTCGCTAATAAAAATCTTCATTTGAGACCTAAAATTATTTACTTCGATATTAACATCCATAAAATTTATTTCTTTATTATATTTGGATTCTTTATAACATTTATTTTGATTAGTATATGATAAAAGATTAGGAAACCCATTTATTTTCATTGATAATTCTTATGATTATGTATTGTGATTGATTTCCTTTTGTGGAACACAAAATCATAAACATGTTATAAGCGCAAATAGATAGTGCCTTAATGAATTTGGAAATTTTTTATCTCATGAGAAGTCATTTATGTGATATGGGAGTAAACCTTATCCATGACGGGACTCTATCCACCAAGTGATATTGTCTTGGTAGTTTTCCTTGACTTATTAATATATCATATTTCTTGTTGCATCCCCATCTATTATGTTTCTATGATATTATAAAACCATGTTCTTTATGTTATTATCCCATGTGATTACTCATTAGAATTCAATTTTTGATACAATTTTATACCTTTTAATCAGATGCTATACTTTATTATCATGTTTGTTCCCTTAATGGGTTTTAGCACACCCCTTTTATCTATGTATTCCCAAGGTTATCCTCTGATGTTTTAGGTGATAAGAAATATTCAAAAATTCATTATAGTGATTAAAATAAAGAACTTTTATATTCATGTTGATATTTGTTGTACCTAGTTTCCAAAATTCACTAATCTTTATGTTCCTTGTTTATTATTTAGTGGATATTTATTTAGTAAATCACATAAAAATTTGTGAAAAATAACTTGGGTCAC
The DNA here is from genome assembly GCA_963277665.1 of Viscum album. Lineage (NCBI taxonomy): Eukaryota > Viridiplantae > Streptophyta > Magnoliopsida > Santalales > Viscaceae > Viscum > Viscum album. Next base: position 1,425,168,779 of record OY728141.1, on the reverse strand, counting down.
TATAGTGATAAATTTTGTTCATATTAGACAAAATCTAATCTATAATTCAAGGATAAAACATTTCAAGATGAAATATAGTTTAATCAAGGTTAAGGCTGAACAAGGGTTATTAATGTTAGAGTATATGTCTACTCAAATTCTAGTCATTGATATTTTAACAAAGAAACTACTCAATTCATATTTTTTAGGTCCATCATTGGATATCAAAGTCTATGATACTCCCTCCAACTACCTGAGTTTGAGTAGGGATTCCAAATCCCCTATTTAAGTTTCTATAAGTATAAATTTATGTTTTCTCTAATAAATTAAAATATTTCATTTCTTACCCTCACTTGTAACCATTCAAATAAGTTCTATTTATCTTTGAAGAAAATGGGGGAGAAGGTGTTGATGATTAGGGTGAGTAGATATCATTGGATTGTTCCTTTATATTTATAAAGTGAGGGAAATTTACTTTTGAAAATTTTGATAATGATTGAATGATTAATCAAATGCATTAGAATCATAGAATGATGGTGAAGTACATTAATATCATTGAATTATTTTTTTGATGATCCTTTCATTAAAGACTTTTTTATCACAAAAATCTTAGATCAATTATTCTTATAGCTAATGTTATGTAAATCATTGGTATACTCTATTAAGGAAAGATTCTCAAATTGTGTTTATGATTAGATCATGTTATTTTAGATATTTTTAATTATGTAACTAATAAATTTGTTTTGATGTTTTCCACAAATACATAGGGGTAAATTGTTGAAAAAAATAATCTACGTACTCTTTTGGGAGTGTGTTTGCTTATAATAATGTTTAAGGAATATTAAATACATCCTATTTATGTATTTTTTAAACATACATTTATTTTTGGATATGTTTTAGGTTTTTTCTAGACATTTCTTGAAGAATTTCATATATGACATGACTCTAAATTTTTCCTGTGTCCAAAACCACATGTATTATTTGGATCTATATATGTATGAATGATCTGTCCTCTATTTGTATGCATCATTGAGGTCCAAATAATCAGGGATACTTATTAATATAATGATGAAGGATATACATATGGATAAATTATCTCTTTGTAAGAATGAATAGAAATCTACAAAATGACCATGTCTATAATTAATGATAATTATCATATACATAAGAATCATCCATTTTAGAAAAAGGTTGATTCCATGTTTGTGTATAGATCATCTTGTTTCTTTATACAGTTGACTTTTTATTGGAATATTCCAAGTTCATTAAATGGATAAACTTTTTTTGTATTGATCAGTATAGAACTATGTAAAGATAATTCCTATATGATTTTTTGATTATTACAACTGGCATCAGATATGATATAATTTGTTAATCCTGAAATATAATTAATAAATTTATCAAATTTTAATAATGGTCAGTGATACATGATTTATGGGAGGATATTTACATGGAGTTTCAATTATTTTTGTTTATGACTAACTTTTGTTCAGTGGGATAAAATTTTCCCAAACACACCATATCACTGAAAAGGATATTAAATATATAGATGGTGTAGTGGTGATGAGTTGAGTGTGTTTTTATATATGTGATATATAATAATGTTTTGGATTATATTTTTTCTATAGGTTTTCATCATGAAATGATTATTTTTAAATTTTTTAGGATGATTTGACTTGCATGGAAAACATATCCCTTAATTTTCATTAAAAAGGGTTTATGATATTATTGGATATAAATTTGGAAATAAATATTCTAAAAATAAACAAAATATAAATTTATAAAAGTTTTAAGAATATTTTATTATGTATATAAAAAATAGGAAAAGGGAGAGTAATGTTTTCACAAGATAAGTGCATAAAAATAATGAACAATAGTTTTTTCTAGAAAAATGATGAAATAAAGAATATGTAATGAATGTGTGTGTTCTAAGAGGCCCTAAATTGATGTTTTTGTGATGTTATTATTACATAATAAGGTTTGGAATATTTATAGGCCACCATTGGTTTAATGTTTCATCTACTATTTGTATGGGAATAAGGAAACACTTGAAGGGGAAACGCTTTGCCCAACTGTGTGATATTAGTGGGATTTAATTTTATTATGGTTTTAATATTAGTTTTACTACTATAAAAAATGGGCTCAAAATGATTTATATATATTATTTCAATGGAATATGAACCTTTCCATAAATGATCCTTAGATTATTCGATTTAGGTGTTCCAAGTAAAATATCTAATTTATGTCTTTAATATCTTTCATCACATTATAATGGCAATGACAATGAGAGATATGTTTATAATTATTTAAAAAATAACATTATAAAGGGGAAATTTAAAAATAAATATACCCTAATTAACCCATACCCACCCATTATAAGTGTATCAACCTTTTTTGGTTATAACATGTGATATCAGATTAGAGGTTCCTACATATTTTTGTTTTTCATTTTGAAATTTATTGAAGAAGTTTCCAATAAAAATTGATTTCAATTTTCAATGGAAACAAAATCTAGATATAGAAAAAGTGGATGCACAATTATTTATTTTCATTTAGGATAGATTTTTTCATTATATATACTCATTGAAACACGACACGTATGAAGGGTGGAGATATATTAGACATGGATCATGAGGAGTTATATGTAAATTCTAAGTTGAAAAATATACTAGGGAGAGATTTGGAAAACACCATCTTCTTAAAGGTTAAGTTATGAAAAAACTCTCATTCTATGTGGGAGAAGATTATATATATTTATAAAAGTGATTCAAGTGATCCTCATGAAAATATTTAAGATATATAGAATAAATATCATGATATTCTAATGAGACTGAATAAATATTGTGATTTATTTTTTCATCAGGTGAATATCATTGTGGAAGTTATGTGGGGAATATGAGAGGTACTTAAGGATATCATAATTTTCAATATTAATATTTAGTAAATATCCCTTGTGTTTCAATATAAATGTATTGATCCTTGATGAAAAAATCCAATGCAGCTGAATGTGGATAACATCTATACCACACTTTTGGAATATAAAATTAGGAAAACGAATAATGAGTTATTTTAAAATGAATAATATTACATGATACATTTAATTTGTATGAATAAAATATATTTGTGATATTATCCTAAGGATTATGAATTTGATAGGATGATTTCCTTCCATTACTCTAATATTAAAGGAGGAAAATATAAATGAAAATGAAAGCCTCTACTTTCTTTCTTTAAATGTAGAAAATTATACCATTTATCTCTTAATTAGTAATTCCGTGAGTTTGGAAAAATAACAACATTATGTTTGATATCATATATGAAAAAAAACTAATAGTTAGAAAAAAAAATATTATTATTATAAATTGAATTTGTATAAATTTACCAGAACAATTTATTTTTCGCTGAATAGTAAAAATATTGATTATTATTGAAAAATATTTTTTATTTCAATTATTTAGAAAGATAAATTTTTATTTTGAAATAGTATCAATGTACATGAAGTTATATTATATTATTAAAAATTCAATTACATTCATTAAAGTCAATTTTACAGTTGAATTTTGTATAAAAACATTTTTATATTTAAAATACATTTTTCATCAAAAATTATTATTTTTTGGGTATTTCATGACCACATTAAATAATTTTGTTTTTCTATTTTTAGAAATTTAATATTGAAAAAAATAATCTCATAGTTGTAATCAGGATATTAAAATTTTTTAATTAGGTCTCTTTTAGTTTTTCTCATCATGAATATTAACCGTGGTAAAATTTATCTCATTGGTAACGGGTAAATTAGGACAACCTATATTAAAACTAGATAATAAGGTCACATTTTATCATCTTAAATATCATTCGATGAATTTACATAGACCCTTATAGAATTAGGAATTATATTTAATTATTTAAGGGACAGTTGTCAGTGAAAATGACCAATATAATTTTTAAAGAAAAGAAAAATACAAAATATCATTATCTTACATTTAAATATCGATTATATGTTTGAAAAGGGAAAAGATCATGTTTTGAAATAATATTAATGGTAATTTTTAGAATAATTTTTTTTCTTGATGATAGTGTATTTTTAAATTTTTTATTTATATAATTAACTTAAATTCTTATTCAACACCGACATAGTATTTCTACAATTAATAGAAAAATAAAACAAAATAGTATATAAATATTATAGGTAATTTAGATTGAGATATTTATTGTATTACAATAATTTAATAGATTAATATAACATATACTAATGTTTGAACGTATTATATTATAATTATATCTTTTTCTTGATGTCTTTCATTTCAAATTGAATTAATAGTGCAGAAAATTATATTAAAGATATAGTATAATAAATAATATTTTTAAAAAATGATTTTTTGTTTCCATAGTTATGAGAAAATTATTAACCCTTTAAGAGAACATTATTTACTATTTAATATTATGAGAACATTATTAACCCTTTCTGATTATGAGAACATTATCAACCCTCTAATATTGAAACGGTTGTTATAAAATTTATGGGAAAAAAGGTTAATGAAGGGATTCATCAAAATGATATGGTTTAACATTACACCAAAAATTGTCTAAATTTTATTAAATGATATTATTTAAAGAATTGTTTCTTTTTATACAAATAAATTTCCATTGGAAACATTTTTATTAATAATTAATTTTTTATGTTTTAATATTTTGAGAAATTCCAATATTGTCCTCTCCATCCCATATAAAAGGACACCCCTATATTCCATTTTTTAAACCAAATTGATTATTTTAACTCAACCACCCCCTCCAAAAAAATTTCTTCACAATATATTTATCCAAATTATATATCTTTTTTTATTCCAAAAACACAAACCCTATGATCCTTATGTATAGATTTAAAGAATTTCAATCAAAGAAGAGGTAATAAACTTAACTGATCACATTAGTTTTTTATTTCTTTTTTTACCTCCTATAAATCAGGTGTATTCATAATAAAATAATAAATTAAAAATTAATTATATAAAAAAATTATTTTTATTATGAAACCAAAATTATCTACCCTCTTTCTCATACAATGGGAAAATGAAAGTATCGTTAATGCACATGTATGACTTACTGTATCCGTGTCATGATACAATTCATTTTTCATCACCATATTTTATGGATGGTTATTATTATGGATTGAATTATTATATATGATATATATTAGTTTATGTATATTCTATAATTATAATATCATTTCTACCATTTTACTTTCTAATAAGTTAGAAAATGATAACTTCACTCATGCATATATGTGGACTACCACCTCCACAAAGCTATACGATTCGTTTTTTATTTTCCTATTACATGAATGGAAACAATAATGTATTTGAGGAATATATATGATTTATATTATATAATAATGATTATTTAAAGTTTAATTATAATTTACATTTCATTGATTTCATCTGTTGGAAAGTGAAAAATGTGTTCACGCGTACGTACGACCTACCATCTCCATGAACGATGTAACTCAATTTTATATCTATAAATTTTATAGATGAGTATAAATTTATACATAATTATTATATAAGATATATATCCCATGATTATATTTTTGGATAATATTGAACCATGGCCAATGTACATGGACTGGAACTACCGAACTGAAATATGAAAGGAATCTTTGTTTTTACAAATACAACACGAAACAAATTTCCCACCATCATGACAACTTAATGATTTAACTATTAATTTAAAATTTTCAATTTTCCTTTTCAAATAAAATGATCTCTATAATTTTTTTAATGAAGTGATTTCATAATGGAATGGGTAGTTTTCTCATGAATTATTCCATCAACCTTTTAAAGAAAATTTACATCTATGATAACATCCATTGTTGTTAATTGTGGTTTATTGGGAATATTATCTAAGGATAGCATCTTCATTATTTATCTGGATGGTATATTATTATTATTATTATGTATTTATGAATCCAATTTATTTACCATCGATTATACAAATATTATATGGTCATTGTACTATGATATTTTAGAACTTGTAGGAGTAAATTCTGATTATGCATCCATTGGGTCATTCATAGACCTCCAATTAATTGGTTAAATTGATATTAATATCTCATGATATGATTATGAGAATAATGTACATGATTAGAAGTATATTTTTTGACATATTAATTCTTGAGTATGATTTATTTTTTGTTGTGATGATAGGAAACCATGCGAACATGATTACGAATAAATGTTTCACATTTTGGTGGATGAGTATGATCTCTTCCTAGCTATGATCACAATATTATTCATTGGAATGATTTAATTTATGTATATTCACAATAATTATTGTTTTTTATGCTTATGATGTCATATGCCTATATTTTTATTCTTGGATGTTGACATTAGTTTTGATACCATTGTTGACGATGCTTTTACATATGAATTGATTTCAAAGCTTATGATCTATGATATTTTTGGTATTTGTATGTTATGATTGGAAAATGAACATAAATATTTCATCATAATCTTATGAAAATATTATCATTTAAGGTTTTACATCTCCCATTATCACCCTTACTGTGCATCTAAGCTCACCCTTTCTTATATTTCATTTCACTAGGTTATGATAAAAAGTTTCAAGCATGCCATGTCTATGAAGACTACTATATATGATTATATTTCTTAGATATGTTACTGAACATTCCTGAAATATAGATATTATGTATCTAGAATCTAATGAGACTAAAATTTTATGGTCCTCAGTCATATATTACTTTGAAAAGTTTATCATATTCATCTAAAATGATGCAGTATTTGTATATGATGTACTTCGGTCTCATTAGTTGGTATAAAAGGATTGGTTTAGTTAATATTTGTAGATTAGGGTAAGAAAAATTTATTGAGAACCATATGGATATGTATAATCATACGATAACATCCTAATGTTTTGGTAATTACTATAGATAACCTAGGTTAAACATAAGGTTCCATAGATTCAAAATAAGGTTTTATGATATAGAAATCTTATGAATTATATTTCATGATTAAATAATATCTCACTATAATTTTTATAGTTTTATGATTACATAATATTTTTTATTTTTAGTCAATGGATGGAACAAGAATAAATCATTGAAAAATGAATGTTATGCTTAATTGAATAATTGTACTCTAGAGAAACCAAATGTCTTAGGAACTAGAATGTTATATGTTGTAACTTTGATCAGACAACTCTATCATGCAATGAATAGTAACATAGATCATGTTGATCTTATTATTTCACCCATAAGGGAGGAAAATTCCATTTTTTCTTTTATGTGGAATCATCCACATTAATTCTATAGGTATTTTAATCCACTAGTTTCCTATAAATAGAACAATACAATGGAAAAGATATTTTTTATTCCTTAGTTCTCAGGACAAGAGAAATATTTCTTAATTGTACAGTTCTTTGAAGGTGAAGGTTATCAATGGTATAATATTTTCAAGAAAATTATATAAGAGAAATGAATAAAATCTATTGAATGGGAGAAGTTTAAGAAGGAATTTCTAGAAAAATAGTTTCCTTTAACACTTCGTAGCAAGGTGGAAAAATACTTTCTGGAGTATAAATAGAGAGATGGTGAATCTATTAGTATCTATGAAGAAGAATTTGAAATACTATAAAGGTATACTTTTAGATTTATAATCCAAACTGTAAGAAAAATTAATCAATTCATTTGTATCCTAAATCCAAGCCTTCAAAGGGCATTAACAATAAAAGGCTTTTGTAATTATAAATAAATCATTCAATGTTCTCTAAAGGTAAAACTGGATAGTGGGAACTCTAATTATTCCTATATTTTTAGTGAATAGAAGCGAAAAATGGAGCTTCCTGGAAACTTAAATGGTAGATATCAATGTCAATAAAATTCAAACCACCCACATGCCAAAAATGTGGCGGAAATCATTCAAGATATTTTATAAAGGTAACTAAGAAAGTATTAAATTTTTAAAAGGCTTCTCAACAAGCCAGTGATTATCTATAGGGGATGAATAGGCTAAAAAATTAAATAGAGGAGAAGAAGTATTTAACAAATTATGTTTAGTGATTCATATATAAGGAGGTTGCGAATTATGAAGATCAATGCCCCAGTACATGGGCTAATGAGGATAATAATCCATCGGCTAGAATAAAATCATTATAATTTGGGGACTCTAATCCTATAATTTAGAGTTTTTGATTCTATTCTATATTTTTCATGAATTATCCCTTTAAAAATATTATTATTCTTACTTCCATGTAATTTTATGTGATTATGTCGATGGGTTATCTTTTTCTACATAAATTCCAAATAAATTTCAAGAGTAAAGAACTGATATTCGATATTTGGAATTAACCTCTGATCATTTTTTAGTGCAAGGATGATCCCAATTGAAATATTTTCAGCTAATTTGGGAGCTTATTTAATGAATAATGGGTGAATTATATTTTACAAGCTTATATGATTTTATTATGACTTTATCATAGGAAAGTTTTCATATATTTGGAAAAAATATGATCAATGTATATATATTTTTGTACGATACTTTATGAGTGATTAAAATTATAAAAGATAAGTTTATAATGGAAGGATATTAGACCAAGTAATACTAATACTTTGGGTTTAAATATTGGTTAGAAACTATTAATAGGATCCATAAGGTTTACTAATTTGGAATGGATTGTGTTAAACATTAGGTGTTATTGTTGAGGTTTTAAATATTCCTATATTATATCCATATTTAATAACTTATGTTAACTAATTTGTTTTTTATAATATTTAGAGAAGTAAAAGAGGGGTTTTCATTTTTTATGGATCTTATAATCTATTAAAAGTTAATTTTAGATTTTTTGGGAATAAAATATTATTCTTGAATATTAATTTAACTGAATAAGAGTTGATGTTGAAATTGATCAATGAAAAACTAAATGATTAAATTATACATATGATATAGAAAAAAATAAAGTTATTATATTTTCACATGTTATCACCCTTGATAATAAAATATTCTCTCAATTTTAGGAAAAGTATATATAAATAAAATGTTAAAAATTAACCTTAAATTCTGATGAACTGATGATCTCTTCTCCCCATATGGAAATTTAGTTTTTTTGTCCATAACATTCTCCAGATCATGTTATCTATCAATCACTATTAGCCATTTGGAGTTATTTCTCTCTTACATGTATATATTTGTAAATCCCAGTAATGTGACCCTATTTGTAAAATTAGTTTTGTGTTATTTCAGATGACCTTTTTATTTCCATTTTCTATTTTTAAGGGTTGTTTTATCAACCCTTTCATGATGTCGGTTACCATAATGAATTATCAAATATAAAACCCTTTATTATCAAGCACATGTTAGAATTATGAGGATTAAATTTATTAAATCGGGTGGGTTGTAACACCCTAATATTTTTAAAATAAGAACACTATATTCGATAGCGTATACAACATGCAACACCGAGCTTAAACAGACCACACAATACTATTATTTAAATATCCCTATTATAACCTAGATATTTAATTAGAAAATCTGAAAAGGAATAACCACATTATAAAATATATATATATATATATAAAGGTCGTACACAATACAATTTTTTTTTATGAAAGCATATTAAATTAGAAATCAATTATTTTTTTGAATGTTATATTGGGAATGAGGAATAAATTTTCTTCACATTTAAATTTTATTTCCTTTTGTGTGAAAATATTATTTTTAATTTTTTAATGTTTTTTAAAATTTATCTAATAAAAAAATTCATTTTTTTAAACAAAATTTCAAAATTATTTTATAGTGAATTTTTAATAATTTTATGAAAATATTTATTTTTCCATCAATTGTAAAAACAAACTTGATTTTGATTGAAAACTATTTTTTTTGTTTGATGCATTTAAAAAGTTTCATTTTTGATTTAAAATTTATTAAATTTATAATTATTTATCCAATATTATTAATAATGCAATTATGTTTATTGAAATCAGCTTTATTAATGAATTTGGTATAAAAACATTTTTATAATTCAAAACACATATTTATGAAGAAACTATTTTTTGTTGCATTTTTTCAAATTAAATTAATTTCAGAATCTTATAAGACTTTAATATTTTAAAATGGATATAATTTTGGTAATTATGTGGTTCAAATTTTTTAAATAGGTACCACCTATTTTTCATTATTATTAATAGTAACCAATGTGAAATATATCACCTCATTAAAGGTTAAATTAGGATAACCTTGGTTAAAAATAAATGTTAAGGGTACCTTAATTAATTATAATTTTTATCCAATGACGTCACTTATACACATATAACCATATAGTAAAAACATAATTGTTTTATCGAAACTTTGTTAGGAAAATGACCTATCTAATATTTAAATTAAGGGAAAATTTAAATTTTAATTCCATTTTAGTTAAATATATCATATGTGATCACATAGGTTTTAAAAAAGTTGTGAATAAATCTTAAAGGTTATTTTGATCATAATTAAATTATTTTACTGATGGTAATTTTGTTTACTGGTTATATAAATAACTTAAATGCATTGCAACACTAACCTAGTATTTGTTCAATTAAAGGAAAATTCTAATAAATGATTCTAAAAATAAAAAAAGTATTATAATTTGAGTGAGTTATACTGTTACAAAAATTAAATAGATGAATATAAAATATTATTTATACTTAAATGGTTTAAATTCCATTTCCATCTATATCTTCGTATCATTAATGACAAATTAAATGAGTAGTTGTAAAATTTTCAACAATGATATTTAATAATAAATAAGATTTTATTAAAGGATGTGAAATTTCTTAAAATATTATCTTTTTCTAATTGAATTAAATATGATGTATAATAAATTTCATGTTCCATTTATGAGTCCCTGTTCAATTTATGGTAATAATATTAACCCTTTAGGATTGAATTTTTTGCTATCTTGGTTATGTTAAAAAATGGTCAATCAAGGGGTTAATAAAAAAGATTATGATTAAAATGACACAAAAAAGACTATAAATTTTATTGGATTATTTTACTTGAACATAAAATCTTTTTATTATAATTAATTTACATTTGGATGAATTTTTCTTGGGAATTACTTAACTATATTTTAATCATTTAAAGAAGTTCATGTGTGTCCTCTACCTCCCTTATAAAAATACACACCTCCTTTTTATTATTTAAACTTCTTTGAGACTTATAGATCAACCATAGCATTCCCAATTATATTATAAAAATGTTTCTCCAATTATATAATTATTTTAATCCCAAAATATAAACCCTCTAATCCTTAAGATGAGATCAAAATAAGTTATTTCAAAGAAGAGTTATTCGCCTTAATTAATTACTTTCTTTTTTACGTTTTATTTGACATATTATAAATATATGGTATTCAAATTAACATAATAAATGTAGTACTATGAATAAAATAAAATGTTATTATTATTAGGAAACAACCATTATCCACCCTTTTTACCATCAAACGGGATGTGAATGTATCTCCCAGGCATACATATGACATCCCATCTCAACGTAGTGATACAATTCATTTTTCATCACCATATTTAATGGATCATTATTATGATGGTATTAATGTTAATATATGATATTTATTACATATTTATTATTTTTTAATGATCATATCATATCTTATTTCTTACCTTTCAATCCGTTGGAAAATGATAATGTCGCTCGTGCTTAATTGTGCACTACAACCTCCATAAGGCGATGCAATTCCTTTTTAATTTTAGATTTAGGTGGATTGTAATAAAGATGAATTTGAGGAAATTATATTATGTGTATGATATAATAATGGATATGTAATTTTGAATTATTAATTAAATTTTTTTCCATTCATTGAAATGTGAACACAACATTCATGTGTATGTATGCCCTACCGACTCCAAGAACGATATAATTCACTTTTCAATATATAACTTTTATAAATGAATATATACATATATCTATATATATATATGTAATTAACATATATAATATTCATATCTTGAATAAAATACTTTATATGATGGAACTATAGTCAAATTTCAAGGATCAGAGCTACTGAATTTAATGTTTCATGAAAGAAAAAAATAGTTAACACCTAGAAACAATGATTTTAATAAGAGATTATTAATAAATAGGTGTTGAAATGCTATAAAGGGTTTATATATGAAATTATATGTATGTACCAGATATTGGTACATACTACTAATAAATTTAAATTTATTATATTGGAGGATAGATATCTTTCAAAGGAAGTGGAACTCGAGGTGAGGGTTTAATGTTACAATCTAATTATTTATCAGGATGGTTTATTATTGAATATTAATTAAGCTAATTATTTAAAAATTATATAATAAATAAATTTTATTTTATTATAATATAATATGTTTATTTATAGGGATTATATGTTGTATTTTCATTTTCTTTTGTTTAAAAGCTTAATATGTTGAGAGAATATTTTTAAGGAAAACTGACTTTATATCTCTCTTCATTCGAAAAACATATTTTCCAATATCAGTGTTTCCTAAAAATATTTTTGGTAGTTCTTTGATTAATCTACTATGATTGTTTAATGTCATTTTAAACCCTTTTTGACTTTTTACAGAATGGGTTAAATGAAATCCTCTTATTTTTCCTAAACCATGTACTTTATATCATTTTACAAAAATTATGAAAGAATAAATGTTTTAATATAAATATAATGAATGGAATTTCCAACCATTATAACTGATAAATGAAAAAAATATTCCTTTAAAATATTATAAGGTTCTATTCAAAGATATTTTTTCCATAATATTTTGGAAATTTTATATTTTAAAGAAGTGATTTCAAAATGAAAAGGGTATTTTCATCAAGAATTATTCATGTGATAGTTTAAAGAAAATTTTCATCCATGATAACATTATTGAACAAAAAATATGATTTACTTGGGATATTATCTAATGATAACATATTCATTACACATTTCTGATGGTCTTTTATTATGATGATGAGATATTTATGAAAATGATTTATTTTTCATGGGTTATATTATGATAATATGATAAATATTTTATGATATTTAAACATTTATATGAGTGAATTGTAATTTCTTTATCATTCATTCTAATATATACATCCAATGCATTAGGTAAAGTGTTATTGATATCTTATGAGATGATGATGAATAATGCACACATTATTATGAGTAGATTTGTTTAACTACTACTTCCTGAGTATGATTTCTTTATATTTATGATCATAATAAATGTGTGTACATTATTATAAATATATATCTTCACATTTTAATGTGTGAGTATGACTATTCACTAGATATGATCATAAAATTATCCATGGGCATGATTATATATAATTATGTTCAAAAAATTATTATTTATTATGATGATCATGCCACATGAATATGTTTTGATTCATGGAAGTTTATTAATGTTTTAACACCTTTTTAATCATGCTTCTAGATATGAATTGTTTTTTATGTTTACGATCTATTATTTTTTTGGTAATCATATTTTCTTCTGAGAATATATAGTTGAATATTTAGTCATACCCTTATGACTATCTTATCATATAATGTTTTATATATCCCATGTTCACCTTTATTGAGAATCTGTACTCACACTCTCTAATATTTCCTTTCACTAGGATATAAATAAATTTTATATGTTGGGTATATCTAAGAATATTACTACGTGACATGATAATTTTTGGAGATATTGAAAATATTTAATGAAATATTTAGATTATATATATATTCTTCAAATATAGTAAGCCTTTATAGTCCTCAAGCCTGTATTACAAGGAAAATAATATTATATTCATCTAAAATGATATAATATTTATATATTTTGAGAGTTGGTTTCTTCATAAGTGTCCCATGAAATTTAAGGACGACGTTGATGATGATGAACCCATGAGTAATACATTCAACGGAAGGAGTATAAAACATAAAATGAAAAAAAATTTCATGTATATGTCATTGTTATCTCAAGAATATGGGATCTTAGAGGTGACAAAGTTGGAGGAGGTCGAGTATAATAATGACCTAAAAATAAATATGTTTTCTTATTGATATAATGATACAAGGAGACTAAAATAATAATAATAATGGTTCTAAAATTGAGGGAACAATTTGAATTAAAGATGAACATGAGGATGCCCTTAAAAAATTTGCATCAAGAAAAAAAAGACAAAGAAAAAAATTTTATTTTATACAACTAAAACATTATATACAATAATAAGAAGAAAATAAGTTAGAACTAAATTTAGATATTGTGAAACTCAATTTGTAAAATTTTGTAAACTCTAAGAAAGAAGTTTACTTCAGACATAAAACTAAAGAATGAGCCTATATCATTAATATCCTACCTGGTTTTATGAAAGAAAGAGTCATTATAATTAAAGAACTCAAAAGTGAAGTCATGAAATTGTGGTAGAGGTGACCAACAAATACTTGTTACCCTTGATATTTCATTGGTGAATTTGAGTGATCAACATCTAATGAAGATATTTTTTTGAACATCCAGTAAAAAGGATGTTGTTTTTCTATAGGTGTAGTGGTTTAGAGATAATGTAAATTAGTTTTTGGGATTGATAAAAAAATTATTGGTCACTAAGAAAAATTACAAGAACCCACACTGTAGATGGAGGTTCTATTATAAGCTCCATAAAAATTCATGTAACTACTTATGTTGGTGTAAAATGCACATGAGAAAATAAACCACATTTTCATTGTTATTGATGTTGAATGATGGGGTACAAAAAACATATATTATTAATATGAAAATGAAATTTTAGAGAGTAATAGAGAAAAAAATATATGAGAAAAATTTTATAATCCTAAAATGATTTCAATAGATATTATTATTTTTTTTAATTTTTTATGTAAAATGTTTTAAATTGTTAATTAAATAGATTAATAAGTGTATCAAGGGTGACCAAAATAATATGTAAATAGTATATAGAAGCTCCATAATTTAGGATAGAATAAAAAAAAATATGTATCCTTACAAAATTATGAAGAGTCTTTGAAATTGAAGGTGGAAAAATCTCATTTTCCACTGAAGGAAGAGAAGAAATAAGAATTAATCAAAAAGGGATTCACTGAGAAGGCCATCATTGGTGAAACCACCTCAAGATAAACATATATAAATAATTTTTTTATAGTATTTATAATTCCAAAATAATACAAAATAAATACCATTCCATAGGGTTAAAATATAAGAAAGCTTTGTTTTTTTTTTGAGATTTGGAAATTATTAGGGGCTTAAGATCATCAGATCCAGGAATGAAAAGATTTATGGAATATAATTGAGGCCCAAATGTTTATAATTAGTAGATGGATATATTCACACCCAACATATATTAATTCAATTATTTTTCTTGGGGCATGGGATGAGGTTCAATAAAGAAAGATTTCTTCACAAAGTGAAAACATGGTTCTTTAGTTATGCAATAGAGGTGTGCCAATGACATCATATAACTTTTTAATGGATAAAAGTAAATATTACTACTATCCATCTGAGTAATATTAAATTATATTATAATCATCTTGAAAATTTGAGTTAAAAAACCTTGGAGAATTGTTTTTAAAATTAATAATCTTGAGACCACAAAACATTCACCTAATATCTCACTCATATGTGGGATACTTCCAAAAAAGGATGGTTGATTGAAATTCTAACAAGACATAATATAATTAGTGACCATGAAAATTTGATCTAGTGAATGTGGAATTTTTGGGGTTAATGAAACAAAAATACATCTATGGAATAAGTTTTTACACCTTGTTCATTGATGAATAATGTAGGATAGTATAACTTTGTGTCATTGATCACAAAATAATATATTCTTTGGTGTATCAGTTGTTTCAAGAAAGTAGATGTGAAATTTTTTGAGTTAAAAATTCATTGATTATATAAACAAAATGGCATAAATATTACCAATAATAAATTGGATGGTTACCAATAATATGAAGGTATATTTTATTTATTTATTTGGTGAGAACTCCCCAATAATACAAGGTTGTTGAGAGGAGGAACCAAATTACTAATAATATGTACCAGATAATTCTCATAGAAAAAATCCTACTTATAAACTATGAAAGGTTGCTATGTTAACATTAGTATAAATCTCTAATATTGAATTATAATGTTTTAATGAGGAGATCACCCCCAATACAATGTCACATGGGATGAATCTTACACTCAAGAACTTTTTATTTTTGGGGGTAAATTTTTTATTCAAAATAATGAGAATTATAGGAGTTCCAAAACTCATGGAGATAAAAGTATTTTCTTTTATTAATCATCCAATGTAAATATTAATCAATTTTATAAAAATAAGGGAATTTGTTTTTCAAATGAAAGATGTAATAAATGCTGAGAATGAGTATATTCTAGAGGAAAATAGCGATGCTTTTTTCATTGGAATGTGATTTTGATGTGAGGGAATTAGGGGTGAATGTAGTGATATATATTACTCTTTAAAAAAAACTAATCCTGAATAAAATTTTGTGGTAACATCAGTAATAATGATGACTAATACTAGTCATGGAATCTATGATTGATATATTCATTATGACTAGAAAGCTATGGTTCAATCTTAACGATTGAACGTTTTACAGAAAACCCATTCTCTCTCATTATTTGTGGCTAATTTTTTTCAATAGTCATCTAAGATCATAATTGGGTCAGGATATAAATGAATAACCTGATAAAATATAATAAAGAAACATGGGATGTTTTTTCATGTTCATTGATTACAAAAAACATTAAAAGAATGTTTGTGTTTTGGAATATTCTCAATGAAGATATAAAAGTAATAATAAAAAAATCATATATACATTAACATGATACTATAATATTATATTGGGACATGGTTATGTTAAATTGATTCAATTTTTATTTAATGGAGGTCAAATTAGAATTCATGAATGGTGTCTTTAGAGAATTGTTTTCATAAAGAAACCTAATATATTGTTTATGGATGAAGATGAAAATAGGGTTAACTAGTTAAAGATGGAATTTTTTCTCTAAATAAATATATAAGGGATTATAATTCCTGGATTTATTAATATATGAATAATTTGAGATTCCAAAGAGAAAAAGT
The DNA here is from genome assembly GCA_963277665.1 of Viscum album. Lineage (NCBI taxonomy): Eukaryota > Viridiplantae > Streptophyta > Magnoliopsida > Santalales > Viscaceae > Viscum > Viscum album. The sequence goes on along the minus strand of OY728141.1, from coordinate 1,425,151,686 downwards.
AGATAAAAACTTATATATAAAAAAGGAAATTTTTAAATATTATTGATACTTATATAAGATTATGACATCATTTATAGTGTCAGATAAGCTATAATGTATTTATTTATTACATGATACAAAAATTTGAAATTTATTTGATTGGAGAGGTAAAAATATTACATGGATTAAAATAACATCAAGGAATTAATTGTATAATTATTTTTTAATTAAAATATCTCCATGAAGTTCTTAAAATATTTGACAAGGCCTATTCAATTGAAATGAAAAATCTGACTACTACTCAAAAGAGGTTTATAGAAGATAGTGATATAATAGAGGTGGTGTGACTATATATTGATAGATTATTAGTAAATTATTTTATTTAGTAGCCCAATGGCCAGATATAGAAATCCCAACATTCAAAACTTCTTATAACAAAATATTTACAAAAGAGATCCATATGAAAGTGAAAAATAAGATTCTCTGATATATAAATAATATAATTTATTATGGGATCATTTATCATATATTATCACAAAGTGAGTTTTTATTATTTATTGACATATATTAGATAGTTTTAAATGATAATGGGAATTCAAAATTTGGTTTTTATTTTTATCTCAAGTGTTCATTCATAGCATGGTAGTATAAGATGGAAAACAACATTTCATTGAGCACAAAATAGATTAATCACAATGCAATTATTGAAGATCATATTCAATTTATATGGATAAATAAATAGCTTGATGAAATTGAAGGGGAAATGAAATCTACTATTTGAATATTGTATAATAAACCTAGTTCTATAATTCATTACAAAAAACTCATCCATAATTTAAGGAAAATCCATATCAAGATCATATATAATTTTATCAAGAAGAAGGTTTAGAAAGGGATAGTTTCGTTAGAGTATTTTTAAACATAAAATATTTTTTTTGATAAATTTTTAAAGGAAATACCTAATGGAATCAGTGAAACCATGAAATCAAACTGAATCCTCCCAACTACATGATTCAGAGAAGATATCATCACTAACCCAAGTATGTAGATATAAGTAACAAGGTATGTTTTCTATCTTAACTTCAATGTGTCTAATTCTTACCCTATTTTTTGAAAATATAGAGAATGTCCTTTGGGTTCATTGACATTCATTGATTAGGTGTTTATTTATTAAGGAAGAAGATTTTAGTGGATTATTATTTCGTTCTCAAAATCAGTGAAAATTCATTTTAGTGGGGATAAAGTAAAGAAATGATTAATTAGGGGGTTTATGTCTGAAAATATGGTAATTTGTTTATTAATAATATTGTTGATTTCATGAAGATCTTTTCATTTAACTCTTTTTTCTCACACCCACAATTGATCAAGTGGTTTTTACAGTTTATGTCATGTGAATCATTGACACACTCTTTGATAGAATAATGATCATATTTTTTATGATCAAATACGGTTAATTTTAATGTTTAAAAAATGATAAATAATTTTTGATGTCTTCAACATACCAAAATATGGGAGATAGGTGTTAAAAATCCTCATTGTGTACTATTTAAGTGTTTTTTCACATAATAGTTGAAGTAATTTTAAATTCATTGTATTTATGTCTTATAGAATTTATATCCTGAAGTATTGAAGGGTTTTATGTTAGTTTTGGAGTTTTCTAGTTGAATTTAATGTTTTATATGTTTTTATATTTTTTTTAAGTCTAAAAACCTAAAATTTATGCATATCTACATTAGGATGAATTATCATTCTTTTTTATGAAAGCATCATTCTGGTCAAATTAGGAAAAAATACTAGTTTTTGTATGGATGAAGGAACTATATAAGGTTAGATTTATCTTTATAATCAAGAATATATATATTTTTAATAATCAGGGCTTCAGATTAGGTTACTTATACTCTACATAAAAATTATCTAGGTCTATGTAATGATTGGTCCTGATTTGTGTAATGGTCATCTAGTTTTTTTGTAAGGACAATTTTGTGTAAGAATGTTTCTAGATCTTTAAAAGTATGAAGCTATGTGTACATATTAGGATATAACTATGTACGGATCAATCCGTCATAAATTTTATTGGGAATTAATCTAGTAGTAGATATGTTATATTTTAATAATCATAAAATAATATTAATAAATCAGATTTCTTTGAATGTGAAGCATAAAATAAAGATTTAATAGAGTATTTGGTTATATTGTTTTGATTATTAAAATACTAGATAATGAAAGGTTGTATGGGATAATAATTTACCAAACACACTACATTATGGAAAAATTAAGTGGTGATTTTTATGGTGTAGTAGCGATGAGTTGATTATTTTTTTAAATAAATATTTTGGAAAACATATTTGGATCATGTTTTAACTGGAGGGTCATATAATATAAAGATTTATTTTTCCAAATTCAGAATAATTTTTTTTATTTTCATGGAAAACAAAGATTTAGACAATCCCATTTTAAATAATCTTACATTAAATAAGGTATATGTTGTTTTATTATGATTATAAGGGTACATTATTCAAAAAATTAGAAGAATATCCTTTATAATGTAGTGCATATATTTTTTCATGTTAAAAAAATATATTAATGGATATGATGTTTTTTACATGATTTTTATTAAAATCGAGACTAATAGTTATTCTAGACCGATGTTGGAAAGAATACACAGAATAAAAATAGAGTGTTCTAAGAGGCTTCTCAATAGTAGTTTGGGTGTTTATCCTTGAATAGAAGAATGATAATAAAATTGATACAGAAACATTAGAAAAAAATTTATCTTTTGTATATGGTAGATAAAGGCAGCACTAGGAAGAGAAATTCTTTCCCTAAGTGTGTACGAGTATTATGATTTCATTGTTAATTTTTGTAAACCTAGTGGATTAATATGAACAATCTATAGCATGTAAAAAAATTAGCGAGCTATAGTGTTTATGTTTTATTTTCACATATCCAAGACTACTACATGGATTAGTCTATTCTAGTGAATTATGTAAAATATCTTATAGATCTATTTTATAACTTTTATCTCTTCATAATTAATCTTTGAAAGAGATATGTCTTCTTAATTAATTTTTGACATGATTATTGAAAAGGGATAATTTTAAAATATATATACACTAATTCACCCCTATCTTAGAGTATTATAACTTTTTGGGGGCCAAAAAGTGGTTTTAGTTTTTAGGATCTTATTTGAGTTTAATTCATCTTATAATGATGTGGAATTAGTTTTCAATCACCAAGGAATTATAAGTTTTAAAGAAAAAAATTCAATATATAGAAACATTTAATGTAACATCAGTTTCAGTCATTTGGGATTGATGCCAGCATTATAGAAATTCATAGAATGAAAACCTAAATAGATTGTGAAACTCTATTAAATAAAGATGACATGAAATTTTATATAGATTCCTCGGTAATAAATAACCTTGGAAGAGATTTTGCAAAACCAATCTATAAGATGTTGATGTTATGAAAAACATCTCATGCTATGTGGGAAAAGACTATAAATATTTATGAAGTTGATATAATTTTCTAATAAGTATAGAAAAATGTTTTATGGAATAAAAATAATAATTTGAGAATGATTTTGATTGAATCAGTTGATTATTATTTTTGATCAGGTTACCATCCTTTTTTAAGATAGGTATGGAATAAGGTACATGAAAATATAAAAATATTCAACAGAATTTTGAGAATATTACCTCTTTATTTGAACATGAAAAAATAATTACTTAAATACGAAGACCCAAAGTTGGTGAAGTTGTATAGCCACCATTTCACACATATAGAACATTAAATAAGGAACAATGGTAACGAGTATTTTACAAAAGATAAATCTCATTGGATAACATTCATGGATATAAAGTATCTAACATTGATAGATGATCCTAAAAAAAATAATTTGATCAGATGGTTTCACTTCCTTCCTCAGATCATAAAATTTCAATGTAAATATTTTACATGAATACTTTCGATGTAGAGAAATGAGACATTTATCTATTATATTTCTTACAAAAATTAGGGACGATAATGAGAATGAATAACCCATGATGAATCCATTTAAATACATGAATAGAAAAATGAAACTATTAAATAAATTATTCAATATGATTAAATTTATATCTCAGTAAGATGAAAACTATGAAGATATTAAAGTGGATAAGTGTAAGGACTTTATGGACCTGAAATCATGTTCTAGTGGATATTTAAAAAAAAATTAATACTCACTACAATGATAAAAATAGTGTTGGAATCAAATTATGAGTTATCATAAAAGATAAAATTAAAGATCTCTATAATAAAATTTTCATTTAGTGAGGTAAAAAAATAAATCTAACTATGTTTTACATTAAACTAATCATTATATATAGGAGAAATAAAACAAAATTTTTTAATTAAAAGTAAATATTAATAAATTAAAATATATAAATTAGGGAAATTAAGAGAAATAAGTTTAGAATAGATTAAAACATGAATAATATGATTATATAAATGATGTAATAACAAATTAAATGAAAAAAATCAACATAAATTGAAACTTTAACGGTTAATTCAAGACACTATAATGGAAATGACCAAGAAAAACTTATTTCTCCTGGTTTGACATCAGGGAGTCTGAGTGCATTGGCTCGTAAAGAAGATATGTATGTTTTTTGGGAGTATACTGAAAATTATTTTCCATTCCATAAGTAGATAATTTGGAAGATGATGGAAAATTAACTAAGGCTTGATCCCAATAAATTATCAGTGGTGGCTGAGGTGAAACACAAAGCACCCAAAAATGATGTAATGTTGAGTTTTATGGCCTACAAAAAAGTCACACTACTACATATGATTATCCAACCAAGACACACAAAAAGGAAAAATGTATTCATTGTAAATTTTGTTGAAAAATAGGTCATGAAATATATGTGATCCATTGGAAAAATATATTTTATGGAGTGAGAGAGAAAAACAGACACGTAGAATTTCATACACTTGATATGATTTAATTTTCTATTACTTTTATGATATTTTTTTAGAAAAAATAATAAAAATTTTATCCCCTATATCAATTCCCTTTTTGGAATTTTATAAATGGAAAAGTTCAAATTAATGTGAGATACATTTGAAAAACAAAAAACACATAACCACTAAATTAAACCATAAATACATGAACACACAACCAATGATAGAAACCAAATAAAATTTTAAATTTTAAATTTAAAATATCAAATAATATAGAATATATATTTATACTTGAAAAAATGAATAAAATTCAATGGATGTGAATGTAGAAAAATCTGATTTACTCCATATTCAAGTGAATCTATAAGAATGAAAAAAATGGAACATCTGATAAGTCCTACATTGATGAAATTCACTTGGGAGAAACATAGTGCTCCAAAATATAGATTTTCAATAATGGTTTCACATCCCTAATTTTGTTATCAAAATATGGTTATGGAAAGGCGATTTATGTGATTGAAGATAATCATATTATTTGTAGATTGTTGTATCTAATAGCTACACAGTCTGTTATAGTCATTTCTATATGAAAGGATGAAGGTTACTAAAGCTTCCCAGTAAAAATATACATTCAATTAGTGAAAGTCATAATTTTATACAGAAACAATATATTGTACTTTGGGATATTTTATCACAGATTATAATAGTAGGAGTTACTAGGAATTACATTTACAGAGTGGGCATGTTTAACTAATTCTGAATTTTTTTCATTCATTGGTGATTTTTTATCTTGGTAGGTCTTGAATTTATTGGCTAAGTAACACGTTAATGAACATTAATAATAGAAAAAATAATATCTATCACTATTGGACATATAATATCATGATAAGTATAATTTAATCAAGTATAATTTTGGAAAAGGGCTAGTGATATTTGATTAGATGTCCAGTTAAAAAAAATTCCCTGGTATTTTGATCAAATAAATAAACAAGTCTAATTTTGGAAGGAATTGGTTGTAACTCAATGTAAAATTTACTCCCTTAAAATAGATGAGTTGAATAAGGGACTCCACTCCCATTTTTTTTATGATTAGTAGGTTATGTTTTCTATTTAAAATTAAATTATTGGATTTCCAAACCTTATTTTTAAACTATATATTATGTTCTCTTTCAGTTCGCTGACAAAGGGTTGAAGGTATTTATGAGTTGTGGATAAAATTATAGTTTTTTATTCCTTACAACTGTCAAAGGGGGGGGGGGGGATTTTTTCCAAAAAATGGGATTTTGTTTGAATGATTGACTAAGTGGAGAAGACAAATTTACATATAGTAAAACTTATGATATCCACTAAAGATTTTTCACAATTATAATTGAACACAACTCTTGTTTATCACAACAATACTGGACTAAGTGGGATTAGAGTTTATCTTAAGTGAATCATTGATACACTTCATGATGGAGAGAGACCTAGACTATTTTTATAATCATATTTTATTTTTTCTTATGGTTATCAAGAAAATTATTGAATTTTTCTCTGTTATCAACAAACCCAAACAGGTATATTATTAAAAAAATCCCATATGTGTGATTTCTTTATATTTTTTATTGATAAAAATGTATAATAATCATTATTTAAAATAATTTAAATATTTTGGAATTCATATCATGAAGGTTGGATTTGTGTTTGGGCTGTTCTAGAGTGTTATTATCGAATTTATGATTATACATGTTTAAAAAAATATATAAATCCAAAACAATAAGCATAACTCTACCCTGTTTAAGGATAACTTATAATATTTATCTATATAATAATCAATCACTTCTTTATAAGATGAATCAATGTTTTTTAAATAATGGATTATTTTTGTAATTATAAATTTTTCTGCTTAAGCATGAATGATGATATTTATAATGATATGGATGTATATAAAGATCATTCTTCTTTAAATAGGCATCAAAATATGCTTTATAAGGATGATTTAATGTTTATTTAAAGATTATATTAGATTTATGTATAGAATATTTTTTTAATGATGAATTGGGTTCTTTATAAATATAAACTAGTCAGTATGGTTAAAGAAAAATCTTTGTAAAAATCATTCCTTTGGAATTTTTAATATAGTTGGCCAAAAATATATAAAATATATATTAAAAATAATAAAATATTAATAATAATTAATCAATTATTGAATTGTGATATTAAGCATTTAATTTTATTTTTGATCATAACAATTTTTAATTATTTTAACTTAATATTAAGGATCATTGTGAGTATTTAACTATCACAATTTACACTATATCTTTGAAAATGAATGCGGAATCATGGAGGGTGAAACAATAATTACTATAGTGTAATTTTAAAGATATGATTTGATAAATCTTTGTGGATATTATTTTGTTCGGAGGGTTGTATTATATAGGGGTTTCTTTTTATAATATTGATAAATATTTTTTCTTTTATGGAAAATTATGATTTGACCAATATGTTTCTAAATGATTTTTTATCAAATAAATGGTGGAAATTTTTTTGGGTAAAAATATTAAGGGAAATATTATAGAAAACGATTTGAGTACCCTTTTTGAAAATATTTTTTGATATTAGACCATGTAGGTAAAATCTCATAGGATCAGTTCTAAATGATTTTTTGGTGCATATGACTATTTTGATAAATAATCCTTGGATAATCCAATTTAGGTGAACCATATAAAATCTTATTTGTCTCTCTTGAATATATTTAATAAACTTAAAATTATTCTAAGATAGAGAGAGATGTTACAAATTATTTTTGGAATGAGATCATTTGAAAACCATAACTTAATGAAATAAATTCCCAAATTTACCCCCAATGAATTATATGTTTTTTGGATAAATAATTATAGTGTAAAAAAATGACCTAAGAGATGCCTCATATAAAGAAAAAATATATTTCGAACTAATATTTTTCAAATGTATCAAAATAAAGATGCACAATTGATACATATATGGAGTTTCTATCAATAGGGTCGTATTTAATTACATTTTATAAATGATCAATTTTTTCAAAACCCTATGATGGAATAACATAGGCTAGGTTTTGAGGATCTCACTATGGATTCATATTCCAAATATATATTGAACATGCATCATGACATTATTTTCTAATTAATATTCCAAATTAGTAGAATTTATGTAAAAATAGATTTAACTTAAATCCCGTAGTGAATATTGTTGTCTTTATATTAATTTATGAAAAAACTGAATCCTGTTGACCATAAATAAACTTAGGTCGAGTAATGAGGAGACCAAAAAATTACTTTATGTGCTTGGTACCAATTTTTTATAATCTCATTAATGTATAGGTTAACATGTATGGTATAATCCTAGATAAGGGAAAGATCTAAAATATGAAATATTAACTTTTTCCATTTGAATGAGACGGTTTTGGGTTTCGAGATCACGATGGAGGATGCCATGGTTTTAGCTATGAGTAATACCTTTATAGAGCTGATAAAGAAAACACTTTTTTGATTCAATGGGGAGGGAGTTGTGTTGGGATTTGATGATTTTTTGAGGTGTGTATCAAAATACAAAAATAACAGGAATAAAAGTGACTTTTAATACATATCAATGTACTACATGAAAATAAGGTAATTTAAAAAACTTGATAGGGCGATCATTTGAGGGAGTGACACCTCTTATAGGATGGCCAGTAGGAAACTCTCCTCATCCATCTCTAGCCTCTTCTTCTTCAACACCACCAACTACACAAACACTCTGTAAATTTCTTTATAAACCGTTATATATGCCACTCTCTGCTTTCTCTAAATTATTATTATATGTATCCATCTATCAATTATTGGGTCTTATTATAACACCCCAAAATGTTAGATTATTATTCTTGATACCTATATTAACATGAAATACTGATCCTTAAACAAACCATGATATACTACTAAAATATTATTATTTTTACATGGTTGTTATAACATGGCCATTAAAACTCGAGGTATGAATATAAACAACCATATTATGAAAAATATTTATACGAGTTCTATATATTTTAATTTTTTTTAATATATAATAAATAACCACTCAATTTTTAGTAACGTCATTTAATACTTCAACAAATCACATTCATAAAAAAATATTTTTTTCTGAGAAAATAATATAATTAATTTTTATAACATTATAAAATTGAATTAAAAACATGGAATTCAATTTTTAAATCACCATTTAAAAATTAAACTAGGGATAAATTTTAGGATTTTTCTAAATTGACTGATTTTTATTGAATATTGAAAAAGTATCGATTTTTCAAATACTGTATTTTCTTTTAATTTAATAACATTATTTTAATGTCCCATTATATTTTGGATTTTTCATTAAATATATAAATTGAAAATTTTATTTATAATAATATAATTAATTCCATTTGTATTTTTATTATTTAATATGTTAATATAAGTTAATATTTATGCTTCAAAATATTTTTTTCTAAAAATTGTTTTCTATTGTGTTGAAAAATTTAAATTTAAATTAATTTATAACTATTATTTTAATTGAATATTATTATATTTAATTATTTAATTATTAATATTATCAAATTTTTCCTAGAATTAATTTTTGAGGATTTTTTAAAGAAGTATTTTTTTGTGATTAGTAAAAACAATTTATGAAATACATTCTCTTTTATGATATCAATAAGATATAAAAATGATATAAATATTTATTAAACTTATGGATTAAATCATGTATCATAATATAGTATATATATTATAATAAAATAATTCAGAGCATATAAATTATAATTTATTTCATATTAAATATGAAAATTATTTTTAGCGTTGATGTAGTGCTCGTGCAACACTGGAAATGTGAAATTTAGTATTCAAAATATAATATTTGAGAGGGATAAATTATTTTCATGAATTATTTCTTATATATAAATTAACTTTTATGATTATTTGGGGATATAAATTTTTTGGGTGTTATATAGAAGTGAAATATCAAAATTCTCTTGAAATGCTTGTGAAAGGCGGGAAAAGACAAAATAACATATTTATTAATTTATCACAACATACATGTGAGAAAATATATAATCTTAATTAATATAGACTTTTATTTTTAAAATTATTTATTTACTTTAATAAATTAAAATTTCATTAATTTTTTTTGTGAAATAATTACCCTAAATGCTTACGCAATGCTAACACAGTGCTTGTGCAAGAAGAATAAAAATCAAGTTAATGATTTTAAAAATATGAAATTTATCTTGTTTTAGTGAATTATGGTGTTACATGATATTTGTAGATAAATATTACTTACTTGTGATATGTGAAATTTTTACATTCAAATTCATTTTCATTCATGTTGTTTTCAAATTTAAATAAAATTAATTGTATAAAAAATGAAATTAATGATATTTTATAAGAAATTATATATTATTTAATGATTTAAATTTCTAGAAAACTAATATTCTACAATTTTAGATTAAATTAGTTTAAAATATAAAAATGGGTCCTTTTATAGGTTTTTTATGCTCACATATGTCATATAGTATCCACATAGAGATGTAATTTGTTTTTCATCACCAGTTTACTTTTTCGGATATAAACATAGAACTAATGAAAATTTATTTTATTTATGACATAATTATTATTAGAAAATCTTGATACCATATATACCTTATTATATTCCAATCTGTTGGAAAATGATAACATCACTCGTGCATACATGTGGACTACCACCTCCACCAAGTGATGTGATTCATTTACCATTTTCCACTTTGTAAGGATAGTGATAAAGATAGAATAAATGTATATATTAGATATATGATATATAAAAATTATCCTATAAATGTGAGTTAATATTTCCATTGATTTTCATTCATCCTTCTAAAATTTAAAATAATGTTCATGCTTACGTATAACCTACTATCTTAATGAACGATGTAATTAATTTGTCTATCTCTATCATTTATGGATGACTAAAAATATCTATATATTGAGTTTATATGATATCCTTATAATTAAAATAATATAAGAGATGGAGGATCCATAATAATATTACATGGAATAGAACTATGGAACCAAAATTCTCATGAAAAAGAAAAGCTGTTAACACCAAAAACAAATGTAATAATAAAATATTATTTACAAATAAGTGATAAAATGTTTAAAATGGATTTTATATGATATTAAATATATATTTATAAGTCTAATATTTGTTTATAATAAATCTAAATTTATTATAAATGTGGTAAAAATTACTTAGGAATCGATTTGAAAATGAGGGAATGGGTTGCTTAAAACAATTTCGATAATATGGATTATACTTATACTTCATTAACTATGTTATTCCATGATTATATTTGAAGTTAAAATTAATTATATTCTATTATATTTATATATGTTTTTTATAGACATACATTTTTAACAAATAATCACTTCATTTATTAATTACCACTTCAATGATGTGATCTTTTTAAGGGACTTCATCTCAATTTACACTCTATTGAGACATATTTGGTATTATCAACTGATTTACTTTTACTTGGTGTATATACTGATACATTTATGTAATTGAAATAAATATATTTTTATTCATTATAATTTAATATTTAATTCATGTTTACACTTTCAAAGGGTTACAATTTAAAAGTTACCAAAGAGGTAATAATTTAGTTTACCATCTCATTCTTTTGAGATTGCTCTAATTTTTATTAAAGGAATATTATAATATATCCTTCCAAAACACCATCTATTTTCTTATCCTTTGGATGTCTAAGTATTCTATATGCTTTCATCGAAATATTACTCTTTTTTCACAAGGATCTGTTTAAAAGAAAATCTGATTTTATTTATTATTTAATCCAGTATATTTTTCTTCCATTTCTTAACTTTTTTTAAAGTCCATTTTATTTTATCAAATTATTTATCAAGGAAATTTTATTTCATCCGCAAATATTTATAAGGATTGAAATGAATCATTCTAAATTTTTTTCAAAATTTTTAGTTTCAACTCTATTTAATAAATTAAAAAATAAAATTTTCTTTTTAACGTATTCTCAATTAATGGATTTTTCTATAGTTATAACCATTTTATTAGATTCTTATGCATGTTTTCAATATTATTTAAAAGAAAGATATTTAAATAAATATTATTTTAATATTTCACTTCCATTTTCCTAAAGGTATGATTTCACTACAAAACCTATATCTCTTATGAATTGAATATCATCTTTCATTAATTTTATATTCATTAACTTTCCCTTGGAACATTCCCTTTCTTATGATCATTTTTTCATTGGATATTACATTTCTATAAAATATCCATTTTTTGTATCTAAGATATGATAATTTTTGAAAAAAATTATAATTCTAAATAAGGTGTTTTACTATGAATGATATTTGATTGATAGGGGAAATATTGATATTCTTTATTCATTACTTAATGGAAATTTTTTTTGATGATGAATATCATTTATGGATTAAATTGATCATTGAATATATGAGGAATTCATTGGGAATGAAATGAATAGTGGGGTCCTCTTATAGATTAACCCTTAATATATCAACATATCTCATGAGACAACCCAATTCACTAGCCTTATTAAATTGGGTATGGGTGTGTACCTACACATAAATTAACCTATCATGGTATAAGGACTTGACGGTAAAGATATCAGGATGTTAAAGTTCATGACTTACAATATCATTATTTTTCCCTTTATGAATTATTTTGTTATTATCCATGATATTAATTTATCGATATTATCCATGGATGGATTTTGATCTTAATCTATTGATTAAATGGAATGTTTTTTAAATTATTTACCTTTCCATATTTAGTATTCCCAATTTAATCATCCTAATATTTACTGTACAAAACCCTTATTGAAAAATAAGATCCCACCCTTTATTTTTTCACTTTCCTAAAATATAAATAAGGAATCCTTAAATGATTTCAAGGATAAGGGTTATTTATTTTCATTATTGTTTTATATTTTATATTTATAATATTAATTGGGAATCATCTATATATCTAGTTTTCCAAGACTACTAAACTGATTTATCCTATGTGGTGAGATTGCATATATCTTGTACCAACATAAGAAAGTAAACACTGGTTCTAGGTTACTAGAGTTGGAATTTTTTTCCCATACTATCTATGGTTACTTTTTCCTATAAGGACAATCAAGGGACAATTAGATAATTCCAATTCACAATGTGCATCTCATTTTAATTTCAACATCATGGGAAAAATATATAAGGCAATATGTAAGGGAAATATATTATAGATTAATTAAAATGTGTTTTTTTGATCATTCCATGAATAGTAAAAATCACATTAATGGTAATTTCAAGGGTTAAATAATGGGTTTTATAATAATTAATAATATACTTAGGGTATAGATAAGTAGTAATATAAATATTAATAAATTTTTATTTTAATTGAATTTTATGAATTAAATATTTTTTAAAATTCCTAGTGTGAAAATGTATTATTATGGTATGAGTGTACAACATAATTTTTGCACCCATTCCATTATTCCACTTTCTCAAACAAGACCATGGAGACTTCAGGAGTCCTTTTTATGCTAGAAATAGCTATCTTCTCATCCACAATCATGTCAAAGACATCAATCAGTACCTATAACCAAGGATGACATGCCAAATGACTCATTACCCTATAACTATAATCAGCCTCACTAATTAAATTGTAACATAGTGATGAGTATTCCATATATACATTTTATATTCCTAGGAAAATCAAGGCTTGTATAGGATTAACCATTTTATTTGGTCAGGTATCACACAAATCGTGATATTTGTAGGTGATCAGGTGAATCTTTACCGGTAGAGTGAATAACTAGTTTGATTTTATAATAAATTATTGGTTATATTAGAAACATTTGATTTGAAATTAGTTTTCTTCAAAATATTCATCAATTTTGTCTTTATAAAATAGAAAATGTAAATTTATTTCTGGAGGAATTTCATTTTTAAAAAATTTATATTATTGAGTAATTTTAGTATAAGTATGGAGGGTATGTAAAGAACACATAAAGATAGATATTAGGGTTCATAATTTAGGTAACATGATTTTTATATGTTTTCTAAAGAATATTTCTTAGTTTTTTAACATATTAGTGTTTATATTTCAATAGATCCATATAATATGTGTACAAGAATCTCTATAATCCATAAATGTTTCATCAACTATAATAAGTGTCACTGGATTTTCTTCATGTTGTGCTATATTAGACTGCCTTCAATAATAAAAAAAGATCATCCAAACATATATCCTTTATCAATACTCTCACGTACCAACTACATATCAGTTTCTCCACGTATGATAAAATCAACACACAATTTGTGTAAAGAACCATAGTTTATTGTTCCTATCATGTATCTTAAACCACTATTTGTTGTAACCATTTGTGACTCTCTTAAGTCACTCTAAAATCCAGTACATGTGTAACCACATATGATATATCAGATATTGTAATTTTCAAATACAATAAGTTTTTAGTGATTTTTTGAACTCCTTTTAATCAACCATGTTTTCATTCTCATCTTTTTATAGTTTTATTCCAACTGAAATTGATGTTGAACCTTATATTTATTCTTTAATTCCAAACTACCTTATCAATTCTATAGAATATTTTTTTGGGATAAAAAATATATTTTGAATTATAATCAATTTTCAGTTCAAAAAATGTATATCAATTCTCCCATTATAGATATATCAAACTAATATTTCATCTATTCAGAGAACTGATAAAAAAGATACCATTTGTAATTAGAAAAGAAAATGTAATCAACAATGATTATTAAGATCAATGTACATAGGGAGTAATGTTTTACATATATGTTTTTTTTTCAACATTAAATATTTTGATCCCATTTTCCTTAAGAAGTAGACATGTTTTTTGTATTAGGAACTAAGAGACTGTTATAAAACATACAATGACTTTTTAATCCTAAAAATCACATTACCATCAACATATAAATTAAAACACCCAGGTTTCATATTAAACATCTCTTCCCAATGTTCACACTTTACAAATGTACATTATTCATACATTTTTTAGACATTTTAGTCTATGTGTGAAGGCACTTCCTAAAACATCATTGTTGTTTCAAGAATTATAAATAGATAAATGGTTTCAAAAAAAATATATGACTTCCAATAGATACAATCCAATGCATACCATCCTAGATTTTTTTATTATAACCTCACCTTTGTCATTTAATTTCTTTTTAAATAACAACTTTATGTTGGTCATATTTTTATCATTTAACTATGTAATAAGATCTCTATTGTAGATGTTTTTAATTTTATTTTTCTTATCATCCATGGCCTAAAAAAACTCTTCATGCTCAATTGCATTAATCATAGTTCTTGGTTCTACGTGTCATATAACCAATGTATGATTTTATATTATCATTAATCTTCTTATCTCAATAGGATCATCATTATCTCCTATGATATTTTCGGTTTCAATACGCATCATTTTCCTTGTAAATTTATTCTTGTATATATCATCAACCCAATATTTTGTACGGTTCTTCTCTAAAAAATATTAATAATATATTTATAGGATGACCTTATTTTTCAACCTTCTTGTTTGAAAAATAAATGTTATTTTCACCATAAATTTAAAAATATTCTTGGATAGAAAGATTTGTTATATATATATATATTTTTTGAATAATTTTAACATTAAAAAATCAATAATATCATGCAAGCATTTTTATAGCACATGTATCCACTCCCACTAGATATATAGCCTATAAAAATCACTTCATATTTGTTTTATTTAAAATTTAACATCTTTTTGTCTTTTAGAATTATATTTAAAGGACTATAGAAACCAATTATGAATGTTTTTAATAATACATATAAGTTCTCTCACAAAATATTTTGAAGTCTTGTTTTCAGCTATGATTTTTCCCACCATATCAATAATGCTTCTATTATTAATCTCAGTAATTCCATTTTATTATGGAGTATATGGTTTTTTGTATTGGTGTCTGATTCCATGTTTAGAAATATATTTTTAATGAAATACATGTAAATTCATTTATATTAGAAAATATAATTTTTTCGATGTTATGCCCAAATTAGTTATTAAATTTTGTTCAATATGTTTTTAACATATAATTTTATTTTGAGTTATTATAAATGAACATTACATAGTTAATCTAATTAAAATAATCAATAAATTTGATTAAATATAGATCAAATAAGGTATATTTTCCTCCCAAGGTCTTAGATAAGTCTATATAAAAATAATTAATGGTTTAGTGGAATTAATGTCTACATTTTATGATATTTTGAAGTAATATTCCCTTTCTAAAATGTTCCAAAAGAATCATCATAATTTCATATTAGGTTGGATATATCTCTCACAAATTCATGCTTCATAATTTTACTAATTCATCATCTATAAAGACGATTAAGCCGTTAATTACATAGAATATTCTTATATTTTTTATTCATTTATTTTGTATTGGAAGGATCACCAAACAAAAAAAGATATCCATTTTTTCTTATACATCGTAAAATGAACCTTTTATATTTAAAACATCTAATAATGCATGAGTCTTTCTCAAAAACACTTTTATGAACATCATCACAATTATGGATAATAGAAAAAAATTGGACTCAAAAACATACATATATAAAACATCATTTTATTTATAATTTTGTCTATAAATCATTTTTGAGCCAAATACCATTATTTATAATGCCCAACCATTTTCAACAATGACATATTCCCATTTATGATTTTCAATATTTTTTAGAATATTATTTTCACACATCATATATGAAGAGAAAACAATATCTTGAATACATTATTCTATTATTCTATTGTATTTTATTGTAATTTATTCTAGGTTGAACTTTTCTTATATATGTATCTGACTTTCCTTACCTTTTGAAAAATAAAGAAATATATCATACTAATATTTCAATACACTTATATGAACAATGTTCATTAATTCACACCTACCACATATTTCTATAGGACACTAAAATATATTCTAAGTTGACAGATATGCAATCATGATTTTTTTTAATAGGCCCTCTTCTAGAAACTGGTTTTAGCTCAACTGAATGACTACTCCTTAATTATTGCATCATTATTGGTAGTGAAATATTATACCTTTATATATAGGTCATGTAAAAAACTCTAAAACACCATAAATAGACCTAGAATCTACATCATCTTGAGTAATATATGTTCTTCTTAAAAAATTGTTTTCCAAATGTAAAAAATTATTGAATTTATTCGGCATATATTTGACATTGATTATGGGTAAGGGAGTATCTAGAGTTTTTATTTTCTTCTTCATAAGTTAGTGTTTATTTCTCTAAAAATTTGTGTTCTGGATTTGACCAAAAGTAGAATTTAAACCATCATAGTCTTTGATAATATATTTAAAAATAGTTTTCTATGTTATAGATTTAACCTCACCTTTTTCATTACCTATCTCAAAGACATAGAGGATTCAACCTTTACATATGTTAAATTTTTGAAGTCATATTTTATCTTCTTCAACTCATTATCTATATTAAATCATTTATGTTTAGTTTTAGATTAAAAATATTATTTAATATAGAATATTTCATCAGGATCCTTCACAATATTTTCATATTCAATAACATTCTTCTTAATTTTTTTGATTTCATTAATTAAAGATGTTTCCTTCTTTGAAAATTCCCCCCACTCTTTAGAAAATTTCTAGTTTCCTATCATGTAATATTTACTCTCATTCTTATCTTTTATTATACACAAGATATGTGGAATGTTAATAATTCAACATTTGTTCCAGATTAGTTTTTCTAGAATTATATTCATATCTCTTTGAGGATTCAGCCCCCATTTTAACATTGTCCATAAAATTAAAAAAATTGTTATAGGATTCATCGTTTGATTCAATTCAAGATGAATGACCACCTTCCTATTATTTTCTCAAGAAATTTACTCTCATGGTTATAGAAATCATATTATTGGAACCGGTAGATTTAGAAAACTCTTTAGTGATTTTTACTCTAATTTTCTTTTAAAATTTTAATCATCTTTATATTCCAAATATACTCCCTTCTTATTTGGAAAATTTCTAACAAATATTCCACGTCTATTGAATTTATAAAAGATATATGTACATTTTCCTTTTTTAATATTTTTATAATTCTTATTTTTTTTTGAAATAAGTGTAATTATTTTATAAAAATATCCATCTTTCTATTTATTTTAAGATCCTATTAAGTCACCAACATTGTCATCCTCTTTTATTATCTTCTTCCCCATAGTCTTAAAATTAATTTAATATTTATCCTTATACGTTAGGGATGAATGATTTCTCATCTCATATGAACTGGGAATGTTATATAATTAATCAATAGAGAGATATCTTCTATCTTTTATTTTTAATATCTTTAGATAAATCATAATTATAAAATTTCTTATGAGATTCTTTAGAGTTGTTGAGTCATCAAAAATCTCATCAAATCCTAAAATATTCCAAATCATTTTATTGACCATTGAAAAGTAGTCTTGAATATTTTATTCTTTATCCATATTTATATATTCACATCAGGTTCTAAAAATTAATTTTTTGTACCATTTGACATTCACATTACATAAATAACAACTTTCCAATTTTCATATATCTCTTTTAATGTATAACAACCTTATAAGGATAATTTTTATATATATATTTGGATTCAAATTTATATGATTTTATCATACATTATTCGATGATTCAATGAGCCTTGATTGATGTTTTTAGGAAATATGTATCCCATACATAAAATTAAATGTCTTCGAATATAAAAAAGGAATTTACGCATCATAAATCTTGTACATGACATGTATTCATCTTCATGTCATTCTTGTGAGAAGAATTCACAACCCTTGAGTTTTTAAAAGGCATGAATGAATATAAAATTTGAGACCCCAATACCCATAGTATATACTTATTATGCCAAATACCACTCCAAATATAAGTCATGAAGTTATAATCAAGTCGTGGGGAACATACATGTTGTGAAAATTTGAGATCTCATGATCACGAAGATAAAAGTGATAAATGTCTCCAGATACCTAATACATGGAGAAATCTTCATATCATTGTTATAAAATGTGATAAACACATACATGTAGTGTAAGAACTAGAAAAATTCCACCACCCAAAGTTACACACTGTGGAAATTTGCATTTCATGAAATCCCTATGTCTATAAATATGCTTGAAGAGGAAAACTATGAGAGATAGACTTGGGAAGAGACATTTTCTTTCCTTTTTCTCTCACTTTCTCTTTTGTTTCCCTTCTAACTCAACATTAATTAGTTCCTTTTACCATTTTTATAAAATTTGAGTTTCCATTTACTACTATTCATTCATTATTCTACTTTTTTATTTCTATTTTTCATTTAGCTGATCATTTTCCATCGTTGTTATCATTCTACATCAACAAATACCATGATTCATTATTTTTTTACATATTCATGTATGTTTTGGATTGAATTTATGGCTATTTAAATTGAATACTAATTCAGTATGAACTGTTTAATTGTGAGGTTTCTTATTTCTTCTATTCTATCAATATTTTAATATTTCAATTATTTCTAGGTTTTTTATTAATATCAATATGATAGTCTAATCATCTTAGTTTAAGGTTCCAGAGTAAGGGTGTTTATCTTAATGAATCTATAAATTTAATCCTAGTAATCATGAGGCTAGTAATTAGGTGAGTAATTATTATTAATCAATTATTTTAAATAAACCTATCCATGGGTAATATAATTGAATGTACCTGAACTAATTGGAGCGGAGTAGTATATAACCATTATCTCCTGACACTTTCTTCCATTGAAGCTAAACTTAATGAATATAGGTTTTTAGATATAACCGTACTAAGTAATAGTTATATATTAGATAGATCAATTTGATTAATCATAGTTAATTTAGTATTTTTTCATTGGTTTGTGTCATATTCCATAGTTCTATCCAATGGTTAACCTACGATTATCCTTTTACCCAAAAAACTAAAATTGAACCAGATCCACATTTCCTTCTTGAATCGAAAAACCAGTCTATGACGCCTTAATTAAATCTTAGACTAAATGAATTTATGAAGACTCTGGCCCAAAGGGTTTGAAATCACTAGGTTACCTATCATCTTTCTATTCTAAGTGGGTTTGACCCCAAAAAACCACTCTACTACACCCTAGTAGAATATTTATTCTGGGATAATAGAAATTCTAATTTCATCCATGTTAGTTTAGAATTATCGATGCCTCTTAGAGAACATCAAATTTTTGGGTCGTTTCTGTGGATCAGTAGTTTATCAAACACAAGAACCCTCAGTACAAACCAAGGATTATGTCACTCATTCCCCCATTTCGTTTTAAAATTTTTATCTCTTCTAGATTCCCATGTGTCCTTATTATTATTTTTTCAAGTGCATCATGAGGGTCCTCAGACTCGTCTATGGTGTCTTGATGCTTAAGAACAGATAAATTTTAACCTAGAGATAGAAATATTTCATTCTTCATGCTGAAATTAAATTATGAATGGATTATGCAATCCCACATGTTACAACCTGAAAAAATACGAAATATGTGATGCCAAAACATTAAGAAGGATTTCCCTTGCTATAGGATCACACCATCATGGATTAAGGCTTTCCGTCCATTAGTGGCGCTGCACCCAACATTGTGTACCATCCTATCTAGTGAATACCTTTGAAATTGAACATGGAATAATGAGGATGATTCAAAATATGGTCTATTTTAGAATACATTAAAGAAAATATCCACACAATAACAACTCTAATTTTCTACAATTTTGTAACACCTTTCAAAGCCATGAACTTTCATCTGATGCAATTCAACTTAGATTATTCCCATTATCCTTGCACACTAGATCTTTTTACTGTCTTAAAATCCAAACTACCAAGTTTATCATGACTTGGACCGATCTATCCAAGAATTTCCTTGATTATTATTTCCCACCTAAACAAACTTGGAATCTCTAGAATTATATCCATAAAGTCACTTTGATAGAAGGATAGTCAGATTGGGAGGCATGTGATCAATTTTAGGAGTTCACTCAAAAGTTCCCACATCACGAATTAGATGTGTCACTTCAGCTAAAAATATTCTACCAAGGCCTCTATCTAAATTCTCTCACAGTCATAGATTTCAAAATTAATATAAAAAAAGTTCAAGAATCCAGAAGTTGGCCCAAAAAATTTTAGACTAGGTTTCTCACAATTCCATTCTATAGAAGAGCGATCAAGGACCACATCATTAAAAAATCAATAATGTGGAAGAGAAAAACTATCTAGAAGCATACAATGAATCCCTTAAAAAGAATCTGGAATAATTTCAGCTACCTAATCCACCCCCACCACCTCCTGCTTCTATTATTCCCATTCAAGCATGGTAAATGTGTGGAGGGCTGTACCCACAACATTAATGTAATGAAAGGATAAAATAATTAAAAATCCAAGATTGAAAATATGTTAAGTACAATCAACAAGTCCAAAAATTAAAAAAAACATAATAGTACCAACATTAATTTTATCATAAGAGATGATTTCAACAGAAATAGAAGAAAAATCAATGGTACTATCAATGGAAAAGTTACAAAGTGCCACTATGGAATAAAAGACCATCTGGGTTCCCACCACAAGGTCTATCTCCTCAACCACAACTAAAATCACCCAAGAACACTTTTCCTCCAAGATAAAAAAAATTTTAACTGGGTCTAGAAATACCACCCCATTATGACATCCTATTAAATCAAAAATAGAAAATATTCTCTCCTCTTTTGGGTAAAAAGAAGATAATAGGGTGACCAGCCAAGAAACAAAGATGAAAAATTTAAGGGCCGCCCTCTAGAACCTTGAGCATGAGGTGGGTCAAATATCAAAGACAATATATTATAGACTACTTGGTATGTTTCCTAGTTATACTAAGACAAACCTAAGAGATGAATCTAAGTAATTGGTACTAAGGTGGGGAAATTTGATGTATTTCCAACATCCTTGGATGTGAGAGGAGAAGAAGACTCACGAACCTGAAAAATGTGTAACAAGAATCAATGAGTATACGAACAATACCTCATTCGAAGAATTCCATGACCCAAATTTAGAGTCAACAATAGATCAATAATATCCAATCAAATATTAACATAAATAATACATCTCCATAGATCCACCCTCTTATAAACCTCCTCTACCATTCCCGAAAAAAAAACGAGTCGAGGAAAAAATAAATGAAAATTTAAGAAATTTCTAGATACGTTTAAATGATTCCATATCAACATATAATTTTTTAATGAAAAATCCCAAATGACTACTTTTGAAAAATTCATAAAGGAACTAATATCCAACAAAAGAAATATAGAAGATTTAGGAGTCATATATTTAAATTAAAAATTATTTGATGTTGTTCAACATAAGATTCCACCTAAGAAGTGAGACCCTAGGTGTTTCTCAATCCCTTTAACCATATGGGTATGAAACCTCTGAAGACCCCTTAATGACTTAGTATCCAACAATAACATCATGACAATTACTATATTTGTAACACCTTGAGATTTTATGAAAAATATTCTTTTTAATGTCTTGTGTTGTACGCTACACCAAAAGGAGCTTGCACAACACGTATCCTTGACTTGCCTTGCATTACACGCAATCACGACCTTCCTCGATAGCGTGTGTAGTACGCAATACCGATTTTCACTAAACAACGATATGCTATTAAAATATTATTAAAACTAGCCGTTATGAATAGTAATAACCACCTTTTAAAATTTTAGAAATTTTATTTCTCAAAATGGACTTCATTTTTGGATTCGGAGTATCGAATTTCGCCTAAGGTGAAATTTTGGTACTTTTCGGATAACTTTCATATTCTGATGAATAGTGAAAATTACTAAATTTTAATTAAAAACAACTTTTTTAATCGAAATAATTAATAGTGATAAATTATTAATTTGAGTGGTTTTAAAGTATATTTATAATATATTTTTACAATTTAATACAATGTTGGTCATTGGATGTAATTTCACATTTAAACCGGACATAAACAAGTGTCAATCTTTTGACAGTTATTATCTCTTAAGAACACGCTATTTGTTTTGACGACGGGAATTAATTTTTAAATTAATTAATGAAACAGATATGTTTTGAATTCGGTAAAATAGCCATCATTTTTTAGTTCATAATATCAAATATAGCTTAGGCCTAATTTTTTGTATTTTTCTGGAATCTTTTATATTTTGATGAATAGTGAAACCACTAAGTTGTAACGCCCCGACCCCAGCTACCCAGAGTCGGTGTATTACTTCGTAACATTGGCATGATCAAAAAAGATCAAGTCTTGAAAGACCGATTAGTTTAGTAGCCTTGGAAACACTAGATACATTCATAAATGTTACATTACATCACAAAGTGAAAAACTACAATAACAAAGTGTCCATAGACCACACTCATATCATCTTCTGACAATCCCTGCAGGTCATTCATAAAATACTTTTTCACATCCTGGAAAATATTAAAACATTGAAAGGGGTGAGATCAGATGTTCTGTAAGGATAACAATATTGCGGAAGCTTTCATAAATAAACATTAACATTTAAGGCAATGTATAACAAAAACAAAAGCTTTTTAAACATGAACTTAAACATAATATGGCAAAAGTAAAATGATATAATGCCATTTACTTATTCACATGGATATTCTACTAGTAAAATAATCACATGCAATATCAATAACCACTTTCATAATGATGGAATGCATAATGCCAGACTATCATAACCACGTAGCCAGGGCCTCGTGCCAAGACTACAAATAAGATTTTGTCAAGGCCTTGTGCCAAGACACTAGTTTGTCTCATGAGACCTTCCGATGCATCGAGGAGCTATAGCGGGCTCCACCCGTCACTTATTAAGTCCAATGCATTCCTCATATGAATAGGTTTAAACATATCATAAACCATAACATAATCGTATCACATAAAACATGCATAAAGGAAACATAACATTTCCACATTTCAATCACAAGATTTCAATACAACACATTGATATAATAAAAACGCTTTCAAAACCATTTTCAATACCAAAATAATAGAAAGTTAAAAATTTGTATTTATTTTTCATTAAAAAAAGTGATGGCTTGTAGCGGAAGCCGAAACTCAAATAATGGTCACGACGGCGGAGAAGTCGTTGTCTCCACATATGTACGGAAAGAGAAACATTCCCTTTTTGTTGTTTAGTAAAACGATTCATATAAAAAATATTCCTTTTGAATAAACGTAAAAGTCAAAGGGGTTTATACGCCGTATAAAAGAAAGTTGTGTATAAAACCAAATATGCCTCAATGAAAGGAGATTGAGACGAAGTCCTTAAAAAGATCATTTTTAAAATAAAATAGATCTATTATGTGTACTCACTATAGGTACATATGAAGAAAGTAAAAATACAAAATAGGACATAATAATATCATGACATAATTTGAAAGTAGGAGATTAACCCAAAGAATAGAAGTTGGGTTAAGAAATTCCCTTACCTTGCGTCCTGTCTTGACTCGACCATTGTTTAACCTCCTGAATAATAAACTAGAGTTAATTTATAATTTCTTAAGAACCTTTTTCAAGTTTTTTATTCCATTTATATCACTTATTACCATGTTATGAAAATTATGTAATTATTTATGTTAATAACGGTCGTTTTTTCGATCTTTGGTACTTGAGTCAAAAATAAACGTCTTATAATTACAAGTTGTTCATGTGGTGATATATCCATTATATCCAGAATTATATTCTTTATATAGATATCATATGTCTCATATATATCCAGTATATAAATGAATTTATAATATTACATAACATTTATAGGTAAGAAATGAAATGCACCGTTCATGGAGACGGTAAGCCGTACGTAGGCATGAACGCTACTTTCATTTATATTTTGTATTTAATGGAATGAAGTTATAATTATATAAAGGTATAATATAATTCTAGTATAATATAATGTATAATACTATTTATTCCTTCCTTTATACATCCCACATATGGCATTAACGATTCAAATTACTTTGAGGGGGCTGTAGTCCGCACTTCCTAAAATGATATTATCGCGTTTACCCATAATGGAAATCATAATGTATGCCACAAATGAGAAATAAAAAAGCATAAGGAAAACATAAACATAATATATATATCATATATGAAAATAGTGTCATCAAAATGGCCACCATTAAGGGTTTTAAAAGAATATTGAACAATCATCGTTTCGTGAGGCAGTATTTCGCCACCCACAGAAACAGTATGTTCTTTAACCACTAGACGAAGGTGTGTGTAAGTGTAAAACAAATAATTATCATAACAACATCCTAGTATATTTTATATACTGGTTTTGTTACAAAAGAAAGAAATAAAAAGAGTTTAAGGGGATGGAGAAGAAAAATAAAACAAAACAACATTAGAGAAGACATTACCTTCAAATCGGGTAACTGTTTTTGATTTGAGCCAAAGGCTTCCTTGGGAAGAGTTATGCCCAAAGTGAGGCTTATAGGAGTAAGAGAGGGAAGTCGGGAGAGTATTTGGGCAGAGTTTGGCTTAGCCAAATGGCTTGAAAGTGTGAATGAGGTGGTAGAGGTGGGGGCCTTTTATAAGTGGAGAGGAGGGGCACTCTTGGAAGGTAAAGAAAAGTCACTTTATTATAAAATGAGTTTCGGATTTTAGAGGTCCAAAACTTATATAATTCGAGGATAAGGTGATAAGGGTTCTAAATCTACTCATCCAATAGGTTTTTGACAAGTGTAAGCCTTGGATTTTACATTAACTTTTTATTTTATTTAAATCGTTAAATAATGAGGTCATCGCTGCATCATCATGATGTCATAAATAATTTAATTTATTTAATGTCTAAAAATTAAAAAAAATACTATGATGTAGGAAATCTTTTTATCTTTCCAATGACTATTTATAGTAAAAAATATGACTTGTATAACCCCATGTAAAAATTGTTTTAGTAAAACATTTCATGTTTGTGTCATTTTTTACTTTAACATTAAATAAAAGGTATTTATGTCATTTTCCAACTAAAGTGACTCCATGGGGTCCCCAAGTTGACCCATGGATTTTCTTGGACGTCCATGGCACATCCAATTAGGGTAGGACATGTGTCAAGCTCATCTCATATTATTAAAACATTATGTTTACCTTAAACTACACTAATTATCTCTAATCGTGATTAAGAACTTAAAAGTTACTATTCACCAAAAAATTATTTTAATATCATTGATCCCAATTTTACTTCTTAATTACAACCATGTATGTTGGATTTTTGATATTCAAAACACAAAAGTGGTAAAATTTCATTTAAACGAAAAATTAGTTTTTATAAATACCACTTAATGGTTTCACTATTCATCAAAATTGAAGTTTTTCAGAAAAAATCCCAAAAATTCACCCTAAGCTATATTTGATATTCCGATTTCAAAAATGATTTCTATTTTAAAAAATTCCAAACATATAAGTTGCATTAATTAATTTTATAATTAATTCCCGCTGTCACAACAAATAGCGTGTTTTTAAGAAACAATTTATATCAAAAGATTGACAATTGTTCATGCCCAATTTCAATGTTAAATTAATTCTAATGACCACAATTGGATAAAATGGTAAAAATATATTCTAATTATACTTTAAAACCACTAAATAGTATAATTTATTACAATAAATTATTTTGATTAAAAAAAATATTTTAAGTATTTTTTCACTATTCATAAAAAATTGGAAGTTCTCAGAAAGTTACAAAAAATTCAACTTAGGATAATATTGATATTACGAATACAAAAACGAAGTCCATTTGGAAAAATAAAATTTATAAAATTTCCAAAATTAGGTATTACTATTCATAATGACTACTTTGATTGGTTGTGGTGTGTGTTAGTACTCGAAGTTGCATACAACACACGCTACTATATTATTCAAAGAGAAGAGTACCGTGGAAGCTTGGGGTGTAACATTCTCCCCTCCTTCAATAAATTGCGTCCTCGCAATTTGAAATTTTTATTTGTAAATAAAAGGTTGAAAATAGAAATTACCTTTGTGGAAACCCACATCGGAAATAAGGTTAATAAAATTTATCCTTAATAAAAGGGAAAGGGAAATGAAAAAGTCACCACCCAATTATGATCTCGATTAAGAGAACATTGGTGGCATTTAGAGACATATAATTGGAGGAAAAACATAAATATTTGTAGGGGTGATTGAGGTCATTAACCACAAACAAGTGTCCAATTGAGGGCCTCAAACCCTTCAATCTATGTTGATTTAAAACATCATCAGTTCAACAAGACATAAGGTATTAGGATAACACATTTTTTTGTTTTAATATTCCTTTAATAAAGTTTAAGAATTAATTTATTCATAGAATAAGATATAGGTATATATATATATATATTTATGCTTGACAAGTAGAGTTTCAACCTTCAACTAATTTCTACCACAAACTCATATTTCACTCAAAAAGATAATAGAACTCAAAAATAATATATTTATCCTAACAGTACAAGGTTCAAAATATTAGAACATACCATTTAGATTACAAAAACTATTTTGTAATAACCAGGGACTTCCTGTAGGCTAGTGGTAGGTAATAAAGGCTTGTCTCACTATGGTTGTGGGTTCGATTCCTGCAACTTTGACCGACGCAACGGGTTATGCCCCACCCAGCAGGTTGTCCGTTTCCTAAAACTATAGTATTATAATATTCCAAAAATAATCTTCAGAAATGCTTTAACATTAAACAATACTATCCAAAGATCAACTTAATCCCTTCCAACCTTTATAGTTATCCAAAATACTTCTGTCCAACTCACAGTCCAAATTTTATAAGATAAACATAATGAAGATCCTTTTTTTCCACATAACAACATGTGAACACCTTCATCATGTATTCTTTTTAAACATACTGAATTACCATGATCCCTTATTCCTTATAGAATAATAGATATACTCCTTCTATCCAAAAATGTATACAAATCATCAATCAGTTTCAAGGAAGTTAAGAATATCCAATATAATTTATCCAAATCAATCACGTCTTATTCCAAAATCACTATCTCAGTATCAGAACCATATTATGGTTTATCTTTATCTCAACCATATATTTTCCAAAAATTTAACCTACTGTGGGGTCACTTTTCTTGGTTCCACACAATCTCAAGTCCTTGATGAAATAGTACTGCAGTACAATCCTTATATACTCCATAATTATTATAACCAGTACATCATTGATACAACACTCAAATTACAAAATTCTTTAATAACAACATAAGAACTCTAATCATTACTCCTAATCTGTGGTAGTATCATATCTTGATTATTATCCAATAACATCATTTGGGGCATACTCTGACAATTTGGACATTGGTTTGCGTAGAGGCCCCAATCCTTGCAGAAGAAGCATTGTACATTTGAACCCATTTTCTTACCCTTGCAGTCACGCACTTTGTGTCCTTTTTCTCTACACTTATAACAAACTCCCATTCCCTTTAGGAAAGTTCCATGATGTTTCTTCCCACAATTACCACATATTGGAAAATTCTTCTTTCCCCACATCCCTTTATCCATCATTATCTCTTCTATCCCTTTCGTTTATTTCTTCGCTTCAAAGCCATAGAACTCAGAGAATTATTTACTTATCTTATTAACACATGATACTATTTCTTCATATGTTGAGAACACATGGGAGACTATTTCCCTTCGAAATGTTTCCTTAATACCGTGAACGATACGATCCTTCTTACTCTTTGGATCATACGTATTGCTGGAGTTCACATTCCTTCTACTGGGCGCCATTTCTATACAATGGCATAAACTAGGTTAGTTTATGAATTACAATGAATAATTCCATACTTTTAAAATACTTAATGTAAATTGAATGGTTTATGGATATAATCTATAATCATAAGAATGTTTTCTTTAAGGAAGTATATACTCATAACCCTTCATAGTGGTTTATAAAGAAAACGAGAATTATCCTAAGCATATCCCCCGGGAGTGTCGTAACCCAGAGTGCAGCAAGGCCCATTTTCGTGCACCAGTTCACGTTCGAGTCTAGCTCAAAGCGGTGTTTTCGGGTTTTACCCCTAGGTACATCTGTGCCAGAGCCGCCTCTACCTGCTCGTATCCAGACAGGGATTTATTTCTCAGAAAACTCACAACACCTCCAAAATTATATGACGTTCTTCTATACTAATCCTCAAAGTCTATCTTTGGGATATGTGATCTAATCAGAGTGTATCTAAATCTTGCTACCAAGGTTAGTACTAAACTGCCTCTGATACCAACTGTAACGCCCCGACCCCAGCTACCCAGAGTCGGTGCATTACTTCGTAACATTGTCTTGATCAAAAAAGATCAAGTATCGAAAGGCCAATTAGTTTAGTTGCCTTGGAAACACTAGATACATTCATAAATGTTACATTACATCATAAATTGAAAAACTACAATAACAAAGTCTCCATAGACCACACTCATACCATCTTCTGACAATCCCTGCAGGTCATTCATAATATACTTCTTCACATCCTGGAAAATATTAAAATATTGAAAGGGGTGAGCTCAGATGCTCAGTAAGGATAACAATATTGCGAAAGCATTCATAAATAAACATTAACATTTAAGGCAATGTATAACTAAAACAAAAGCCTTTTAAACATGAACTTCAACATAAAATGGCAAAAGTAAAATGAGATAATGACATTTACTTATTCACATATATATTCTACTGGTCGAATAATCACATGAAATATCAATAACCACTTTATAATGATGGAATGCATAATTCCAGACTATCATAACCACGTAGCTAGGCCTCGTGCCAAGACACTAGTTTGTCTCATGAGACCTTTCGATGCATCGAGGAGCTATAGCGGGCTCCACCCATCACTTATTAAGTCTAATGCATTCCTCATACGAATAGGTTTAAACATATCATAAACCATAACATAATCGTATCACATAAAACATGCATAAAGGAAAGATAACATTTCCACATTTCAATCACAAGATTTCAATACCACACATTGATATAATAAAAATGCTTTCAAAACCATTTTCAATACCAAAATAAAAGAAAGTTCAATCTTTGTATTTATTTTTCATTAAAAAAAGTGATGGCTTGTAGAGGAAGCCAAAACTCAAATAATGGTCATGGCGGCAGAGAAGTCATTGTCGCCGCATATGTACGGAAAGAAAAACATTCCCTTTTTTTCATTTAGTAAAACGCTTCATATAAAAAATATTCCTTTTGAATAAATGTAAAAGTCAAAGGGGTTTATACACCGTATAAAAGAAAGTTGTGTATAAAACCAAATATGCCTCAATGAAAGGAGACTGAGATGAAGTCCTTAAAAAGATCATTTTTAAAATAAAATAGATCTATTATGTGTATTCACTATAGTTACATTTGAAGAAAGTAAAAATACAAAATAGGAAATAATAATATCATGACATAATTTGAATGTAGGAGATTAACCCAAAGAATGGAAGTTGGGTTATGAAATTCCCTTACCTTGCGTCATGTCTTGACTCGAACGTTGTTTAACCTCCTGAATAATAAACTATAGTTAATTTATAATTTCTTAAGAAACTTTTTCATGTTTTTTATTCCATTTATATCACTTATTACCATGTTATGAAAATTATGTAATTATTTAAGTTAATAACGGCCGTTTTGTCGATCTTTGGTACTTGAGTCAAAAATAAACTTCTTATAATTACAAGTTGTTCATGTGGTGATATATCCATTATATCCAGAATTATATTCATGATATAGATATCATATATCTAATATATATCCAGTATATAAATGCATTTATAATATTACATAACATTAAGAGGTAAGAAATGAAATGCACCGTTAATGGAGACGGTAAGCCGTACGTACGCATGAACGCTACTTTCATTTATATTTTGTATTTAATGGAATGAAGTTATAATTATATAAAGGTATAATATAATTACAGTATAATATAATGTATAATACCATTTAGTCCATCCTTTATACATCCCACATATGGCACTAACGATTCAAATAACTTTGAGGGGGCGGTAGTCCACACTTCCTAAAATGAAATTATCGCATTTACCCATAATGGAAATCATAGAGCATGCCACAAATGAGAAATACATAAGAATAAGGAAAACATAAACATAATATATATATAATATATGAAAATAGTGTCATCAAAATGGCCCCCATTAGAGGTGTTAAAAGAATATTGAACAATCATCGTTTCGTGAGGCAATATTTCGCCACCCACATAAACAGTATGTTCTTTAACCATTAGTCGAAGGTGTGTGTAAGTGTAAAACAAATACTTATCATAAAAACATCCTAGTATATTTTATTTACTGGTGTTGTTACAAAATAATGGAATAAAAAGAGTTTAAGGGGATGGAGAAGAAAAATAAAACAAAACAACATTAGAGAAGACATTACCTTCAAATCGGGTAACTCTTTTTGATTTGAGCAAAAGGCTTCCATGGTAAGAGTTCTGCCTAAAATATGGCTTCTAGGAGTAATAGGGGAAAGTTGGGAGAGTATTTGGGAAGAGGTTGGCCGAGCCAAATGGCTTGAAAGTGTGAATTAGGTGGTAGAGGTGGGGGCCTTTTATAAGTGGAGAGGAGGGGCACTCTTGGAAAGTAAAGAAAAGTCACTTTATTATAAAATGAGTTTCTGATTTTAGAGGTCCCAAACATATATAATTCTAGGATAAGGTGATAAGGGTTCGAAATATACTCATCCAATAGGTTTTTGACAAGTGTAAGTCTTGGATTTTACATTATCTTTTTATTTTATTTAAATCGTTAAATAATGAGGTCATCACTACATCATCATGATGTCATAAATAATTTAATTTATATAATGTCTAAAAATTATAAAAAAAATACTATGATGTAGGAAATCTTTTTATCTTTCCAATGACTATTTATAGTCAAAAATATGACTTGTATAACCCCATGTAAAAATTGTTTTAGTAAAACATTTCATGTTTGTGTCATTTTTTACTTTAACATTAAATACAAGGTATTTATGTCATTTTCCAAATAAAGTGGCTCCATGGGGTCCCCAAGTTGACCCATGGATTTTATTGGTCGGCAATTGCACATACAATGAGGGTAGAACATGTTTCAAGCTCATCTCATATTATTAAAACATTATTTTTACCATAAACTACACTAATTATCTCTAATCGCAATTAAGAACTTAAAAGTTACTATTCACCAAAATATATTTTAATCTCATTGAAGAACATTTTACTTCTTTATTACAACCATTTAGGTCGGATTTTTGAAATTCAAAACACAGAAGTGGTAAAATTTCATTTAAACGAAAAATCAGTTTTTATAAATACCACTTAGTGGTTTCACTATTCCTCAAAAATTGTAGTTTTTCAGAAAAAATCCCAAAAATTCACCCTAAGCTATATTTGATATTCGGATTTCAAAAATGATGTCTATTTTACAAAATTACAAACATATAAGTTGCATTAATTAATTTTATAATTAATTCCCGCTGTCACAACAAATAGCGTGTTTTTAAGAAACAATTTATATCAAATGATTGACAATTGTTCATGCCCAATTTCAATGTTAAATTAATTCTAATGACCACCATTGGATAAAATGATAAAAATATATTCTAATTATACTTTAAAACCACTAAATAGTATAATTTATCACAATAAATTATTTTTATTAAAAAAGTTGTTTTAAGTATTTTTTCACTATTCATAAAAAATTGGAAGTTTTCAGAAAGATACAAAAAATTCAATTTAGGATAATTTTGATATTACGAATACAAAAATGAAGTCCATTTGGAAAAATAAAATTTATAAAATTTCAAAAATTAGGTATTACTATTCATAATGGCTACTTTGATTGGTTGTGGTGTGTGTTAGTACTCGAAGTTGCGTACAACACACGCTACTGTATTATTCAAAGAGAAGACTACCGTGGAAGCTTGGGGTGTTACATAAGTGGAAGTTAAAAAAAATGAATTTTTCAAAAAACATAATTTTACCGCTTCTGTGAATGGAATTTCCAAAATCCGAGAGACACGGTTGATGTCAATAAGTAAAATGTGGTTCAATGAGATGAAAATATTTTTTGGTGAATAGTAACTTTTTAATTTTTTTAACCACGGTTAAAAGTAAATAGGGTTATTAAGGGTAAAAATGTTATTATTATTACCCTAACACATGTCCTAATTCTATTGGATAAGTGTAATTCGACCAAAAACAATCTTAGAAATAAAATATTACAATTTAGGCCCACTTGGATTAGATTAGGACAATTATCATTATTCAATTCAAAGAAGAGTTAAAAGAGTTAAAATCAAAGTTTATTTTATACAACATTTTTAATATAGGGTTATACATAATATAAATTAGATTGTAAATATTCATTAGAAAGATAATAATATTTCCTACATAATTATATTTTATTTATAATTTTTATACATTAAATAAATAAATTTATTTATGACACAATGATGATGCAGTAATTACCATAATAGTGAAAAATTAGAATAATTGATATTATAAATACCCAAATAAATATAATTTGAGACTTTTTATGAATTCAAATAATTTTATAGGTTAATATGACATGTTAGTATTGATTTAATTAACTGTGTTTGAACTAATCATTCTGTTATGATTTTCACAAAAATCAATTACTAAATAGTGTCAAAATTGACATAAAATAGTTTTTAAAACAAATATTATATTATTAATTGTTATTTTATTTCTAAAAATATATGGTTTGGCCAAATGACGTAGATAATGTTATATATATATTAATAATAAACAACTTGGAGTTCGTTTGTCTTGATATTGTAAGTTTATTAACCTTATAGTGTAAGAAAACAAGAAGACACGGTAAAAGTAAAATTATTTAACTTAATGTTAAATATAAATGATAAGGTTAAAATAGGAACCTAAACTTGTCTAAATTTTATTGGATGAGAGGATTTAGATCCATACCCACCTTAGCTTCAAAATAAATCAATTTGGAGCTATTTAAAACCGAATATGACTTTATAATGAAATAATATTTTTTGTTATTCCAAAGGTGCCCCTCTCCTCCCTTATAAAAAGGCACCCCCTCCCTCTCTTCCTCAGACCACTTTGAGCCTTCAATCTCAGCCAACCTCTTCCAAATTCTCTTCTCCACTTCCCTAGAAACATCATAGAGGTTCTGGTCTTCTTCAAAGACCAATTTTAGTGCCCTAAGAGGAGGTCTCAAAGAGGCGCTTCAAAGAAGAGGTAATTTCCATTACCGATTCTTTCACCCTGATTTCTTCTTCCACTTCTTCTTATTAGGTTGTTTCATTATAAAGTAATAACATAAGTATCACTCATATACTTATATGTTATTATAATTATGAAACATCTCTATTTCACCATCTATCAATCCTATGGAAAACAAAATCACCGCGCATGCGTACGTACGTAATACCGTCTCCACACCATGGTGAAATCTATTTTCCACCACCACCTTACGTGGATGGGTATAATGGTGTAAATAATAAAAATATATTATTATTTTAAATTTATATTTATTCTTAAATATTATACATACACTCCAATACAATTCCACGATCATAGGAACAATATCATCACTCGTGCGTACGTACGGAATACCGTCTCCACGATGTGATGCGACTCGTTCTACATGATCTTCATTTCATAATGATTATATAAATGAATTGAATAAATGAATATGATATATATTACACTAATACCATTCTGGAAATGAGGTATCTATATCCTAAAGAGAAGAATAAGAATTTATTCGACAAAACACGCATAAGAACAAAAAGTAATAAACACCCGAATAACAAGTAGTAATGAAATATTACTAATAAGAAGCTAAGAATATGAACATATATGATATCATAACAGTAATTATGATTCTGGAATAATTCAATAACATTATTTAAATCATTATACAGGAGGTTCGGACACTTACAAAGCAAATCAGACCTAAGGTAAGGGAAATATAACAATCTCATTTTTATCGGAGATTGCTTATACATTGGTTTTTACTGGGGTGTATTTTATCATCCACATCCATGTTACCTCAATATGTAATATTATTTCCATCCACCTACAATTGTTTAAAACCTATTTTACCCTTTGGTGAGTTTTTAGTAAAAGATATGAAAGGAATATTTTGTCATTTTTCGTACGAGGTACTTTTTGACTTTTCCGACAAAAGTATGAGAAGAATGTTTTTTTAACTTATACGACATGAATGGTTTTTTAAAACATTATTTCCAAGAATATTCCTTTATAAGTTTTCAAGTTTATTTTTAATCAACTTCTTTTAGTTTAGAATTGTACGACATGTTAAGAAAGGAAAAGTGTTTTTGAACCAGAAAGGATATTTTTCTCAAGAATGGAGTTCAAGTGTTTTATCAAAATTATTTTTCCATCTAAGATAGTAAAGGGTTCTGTTTCTATCCCTATTATTACATTGATTTGATTATGTTGTGTTGGAATTATATTTTTTTGAATTCCTTTATCTTATATGAATTTTTTATGATGTCACGATGTTTAAGATTCCCATTTTTATTAAATGGGTTATGCTATGATGTATGGTTTCTGATTTTGTGGCACACATAAGAATGGTATCATTATGAGATGGGTGGGAACTATATTTACCTCCAATGCATTGGGTAAATATTTTATTTCTCATGAGATAGACATGGCAGGAAAGGTAGGTTATACCGGTTCAGTAAAACTAGACTGAAACAAGGAGTGAACTCGATTTAGAAATGGATTTTGTCCACTAAGATAGTCTTGGAAATGAGTCTTGACTAATAAGAAATGATTCTCTATGATTATGCGTGTATGCCGCAAAGTTTCATGTTTTATGTTATGACAATTGGGATTACATTTCACTACAATTATTTATCCCATGTTATGATATTATGATCTCTTTTTCAGGTTAAAATTTCCAAAATGTTATGTTCTTATGAATATGATGTGATTGATTTTTCTTTTGTTTACCCTTACTGAGCATTTGAGCTCACCCTTTTTATGTTTTCTTTTCCCCAGGATATAAATAAAGGTTTTAGGTAAGCAAAAAAAAGGGAAGATCTTTATGGGAGATGTTGAAGATCTTTCACCATGATTAGAAGATTACCTTCCGAGTTTCCAAAGACACTAAACTATTAAGGTCCTTGTGTGTGTGTTTTTGTTATGTAATAAGTATTCCGCAAAAGTAATGTAATGTCCTTGTACATCAAACTTCAGGTCTGTACAGTTGGTATCAGAGGAAAGGTTTAGTCATCCTTTGGAAACTAGGATGTGAGAACTTTAGTGAGATCCCTAGAGATATTTATAAGGTATGTCTAGGGATGTCCCTAAGGTTAAGTATAAGTATAGGTTATAGTCATAGAATTGCGCTAACGATCTTAGAATTAAACCTAAGTTGTTAGATATTGAAGGTAATCCCCCTTTATTATGTTGTTTTCCCTAGCATGATTTTTTCCTCTCACACTATTCTTTTTGGGTTTTAGACGATGGTTGGAACCCGAAGGAACCGTGTTGATCAATGCAATGGACAATGCAATAATTGTCCTCCTGAACAAAAAAATGTTATGGGAGATGGAGTGAAAAATATTATTGCTATACTTATACAAGCTATGAATCATTCTGGACTTCCAAATGAGTAGAGAAGGGAACAATATTCTATTGAGTCCTTCATGAGGCAACGCCCACCTTCTTTCAGTGGGTCTCCTGATACACTTGTTGTTGAACAATGGATAAGTACCACTAAAAAGATATTTTCAGTTCTTCAATGTTCTGAAAATGATAAATTCATCTTAGAAGTATATCGTTTGGAAGGTGATGCTGATCAATGGTGGAATCTTATCAAGAATACGAGGCAAATACATGAAATTGAGTCCATGGAATGGGACGAGTTCAAGAACTTATTTTTCAATAAGTACTTCCCTCGTATTCTTCGAACATAGATGGAGAAGGAGTATCTTGAACTAAAGCAAAAGGATGATGAAACTGTTGGTATATACGAAGCGAATTTTACAAGGCTTGCAAGGTATGCATCTGGATTTATCATCCAACCTGAAAGTAAAGTTGATCGATTCTTCAGTGGCTGAAAACCAAATCTTTGAAGGGAATTAGCTATAAGAGACTTCAGTAGCTATGAAGAAATTGTGCGTTGTGCTATCAAGGTAGAAATGGAAGTTGGTATTACTTATCCATCTCATATTTTTGATAAGAAATGAAAGATGGAGTTCAAGGAGAAATCTCAGAATAATGGTGAAAAAAAGATGAATGTTTCCTTATGCTCAAAGTGTGGAAAGAAGCATTGTGGAGATTGTCTTAAAGGTACAAATAAATGCTTCAAATGTGGAAAGGAAGTTCATCGGGAATTTGAATGCCATAATGATGGGAAGAAGATGTCTAATGATTCAAACAAAGGAAGGGATACACAGAATGAACCTATGACACTTCAATGCTTAAAGTACAAGGAAATGGGGCATTATGCTAATAAATTCCCTAATCCAAGGGTTAGTGAGGATCGACATGAGCAACCACTTAAGGCAAAGGACAAAGGGAAGTCACATGTGATCACCATTGGAGATGTTGAATATGACAATGATGTGGTGGAATGATTAAGTGTTTATGTAATGGGATTCCAAAATAATGTTGGAATATTTATGTATTGGTCTATTGTGGTTTTCAATAATTTTATGGTACCGGTAACCATAGAAAGTGATTGAGATATTTTTGGAAAAAAGATGATATGCGCATAAAGAAGGGATAAGGAAAAAAATGAAAGGTTTGACAGTATTCATGAGCTCACGATTGATATAAGGACTAAGTGATATCTTGGTTTGAGTATATAGAATTTTGAGGATTTTGGTATGTGGAAACTGTTAACTTTTAACTGCATTCATGTTTTCACTAAGGTTCAATGGGTATTAAAGAGAATACATGATTAAGGCCTTTGAATGTTTGGAATGTGACCAACAAGACATATCTTATGATATATGGGTATCAACGATGATATTAAATCTCTGGTAATCATTTTCACTATATTATGAGAGTGGACCGCAGTATTATGGATAAGCCTAAAGATTGGAATGGAATATGTTGGACATAAGTTAGTATTGTTTAAGCATAGATTTTTTTCGATATTATTGATGGGATGTTATAGTAATATAGTTTTAGAAAAAGGAAAACCAGCAGGACGGGTGACAGCCCATCGTGTCGGACAAGGCTGTGGGAATCGAACCCACAACCGAAGTGCGACTGGCCTTTATCACCTACCACTGGCCTACAGGAAGTCCCTGTTTAGTAGAAACTAGTTTTTTTATATTAAGAAGTATGAAATATGAAGTATAAGTCCATTTTAGTAACCATATATCATTAATCTCACTATAGATGGACCTATATATTTTTTGATAACTTTTCTAACCATTTGTTTGAGACAGATGGAATGACCCATCATTCTATCACATGATCTACTAACACATCTCGAATGACAAATTCAACTTCATTTATTTACGAGATGAAGTAGAAATTGTCCAAAGTATGACCAACAGTGAGACTATACCAAAATCACCGAAGTATTTCTTCTAATTCCAATTTCATCAACTTTAATGAAACGATCTTTAAAACCAAAAATGTTGTCCTAGTGCTCTTATATCTGATGAATCAGATGGTACCTTAGATCATCAAAAATTTATGGCTTTGTGATTCCTGGCTTTTCCATAGCCATGTTCTCTACCACTTTCCATCAGAACATGATTTTTAGATTTCTCTTCCATATCCATATTTTCACCTATGTGGAAACCCAGTGATTAGTTTATTTGGGTAACCGTTACGTTTCATACTTTTGTTTTTAAAGATTGGTTTTGGTATTCCTTTTTACGATGTGGGTTTC
Organism: Viscum album; assembly: GCA_963277665.1. NCBI lineage: Eukaryota > Viridiplantae > Streptophyta > Magnoliopsida > Santalales > Viscaceae > Viscum > Viscum album. The sequence goes on along the minus strand of OY728141.1, from coordinate 1,425,112,755 downwards.
TATCAAAGAAACTATTGAATATTAAACCATTCAAAACCCCGACGAATTTCGAGGGAGAAATTCATTTTAAGGGGGGTAGAATGTAACACCACGAGATTTTATGAAAAATATTCTTTTTAATGTCTTTTGTTGTACGCTACACCAAAAGGAGCTTTCACAACACGCATCCTTGACTTTCCTTGCATTACACGAAATCACGACCTTCCTCGATAGCGTGTGTAGTACGCAATACCGAGTTTCACTAAACAACGATATGCTATAAAAATATTATTAAAACTAGCCGTTATGAATAGAAATAACCACCTTTTAAAATTTTAGAAATTTTATCTCTCAAAATGGACTTCATTTTTCGATTCGGAGTATAGAATTTAGCCTAAGGTAAAATTTTGGTACTTTTCGGATAACTTTCATATTCTGATGAATAGTGAAAATTACTAAATTTTAATTAAAAACAACTTTTTTAATCGAAATAATTAATAGTGATAAATTATTAATTTTAGTGTTTTTAAAGTATATTTAGAATCTATTTTTACAATTTAATACAATGTAGGTCATTGGATGTAATTTTACATTTAAACCAGACATAAACAAGTGTCAATCTTTTGATAGTTATTATCTTTTAAGAACACGCTATTTGTTTTGACGACGGGAATTAATTTTTAAATTAATTAATGAAACTGATATGTTTTGAATTTAGTAAAATAGACACCATTTTTGAGTTCATAATATCAAATATAGCTTAGGGCTAATTTTTGGTATTTTTATGGAAACTTTTATTTTTTGATGAATAGTGAAACCACTAAGTGGTAGTTAAAAAAATGAATTTTTCATAAAAATTAATTTTACCACTCCTGTGAATGGAATTTCAAAAATCAGAGAGACATGGTTGATGTCAGTAAGTAAAATGTGGTTCAATGAGATGAAAATAATTTTTGGTGAATAGTAACTTTTTACTTTTTTTTACCACGGTTAAAAGTAAATAGGGTAATTAAGGGTAAAAATGTTATTATTATTTTTACCCTAACACATGTCATAATTCTATTGGATAAGTGTAATTCGACCACAAACAATCTTAGGAATAAAATATGACCATTTAGGCCCACATGGATTAGATTAGGACATTTATTATTATTTAATTCAAAGAAGAGTTAAAAAAGTTAAAATCAAAGTTTATTTACTACGACATTTTTAATATAGGGTAATACATAAGATAAAGTCGATTGTAAATATTCATTAGAAAGCTAATAAGATTTTATAAATAATTTGGTTTATTTATAATTTTTAGATATTAAATAAATTTATTTATTTATGACACAATGACGATGCAGTAATTACCGTAATAGTAAAAAATTAGAATAATTGATATTATGAATACCCAAATAAATATAATTTGAGACTTTTTATGAATTTCACAAATTTTCTAGGTTAATATGACATGTTAGTATTGATTTAATTAACTTTTTTCGAACTAATAATTCTGTTAGGATTTTCAAAAAAATCAATTACTAATTAGTGTCAAAATTTACATAAAATAGTTTTTAAAACAAATATTATATTATTAATTGTTATTTTATTTCTATAAATCTATGGATTGGCCAAATTACTTAGATAAGGTTATAGATATTAATAATAAACAACTTGGGGTTCGTTTGGCTTGATATAGTAAGTTTATTAACCTTAGAGTGTAAGAAAACAAGAAGACACGGTAAAAGTAAAATTATTTAACTTAATGTTAAATCTAAATGATAAGGTTAAAATAGGAACCTAAACTTGTCTAAATTCTATTGGATGAGAGGATTTGGATCCATCCCCAACTTAGCTTCGAAATAAATCAATTTGGAGCTATTTAAAACCGAATATGACTTTATAATAAAATAATAATTTTTGTTATTCCAAAGGTGCCCCTCTCCTCCCTTATAAAAGGGCACCCCTCCCTCCCTTCCTCACACCACTTTGAGCCTTCAAGCTCGGCCAAACTCTGCCAAATTCTCTTCTCCACTTCCCTAGCAACATCCAAGAGGTTCTGGTCTTCCTCAAAGACCAATTTTAGTGCCCTAAGAGGTGGTCTCGAAGAGGTGCTTCAAAGAAGAGGTAATTTCTGTTACCGATTCTTTCACCTTTATTTCTTCTTCCAATTCTTCTTATAAGGTTGTTTCATTATGAAGTAATAACATCAGTATCACTCATATACTGATATGTTATTATAATTATGAAACTACCCTATTTCACTATCTATCCATCCTACGGAAAACGAAATCACCGCGCGTGCGTACGTACGGAATACCGTCTCCACACCTTGGTGAAATCTATTTTCCACCACCACCTTACTTGGACGGGTATAATGGTGTAAATAATAACTATATATTATTATTTTAAAGTTTTATTGATTCTGAAATAGTATACATACACTCCAATACAATTCCTCGATCATAGGAACAATATCATCACTTGTGCGAACGTACGGAATACCGTCTCCACGATGTGATGTGACTCGTTCTACATGATATTCATTTCATAATGATTATATAAATGAATTTAATGAATGAATATGATATATATTACACTAATACCATTCTGGAAATGAGGTATCTATAACCTAAAGATAAGAATAAGAATTTATTCGACAAAACACGCATAAGAACAAAAAGTAATAAACACCCGAATAACAAGTAGTAATGAAATATTACTAATAAGAAGCTATAAATATGACCATATATGATATCATATCAATAAGTATGATTTTGGAATAATTCAATTACATTATTTAAATCAATATACAGGAGGTTCGGACACTTACGAAGCAAATCAGACCTATGATAAGGGAAATATAACAATCTCATTTTTATCCGAGATTGGTTATACTTTGGTTTTTACTGGGGTGTATTTTATCATCCACATCCATGTTCCCTCAATATGTAATATTATTTCCATCCACCTACAATTGTTTAAAACCGATTTTACCCTTTGGTGAGTTTTTAGAAAAAGATATGAAAGGAATCTTATGTCGTTTTTCGTACGAGGTGCTTTTTGACTTTTCCGACAAAAGTACGAGAATAATGTTTTATTTAACTTATACGGCATGAATGGATTATTAAAAAATTATTTCCAAGAAGCTTCCTTTATATGTTTTCAAGTTTATTTTTAGTCAACTTCTTTTAGTTTAGAATTTTACGACATGTTAAGAAAGTAAAAGTGTTTTTGAAGCAGAAAGGATATTTTCCTCAAGAATGGAGTTCAAGTGTTTTATCAAAATTATTTTTCCATATAAGATAATAAAGGGTTCGGTTTATATCCCTATTATTACATTTATTTGATTTTGTTGTGTTGGAATTGTATTTTTATGAATTCCTTTATCTTATATGAATTGTTTAATGATGTCACAACATTTAAGATTCCCATTTTTATTACATGGGTTATGCTATGATGTATGGTTTCTGATTTTGTGGCACAAATAAGAATGGTATCATTATGAGATGAGTGGGACCTATATATCCCTCCATTTCATTGGGTAAAGATTTTATATCTCATGATATAGACATGGCTAGAACGGTAGGTTATACCAGTTCAGTAAAACATGACTGAAACAAGGAGTGAACTCGGTTCAGAAATAGACTTTGTCCACTAAGATAGTCTTGGCAATGAGTCTTGACTAATAAGAAATGATTCTCTATGATTATACATGTATTCCACAAAGTTTCATGTTTTATGTTATGACTATTGGGATTACATTTCACTACTATGATTTATCCCATGTTATGATATTATGATCTCTTTTGCAGGTTAAGATTTCCAAAATGTTTTGTTCTTATGAATATGATGTGATTGAATTTTTTTTGTTTACCCTTACTGAGCATTTGAGCTCACCCTTCTTATGTTTTATTTTCCCCAGGATATAAAGAAAAGTTTTAGGTAAGAAAAAAAAGGGATGATCTTTATGGGAGATATTAAAGATCTTTCACCATGATTAGAAGATTACGTTCTAAGATTCCAAAGACACTAAACTATTACAGTCCTTGTGTGTGTGTTTTTGTTATGTAATAAGTATTCCGCAAAAGTAATGTAATTTCCTTGTACATCATGCTTCGGGTCACTACAATATTTCACAACCCAGTTCTCAATGACTTAAATACAACAAGAGTTTCACTCTAACTAGTTGAAAATTGGTCATATATCCTAAATGATTTTTCATGGAAATCTTAATCAACATTGGAAATTCATCTTTCCCATAGATTTTCTCATCCTAGGAATGAAATAAGAAGGAGACATTCTAACTATATTAGGATTCCCATTTATATCAATTGAAAAGAAGTTAATTGAAAAAAATCAATTTGACATATATTTATATTTGGTGATGAACAAGTCATGTTTGACCTGGATAAAGACACTAAAATGGGTGATGACACTTTTAACTATCATTACACATTTCTCATTAATTATAAGGATGATTTCAATAAAAATAATTATGAAAATGAAACACTACCACCTATTTAAGATGAATATTATGACTATGATAAAGTGAACTACGTTGTACCTATAACAAGGGACACTATCCCACCATTCATACATTCAGTCATCCAGCCACCAACACTAAAGCAGGAACCTCTTTTGAGCACACTCATGTACTCATTTATAGAGATATCAGTTTCACTTCCATTCATCATTAGCATAGAACTATACCAAATACAAGAGGAAAAGTTTATATAATTCATACGAAGACACAAGAAATAAATTTTCTAGGGTGTGGTTGATATCAATGGGATTAAATGAAAAATATAAAAACATAAGATCTTGTTGTGCTAAGGTCTGAAACCGAAACACCATCCATAGAGGTGAATTGTACCACCAATGAATGGGGTGGTTAAGAAAAAGTACTTACAATTCTTAACACAAGAATAATATTTTCAATCTCCGAGAGTGAGTGGGTGAGTCGACTATATGTTGTTCTAGAGAAAGGCAACCTTATAGTTGTCAAAAATAATGAAGATGAATAGATCTCAACTCGAACCATCATTATATGGAGTGTATGATTGGATTATAGAAGTTGAAATACAGTGACATGAAAAGACCATTTTCAATTACATTTCATCTATCAGATGCTGGAAAGGATTACATGAAATGATTTATAATATTTCCTGAATAGATATTCAGGATACAATCAAATTGTAGTTGATTCAGTTGGATACTCCAAAACGATGTTCACAAGTAAATTTGTGACCTTCACCTATAAAAATATGCCATTCGGTTTGTGTAATGTTTTGGAAACCATTCAAATGTGCCTGATACATATATTCCATGATTTAGAGGATGAATTATTTGAAATATTTGTGGAATATTTCTTAGTATATGGAACATACTTTGAGGTATTATTACGTACTATAGAATTAGTGTCACAATGATGTAATGAAAAATTCATGTTTTTAAACTAGAAAAATGTAACATTTTGGTTCAAGGAGGAGTAGTCCTGAGATAAATAATATTAAAAAATGGCATGGGAGTTGATTCATTGAAGATCAATATAATAAAAGAATTATTTGAGCCTTAAATGGTAAAAGGAATAAGAAGATTTCTAGGTCATGGAATATTCTATATTTCACCATAAAATATTGTGCAAATGTTTCCCACCCCTTGACACACTTATTATTAAAAGATACTCTTTTCAAGTTCACAGAATATTATGAATGGGAATTCAACACCTTAATAAATAGACTAGTGGTTTCTCCAATCATGATTTTACTAGATTCAGATAAGGACGTCGAGATAATGTGTGATGGTCGTAAATTTTTTATAGGTGTTGTCTTAGGATAGTGAGTTAGAAACATATTAAATCATATATACAATGCTATTCATACAATAAATATTTCTCTATTAAACTACATGACTACAGAAAAAGAACTCATAACTGTCATCTATGCATTTGAAAATGTTTGTTCTAACCTCATGTTCTCCAAGGTAGTTTTCTACACTTACCATGAAAACCTTAAATATCTATTGAGTGAGAAAGATACCAATCTGAGACTGATATGATGGAAAATAATACTTAAACAGTTTAAAATTGTCATAAAAGGCAATAAGGGAATATAGAATGTGATTTATGATCATCTATGCAGACTCCCACTTACTATCATCAAGGATTATGATAGTATGGACATACAATTTGACTTCCCCAACAAATCCTTCTTCATAATAAATTTATGGGCACTTATATGGTTTTCAATCATTTTAAATTATATTCCCACAATATCAATTTACAAGTACCTCTCTTACAAACCAAAGAAGAGATTCGTAGTCAAAGCATCACACTACTACTGGGATGAGCCACTACATTTAAGCATTGTGCTAATGGCTTAATGCGGAACTAAATCCCAGAAGATAAAACAAAAAGTGTACTGGATATGTTTCACACGTCACTAGCCTGAGGAAATCATGGACCTAAACATACCATGACCAAAATTGTTCATAGTGGGTTATTCTATCTCACACCCCATGATGTAGAGAACTTTGATCAAGGATATGATAGGAGATAGTGAATAGAAACTATAGGGAAAATATATAAAATTCCTCAAAACCTGATCCTAATATTCTATACCTTTTTCGTATTAGGGTTTTATTTTTTAGTGACATTCCATAATTCCAATGGGAATTTCTACATTTTTCTTGGAATTGACTATTTCGCGAAATTGGTGAAATCAAAGGCCAAATCTCACCATTGAAAAAGTGGTGATGAAATTTTTAAGAAAGAATATATTTTCAATATTTTTATTCCATTAACTACTCATTAGTGATTGAGGAACTAATTTTACCAATAATTTTTGCTAAAGGATTACTAGAAAAATATGGAATTAGGTATAATATAAGAACACCCTATCACCCGCAAACAAGTGAGAAAGTATAATTGTCTAACATGGAGGTATGAAAATACTAAAAAAGACTATGAATACAAGTAAAAGGACTAGATTATCATATTAAATAATTCACTTTGGTAATATCATACAGCTTAAAAAACACTCATCGACACAACTCTCTTTCGACTAGTATAACAAAAGTAATTCCATTTACTAGTGGAACTTGCAAATTTCTCTTATTGTGCCATTAAGAAATTAAATATGGATTCTAAAAAAGATGGGGAATCTAGGATGAAACAAATGTAAGAAATAGAATTAATAAATAAATATTCCTATTGGAAATCTAGAATTTCAAAACAATGTAATAATAAATGGCATGACCAGTGCATCTCACGATGAATATTTACAAAAGAGGATAAGGCCCTATTATTCAATTATTGATTTAGATTGTTCCCTCAGATTCTAAAATCCAGATGGTCAAGGACCTTTGAAGTCATAAATTTTTTTCCACAAGAGGCTATTAAAATTGAGAAAGGTAGAACCACCCTTCAAGGTTAATGGACAAGGGCTGCAGATCTATCAAGATCCATTCCACGAGGGGCGTGCTATAACTATAAAATGCATCTAAATAGAAAGGAGTCAAGAAATAAATGTTAAAATAGGTACTGGACATGATGAAATCTAGCATTGTTCAAATAGGTAAGAATTTGGTAGATTCGAGTTTAAAAATGCTTAGGGAACATGGGAAGTAAAGGATATGAGTCCTAGCTTAAAAAGAGGCACCAAACCCAATCACACATGGGGTAGTTTCTTTAAATTATTTATAAATGTCAAGGGTAGGAAAAATAAATATAAAAAACCTAAAACTTCCCATCATGTAATCTTACACAACATGAAAATATTTGGAGTCTTCAAATATCGTGATCCAAGGATTCATGGACCACGAGACCCCACCCCACATCTTTATACTCTTCTTCAAGCACCTCCTCCTCTCCAATGCTATCTCTTCCTTGCGGTCGTCCTTTTCCCCCTTGTATCCCTCTCTCAGCACCACCCATCATCCACATAATATCCATCCCCTACCCTAAACTACTATATAAATAGCCTACACAACACTACAAAATATTCTTTTAAAAGTTATATTATGGGGCCTTTATCAGCGCTTATAAACTACTAACTAACAAAGTGGGGTAAAATGGAAGACATTATTAGCTCTTGAAAAAAATGTCGATAAAGTTCCCCTATACCATAACTAAAAAAGAATAGATGACGGGGCATTTTATCAGGGATTTTTTAGCACTAAGGAATGAGGCCTTTATAAGTAGTTTTTTAGAACAGATAAATGCTGCTTTTATCAGTGCTAAAAATCACAGATAAAGGACCACTTTATCAGTGCTTGTTTTGTAGTGTTGATAATTGGGGAAAATTATTTTTTTGTGACCTCTTTGATCCCCCTTAATCATCGCTTCCTCACCCCCTATATCAATGCTTTGTGAAATTATAGCCACCTATGCCTACATGGAATTAATCCTTGTACCTCTCCTTTGGAACTCCAATGCCATTACCACTACAGTAAGATGTTTTATTCTCTATTTTATGATCTTCATATTTACTTAAATATATATACACACACATGCTCACCGATATATATATAGATATATTATTCATATATTTTAAAAATTATTTTTTAATACATCTATAAAATATATGCATGTGTGATATATAGATATATATATATATTTAATTAAATATATTATATATTTTATTCATTGAGATTTAATAAAATAAAATATAAATATATATCCATTTATTAATACACACTTATATGTATATTTAAATATTATATATATATACATATATTCATATATTCATATATTTTAAAAATGTAAAAAATTGTTATATAATGTTTTAAATACATTTTTATAATATGTATTTATTTAAATATATTTTAATTTACATATACATATTTTTCTATTCACAGAAACATGTTTATATAAAAAAAATTAAATGTGTAGGTATATATATATATATTAATACATTTTTATAAGGTAAATAAAATGGATAATTTTTTTAATATAAATAATATTTATAATAATTATTTATTTTATATATTTAAAAAAACATTTTAATGTAAATATGTTGATATTCGTACTTATACAACTAATTTAATATTAATAAATATACGTAAATATGCATATATTTAATTTCAAATATAAAGACATTATGAAAAATGATAAAATTTCAAAACAATAATAGTAATATGAATGTCATCTATATGAATAAATTCAATACCCACCAAAAAAATATAATTAAACCCCCTTAAATGTGGCTAGAATTCCATCGACTATTAAACAATTGGGATACCTAGACTAAAAACTCTATTTTTGAGGACTTATTGGCCTATGTTGCTCCCAAAAAATTTGATCTAGGGTTTTCCCCATCACTAAAATACAGATATTGTGATGGAATTTCATTTTATATGTGGCAGATACCAAATAGACATTCAGATCAAAAGTTATGGCTATTTGAAGTTTAAGTCATTTATTCAAATTATCTTAGAACCTTCATTAATTAATTTAATTTTTAGGTCATACAACTATTATTAAATGAATATTACTCAATAATAATTAGAAAATTATTAACTAAAAATATTTTTTAATTATTTTATAACCCATTTTCACATAATATCTTATAAATTAAGTATAAATTCATATTTAGCCATATCTAAAACATATTTAATATATATATATTATCTTTTTAGAAATCTAAATATATTTTTCAATTATTTATTATGAAATATACCCTATATAAGTGCTTAAAAAGGCACTGACAAAGGGGTTCCTTTATGAGCACATGTAAAAATGCGATGATAAAACCCCGTTCATCAACAATTTTTATAGCACTGATAAAGGCCCACCTTTATCATTGAATTTTTCTAACACCGATAAGGTACACCTTTATGAGAAAATTCTTTATAATATTGATAAATGGACCACTTTATCAATACATTTTATTAGTGCTGATAAGGGCCCCCCCTTTATCATCACTTTTTTATCGCTGATCAAGACCTCCATTATCAGCACTAAAAAAGCACTAACAAAGCCCCACTTTATTTAAATTTTTTAGTAATAATAATGGGGGTATTAGTAATCTCTTTTAACTACTGCTAATAAATCCTAGAACTAGATAAACCCGGTTTTGTATTTGTGTTACGAAGACTAGATGAAACCCTCCTACCAATAGCGCACCCGAGCATGAGGATCCACCTTTGATCAGGCTTCAAGGGTTTCCCCTCATCCATCAACCTCTGCCTCATCATCTTCTACCTTATCATTATTCTCTTCCACCACTTGTCCACTATAGATTCAAATTTGAATTATCTTGTGTCATAAGGCACTTCTCATCCACATATATACCTGTGCCTTCACCTATCCACCCCGAGCAGCAAGTCTTGTTGGTTAGTGTCCAGGTCAATCCTATAGATCTTGCAGTGGTCGAGCAGATCCATATTTACTAGGAGGTCCTCAACATCATTAGCCGACTACACCATTCAACCATTTCTAAGATGCATGAGGATAACTTCATGGATCTTTTCCTTATGTTCTTGGATTCCATCATGCTAGTCGTTGACATTATCACCTTGTATCTAGGGGAAGACCCCATGATCTCACTCTCAAAAGTTTGGAATGAAGATCAGCCTATAATATACCAACATTTTTTCCTCCCAACTCTCCCCAACTCTATAGATCGATCAAATAAAGTCGAATGACAGAAAATACTAATGGTTGATATCTTAGTACCCTCAGAGTTCCCATCACCCTCAGAAGTAGAATCCTACATATCTATGAGGTGGTTCAATTCAGATCCTTCATCGTGCTTTGTACCACTAATTGATCACACGTGCATAGGATCAAAGGAGAATATCATAGATCAATATGATTATTCTCGCCTCTACCATGGGCGGACCACCTATCAATATAGATCAGTAATTCACCTTTTATTATGAGGCACATACAAGCTAGATTTCAGGTATGTTTATGGGAGGGTCATCCATCAACCTCTTCTCCCAACAACTTAGTGTTTTTGAAACTCCTTCCCCTGACCTCCCTAGGCCCGATGGAGTCTGTCAACTTCTTTATGCTTCACAAAATGGGGATTCTAAGTAAAATGACATATACTAGTGGAAGATGGTGTATATTGAGGCGGTGGATGAGGTGCCTGACCAGCATGCATATGACCCCACTATCTTATCACCAACCCTACCACCACCTCATCCCTTACCCCTACGACCACCTTAACCAGAACACCTACCAAAACCCTCACCAATCCCCTACCCTGAACATACCCACACCTTCAACCAACCATACCCACAATACATCTATTAAAATCGTTCCCCCATCACCCAACCCTAAAATTTTCATAGACCCCTGGCAACTTCTCCTGTATATTTTGGAGAACCAACCTAAGATCTTATACCACCACAACATTCACCATGGAGCATACATCCAAATCTATTTCTACACCCTTATCCACCATAGTTGACCTTCCTCTGGAACTTACCGACCATGTAGACCAGCATGCATATCTTTCAGAGAAATCCTAGAAGGGGAAGGGACCGTCCATCATATCTTCTACCAAGGTGACTTTCATCAGCCTTTCTTCAAGACACGTGACCACCATTAGTATAAGAACCTATCATCCTCTACCATCTAGAAAGATTACTGCCAACATCTTGAAATCTTATAAGGTAGTTGATGACCCTACACCTATCCCATTAGAGGAAATTAATAGGACAAGGTAGATCAATAGACCCCAGCTCAATAGGGGACCTCACATGCTGTTAGGGGTGACTCCACCCATGACTTATAGTCTTTCATTTTACCCCTCCCCAGATTTAATTTTTATTGGGTATTAATTTGTATACATTGTATCCATGATTACCAGATGTACTATGTTTCATATATATATGGATGTGATATAATTTTTTGACTCCCATGCTTGATTTTCTTCTCACTTATTTATTTCTCTATTTATATAGAAATATCTATCTCTCAAATTCTCTCCATGGTTCATGATTCACAGCTAGGCCAGCACATGGTGTCCATCATGAGTTATACCAACACTTGTATGACCTTGAGAACCAACTTCCATATCTCTAAATCGAGCTCCTTCCTCGATATGAGCCACCTCCATGGCCATCCTGGATGCTTCTTCCCCCTCACGAGAAAATGTTTCCACCTATTGTTATGGCTATAAACCTCAATAAAACCCCAATAAATCAAGGATGAACCTAATAATTCCCATATAAGGTTGTAGATATTTAATTCAGTGGAAAATACTGATTGATCATTCATCAATCCATCTATATGATTATTATTTTGTTTTCCCTTATGGGAGGCCACCCATATTTTTCACCTTATCATAATCTTTAGAATATTTCAAATTTTTTATGCACTATATTTTTATCCAACACCCAAAATAATATTATAACCTTGTTCAAGCATCCATTTGATACAAATTTAAGTCCTAACAATTGTGTATGCCTAAAACAATTTATACTACTACATTTATTATAACATGTCTATCAATTTTTTATCTAGTACAACGATCTTATTTTTCTAAACTATTTTTAGGTAGCATAATTTGATTTCAAAATCCACTAATTTTCTCCATTTAATAGCCTATATTATAGAGAGATATCGATTCCCTATTTTAACTATATAAATTACATTTCATTTATGTATATTCTTTAAGTGTTTAAAATCCCCCGACACTTCACTAAATAGTGAAGACACTATTTTACAATAAGTGTGATGGAGAAATCTTTCATACTTGTAGAGTGTATACCTAATATTGTTTATTCTCATTTATCTAGGGGTAATTTTCAATTTAAAAACATGATTTTACTTGAAACCTAATTACACCAATTTTAAATAAAGGAAAAATTTTTTGCATAAAATTGTCTTTCTTTTATTTAATTATTGTTTAAAATGTCATAATGATTGCAGAGTTATGTTTTTTAATTATAATTCATTATTCTTGAAATTTTATTTGATTGAATTATTACATGATTCTATGAACTAAGTTATTTACACTTTATTTTATGCTCTCATTCATAAGGGGATTCTAAATCTACAATTATATATTCTAATCTAATCATATATATTGAGAGACACCTAGGGAATGTAAACCTATAAGAACATTCATTGAGATATTATTAATTATATTTATAAAAAAACTATGTTAAATATATTGAGGAAATAAATTTTCAACCATCTTTCCCTATGACCCAATTTTACATTTATCCTTATTTACCCCATTTTATCCTTGATTGGCCTTTTTAGGGTGTATATATTTCAATCATATGATCCCTTCCAACCATAATCATTGTTTTTATGAATGGTTTTGTTATGAATAAGTGTGGGGTATTTTTTATATCTACTACATATATGATTTTTGATATTGAGGATATGTATGGAGGTATTTTAACTAGGCCTATGGTTCATGATTAACTTTTTTATTCTACTATGATTTCCCTATTCATTTGAAAAAAATAAAAAAATTAAAAAAATAAAGATAAAATGGGATTGTGTATTAGGGGGGGGGTCAAAAATCACCATTACATGACTGATCAGTTTTCATAGAAAAAAATATGTGGTTTAGTTATGTACATGAGAATTATCCTCAGAATGATTAAAACAAACACGCGCACACCTAAAGGAACAATTCACCTTGTTTTCTGCATACTTGTCATATTCACAGACCTTTATTGTGATATTGGGGGCACTAGAACATTTTTTTCTAAGAGGAGTTTTTTACTATACTATTCTTGATTATCATGCATTATAATTTAGATCTAAACCACATTATTTATGAAATATATTGATCATCTACCCTCCTACCCTAAACCTTAGAGTCATTTGAACATTATTTCTTAATCCATCATGATTGATATTGTATTGGTCTTTATGAACTAGAGATTCTAGGACCATGAAAGACTATGGTTTGTATCATGTATTCAGGACATAAACATAAATCCTATTTTATTTTACCTTGAGTTATGGGATAGAATAAATTGCTTGGTAAATTACAACATGGGTATAGTTTCTAAGGAACCATTGAATGATCATAATTAAAAAACAAATGAATTTGGTTTAAAGATTTGGTCATGAAACATGACTGAATTTCTCTGCAAGAGTGATTCTAGAGGACCACCTTCTTCCACTATCACATTGTTTTATTAACATGGTTGAATTTCATGTTTTATGTTAAAAATCTATTTCATTTGGAATCAATATAGAGATATTTTTTTCATAAGGACAAAAAATTGTTCATTTATGGGTGAATTTGGTAAGCCTAATTTAAATATATCTTTTAGATTCAATTATTTATTATTTTATTATACATTATTCTATAATACACAAGGTCTTTATTGATATTTCTAGGAAATAGGCAACCAATATAGAAATGGAAATGGTTTTAAAAATAGAAATATTTGAAATTTACACATTTTGTATCTCCTACAAGATGTGTATTCATAAATCATATCATGCCTGCAAGAGGACAGAATAGTCAATGAGATTTTACAAGACCTTAAAGAATACACAATTTCAACCCCCAATTTACATCATTTAAAAATTAAATAAAAAATCCCACCCAAAATTCATGTCGTGAAGTTATAAGAATATAATGAGGAAATTAGATGTCATGAAATACTCCATATATCTAGAGTACTAAGATATAGGCCTTGAAAGTCTCTAGATACGAGATACATGGAAAAATCATCATATTGAGGTAAAAAAAACATGAAAAACATGTAAACATTGTGTATGTATGAGGACATAAGACAACACCTCAATTTACATGATTTAAATATTTACACATTGTGAAATCCTTAAGTGTATAAATATAAGAGAAGCATAAAATCATGGGAGAGAACATTGGGTGGGGGACTTTTCTTCCAATTTTCTCATATTTTTCCCTTTTGACTCAACGATAATCAATTCCTTTTGATGTTGTTATCAAATTATAATTATTGTTTACCATTCTGAATTCGTTTTTGTCTATTTTGTTTCCTTTTTCAGTTTTGATGACCATTTTCTATTACCTTTTCCATCTAATAGGTTGATAAAAATCAGTTAGTGATATCTTCACCACTTTGAAACTTATTCAATATGTTTATCCCAATTTAGACATAATATAATCATTTTACCCAAAACCATAAAATTGAAACTGATCTCTATTTCCTTTAGAAATCTAAAAACCAATATAAGTGGTATTCATTAAATCAAAAACTAAAATAATTATTGAGTTAACCAACACAAAGGGTTTAAAATATCCAGGTTACCTATCATCTAGCTATTCTGTGTGGGATCAACCCCACACAGCCATTCAACTACAACCTAGTAACAAGTGTAGTTTTGCATAATAAAAATTCTAATTTGATACACTTCTTTGTAGAATTAATCATGCATATTAGAGTGCATCATTTCCCATAAATTTTTTATAGACATTCCCAGAAAATGATATCATAATTTTATTCAAGTCCTTTCTATCAGCCTCTAGGATCCTTTTATTATGACATATGACCATCCTTTTCAAAATTTATAAGACACATTGTTGAAGCATATAAAATATTAAGACCTAATGATAAATGGTTAGGTAACATAATATTATTATAACCATGATAATTATTTACATAAACATTAGGCACTCCCATTTATTAGAATTCATGTTATCTATTTTCATCACTCGATTGGATCTTTCTGAGGAACATTGTAACATAATTTTCTTTTGAAATATATAGTTTTAAATAAATTTACTATTTTAAATATTTTAAATTACACTCAATATATTTTTTTACACAAAACAATAATTTTGGATTCTATTACTTGAAACACTAAATTTAGAATGAAATATATGCAACATTAAGTTTAAAGAAAATGGGGCATTTTTTTCAAATAATATTTTTTAATATGATACTTATCACCTATCAATTTTAATGGTGGGTGTGATTAAGAATAACTAAATTGTGAAAATATGGTTTAATGTTTTTTATAAAATTAATTCTTTTGTGACCAATTAATTTAAAACGAAAATATGAACTATTTGAAAATAAAGAGATGCATTTTCTAAAAAATAATTTTTTATACCAAAACACATTTTACCTAAACAAATTAAACAAACCACTTTTGATGAATTATTTTATTTTAAATTATATTTTATATACATTTGAAAAACTATTTAGCATTAAATTTATGCGTGATATAGAAAAACAAATATAAGAATAAATACAATTTTACACAAAAAGATTTATATTATTCTAAAAAAAAGTGTTTCTGCTATATTTATGAAAAATTATTTTAATATTAAAATTTTATAAATTTTATTTCCCAAAATTAATTTTATTTTTGAAATTTTGAATGTCCAAATTATCTTAGGATGAATTTTTGGGATTTCAATGAAAAGTTTCATTTTTTGATGAATAGTAAAAGATACTAAATTTTAATTTAAAAATGCCTTTTAGTTAAAATTTTTTATAAAAACAATTTAATATAATTTAGGTCATTAGAATCAATTTCACGTTGAAATTGTATTTAAAAACGTTCAAACATTCGAACATTTTAATTTAAAAAACCGCTTTCTCGTCACATCTACAGAATTACTTTTAAACTAATTTTTTCCACTTATATGAATTTAATTTTGAAAAATGGATTAAATATTTTAAATAATAATAATTTATAATGTTTATAATGTAAAATTAAGTTGTTTACTATAATTATTAGTGAAAATTGTTAAAATCAATGATCGTAATTACGGGGAAAATGAGTTTACCAAGGGGATAAAAATTAATCTTAATGGAGAAAATGACCTAGAAACAAGTACAACACCCATTTTATGGACATTTGTATACCATATCCCTTATAGGATTGATTTTGGACCATTATGGGTTCTTGAGGGTCGGTAAAAAGGTGGGTACACATCTCTTAATTTCAAAAATTCTAAGTGTATCCTCTCCAAAACTTATAAATGGCCAACCCAACTCATATATTCTTAACACTTTAAAACCACTTAAGTTATTCCCACTTCCTGCCAAATTAACTCCCCAATTTCACTCCCCTCATCCTATAAGACTTATATTGGGATGAAATTAAACCCTAGAAGTCTTTAGGGAAAACCTATGGAGAATACTTGAAGAAGAGAAATTTTCAACAAGTATGAGATAAGTCGTGACTTAAGGTAAGAGATTTATGTCTCACATTTTACTTATCTAAGATGAAAAAAAATTTATCACCCAATATATTTTATTTAGTTTATATAAATCGCATGAATATAAATTATGTTTCTTATATTGAGAGGTATTTGGATTTATATATCGATTTGAGGATCTCTCTTTCACGGGGTTTATGGTTCAAAAGTTACCAAATCGGTAAGAACTTTTTGTCTCCATTTTTCACCTTTGAGACATATTGTAACACCCCAAGCTTCCACGATACACTTCTCATTCAATAATGCAATAGCTTGCATTGTACGCAACTTCGAGTTCTAACACACCGAGACTTATCAAAGTAGCCGTTATGAATAGTAATACCCACTTTTTAAAATTATATAAATATTATATTTCAAAATGGAGTTCATTTTTGTATTCGTAATATCGAAATTATCCAAATTTGAATTTTTTTTAATTTTCTGAGAACATCCAATTTTTATGAACAGTGAAAAATACTTAAAAAAAACTTTCTTAATCAAAGTATTTTATAGTGATAAATTATAGTATTTAGTGGTTTTAAAGTATAATTAGAATATATTTTTACTATTTTATCCAATGGTGGTCATTAGAATTAATTTCACTTTAAAAGTGGACATAAACAATTGTCAATCTTTTGATATAAATTGTTTCTTAAAAACACGCTATTTGTTGTGACAGCGGGAATTAATTATAAAATTAATTAATGAAACTTATATGTTTGGAATTTTTTAAAATAGACATAATTTTTGAAATTGGAATATAAAATATAGCTTAGGGTGAATTTTTGGGATTTTTCTGAAAAACATTAATTTTTGATGAATAGTGAAACCACTAAGTGGTACTTATAAAAAACTGATTTTTTGTTTAAATGAAATTTTACCACTTCTGTGTTTTGAATTTCAAAAATCCGACATACATGGTTGTCATTAAGAAGTAAAATGTGGCTCAATGAGATTAAAATAATTTTTGGTGAATAGTAACTTTTAAGTTCTTAATCGCGATTAGAGGTCATTAGTGTAGTTTAAGGTAAAAATAATGTTTTAATAATATGAGATGAGCTTGACACATGTCCTACACTCATTGGATGTGCCATATCCGACCAAGAAAATCCATGGGTCAACATGGGGACCCCATGGAGCCACTTTAGTTGGAAAATGACATAAATACCTTTTATTTAATGTTAAAGTAAAAAATGACACAAACATGAAATGTTTTACTAAAACAATTTTTACATGGGGTTATACAAGTCAAATTTCTGACTATAAATAGTAATTGGAAAGATAAAAAGATTTCATACATCATAGTATTTTTTTTAATTTTTAGACATTAAATAAATTAAATTATTTATGACATCATGATGATGCAACAATGACCTCATTATTTAACGATTTAAATAAAATAAAATGATAATGTAAAATCCAAGTCTTACACTTGTCAAAAACCTATTGGATGAGTAGATTTCGAACCCTTATCACCTTATCCTCGAATTATATAAGTGTGAGACCTCTAAAATCCGAAACTCATTTTATAATAAAGTGACTTTTCTTTACATTCCAAGAGTGCCCCTCCTCTCCTCTTATAAAAGGCTCCCAACTCTACCACTTCATTCACACATTCAAGCCATTTGGCTCGGCCGACCTCTACCCAAATACTCTTCCAACTTCCCCCTATTACTCCTAGAAGCCTCACTTTCGGCATAACTCTTCCCAAGGAAGCCTTTGGCTCAAATCAAAAAGAGTTACCCAATTTTAAGGTAATGCCTTCTCTTGTGTTATTTTATTTTATTTTTCTTCTCCAACCCCCTAAACACTTTTTATTCATTTATTTTGTAACAAAACCAGTATCCTCAATATACTAGGATGTTTTTATAATAAGGATTCGAGATACACTTACACACACCTACATCTAATGGTTAAAGAACATACTATTTCTGTGGATGGTGAATTTTTGCCTCACGAAACGATGATTTTTCAAAACTCATATAACACCTCTAATGGTGGCCATTATGATGAAACTATTTTTATATATGATATATATTATGTTTTTGTTTTCCATATGATTTTTTATTTTTCATTTATGGCATACCTTTATGGTTTCCATTATGGGTAAAGATGATATTTTCATTTTAGGAAGTGCGGACTACCGCCCCCTCAATGTGATTTGAATCGTTAATACCATATGTGGGATGTATAAAGGATGGAGTAAATGGTATTATACACTATATCATACTGGAATTATATTATACATTTATATCATTATGATTTCATTCCATTAAATATGAAATAGAAATGAAAGTAGCGTTCATGCGTACGTACGGCTTACCGTCTCCATGAACGGTGCATTTCATTTCTTACCTCTAAATGTTACGTAATATTATGAATGAATGTATATACTGGATATATATGATATATATGACATCTAAATCATGAATATAATTCTGGAGATAATGGATATTCTACCACATAAACAACTTGTAATTATAAGAAGTTTATTGTTGACTCAAGTACCAAAGATCGACAAAACGACCACTATTAACTTAAATAATTACATAATGTTCATAACATTGTAATAAGTGATATAAAAAGGATAATGAAATTGAAAGTGGTTCTTAATAAAGTAGATATTAACTCTAGTTTATTATTCAGGAGGTTAAAGAACGGTCGAATCAAGTCGGACACAAGGTAAGGGAATTTCTTAACCCAATTTCCAAGCTTTGGGTTAATCTCCTACTTTCAAATTATGTCATGATATTATTATTTCCTATCTTGTATTTGTACTTTCTATATGTGTACTTATAGTAAATACACATAATAGATCTATTTTATTTTAAAAATGATCTTTTTAAGTACTTCATCTCAATCTCCTTTCATTGAGGCATATTTGGTTTTATACACAACGTTCTTTTATACGGTGTATAAACCCCTTTGACTTTTACGTTTATTCAAAAGGAATCTTTTTATATGAAGTGTTTTACTAAACGACAAAAATGAATGTTTTTCTTGTCGTACGTATGCGGTGACAACGACTTCTCCGCCGCCATGGCCATTATTTGGGTTTCGGCTTCCACTACAAGCCATCACTTTTTTTAATGAAAAATAAATACAATGTTTTAACGTTCTTTTATTTTGGTATTGAAAATGGTTTTGAAAGCATTTTTAATATATCAATGTGTTGTATTGATATCTTGTGATTGAAATGTGGAAATGTTATGTTTCCTTTATGCATGTTTTATGTGATATGATTATGTTATGGTTTATGATATGTTTAAACCTATTCATATGAGGAATGCATTAGAATTAATAAGTGACGGGTGGAGCCCGCTATAGCTCCTCGATGCATCCGTAGGTCTCATGAGACAAACTAGTGTCTTGGCATGAGGCCTTGACAAAATCTTATTTGTGGTCTTGACACGAGGCCTTGGCTACGTGGTTATGATAGTCTGGGATTATGAATTCCATCATTATGACAGTGGTTATTGATATTGCATGTGATTATTCGACCAGTAGAATATCCATGTGAATAAGTAAATGGAATTATCTCATTTTAATTTTTCCATATTATGTTGAATATCAAGTTTAAAAGGATTTTGTTTTAGTTATACATTGCCTTAAATGTTTATGTTTATTTATGAAAGCTTCCGCTATATTGTTATCCTTACTGAGCATCTGAGCTCACCCCTTTCAATGTTTTAATATTTTCCAGGATGTGAAGAATTATTTTATGAATGACCTGCCGGGATAGTCAGAAGAGGATATGAGTGTGGACTATGGAGACTTTGTAATTGTAGTTTTTCACTTTATGATGTAATGTAACGTTTACAAATGTATGTAGTGTTTCCAAGGCTACTAAACTAATCGGTCTTTCGAGACTTGATCTTTTGTGATCATGCCAATGTTACGAAGTAATGCACCGACTCTGGGTAGCTGGGGTCGGGGCATTACAGTTGGTATCAGAGGTAGTTTAGTACTATCCTTGAGAGCTAGATTTAGATAAACTCTGATTAGAGCACATAGCGCGAAGATAGACATTGAGGATTAGTATAGAAGAACTTCCTAGAATTTTGGTATTATAGAGATTTTGTGAGTTTTCAGAGAAATACATCCCTATCTGGATACAAGCAGGTAGAGGCGGCTCTGGCATAGATGTACCTAGGGGTAAAACCCGAAAACACCGCTTTGAGATAGACGCGAACGGGAACTGGTGCACGACAACGGGCCTTGCTGCACTCTTGGTTATGACACTCCCGGGGGATATGCATAGGATAATTCTCGTTTTCTTTATAAAACACTATGAAGGATTATGAGTATATACTTCCTCAAAGAAAACATTTTTATGATTATGGATTATGTCCATAAATAGTTCAATTTATGTTAAGTATTTTACAAGTATGGAATTATGTATTTTGATTCATAAACTAATCTAGTTTATGAAATTGTTTAGCTATGGCGCCTAGTGGAAGGAATGGAAATTGTATCAATGCACGCACCCTGTGTAGGGATTTCCCTCCTGCTCAAGATAATTATTGTGTCTCTAGAGATACAACTGGTGCTGATCAACTTATTACCATACTGAGACAACTCACTTAGGTTATTAATAATAACCTTACTCGTATGGAGCACCCTGATCCGCAACGTGGAGGATCAATGTTAGATCGCTTCATGAGGAAACAACCACCAAAATTTAATGGGGGTAAAAATCCATTAGTAGCTGAGAAATGGATAAACTCCTTAGAGAAAATATTCCACGCCTTGGGGAGTAGTGAAAGGGAAAAGGTTATCATGGCAGTTTACCGCCTCACTGGAGATGCCGATCAATGGTGGTCGCTGATTCAAAACACAAAGGAAGATGAAGAAGTATCAAATATGGAATGGAGAGAGTTCAAAGATCTTTTCTTTGAAAAATACTTTCCACATGACCATCGAGAAAATATGGAAAGGCAATTTTTGAGTCTGAGACAAAAGGAGGATGAGAATGTCGCAAAGTTTGAGGCCAACTTTACAAGGTTAGCGAGACATGCTGCAGATTATATACGTAACCCAAGAAGTAATATTGATCGTTTCTTTTATGGGTTAAAACCATTTATTCGTCGATCTTTAGTATCACAATCTTTCTCAACATACGAAGATATTGTCTCGTGTGCTATGAAGACAGTAAAGGAATTCTCTAAGTCTTATGACAATAAAGTAAAGCAAGAGAAGAAGAGAACGGTGGAACAAGAGACGAATAAAGGGAAAAAGGGAAAGAAAGATTCTCCATTATGTGATAATTGTGGGAGGTATCACCCTGGTACTTGCCTAAAAGGAATGAGAGTTTGTTATAAATGTGGAGAAAAACGTCACCAGGCGCGTGATTGCAAGGGAAAGAAAAAGGCTATCAATATTGAATGCTACAATTGTTGGGAAATGGGGCATTATGAAAATGAATTTCCTAAGCGTCAGGAAAACATACATCAGAAAAGGCCAAGGGATCAAGGCCAAGCTTATGCTGTTACTACAGATGAAGTTGAATAATTATTGTATTTGTGTTTTGGGACTCAAGAACTAGATTATGGTTATAAGAATAATGTGATATATATAAGGATTGTACTGCAGTACATGTTGTTTTCATTAAGGATTTAATATGATGAAGGTAATCATATTTTTTAGTATGTGACAATAAGAGAAACTTTACTTTTTTTGGGGAATCTGAGGTTACAATTGATTTTGGAATTTAGATACCTTTTAGAGAAAGTCTGGACAGCGGTATTTTGGATAACTATAAAGGTTGGAATGGATTAAGTTGATCTTTGGATAGTATTGTTTAAGGTTAAAAGATTTCTGAATATTATTTTTGGAATATTATAATACTATAGTTTTAGGAAAAGTACAACCTATAGGGTGGGGAATAACCCGTCGCGTCGGACAAAGCTGCAGGAATCGAACCCACAACCATAGTGCGACAGGCCATTATTTCCTACCACTAGCCTACAGGAAGTCCCTGGTTATTACAAAATATTTTTCCTAATTTAAATGGTATGTGGTAATATTTTGAACCTTATACATTTCGGATAAATAGAATATTTTTGAGTTCTATTACCTTTTAGAGTGAAAGATGGGTTTGTGGTAAAAATTTATTAAAGAATGAAAGTATACATGACAAGTATGTATATTCCCTTAAATTCTTAGTAAATCATCTAAATAAATTCCTCAACATTATAAAAGGATACTTAAAACAAAAATGTTGCCGGTTAACTTTTCCAACTGTGGAATCAATGATCGTTTAACCAATCATAAGTTTGTGATTTTCTTATAGTTAACTTTCTCCTAATCTTGTTTTATACAACTCTCCATCAGACCTTGATGGTTTGTTTCTCCTCTATATCCATATTTTCGTAGAATCCTAGAATGGGCTATCTCAGGTGACCGTTGTACATATCTTGCTTTCTTTTAATGTTATATTTTTATTAACCTAATTTCCGATGTGGATTTTCCACAAAGGTATTTTCTATTTTCAACCTTTTATTTTCCAAGAAAAATTTCAAATTGCGAGGACGCAATTTATTGAAGGAGGAGAGAATGTAACACCCCGAGCTTCCACGATACACTTCTCATTCAATAATGCAATAGCTTGCATTGTACGCAACTTCGAGTTCTAACACACCGCGACTAATCAAAGTAGCCGTTATGAATAGTAATACCCAATTTTTAAAATTATAGAAATTTTATATTTCAAAATGGACTTCATTTTTGTATTCGTAATATCGAAATTATCCAAAGTTGAATTTTTTGTAATTTTCAGAGAACATCCAATTTTTATGAATAGTGAAAAATACTTAAAAACAACTTTTTTAATCAAAGTATTTTATAGTGACTAATTATAGTATTGAGTGGTTTTAAAGTATAATTAGAATAAATTTTACTATTTTATCCAATGGTGGTCATTAGAATTAATTTCACGTTAAAATTGGACATAAACAATTGTCAATCTTTTGATATAAATTGTTTCTTAAAAACACGCTATTTGTTGTGACAGCGGGAATTAATTATAAAATTAATTAATGCAACTTATATGTTTTTAATTTTGAAAATAGGCATCATTTTTGAAATCGGAATATCAAATATAGATTAGGGTGAATTTTTCGGATTTTTCTGAAAAACTTTAATTTTTGATGAATAGTGAAACCACTAAGTGGTACTTATAAAAAACTGATTTTTTGATTAAATGAAATTTTACCACTTCTATGTTTTTAATTTCAAAATCCGACATACATGGTTGTCATTAAAAAGTAAAATGTGGTTCAATGAGATTAAAATAATTTTTGGTGAATAGTATCTTTTATGTTCTTAATCGCGATTAGAGGTAATTAGTGTAGTTTAAGGTAAAAATAATGTTTTAATAATATGAGATGAGCTTGACACATGTCCTACCCTCATTTTATGTGCCATATCCGACCATTAAAATCCATGGGTCAACATGGGGACCCCATGGAGCCACTTTATTTAGAAAATGACATAAATACCTTTTATTTAATGTTGAAGTAAAAAAATTACACAAACATTAAATGTTTTAGTAAAACAATTTTTACATTGGGTTATACAAGTAGTATTTTTTACTATAAATAGTCAATGTACAGCTAAAAATATTTCATAAATCATAATATTTTTTTATAATTTTTATACATTAAATAAATTAAATTATTTATGACATCATGATGATGCAGCGATGACCTCATTATTTAACGATTAAAATAAAATAAAAAGATAATGTAAAATCCAAGGCTTACACTTGTCAAAAACCTATTGGATGAGTAGATTTCGAACTCTTATCACCTTAGCCTCGAATTATATAAGTGTGGGTCCTCTAAAATCCGAAACTCATTTTATAATAAAGTGACTTTTCTTTACTTTCCAAGAGTGTCCCTCCTCTCCTCTTATATAAAGCCCCCACCTATACCACCTCATTCACACTTTCAAGCCATTTGGATTGGCCAAACTATGCCCAAATACTCTTCCAAATTCCCCCTCTTACTCCTAGAAGCCTCACTTTGGTCTGAACTCTTCCCAAGGAAGCCTTTGGCTCAAATCAAAAAGAGTTACCCGATTTTAAGGTAATGCCTTCTCTTGTGTGCTTTTATTTTATTTTTCTTCTCCAACCCCCTAAACACGTTTTATTCATTTCTTTTGTAACAAAAAAAATATCCTCAATATACTAGGATGTTTTTATAAGAAGGATTCGAGCTACACTTTCACACACCTACATCTAATGGTTAAAGAACATACTGTTTCTGTGGATGGAGAATTTTTGCCTCACGAAACGATGATTGTTCAACACTCATATAACATCTCTAATGGTGGCCATTATGATGACACTATTTTTATATATGATACATATTATGTTTTTGTTTTTCTTATGATTTTTTATTTTTCATTTATGGCATACCTTTATTGATTCCATTATGGGTAAACACGATATTTTAATTTTAGGAAGTGCGGACTACCGCCCCCTCAAAGTGATTTGAATCGTTAATACCATATGTGGGATGTATAAAGGATGGATTAAATGGTATTATAAACTATATTATACTGGAATTATATTATACATTTATTTCATTATGATTTAACTTCATTAAATACGAAATAGAAATGAAAGTAGCGTTCATGCGTACGTACGGCTTACCGTCTCCATGAATGGTGCATTTCATTTCTTACCTCTAAATGTTACATAATACTATGAATGAATGTATATACTGGATATATATGATATATATGACAACTAAATCATGAATATAATTCTGGAGATAATGTATATTCTACCACATAAACAACTTGTAATTATAAGAAGTTTATTGTTGACTCAAGTACCAAAGATCGACAAAACGACCGTTATTAACTTAAATAATTACATAATGTTCATAAAATTGTAATAAGTGATATAAAAGGATAATGAAATTGAATATGGTTCCTAATAAAGTAGATATTAACTCTAGTTTATTATTCAGGAGGTTAAAGAACGGTCGAATCAAGTCGGACACAAAGTAAGGGAATTTCATAACCCAATTTCCAATCTTTGAGTTAATATCCTACTTTCAAATTATGTCATGATATTATTATGTCCTATATTGTATTTTTACTTTCTTTATGTGTACTTATAGTAAATACACATAATAGATCTATTTTATTTTAAAAATGATCTTTTTAAGGACTTCGACTCAATCTTCTTTCATTGAGGCATATTTGTTTTTATACACAACTTTCTTTTATACGGTGTATAAACCCCTTTGACTTTTACGTTTATTCAAAAGGAATCTTTTTATAAGAAGTGTATTACTAAATGACAAAAAGGAATGTTTTTCTTGTCGTACGTATGCGGCGACAACGACTTCTCCACCGCCATGGCCATTATTTGGGTTTCGGCTTCCTCTACAAGCCATAACTTTTTTTTAATGAAAAATAAATACAAAGTTTTAACATTCTTTTATTTTGGTACTGAATATGGTTTTGAAAGCGTTTTTACTATATCAATGTGTTGTATTGATATATTGTGATTGGAATGTGGAAATGTTATGTTTCCTTTATGCATGTTTTATGTGCTATGATTATGTTATGGTTATGATATGTTGAAACCTATTCATATGAGGAATGCATTGGACTTAATAAGTGACGGGTGGAGCCCGCTATAGCTCCTCGATGCATCGGTAGGTCTCATGAGACAAACTAGTGTCTTGGAACGAGGCCTTGAAAAAATCTTATTTGTGGTCTTGACACGAGGCCTTGGCTACTTGGTTATGATAGTCTGGCATTATGCATTCCATCATTATGACAGTGGTTATTGATATTGCATGTGATTATTCGACCAATATAATATCTATGTGAATAAGTAAATGGCATTATCTCATTTTAATTTTGCCATATTATGTTGAAGATCAAGTTTAAAAGGATTTTTTTAATTATATATTTCCTTAAATGTTTATGTTTATTTATGAAAGATTTAACTATATTGTTATCCTTACTGATCATCTGAGCTCACCCCTTTCAATGTTTTAATATTTTCCAGGATGTGAAGAAGTATTTTATGAATGACCTGCAGGAATAGTCAGAAGAGAATATGAGTGTGGAATATGGAGACTTTGTTATTGTAGTTTTTCACTTTATGATGTAATGTAACGTTTATGAATGTATCTAGTGTTTCCAAGGCTACTAACTAATCGGTCTTTCGAGACTTGATCTTCTATGATCATGCCAATGTTACGAAGTAATGCACCGACTCTGGGTAGCTGGGGTCGGGGCGTTACACATATTACAAGTTATAATTCAATATAATTTTAATTAGTTTATATAAGTATAGTGTTTCATGTAATTTCATTAAATTATGGATCCCCATGATAGTTTAAGTTTCATTTTATTTAATTATTTAATGGGTCTTATTATTAAAAGATACCCAAGTGGTAAATATTTTAAGTTACAATCTTATCTTTCCTCCGGATTATTTAGGATTATGTTAATATTTATCATGAAACTCATGAATTTTATAATTTTATATTTATTTATGATATTTTATAGTAATATTACTATTTTACCACTTGTTGGTACTTAAAATAATTGAGAAAATGTTTTAAATAAAAATATGAGCTTATTTCTCTCTTCGGCCAAAAAACATTTTTCATCCAAAACATTGTTTTCTAAAAATGTTTTCCAAAAATGTTTAACTATTAACAATTTTTTTAAAAAAAAATTAATTCTAACCATATTTTACTTTTCAGAAAATATTTTGAAAATAACCTTCATGTTGTATTAAAAAACAATGCATGTTTGCATTTTATCAAAATGTGAAAGGAATCTTGGTTTTAAATGATCTTTCAAACTATTTCCCATCTTGGATGAAATATATCTATGTTACCTATGAATTACTAGGGTTATGATCCAAGGATACCATTCATATTCATTTATTTAATGGTTTATGATTTTATTGAATGATATTTATAAAAACCCATTTCACTTCCATTAGTTATTAGAAGAAGAAATTCCTATGAAACCTACTTATTTCCACAAGCTATGCTATAATGAAATGATTATGAAACATATATCATTTACATAGGTTATGATATGATGAAAATTTTATGATACTCCTTTCACTTCAGGGGTTATGTTATGGTGAATTTTTAGGATATTGTGGAACACAAAAATATGGTCTTAATTATGATATAGGTGGGACCTATATCTCCTTTCAATGCATTAGATAAAGATTTATATCTCAAGAGATAGTTATGAATGGAATGAATAGTGATCCTAGTTCATTATGGGCCTTTTTTCTATTATGATCTTGAGAGTGAACCTTTTCTGCAATGATGTTACGTGTGGACCTATATTTCATGTCCATAAATTTATGCATTAACCTAATTACATGTTCAAAATGTTTTGAATGAACCTGATTACATGTTCATAATGAAATCTATTGATTTTTACAATGGCGTAATAGGGTTATAGTCTAAGGTTACCATTCATATTCTTTCTTTGAATGGTTTATGTTTTTATATAAAGATATTTATGAAAACATGTTTCTATTACATGTGGTATACTAATAAAAAATTCCTATGAAACATGTTTCTTTTAACTGGTTATGGTATAATGAAATGATTATGAAGCCTTCCTCTTTTCCAAATGTTATTATATGAAGAAATTTATATGATTCCCATTTCAGTTCATGGGTTATGTTATGATGATTTTTTATGATCTTGTAGCCCACAAAAATATGGTTTCATCATGAGATGGGTGGGACCTATATTTACCTCCAATACATTGGGTAGACATTTATATCTAATAATATAGACAACAATGACATTGAGATTGAACCCATAATTTTATGAATGTTCCTATATTTCATGTCCATAATTTTATGCATGAACATGGTTACACATTCAAAATGTTATGCATGAAACTAATTGCATGATCACAGTGTTATATGTGGATATACCATTCATGTCTGTAATTTTATGTTTGGAGCTAGTTTTGTATCCATATGTTTATGTGAGGGACTGATTTCATCTTCTTAAATTATTGAGTGAACTTGATTATGTTTATATATGTTCACAATTTAATATGAAGATGTGTATTCCATAAATATTTTTTTTATGCCTATGTTATGCTCTGATAGATCATGTTCTTCGATTCTGTTATGATTTATGTCCTATGAACTGACAAATTTTATGTCATGAATCATGTTTATGATATATGATATGTCAGATATGATCTTCATAAGTTATGTTAATTATCACATATCCTTATACTTATCTTATTATTGCATATGATAATATATTTAAATCACTTATTTCTACCCTTATTGAGCATCTAAGATCACCCATTATTATATTTATTTTGATCGGGTTCTGAAGAAAGAATTTATATATGATATTTCTATATTGAGTACTAAATGGGAAGATATTTATGGGAAAAATTGAATATATTTCACCAGATTTTAAAATTGTGTTCCATGTTTGAAATTACACTAATCTATTATGGTCCTCAAGCCTCTGTCCGTGTAATTAAATGAATATTCATTAAAAATTATGTAATATAAATGTATGTTAAGCCTGGGATTCTATAGTCTGTATCAATGTAAAGGATTATTTATCCTTTGAAAACTATTATATTAAAACATTATTGAGATCTAGAGGGGTATTTATAAGGATGCATATAGGGATGCCCATAAGGATAAGTCTAATGATTATTCAATGTTTAGGAGAATGTCCGGTAATTTTTATAAAGGATAGAGAAAATGGGATTAAAAAAATTACATCCCTGTAAGGATAATACAAGTGGATGTGTCTCTAGAATTGATTTACCTAGGGGTAAAAACACTAAAAACGTAATATTTGAGAAAGACTTTCCCATTAACTGGTGCACAAAAATGGGTCTTTCTGCACATGTAGTATTCCACTCTTGGGTGATATGATTTGGAAATTTAAAAACTATTTATGAAACATCATGAAGGATTTAAATAGAATATGACCAAGAAACACTTAAGATAAAACTAAGGAGTCATAGATTAAATAACATTTCATTACTTCGACATCCAAAGTGATTTTCTATGATTATGTAGTTCTAAATTATGTTTACTGTTAGGTACACTATTCTATATGGTCTTAGTCAATCGATGTAACCTGAAGAAACTGTGTTAATGAAGAATGAAATAGACAATGCTATGGTTTTCATTCTATGAAACTGAATGTCCTATGATATGGAATTTAAAACCTCATTTCTATGGCCATGAAAAATTCTTAATCTATGATTCATGATGAACATCCAAATGAGAAAAGAAGGGAACAATGTTCTTTTGATTCCTTCATGAGGAAAACCAACCATCTTTTAGTGGTTCCATGAATCCATTAGTTTCTAAGCAGTGGATCAATACCAATGAAAATATATTTTTCATTCTCCACTATTTGAAACATGATAAATTCATTTTGGATACCTTCCACTTGGAAGGTGACATGTATCAAATGTGAAACATTATCAAGAAGATGAATAAACAAGATAAAATTGCATCCATAGAATGGGATGAGTTCAAGAACTTATTTTTAAGTAAGTACCTTCTTCATATTGTTCAAACTAAAATGGAGATTGGAGATTCCCATCAATATCATGGTTATGATAAGAAAATGATATAATTAAAAGGTAATTCCAAAAATCATGGAGATAAAAGTTGATCTTGCATTTGTAATCAAAGTGTGTAAGAAAACATGGAGAAAATTATCTTAAGAGAAATACTGAATGTTTTAATTTTGGAAAAAAAGGTCATCGAGCAGCTAAATGCTAAAGTGATTGGAATATAGTGAAATATCTATAGAATACACCTCCCATAATATAGTGTTTAAAATGAAAGGATTTTGTTCATTATGATAACAAGTTCTCAAGTCCAAGGTTTGATGATGATGATCATCATCATCAACAAATTAAGATGAGGGACAAAGAGAAATCTCCTGAAATCATAATAACATAAGTAAATATGGATAATTGTGGCACTCCATAGTGGGGGAATTAATGTTGGATTTTTTTGAGAATAATCTTTATGAAAATATTATTGTTCAACCTTTAGTGAACTTTCATGTGATTATGTCCATCCACGTGTATTCTGGAATAATAAAATCACATTTTATATTCTATCATTTTAAAGTTGAACCCAATATTCGAATGAAAATTTATGTGTATAATATAAGATATTATTTATGAAATAAAGGGTGAATTTTATTTTAGAATAATGTATGTCTCTATGTTTGATTAAATTAAGTGTTTTGGATACCATCTTTTGTTTATGTCATTAAATTTGATAATAAGTTTAGATTTATGACACCCCTTTATTTTATGTGATACGTAAAGACCTCAACCACAGTATACTGAATCTGGTCCCTTAATTTTTTACATTAGAATAATATAAAAGGAATCAAATCCTAATGAACCAAATAGTTTAGTAGTTTTGGAAAACTAGATTACAGACATGATAACAGTTTTACATTAGGAATATAAAATAAAACATAACACAGAACAAATTCTAATAAACCGCAGCCTTGAAAACTCATTGAAAGATCTATTATTCATAACTTGGGGAAAGGAAATAAAATAAGGATGAGGTCAAATTCTCAGTAAGGGTTGTGTATAATGAAATGAACAATGAATCAATGAAAATAATTTACATTTCATGGTAATTAACTGATCACACATTCCATATGAATAACTGGATAAGGAAAAATCTATTTGGAAAGGTAAATGTCTAAGAACACATTCCATTTAATCAACAAACTGAGAATGAAATGCATCTATATAGTTTTTCATTGTAAAAATACTTTAATAACTAAATTCTAAATTCTAGTAATGCTTAATAATTGAACTTTCTATATCTGGAACATGAACGACTATCCGTAATACATTTCACACAACAATTTAATCTATAGGTAGAAACCCATCTAATTATAGTTTAAATGGTCATACCATGAGACTACTAATGCATCGAGAAGCTATCTATAACAAGGCCCCACCCATGTATTCCATTCCAATTAATTCCTCCTATATTAAATAATCAATTTAATTAATAAACATAATTCATTATCATCAACTATCCATATTGAATAAAAGAAACGAATTTATAAATATTTAAAAGATTAATAAAATAACTTTTCATGTAAATACCATATGTAAAAATAGAATATGATTTAGGATATAATAATATTCATAATTCAATAATATAGATATTTAATATAAATGGATTTTATAAAGTAAAATTGTTACAATAAAGTAATTTTTTTCAATAGAAATTTATCAATCACAAAAGAAAGTAATATTGTACAATAAATTGTATCACTTGATAATTTTCAATTCAAAACCCCGTGGATGAAATAATTCAAAGTGAATTTTAAAATACCATGATTAATGAATAAATTATGATATTAGATGTAAAGGTGATAGTATATCCACTAGATATGAATGAGTTGCTGCATAATAACAAATAATTATTAATGGAATATAAATTGTGACATAATACCTTACTTTATGATTCCTTTAGATTGTATGTTCTATAAACTCTATTATAATGTTTGTAAGAATTTTATTAACTTTTAAAAAACCCATATTTTTATTTATAATATCATTTATGATCCTTTTATTACATATTATCACATTTTCGTTAATAATATTTCACCACATTCATTGTTTCGGATGTTAATTTCATTTTTTCCCATGCGTATTTTGTCATGAATGTCCCGATTACATTGCATTGGATATTGATCATTCATTTTTATAATTATATTAATGTTATAAATATAATAATTAATCATTTTATATAGTTATATAGACCTTCTTGAATGTTGAACATGGGAAATGACTCACATCACATCGTGGAGAATGTATGTTATATGTATGCACGAGCGATGATATCATTACATTAATGGGAAAATGGAATGAAGCAGGATGATATACTAAATTAAAAAAATTTATATAATTTCAAAATTATCATATATATCCATTATTTCCATCATTATAACCATCCATGTAATTTGGTGATGAAAAAAATTTAACCACAGCGTGGAGACAATAAGTCATACACATGCACACACTGTGATTTCAGTTTTCATAGTATGGATAAAAGAGAGAATATGGTTGTGTCATAATCATAATAACAACTCAGAATATATATTATACTGATTTTATTATTTTATCATGTAAACAAAAAATGATGTGGATGTATAATATGATGTAACCATTAAAGAGTCGGTAAAAACAATTAGCTCTTCTTTGGTGGACAACCATTATTACTTCTTTTAATACACCTAGGCTAGATATTTTTGAAGGACCATAACTTTAGTAAATTAATTAAGGATTTTGATAAAAAATGGGTATGTTCTTGGTGATATATAATGCTTAAACATGTGTGAATAAGTTATGTTTTTTCTTTTTACAATTGAGGTGAGGGGAACTTTTGGAAACTTCCATTAATATAAATTAATAGTTATTTCTAAATGGCTAAAAAATTGTTTAGATTAAATATACTATGAGTATTGGTCAAAATAAATTCAAAAAGTAATTTTTAGGCAAGTTTAGGTCACATTATTACCCTTATCTTTTTTAAGCCTTATTTAATCCCTTTATCTTATACCATGACAAAATGGAATTTTTCTATTTGAGGGTTAATATAGTTACTGTAAAATGAAAAAATAACCAGTAATGGATCATTTATGATCTTTTAAACCCTATCCTAATTAGTTATATTATATGGTAAGAATT
The DNA here is from genome assembly GCA_963277665.1 of Viscum album. NCBI lineage: Eukaryota > Viridiplantae > Streptophyta > Magnoliopsida > Santalales > Viscaceae > Viscum > Viscum album. Next base: position 1,425,078,916 of record OY728141.1, on the reverse strand, counting down.
ATGTCATTGAAAATAAGAACTATTTATCTCTGCACGTGGCAATGCTAGTTGTGAAGCCTTGCAAAAAAGTGTGGGAGTTTCGTTAAAATGTATATTTTCGGTGGGTCTACTTCTGAAACATGTTTCGTAGGCATTATATGGTCATTTATTAATTCCTAAGATCCTATGGGATTACAATCCATGCATGGTTACCCATCAACCAACTTATGAAGTGGAAACTAAATAAATAAAATTAATAGCTTCCAGGTTTGGAAGAATTAATGTCAATTTTGACACAATTAATTACTTTGAGTTATAAAAATATCAATAAAAAAATATATATTTGAAAAAAAACATTTAGTACAACTATAACATATCATGTTCAACTATAAAAATCATATATGATATTAATTATCTCAAATAATATTTATTTTAATATTTTTAATATCATTTATTTGATATATTCATTAAAAAATAATTACTTCATCAGTGTTGTGAAAGAAGTTTAGGTAATTATTTATTCACTAAAAATTAAAAATAAATCACTATGATGAATATAATTAATTATTTTTAAATACAATTTATATTCAAAGATAAATTCTGGAAATCACCATATTTAAAATGTTGTGTTTATTAAAATCATAAATGTGACATGTTTGACTTTTATTTAAATAAAATATTATAAATGTTACAGTCACAAATAAATCGATAAAAAAGGACCTATATTCTAACCAATAATAATTATGTATTATATTTACTCAACCAATAAAATTGGGGCATGTTTTAGGGTTACTTTATAATCCTTAAAAACATTTTTTACCCTTAATTACTCATTTTTACATGACTTACCCCTTATCGTGGTAGTAAAAATTACTAAGATTAATATTAATATTTGATAAAAAATGAAACTATCTAATAAATTGGTTCCCTTTTATTCCAAATATTGACACATTTTTTCAAAATTAAATTCACAGAATTGGAATATTTTAATTTAAAATTTTTCCAGCAGACATGATTGAATGTGAGTTTTTAATGAGAAAATTTGAAAATGTATGAATCATTTTTATAACCAAATTCAACATTAAAACGATTGAAATATCCTAAATTGTATTAATAAATGTATAACTGATATATTTTTAATGTAAAACTAATTTAAAACATAATTTCATATCATAAATTATTTATATGAAATGTCAGTTTTCAATTCAAATGCAGTATTTCTCACTGTTCATTAAAAAATGATAATTACTAGAAAAATACAAAAAATTTACAAAAATATAATTTATACATTAAAATTTAAAAAATAAATTTTTTTATCCAATAAAATTTATAAAAGTGTCAAAATATATTTTTAAAAAATGTGTGCCATTAAAAGGAGACATAACTTACTTTAGAAGTATATAGATTTATTTTATATAAAAAATTAGATTTGTTCTTATCTTATTTCTATAAAATATATAGGGTGAATTTCATTGAATATATAATATATAAATTTCATAATATGTTTTAGAATTTTAATTCACTCCAATTTAACATCTAGGTTTTAATAATATTTCATTGTTCGTTTAAGTTGGGTGTTGCGTGGAACTTAAGTTATGGAAGGGGTTAATTTTAAAAAGATTCATAAAATAATATATTTGGGTGTATCATTTTCCCAAAATTAAATAAATTGTATCTTTGAAATTCTAACTTTATCTTTATAATTAAGTGTTTGATATTTTAAATTACTATTGTTGAAAAAACCACAGCGTGTATAGGGTAAATAACACATCTTTTAAATAAGATGGAAATGGAAATGAATCTTTCACCATGAAATTATGATTTTGAATAATATAACATTAGTGGGAAGTGAAAACATGTTCATGGAAGAGAAATATAACTATAAATTTATGATGGAGAGTGATAGAGAACATGATCTGTAATAGCCTGGACCTCTTTGCTCCATTCCTTTGTGAAATCTGGTGTCTGAGGTGTTCTGGGTGGTCTATGTTACTTATCCCCAACACTTTTCCATATTTCTAGTTTTGTGAACTATGTTTCTAGCATCGGTAGGTGTATAATGTTTCCAGGATCGTTAGGTATATAGTGTTTCCAACAATGGTAGGTGTCTAGTGTCTCCACCATCGGTAGGTGTATAGTGTTTCCAACATCAGTAGGTGTACAATTTTTCCAGGATCGGAAGGTGTACAGTGTTTCTAGCATCGGTCGGTGTACAATGTTTCGAGCATCGGTAGGTGTACAAGGTTTCAAGGATTGGTAGGTGTACAATATTTCTAGGATCGGTATGTGTACAATGTATCTAGAATCGATAGGTGTACAATTTTTCCAGCACCGGTAGGTGTACATTGTTTCCAGCATCGGTAGGTGTACAATGTTTCTAGCATAGGTAGGTGTACAGTGTTTCAAGCATCAGTAGGTGTACAATGTTTTCGGTGTGTTTCTAGATTATTTATGTTTCACCCCTTTGACATTTTCTTTGACGTAAAATGACTTCAAGGCCTTGTTTTAAAGGATTTAAGGCCGATTCAAATCCCATAACTCATATATTAATTTTCTAAACCCTCCATATGCCTTTAATTTGTCAAATCACGTGGTTTAATGCGATCCATTTTTAATGAAAAATCTAGTGTATCTTAAATTGATGATCCATATATCTTCTAAATTGACAAGATATCTTCCTCCCTTTTTCTATGTTCTTTTTCCCTAGTGTAAGATGCTTGAACCTTTCCTTCATCCCATAGGAGTTGTGTGATCGAAACGTAATCCTTGGATCATTTCCCCTTGATGTTTCTTCCTTCTACATGTGAACCCTCTATTTTGGGGCAAGCAGAATGTGTCGATCTATCATCAATTGAACGTATGATCTTCCTATGTTCTTATGGTTTCTTCGATCCATCTTCTCTGATTTCACAGTTCCATGTTATGGAATGTGATCCCCATTCTTTTAATAGAGGTTTCTTGGGTGTTAGTTGGTGATTCTTTGCTTCAGAATCCTCATATAGAAGTAGTTGCCATGGTGGAGGCGATCGTAATCTGTTATTTGGATCATTCTCATATAAAGAATGTTAAGAACCTTTGAGGTATGGGATTCATTTCTTCTCTAATCTTTTACGTGCATTCACTGAGTAAATATTATTTAGCCACCATACCATAATGGAACTAATATAAAAAATAGTCTAACATGATAAATCAATTGGTATTGATCGTATGTTAAAATATCTTATTTATCTAGATAGTGTGATATGCATGGTTTCCTTGTTTATCATGTCATTCTTGACAAAAATTGGTAAATAACATAAAATAGGATTAATTTTAATTATGTTTTAAATATAAAGAGGAATGTAAATGAGTCTGGTTATTATTCATTTAATTTAATGTTAATTAAATGGATGTATTAACCATGTTTAATTATTTGTGATAGCGGTTTCCCATAGTTAGAACCTACTAATAATAAATCGTTTAATCCCAAATAGATTAAATAACCAGTTGTTTGATAAAACGATAATCCAGGGTAGGGTTCTGAGATACCTTCTAGATTGTAAGGTCAAGTGCCTTTTGCTTTGGAGCCTTGAGAGCTTATTATGTTTGAAGGCAAGATTCCTTGTTTAAGGGCAGAGAGCCTAGTTGATATGACGTTTGTTTTCCTTCTTCTTGTGTTGTGATATGGTCCTAGATGGCTATTGTGATATGTGGGGGAAGAGAGGCCCATATGTTGTGGCAGTAGTTGATGCCATGAGTGGCGAGATGCATCTATTTATGCATGTGGGTGTTTCAGAGGACACCAGAGATGATGAAACAAGTGAGATGTGAGAGTTTGGATGATTACTAAATCAAGTTGGTTATTTATCTACATTAATTTCCCCATTGATCAAGGCAGATATTCATGCTTAACCTCCTTCCAAAAGGGGTGAAGACACACGAGGTATGCCATGTGCCTTCTATGTTTAGCTTCTCTAAGGAGGATGGGTCTTACTCTTGATATATGTGGTAAAGAATTGATGGTTAGTTCAAATATCCTCCATGTTGATCCCCATTGTGTTTAGTGGATTAGAATGTATTTCTAGAATTCTTAGGAATATGTGGAAGTAACAATTTTGTTAATAAATTATTGAATGAATGATTTTAACCAAATGGTTTGTAGTTTGCTGGGATGCAATGTTGATGTTACAATTTAATGGAATAGTATACTTTGGGTGTTATGCTAATAAAATATATATGGAATTGTTAATGGCTAATTAATGTTTACAGAATTAATTAACGTGAAGTGAAACTGATAAAAAGGAATAAAGTAATCTAATGTAGCTCTTTAAATGGTTGTATGCTTATAGGATACATAGATATAACAGTGACAGCCAGGAGTCTGAAAGACGTTAACTACAGTTGATTCTGAGACTATGTTTTACCCATAGCGTGGTTGTGAGCTATATTATATTATGTACATTTAGTTTTTTTATACATTAATCCATCCCATCAATTTGACAAAATAATACCCTGGTGATTCTAAGCCCTAGGGGGTGTTACCCCCAAAATTTTGGTGGGAGGATAGATGGATGACTACCCCCTTTCACCCCAATCTCTTATCTTGGTAATTACTTATGCATGTAGGAACAATAGTTAGTTTTCCCCATATATGTGTGTAGAGGGATTAAATGGATTGTGGTTATTCACACACATATATTCTGGATATAGTTTCGTATGGAGAACTATAGTTTTAACGTGTATAAGATGTGATGTCTAGAGGATACCTACAAGGTGTATGGTCTATAATGGATTGAGGTATAATGTCTGACATATGATACACAATATATGAGTTGTGGTGGCTCCCGGAAACTACCTGGTTACATTGGGTGCTTGGATATGGTGGTTATATTGTAAGAGGTGCATGTTGGGGTGCTTCTCCCAAGTGTATGTGGGAAACCTTTTCAGAGAGAGATTCTTAGGACGTGCGACATTAGGGAAAAGTGGAAAATGAGAGAGGAAGTGGTAGAAGGGTACCCTTTATATTCATTATTATATTATATACTCTTGTATAGGATAGATGATGAGAGTTTCCATGGTGTGCCTGAGAAGGTAGTATATTTTTTTAGGTGATGAGTCAGTTTGACTTATTTTTAACTATGATTTAGCATTATTTGATTACCTTTCCCAGAGAGGCTCTAGGGAGGATCTTACATAGTATATTTTTATAGTCACTCTATGCATATATAAAATGATTTTAGTTCACTTGGATATTGTTTTAGATCATGCTAGTTACTAGTAGATTGGGATTGCAGGAGTTGTTCGGGCTTCATTGTTGCATTTTTTTTACATTCCCTGGGTACTTGCATTTTTCCCTTTCAGTTGTAGTATTTTTTCAAGAAATTACATATAAGTACTTGGGATTTATTATATATTTCAGTCTGAGTTGGATTTGGTTTTTTTCTTCCTTATATATATCTTTCATAGGTGTTCTCTTAGAGGCTAATGCCTCCAATTTTTGTGTTTACTATAACCCTCAGTGATAGTCTCTAACCCGTGGCCTTCTATAGGAGAGACTCGGGGGGTTACTATCTCCCTTATAACATTTCTAGAACTAGAGGGGTACACCATGTGTGGAGTGGGTCGTGACTGAGTGGTATTAGATGGAGGTTGCGAGATAGGATGGAGTTTTATGTTAGGCACAAGTGAGGTTTCATGTGTTAGTAGGGTAACAGTTTAGTTAAGTTTAAGAATTTTTGTAAACACTAGAGACCGGCTAAGAAATAGAATTTAGGGCCTCCTGTGATCTGATGCACAAATCGTTATGTTAATAGTGGATACTAAATCTGGTGATACTAGTTGCAGCATTGAGACCTAGGAAATGATCGTGCAACATTCTTCTTTGTTCCTGTGTTTGAATTGGTAGACCTTGGGATAGGTTAACCTACGATGAATAAAATAAAAAATAATAATTAATCTTTAGTTTTCCATATTCTAGGTTTAGGGGCTCTAACTATTATTTATTTTATAGGTATAGATCCAGGTCAACGTCCTCATGAGGTTCACACAAAAGATGTCTAACAGGATGCACCAGAAGACTGTCGTAGGGTAGATGGTGATGACAATGACACTTGGAGTAGGAACCGTTGAGATTTTCAGTGATAGAATCTATAGAAGTATGAGGGATCCGTTATATATGTAGTCATAGAATAATGGTTAGAGGAGGTTGAGATATCCTTCAGTTTGATTCTTACTCAGAAAGAGAACTGGGTGTCTTTGGATGTGACGATACTGCAGGGGAAGCGAGGCAGTAGTGGACTTGATTACCTAGGGATCATGTAGAGTCGAAGATCTCATGGGAGGAGTTCCGAGACATGCTTAGAGTTGAGTTTGTATCTTCTAACGCAAAGGATTCCAATCACTAGAGGCTTCTTACCATTCGATAGGGGAGCTCTAGTGTGCGAGAGTTTTGAATCAGTTTTTGGAACACTTTACAATATTATTCGGACCTATTACTAGATGATAAGTCTAGGGAGATGCGTAATGAGGAATATTTGTGTACTGAGATCCAGTGCCAGGTCACCCCATTTATGCGGAAGAAATATCTTCTGTTTTTGGTGAGGGAAATGATCATTTTTATGACATTCTCCAGAACCAGATCATCATGAGAGGGGAATAATCATGATTCATCACAAAGCAGATCTATGGCCTGGGGTTCCCAGTTTTTGGGCATGAAGAGTTTCTATTTGGCCAGGGGTAGGTCCCATCCCTTAGCATCTCATTTCTCTAGTGGTAGCGGCACTAATGCATATGCCATGGGATCATGCAATTGTTTTTCTTGTGAAAGTATAGGTCTTTAGCAGCGATAGTGAATGACCTTTCTGGGAAGTCAACGTGCACCAGGTGTTCTACTCTAGGTTCCTCCATTTAGCCAGTTCCATCCAAGGCAGTAGCAGCAGGTTACACCAGATTTGGATTAGCAGAGAGCAGACGAGAAAGGACGAGGACAACCGCGTGATGCTCCTCATCGTCATAGAGTAGAGTGTGGCTGTGGTTTTAGTTTTCATCAGGGTAATAGAGTTTGTGGAGGAGTTCATGGTGAGCTTCATGCATTAGCATGACTAGTTCCAGGCAAGTCAGATGTCATTTGAGGCACCCTTTGCTTATTTTATACTTGGGTGGGTGCCATGATTTATTCTAGAGTGACTCACTCCTTCATATCACTTTCCCTTGACCATGCTTTGAGAGTAGAGTTAGAGAGGCTTCTAGTGGATTTTTCATTGACTACACATGTTGGAGGTTGAGCTAACTTGATTGTTGTATGTAGAGACAATGAGCTAGTTCTAGGGCATCACTGCCCTTGGGGAGATTTCCTATGTTTATGGATAAAACCATATTATATCATCCTCGACATGGATTGGCAGTACTCATTGTAGGCTATCATGGACTACTTGAAGTGGAAGGTGGTGTTCATCGATTCTGATGGAGAGTCTGTAGTGTTTGTTGGGGATAAAGACCCTCAGATGGGTCAATGGTGTGTCCATCCTTGTCATCCCCGATGGTTGTGATAATGCTAAGTTCTTCAGAGGTTCAGCAGTTGGCATTTACTAGGGTCATAGAAGAATACCCTGATGTCTTTCTAAAAGTGGTTCTAGCATTACCCCCTCAATGATAGATTGAGTTCGAAATCGAGTTACAACAAGGAACCTCTCCTATATCCATGTATCCATATAGAATGTCCCCTTATGAGTTACCAGAGTTGCGTATATAGATCAATGGTCCACTAAAATGTGGGATTTTTTGACCGAGTGTGTCACTATGGGGTGCACCAGTTTTGTTCGTGAAGAAAGCTAATGGATGTTTCTTGTTGTGTATCAATTATCATCACTTAAAAAAAGAGACAATAAAGAATCTATATCCTTTTCCACGTATTGATGATTTATTCGATCAACTGAAGGTTGCAAGATGGTTCTCAAATATATAATTACGGCCAGGATATCATCAGATGAATGTGAAGGATGAGGATATTTTGATTACTACTTTCTATTGTCATCATGGGTATTAAAAATTTGTTTTAATGCTGTTCAGTCTGACGAATGCTTTAGCTCTGTTCATGTGATAGATAAACACTTTGTTTCGTGAGATTCAAAATATTTTAATGGTGGTTTCCATCAAAGACATCCTTTCTTACTCCGTGTCTGAGGAGGACCATAAAGAGCATATGCATGACATTTTGGGATTTCTTCATCAACAGACTCTATTTGGGAAGTTGTCAAAGTGTGAGTTTTGGGAACGACAAGTTCTTTTCATGGGGAATGTGGCATCCCATGTGGAAGTAACTATTAAACCATAAAATATTGAAGCGATTGGATCTTGGGAATCCCCCAATACCGTGGAAGAGGGGCGATGTTTCCTTTTTCTCACATGCTACTAAAAGAGGTTTGTAACTGATTTTTCTCGGGTTTTGACTCCTCTGACAGCATTGACCAGGAAGGATCAGGTGTTCATGTGTACTAATTAGTGTTAGAAAGATTTTGAGTATCTGAAGGATAAGTGGGTATGTGCTCCTATTCATTGTCTTCCAGTATAGGGATTTCAGTTTGATGTATTCTACGATGGTTCGCATATAGGGTTAGGTTTTTTTCTAATGAACCAGTGATTAGTTGTTTCTTATGGATCTTGGAAGATGTTTCCCCATGAATGTAACTATTCCACCCACGATCTTGAGTTGGCAGATGTGGTGTTTTCTCTAATGTTTTTAAGAAATTACCTCATTGGAGAGTTCTCTGTGCTTTTAACCGATCATAATAGATTAAGGTATGTTTTCTCCCAAATTGACTTGAACTTTCGGCAACATCGGTTTATGGTGTTCTTATAGGAATACGACTTCAAAATCTTTAATACCCCTGGAAAGGGGAAGGTTGTAGATGATATACTAAGAATGAAGTCACTTAGTGATATAGTGTGTGAATCTTGAGATTACTAGAGAGTGATGGAAGAACATTCAACATTATATCATGATATGGGAGAATATGGCGGTAGAGGTTGTCTTTTTCAGATGACCATGCAATCATCTCTGGTGTAGTAGGTTGAAGAGTCCCAATTGGGAGATCTAGAGGTGGAGGCTTGGAGAGACTAGGTTGTTTGGGGTGAGGCCCCTAATGGTTGGGCTGAGGAAGAAGATCACTGAGTGTTCTATCAAGGAAGGATTTTTTTTCCTTTGGTGATGCGAGAAATGGTTCTTAGAGAGTTTCATAGTTCTCCTTTAGTGGTACATCCTAGTGTAAAAAATATGTACCAATACTTGACGAGTTAGTTCTTATGGACTCAGATGAATCTTTCATTTTTGGAGTTTGTGTCTCGATGATTTTTTTGCTAGAAGGTGAATGTCGAGCACCGTATCCCCATTGGTTTTTTCAAGATGTTAGATATTACTCAGTGGATGTGGGAGGAAATAACAAAGGACTTTGTTACTGTTCTACCTCGAGATCAGGGAGGACATCATTCTATTTTGATGGTAGTTGATCATTTAAAAAAATAATCCCACTTTATATTGATCAAGGAGTCGAGCTCAGTGGATGTTTTGTTGAGGAAGTATTGAGATGATGTGGTGAGTCACCATAGAGTCCCGAGGAGGATCATTTCTGATCGAGAACCACATTTTACCTCGAGGGTGTGGAGAGGTCTCTAGCATGATTTTCATTCTCAAATATGCCTTAGAACTTCTATTCATCCATAGAAGGATAGTCAAATAGAGAGAACCATCTAGAATGTTGATGATATGGTTCTTTCTTGTCTTCTTGATTTTGGAGGATCGTGGATGAGGCACTCACCCACGGTGGAATTCTCTTACAACAATGGTTTTTACACCACCATCAGTATGGTGATTTTTAAAGCCTTGAATAGCCTACCTTTCTATTCTCCATTGTTCTAGACTCGGGTCAGAGAGACATCAATTCTCGAACAGAAACTAGTGTAGAATACGATAGAGATGGTTCAAGTTATTTGTGAGAGGATGAAGACATTGCAGGATCATCTGAAATCATATGAAAATAAAAGGAGGAGACCTTTAGAGATTGATTTTGGGGATCACATGTTTATGAAGGTGACTCCCCATCATGGGAAGTGAAGGTTTGGTCATGGGATTAAGCTGTCTCCCAGGTTTGTTTGGCATTTCGAGGTGTTGGCGCATGTTGGAGTCGTGGCATATCAGGTAGCACTTCCCTCGCAGATGAGCTAGATACACGATGTTTTTCATGAGTCACAGATCTGTCGTTACCTTCATTAGGAATCTCACTTCATCGATTAGGGATAGACGGATGTTGATGATGATTCGACCATTGAAGAGTGGCATGTGGAGATCCAAGACCACAAATAGAAGGTATTATGGGGGCATTATATCCCCTTGGTTTGTGTCTTGTGGAGACATAGTTTCTTGGGAGAGAGTACATGGGAATGTGAGTTACAGATATGTGATTAGTACCCCGAGTTGTTTGATGTTTAACTCTTTTAATGTGATGATGGTTGCTTTGTTTTTCTAAACCTTTCATGCTTATGATATGTCTTTCTTTTGTTTCATTTTTTTGTGGCATTCTCTCTTTTGAGAGGTATCTCAATGGGTGGTAGTTCAGACCACATTTTTATTTCCTTTTTTATTGGTTTTAAATTATCGAGGATGAGAATGTTTTGATATGTACATGATGTAATGGATCAGACCTCTCTAGTCCATTCCTTTGCAGAAATCTGGTGTCTGAGGTGTTCTGGGAAGTCTAGGTGTCTTATCCCCAAAATCATTTCCAAATTTCCAGTTCTATGAATAGTGTTTCTAGCATCATTAAGTGTAAATTGTTTTCAGGATCTATAGGCCTATAGGGTTTCCAACATCGATAGGTTAACAATATTTCCAGCATCGGTAGGATTATAATGTTTCTAGCATCGGTAGGTGTAAAGTGTTTCCAGGATCGGTAGGTGTACAGTGTTTCCAGGATCGGTAGGTGTATAGTATTTCTAGCATCGGTAGGTGTACAATGTTTACACGATTGGTAGGTGTACATTGTTTCGAGGATCTGTATCTGTATAGTGTTTCCAGGATCAGTAGGTGTACAGTGTTTCCATCATCGGTAGGTGTAGAGTGTTTCCAGCATCGGTAGGTGTACAATGTTTCTAAAATCGTTAAGTGTACAGTGTTTGAAGAATCAGTAGGTGTATAGTGTTTCCATCACCGATAGGTGTAAAATGTTTCTAGCATAGATAGGTGTACACTATTTGCATCATCAGTAGGTGTTCAATGTTTCGAGCATCGGTAGGTGTACAATGTTTCCATTGTGTTTCTAGATTCATACAGTTTCGCCCCTCTGACGTTTTCCTTGACATAAAAGAGACCCATGGCCTTGTTTTAAGGGATTTAAGTCCAATTCAAATGACATAACTCCTATATTAATTTTACTAAGGCTCGGGATTCCTTTACTTGGTCAAACCACGTTGTTTAATGCAGTCCCCTTTTAATAGAAAATCCAGTGTATCTTAAATCAGCACTCTATAAATATTCAAAAGGGACAAGATATCTTCTTCCCTTTTTATACCTTCGTGTTCCCTGGTGTGAGACACATGATACTTTCTTTCTTCCCATAGGATTGGTGTGATCAAACCTTAATCCTTGGATCATTTCCCCTTGAAGGTTCTTCATACTACATGCGTACCCCATATTTTGGTGCAAGCAAAAAGTGTCATTCAATCATCGATTGAAGCTGTGAGCTTTCTCCGTTCGTGTGTTTTCTTCGATCCTTCTTCTCTTTTTTCTCCCTTAAATGTTATGGAATGTGACATCCATTCTCCTAATGGAGTTTTCGTGGGTTTTGGATGGTGCTGTTGTGCCGCGACATCCTCGAGTGGATTCAATTGTCATGGGGGAGGCGACCATAATCCGTTGTGTGGATTGTTCTCATATAAATAACGACAAGAACCTTTTTAGGTAATGGATTCTTTGCCTCTCTATCCTTTTACATGCATTCTTAGAGTTATCAGGATTTACCCAATATACCACAATGGAACTAACATAATAAATATTTGAATTGGATAAATCAACTTGTATTGATCATATGTTATTAACTCTTGTTTTTATAGACAGTGTGATATCTATGCTTGACGTTTTTATAATGAATTTCATGATGGAAAATAGTAAAGAACCTAAACTAGGATTAATTGTATGTATTTTTCAAATATAAAGAGGAATGTAAATGAATCTGGGTTTTGTTGCTGTAATTTGATGTTAATCAAACTGATGAAGTAATCATGCTTAATTATTTGTGATAGCATAATGTTTAGTTTTCCCATAGTTAGAACCTAAAAAATAATAATTCAGTTTATTCCAAATTGAATAAATATTCAACCATTTGATAAAAAGATAATGTCTGGTAGGGTTCCGAGTTACCCTCTTGCTTGTAAGGCATGGTGCCTTGTGCTTTGGATCATTGAGAGCTCATTTTGATTAAAGGTTGGATGCCTGGTTTAAGGTCCAATAGACCAGTTGATATGATGTTTATTGTCCTCATGCATTTATTTTTATTTGATATTGGATGGTTGTTGATATATGTGGGGGCGGGGAGGCCCATGGTTTGTGGTAGCAGATGATGCCTAGAGTGGCGAGATGCATCGGTTTATGAATGTGGGTGTTGGGGAGGACACCAGAGATATTGAAATTGGTTGTATGTAAATGTTTGGATTCTTACAAAATATTTTTGGTTGTTTATATACAATAATTTCCCTACTTCTCAAGGAACCAGGTCTTGCAAACCCTCCTTCCAAAGGGGAAAAAGACACGTGAGGTATGCCACATGCTTTTTGTTTTTTATCTTATTGAAGGAGGATGGATCTATACACTTTCTATATGTGTAAACTACTTGAATGGTCATTCAACTACCCACCATGTTGAGCACCCTTGTGTTTAATAGCTTAGAATATTTTTCAATAATTCCAGGGAATATGGGGAATATGATAACCCTCCTTTTTAATTCAAACATAAACATGATTTATTACATAAAACTTCACTTGATACAGCAAGGAAGATCGAGATTTTTAGTTTCTTTGGGACTTAGGATCATTACATAAAAACTTAAAAAATGAAATACAACATCTTTATTGAAATCTTCCTTTACATGACCACTACATTCCCTCGTATTTTGCATTGCATGGGATAACCTGACGGCATGCATAAGAAAAGGGTGAGCTATAAAGCCCAGTAAGGGAATACACTTGGAATAACATGAGGAGTACAATAAATGTTATACAATAGGAATATGAATAGAGCACAACAGAAACATGAACATAAAGGCATGATAAATCATGATAATCATAAAATGGGAATGTGGCAACAACACTAAACATGGAATTAGCATGAGCCAAGGCTCATTGAACATGGAGCATGAGTAAATACTCATTGAAAATAAAGCATGAGTAAACCCTCATTGAACTTGAATTAGCATTATTCAACACTAATTTCACATGATGTATCATGATACTATACTTTACCAAATGCATTGGAGCGCTATAAGGGCGCACCCTTCTTAAACATTTCATTTCATGCATAAGTGTGCCACATGGATCATAAAACCTAGATTCATAAAACATAATAATTTATTACACAAAAAAGAAATGTGTAATTAATACATAAAACATTATAATCAATAAGTAAATGTGCATAAAGGTGAATACCCTTGATGAAAAAATGGGTATGGTATTCACTACACAATGGCATTGGATTAGAAAATCGGTGTGATTTTGACAGCGTAATGGCGTGACATAAAAATTCATAAAAATGGTTGATGAGAGAGAAAGGGGTTCCTCATCATATTTAAATGTAATGGAAAATAAGGAGGTCACATAGATACATGTCCCAACAATTGTAATGGAATTTAGATTTATGATACTAAAGTATTGCTTGAATGTAATTGAGGAGAGAGAAGTTCCTTTCGGAATTTCGGCATAGTAACGGGTGTACATGGGAGGCATTTAATGAGAGATAAAGGGGTCTCCCATCATTAAAACATAAATAGGGCAGTATGAGGGAGGTGTGAAACCATACCCCAACATTCATAATTGAAATTAGAAGGGAAAACAACTTAAAGAAAATTGGACAAAAAAGAGAAAGGAAGAAAAAATCCTTACATAGAAGTGTGCTTCCAAAGGCCAGAGAGAGGCTTGTGAGAGCCTTCTTGGGAGCTTGGGGAACCTTGGGAGGATTCTAGAGAGAGTAGGGCAGAGGTTGGATGAACTACGATGGCTTTGAGTAAGGAGAAAGTGGAAGCTTGGGTGGGTTTATTTAGGAAAGGTTAGGGAATTCTTTATTATTTAGGTTTGGGACACCTTATATTAAATTAATCTAAACCACAAACCATCAGGTGGTTTTTGCCCATGTATTTTAGAACACGGAAGAGGAAAAAACTATTTTATAAGGAAAAAGTCCGATGTTCTTAAAATAATGGGGTTTCTTATGTGGAGGTGAGTCACACTCCCATGTAAATTAATTTAAAAAGACAAGGTGTTTAATAAGTCTTGAGGGGTCCATTAATGCTTTGAAAAGTAAGTCAAAAAAACCCAAAATCACATTATTTTAATTTTAAGTCATATATTGTCCGAACATAAAGATTACAGTATTTTATTACATCAATATTGGGTCATTATGATGTCATAAAACACATTATATATTTAAACGGTATTTAATTTTTACCCAAAAATTTGACTGTCTTAGAAAATTATGAAAAATTCACCGTTGGATAATTTCGATGTCTTGATTCCATAAATAACATTTATTTTGTCTAAATAATTTTCTAAATATGTTAATTTTTACTTTTAAAATAAAAACCGACATTTATCGAAAATTCATGGGTTTTGACAGAAATGGCTTTCAAACCTTAATAAAAATTATAATTGAATTCATAAAATTATAAGAACATTTATATTTAATAGAAATTAATTTAATAATAATATTATTTTATTAAAATATTATTTAATTCAAAAATACATTAATTTAATAAAATAGAATTCTTAATTAAATAATAACTAAAAACACTATTTGTACATTAAAAATTATTTACAATGTATCAATAATGAAAAAAAGGTATATACATTATTATATACAAAAAAATAATGTACATGAACATAGTACTATCGATTCGTTACATAACCCCTTAAAACAGCCGCATAAGACTTAAGGGTAAGGTGTGCGATGGTGACAGACTCTTGGGGTGGCTCAGATTACATAGCTTGAGTAGTAATTTCTATCAACTTCCACTTCTCTCGTAGACAGTCCCATTCAAGCTTGACATGGTGAAGCTCATATTGGGCTTGGTCAAGATCGAATCCCAAGGATGCCACCTCTTTTCCGAGCTCCGATAAATGGGACTCATATGGAGCAATTCTACTAGACGAGGCCATCACTACTTTTGTCTGAGTAAATTGGATTTGTTAAAGCCCTATATTTATACTAATCATGTGATTACTGTCCAGTAACTTTATTAGAAATGATCAAAATTCTTAACATAAAACCAAAGAAGTTGACATTTTATAAAAAAAATTTATATAAAGAGACATTTAATAAGATCAGGAGGGATTTTTATTAATGAAACTTTGGTCGTTACAATATTCCCCCCTTAAGAAATTTCACCCTCGAAATTTTCCTTTTCCCACCATAAAACAGATGTGGGTAACTCAACTTCATCATTTCCTCCAATCCCCAAGTTGCTTCTTCAAACATGTGGTTTCTCCACAACACCATGACGAGGGGCATTGTCTTATTTCATAGAACTTTTTCTCTATGATCTAAGATCTTCACTGGTTTCTCCTCATAAGAAAGATCGTCTTCCAATTGTACCACCTCAGAAGAGAGTATATGTGAAGGGTTTGGTATGTACTTCCTTAAGAGGGATACATGAAAGACATCATGTACTTTGGACATAGTAGGCGGAAGTGCTAGTCGATAGGCCACAGCCCTAACACGATCAAGAATCTCGAAGGGGCCGATGTACCTTGGACATAACTTCCATTTCTTTCCAAACCTCCTGACCTTCTTCCACAGAGATATGTGTAGAAAAACCATGTCTCCATCTTTAAACTCAAGGTCTCATCGACGATTATCTGCATAACTCTTCTGTCGACTCTAGGCTACCTTGATATGCTTCTGAATGGTATTCACCTTCTCTACCATTTCCTCGACCATTTCTGGTCCAAGAAGCTTATGTTCACCGACCTCATCTCAAACTGCCAGTGTTCTTCACCTTTTCCCATACACGGCTTCATATGGTGCCATTTGGATGCTCGGATGGGAACTGTTATTATAAGAGAACTCAACCAGAGGGAGATGTTGATCCCATCCTCTAAATTCTATTGAGCATGCTCTCAACATATCCTCAAGTGTTTGGGTAGTCTGCTCGGATTGGTCATCAGTTTGAGGATGATAGGTCGTACTGAAGTTCAGTTCAGTATTCAGAGCATGTTGAAGACTCTTCCAAAACGTAGAGGTGAATCTTGGATCTCGATCAGACATAATAGATAGTGGTACTCCATGCAACCTTACCACTTCCCTGATATATATCCGTCCCAGTTGATCCAATTAAAAATTCTTCCAGATTAGAAATGAAGGGCGCAGTCTTTGTAAGACGATCCACAACAACCCAGATTGAATTATTGCCTTTGAATTTCCTAGGAAGTCCAGTGACAATGTCCATGGTGATGTTATCCCATTTCCATTATGGTATGGGCAATGGTTGCATCATCCCCTTACACTTCTACCTCTTTTCCTTCACTTGCTGACGCACCAGGCACTTTGATGTATATTCAGCTATCTTCTTCTTCATATTATCCCACCAAAAGTTTTCTTGTAGATATCGATACATCTTTGTGCTCCCTGGGTGAATAGAGAAATTTGAACTATGTGCATCATCCAAAATTTCCTTCTTCAGCTCCGGACTTGATGGAACATGTAGTCTTTCCCAAACCGCACAATTCATTCTTCATTAACATTAATCTCCAAGGATTTCCCTTTTTTGATTTCTTCCACTTTTTCTTGAATTCCTACATCATCCTTTTGAGAATCCTTAATCCTTTCCAAAAGAGATGGTTGAGAAATCATTTGTGAAAGGATTGATGATGTTCCCTTCTCTATGATTCCGATTTCCATTTTCATCAAGTCTATGAAGATTGGAACCTTCTCAATTCTCATCATTGATAGAATCGCTGGATCCTTTCTACTTAGGGAATCTTCCACCTTTTTTTCTTTCCCTGGGTTGTAATGGATTGAACATTCATAATCCTTGATGATCTTTATCCATCTTCACTGGCGCATATTAATCTCTTTCTATTTGAATATATATTTAAGACCCTTGTGGTCAGTATATATCTCACATTTCTCCCCATAGAGATAATGCCGCCGGATTTTCAAGGCAAAGATCACCGCTGCCAACTCCAGATCATGCGTTGGATAGTTTTGCTCTTGGATTTTCAACTGTCTTGAGGCATAGGTTATCAGCTTATCATTCTGCATTAGCACACATCCTAATCCCTTCTTTGAAGCATCACTGAATACAACAACAAGTTCCCCACTTGTGGTTAAAGTGAGAACGAGTGCAGTGATAAGCCTCCTTTTCAACTCCTTGAAGCTTTCTTCGTATTCATCACTCCAAGAAAACTTTACTCCCTTTCGAGTTAGCTTGGTAAGAGGGTTGGACAATTGTGATAAATTTCCCACAAATCATTGATAATATCCAGCTAACCCCAGGAAGCTACAGATATCTATTACCGATGTTGTCCTCGACCATCCCTCAATTGCATCTGTTTTGGAGTGATCCATAGATATCCCATTTCTTGTGATGATATGGCCCAAGAATGAGACCTCCTTCAACCAGAACTCACACTTTCTGTACTTTTCATAGACCTTTTCCTTGCGCAATGTCTCTAATACAGTTCTTAAATTCTCTTCATGATCCTCCTTGGTTTTGGAGTATATTAGAATATCATCAATAAAGACTTCCACAAATTTGTCTAGGTAATCTCTAAATACTCTATTCATTATGTCTATGAAGATTTCTGGAGCATTGGTGAGTCCGAAAGGAATTACTATGAATTCATAGTGCCCGTATCTTGTGCGAAAAGCAGTCTTGGGGATATCTTCCTTCTTCACCCATACTTGATAATATCCCAACCAAAAGTCCACCTTGGAGAAGTATTGTGCTCCACGCAGATGACCGAACAAGTCATCAATTCTTGGGAGAGGATACTTGTTCTTTATTGTGATTTTGTTAAGATCACAATAATCGATGCAAAGACGCATTGACCCATCCGTCTTCTTGATGAAGAGGACTGGTGCGCTCCATGGTGAAGCACATGGGCATATAAACCCTTTATCCATATTTTCATGTAGTTGTTTCTTCAGCTCTTAAAGCTCAACAACTACAATTCTATATTGAGTCTTGGATATTGGTAATTCGCCGTGTATAAGTTTTATTAAGAACTCAACATCTGTTCTAGGAGGAAGATCAGGCAGTTCCTCGGGAAACACTTCCGCGAATTCCCTCACAATAGGCATTTCTTCAAGGGTTGTTTCTTCCTTGGACTCAATCATCTGATCCAGATACGCATTCTCATAGAGTAGTAATATCCATGCTTGAGATGATGGAGCTAAAAGAGATTCATCTTCCTCCTGAAACTTGTAAATAATCGGGGGTCGATTCTCCATATGGAGTGTGATTTCCCTCTCCCGAAAATTTATATTGGCTCTATATAAGGAAGTCCAATCCATGACAAAAATTTCATCAAATTCCACCAGAGAGTGTATGACGAGGTTCGCTGGGAAATTGAATCTGCAGATTATAACAGGGGAGGACTTATATTTATGGGATGCAATGATTGTCCCAATTTCCGTACTCACCGACATCTTCACTTCCATGATTTGTGGTGGTGCTGGGATTTTTCTACTAACCATTCGAGATATTAAAAAATGCGTAGAACCTGAATCAAAAAGTATGTTTTCTATTCTTGAATGAATAACTAGCTTACCATTCACCACTTCATTGTCGGGGTTCAGTTCGGCAAAAGTGATGGAAAAATCTCTTCCTTGCTGCCTTGGAGGTTGTTGGTTGCCTATGAAAATCCTTGGATTAGGGAACTGATTTGTAAAATGACCCGATTCTTTGCATTTTTAGCATTGAACAATGCGTTGAGGTTCGAACAGAGTGTTCCTCTCCTCTGTCGTAGCCACGGGTCTTTCTTACCGACCGTTAAGAGCTAGGTACCCTTCCCTTCCACACCTGAAGCACTTTCTCATCCCCTTAAGGAAATTTCCAGGGTGATTCTTTCCGCACTTTTGGAATGTGGGGTGCTGGGTATTCTTATAACCGTTGGATTTATCCATCGGCCTACCATCATTTAATTCAACCTTACGCTACTTATCCCCATGATACCCATGTGATTATCCGATCTCCATTTCGACCTTGAGGGCACATCAGACAATTTCCTCATAGCTGTCGAAGTCACAGATCGCCAATGCTTCCTGCATTCTAGGCTTCAGCTCACCAAAGAAGCGGTCAACTTTTCATTCTGGGGTAATGACAAAGCCAGAAGCGTATCGTGCAATCCTTGTGAAGTTTTCCTTGAACGCTCCAACATATTATTCATCTTTTTTCTTGAGGGAAAGGAAGTCCCTTTCCATCTTAAGCCGGAGGGTGTGCGGAAAATATTTATCAAAAAAAATCTTCCAGAAATCATTCTATTACAACGCCTCGATCTCCTCATTAGGCTTCATATTTATGATCAACATCCACCATTGATCAGCTTCACCCTCCATACGATAATCCTCTATGAGGACCTTCTCTTGTTCAGAACATTGAAGGATGGAGAAGATCTTTTCAATGGAGTTGATACATTGTTCAGGGATTATGGGATCGTATGATCCACTAAAAGTAGGAGGCCTTTGTCTCATGAAGCTCTTGATAGTGACTTGTTTTTTCTTAAGGGGGGTTGAACGTTCATCTTGAACCATGTTTCTGTTCAAAACTTGAGTTAGCTGAGAGATAAGCATGACAAAGTTCGTGATTCCCGCTCCCATTTGATTGGGCATCTCATTAGTACAGTCATCACACTAATCTTCACAACGGTTGTTAGCCCAAGTCCTCCTATTACTAGCCATTGGCTAGAATAAAATGAATGTTAGGGGTAACACATCAATGGTAATCCAAGGACAAAAGTTGATGACTCATAAATAAACTTTTATTTCCTTAACTCATGATTATATAGGCTTCAATCGAGGCTTTTCATGATATACTTTCTATCATATATTCTTAGGGGAATTTTCTTTTAATTACCTTAATAAGGGTTCATACTAAGATTGTGAAATTATCAAAACATATCCCCCGGGAGTGTCGTAACCAAGAGTTCAGCAAGGCCCGTTGTTATGCAACAGTTCCCGTTCGAGTCTAGCTCAAAGCGGTGTTTTCAGGTTTTACCCCTATGATACATCTTTGCTAGAGCCGCCTCTACCTGCTCGTATCTAGACAGGGATGTATTTGTTTGATAAAACACTTACTAAGTACTTAAAAAAACATAGGGATGTTTTTATTATACTTATTATTGTATCTAAGGCTTTTCTAGGGTTTTCTAAACCCAAAAATAACTAAACCTATCCTCTGTTACCAACTATGACAACCCGACTTTTTAATAC
Source organism: Viscum album (assembly GCA_963277665.1). NCBI lineage: Eukaryota > Viridiplantae > Streptophyta > Magnoliopsida > Santalales > Viscaceae > Viscum > Viscum album. The sequence goes on along the minus strand of OY728141.1, from coordinate 1,425,058,272 downwards.
AAACTTAAACATGATTTATTACATGAAACATCACTTGATACAAAAAAGAAGATCGAGATTTTTAGCATCATTGGGGCTTAGGATCATTACATAAAAAAATAAAACATGAAATACAACATCTTCATTGAAAACTTCCTTTACATGACCACTACATTCCCTCTTATTTATCATTGCATGGGATAACCTGAGGGCATGCATAAGAAAAGGGTGAGGTATAAAGCCCAGTAAGAGAATACACATGGAATAATATGAGGAGTAAAATACATGTTAGACAATAGGAATATCAATAGAGAACAAGATGAACATTAACATAAAGGCATGATAAAGCATGATAATCATAACATGGGAATGTGGAAACAAAACTTAACATGGAATTAGCATGAGCCAAGGCTCATTGCACATGGAGCATGAGTAAATCATCATTTCACATAAAGTATGAGTAAACCCTCATTGCACTTGAATTAGCATGAGTCAACACTCATTGCACATGACGTATCATGATACTATACTTTTCCAAATGCATTGGAGTTCTATAAGGGCACACCCTTCTTAAACATTTCATTTTATGCATAAGTGTGCCACATGGATCATAAAACATAGATTCATAAAACATAATCATTTTTTCCACGACAAAGGAATTTTTAATTAATACATGAAACATTATAATCATTGAGTAAATGTTAATAAAGGTTTATACCCATGATGTAGAAATGGTCATGATATTCACTACACAATGGCATTGGCTTAGAAAATCGGTGTAATTTCGGCAGCGTAACGTCGTGACATAAGAATTCATAAAAATGGTTGATGAGAGAGAAATGGGTTCCTCATAATATGAAAATATAATGGACAGTAAGGAGATCATATAGACACAGGTCCCAACAATTGTAATGGAATTTGTATTCATGATACAAAAGTATTGCTTGAATGTAAATGAGGAGAGAGAAGTTCCTTTCGGAATTTCATCATAGTAACAGGTGTACATGATAGGAATTTAATTTGAGAGAAAGGGGTATCCCATCATTCAAACATAAAGAGGGAAGTATGAGTGAGGTGTGAAACCATTCCCCAACATTAATAATTGAAATTAAAAGGGCAAAACAACTTAAAGAAAATTGGACAAAAAAGAGAAAGGAAGAAAAAACCCTTACTTGGAAGTGTGCTTCCAAAGGCTAGAGAGAGGCTCGTGAGAGGCTTCTTAGGAGCTTGGGTCACCTTGGAAGGACTCTAGAGAGAGTAGGGTATAGTTCTGATGAACACCAAAGGATTTTAGTGAGGAGGAAGTGGAAGCTTTGGTGGGTTTATATAGGAAAGGTGGTGGAATTCTTAATTATTTAGGTTTGGGACCCCTTATATTAAATTAATCCAAACCACAAACCATCCCAAAGTTTTTTCCTATGGTTTTTTGTAAAGGTAAGAGGAAAACAATATTTTATAAGGCCAATTTCCGAACTTTTTAAAATAACAGGGTTTCTTATGTGGAGATGAGTCACACTTCCATGGAAATTAATTTAAAAAGACAAGGTGTTTAATAAGTCTTGAGGGGTCTATTAATGCTTTGAGAAGTCATTCAAACAAACCCAAAATCAAATTTTTTTAATGTTAAAACATATATTTTCCGAACATAAAGATTACGGTATTTTATTACATCACGATTGGGTCATATGGATGTCATAAAACACATTATAAATTTAAACGGTATTTAATTTGTACCCAAAAATTGGGCTGTCTTAGAAAATTAGGAAAAATTCACCGTTGGATAATTTTGACCTCCTGATTCCAGAAATAGAATTTGTTTTATCTAAATAATTTTTAGATATGTTATTTTTCACTTTTAAAATAAAAACCGACATTTATCGAAAATTCACGGGTTTTGACCGAAATGGCTTTCAAACCGTAATAAAAATTATTATTGAATTCATGAAATTATAACATCATTTATATTTAATAAAAATTAATTTAATAATAATATTATTTTATTAAAATATTATTTAATTCAAAAATACCTTAATTTAATAAAATATAATTCTTAATTAAAAAATAACTACAAACACTATTTGTACATTAACAATTATTTACAATGTATCAATAATGACAATAAGTTATATACATTATTATATACAAAAAATAATGTACATGAACATAATACTATTGATTTGTTACATAACCCCTTATAACAGCCGCATAAGACCTAAGGGTAAGGTGTGCGATGGTGACAGACTTTTCGGGTGGCTCGGATAACATCGCTCGAGTGGTAATTTCTATCAACTTCCACTTCTCCCGTAGATGGTCCCATTAGAGAATGAAATGGTGAAGTTCAACTTGGGTTTGTTCAAGAGCGAATCCCAAGGATGCCACCTCTTTTCCGAGCTCTGATAAATGGGCTTCGTATAGAGCAATTCTACTGGACGAGGCCATCGCTTATTTTGTCTGAGTAAATTGGATTTGTTAAAGCCCTATATTTATACTAATCATGTGATCATTGTTCAACAGATATATTAACAACGGTCAAAATTCTTAACATAAAACCAAAGAAGCTGACATTTTATAAAAACATTTTATATAAAGAGACATTTAATAAGATTAAGAAATATTATTTATTAATGAAACTTTGGGTCGTTACTCGGAAGTAATAATGCTATTAATAAATGATTGAATGAATGATGTTAATCCATGGGGTTGGAGTTACCTTGGATGCGATGATGTAGTTTCAATTTAAAGGAATAGTGGACATTTTGTGTGATTGTAATAAAATATAATGTGGAATTTTTAATGGTTAATTAATGTTAAAATAATTAATTAACATAACGTGAAACTGATAAAAATGGATAAAGTAATATAATCTAGATATTTAAATGGTCGGGTACTTATATGATACCAAGTCTTAACAGTGGCAGCGGGGAGTCTAAGAGATGTTAGCTGCAGTTGAGTCTGAGACTAGGTTTTTCCCATAGTGTGGTGGTGAACTATAAAGACCTGTAAATTTCAAGGAAATTTTTTTCCTAAATTCATTGGGATTTTACGAGTACGTAGTTTCAGAAGACACCTGATTACAAGGCCCGGTGTGCCAGAAATCATTTTGAGAAATCTAGATCAGGTACGTTCAGTGAATGTGTGAGCAGGTTTTTCTAACTTTTGAACCGGTGCTCAGAACCGAAATCTGAGGGCACTGTTGAAACCATAACATCGGTAATTTCTTAAGAAGAAATTTTCTAGAGTTGCGTTTTCTCGAGAAGATTTGTTGAATGTTTTTGTTAAGTGAATAAAGTTGTGTTACAAATTTATTTTACTTTTTAGTTTAACTTCCATGTGGGGAAGTTGGGGTGGGATCCACACTAGCCCCCACCCCTTCAAATTCCCTAAACCCCGATCTTAATTTTTGGAACCCCCTTAATTTTTGTAACTCATCCACTCCCACTCTTAAATTGCAAGTCAACTCTAAAATTAAATGGATTGTTTTAATGCTATTAAATTAATTTAATTTTTGAGTTTGAGTTTTTGAATTTTAAAATTGTTTTCATATGTTAATAATATAAGACAAACTCTTATTTTATTTTTGGGTCGGTTTTTGTTGTGTGGAGTCTGGGGTTAGAATTTTCAAAGCCTTGAAGATCATCATCTTCTACGATGAAGATCGCGAAGAATACCGGTGCCTACCTTGACTCTCTTATTCTCGATGCTTGACTAAGCGATGCCGTCATCCCGCGACAAAAACTATGGAACAGCTGGACTTTCCCTTTCTTCGTTAAGAGAACAATATCTGTGAATCAAGGTAGGGGTTTTTCATTGTTCAAGAATTATCAATTGACGCTCTTCCTTATTTCTTGGATGCATGTTATCAGATTAACGGGAGGTGGTCGGACATCAAAAACACGGATGACCCTCATCCCCTTGTTGTTGAGGATTGTGGCGGATTGGAATGGAGGCAATGCGGTGCCATCACACCGCGCGGGAAGAAGGTAACCGCAGCCGCAACGAAGAAGCATGGCGTCATCGCGCCGCGCCAAAGCCGAAGAACCCGCGAAAAAGGTCGGGCCATGGCGGAGGGGCGCGGCGAAATCACGCCGCGCCGGATAGAAAAGTGCCACGGCCTATTCCATGGCTGTGTAGGGGAGGGCGGTCGGAATCACTGGCCGTCAGCGCTTCGGAAGGGCGGGACTGCGGGGTCCGGCGGCGGCGGCACCGGCTGGCAAACCGGGCCGGTCGTTCGGAGGAGGCCGGGGGTGGTAACCCCCGGCGGCAGATATGCGGGTCCCCTCCATGTGGGGGACACCGTTTCGAGACAAGGGGGGTTGCGCCACCCATTTTCCACTCTGCCGAAACGGCCGAGCTGCTAGCCACGTGGGCCGCACCCACGCCGGGCCAACCGGCAACGCCGAGCCAGAACAGTCGTGCCGGGCCGGACCGCCCGCGCTGGGCGGGGCCGCCTGTGCTGTGCCGGACCCCCGCGCCGGGCCGGGCCGTGCCCTAGTGGGCCGGACCCGGACCTGGGTCGGGTCGACCCAGTTTGGGCTGACCTAGGGGGTCTTGGACCGGGTCGGTCCTGGCCCAAAACCCCCTAAAATGGAAAGCTTCGTTCAAAGGCCCATAACTTGGGCTACGGGCCTCCGATTGATGCACCATCAGTTCGATGTGATCCTTAGATCGAGATGGTCATTTAATTATATTATAATCAAGGTTTCAGAGAACTTTGGGTACGACAGGGTTGGTTGAACAAGAAACCAACCGGTCCCTCGGAGCGGAAACCCTTATAACTCGAGCTCTGGACGTTCGATTGACGTGCCAATAACTTTGTTGGATTCCTCTTAGAGAGACAGTTCTTTTGTCTTACTCCGCTCGAGGTTTGGACGTAGTTGGAGTACGGTCGGGTTGGTTTTGACTTAAAAATCAACTGGGCCCCTAGAACGAAAAAGCCAATAAATCTCAGACCGGGCATCCGATTGACGCGCCATCTGTCGCGTTGAGTTCTTATTGACGTGACAGAACTTTGAGATACATCAATTTTGGACTACGTGACAGTTTATGTATTGACCCCTTGGCTCATGGAACGGACCTTCTCAGAATGAGCGTGCTGTGTGCGGGAATCCTAGAGCTGGCTGCGACTTCGACAAAGATGACTTCCATACTAGGATCCTTCGTGGGTTCGGCGATGACGACTAATGTACTAGGATCCTTCATGGGTTCGACGAGGATGACTACCGTACTCAGATCCTCCATGGGTTCCATGAGGATGACTACCTTACTGGGATCCTTCGTGGGTTCGACGAGGATGAATATTGTACTGGGATCCTCTCTGGGTTCAACTACCGTGCTGGGATCCTCCGTGGGTTCGACGACGATGACTACTATACTTGGATCATCTGTGGGTTCGGCAGCGAGGACTAATAAACATGGATCCTATGTGGATTCAGCAGAGGAGATGATTCAGAGGCTATATCTAATCATCTCCACCCCTCTTCGTAAATGGATACCTGTGTGAGATAAGTCTTGACTTTCAATCATTTTCTTCAATGTGATTGACTTGATATCCGGTGTGGATTAGATTATACTTTCTTGTGTGGATTGGGTCGTGCTTTTCGGTTTGGATTAAGTTTTACTTTCCTGAGTGGACTGGATTCTACTAGAGCTCCTGAGTTGGAGCTGAACTGGATTTGATGACTTAGGTATATGTACGGGCATATACCTAAGAAGTTTTGGATGATACTTCGTGATTGTATCTTTCTTTGTGGTTTATCCTTTGTGGATTCGGGGAGACCTTTGGGGGTCTCAGGGTCCCTACTGAGTATCGTATACTCACCCATGCACGGGCTTCGCCCGCACTATGTTGTGTTGGTTGCAAATGATGGACATCACTGATCATGGTTGAGGCTTGTAGAGCTGGACGGTACCTAGAGGGGGATCTCACGACGAGTCGGTGCCCGGAGGTGGATATCATGTCGAGTCGGTACCCGGAGGAGACAAATGGACGTGGATGTGCTGAGGAGGAGATTTGTACCTACCCTTCCGGTAGGAAGCCGGAGGACGATCCAGGAGCAGATTTTCACCATCCATCTGTTGTCCTAGATTTGTACTTTACTTTTAGTTGTACTTCACATTTAGTTGGGTTTGTATTCCGGCCCATTTACTTTTCAGCACTTACTTCTATTTTCAGTTTACTTAGTGTTTAATTTAGTTTGCGTACTCTATGGTGTTTGTTTTCTTTTATAAAGGCAATGAATTACCTTTTTATTGGGATTTATGACTTTGGTGCTAGTCACCGGCCCCTGGCCTTTGGAAGGTGGGCTTTGGGTAGTCACGACACAGGCCCCGAGGACGTGTCATGACAAATTAGTATTAGAGGAGTTAGGTTCTACCACAGAACTCAAGACTCTCATCCTTCTTCTATGTGAAGCAATAATGTTAAGGGTATTAAGTGTGGTTATCAGTCAAGGGAGTCTAGTGTTAGTACGGCGGCCGACGTATCCATACACCAGGACACTAATTTCTTATTTCCAACTATGTGCACGAAAACATTGATTGCATGTGTGTTTCAAAAGTTTTCTTTGTGATTACTTGGTTTCGGCTCACTAGATATACTTTATTGACCATGGAACACCTGTTTCTTTTCCGGATGGCCCCACGACGACAACTAGCTAGGGTTTCGAGCGTTTTATGAGCCGACAGCCCACCGAGCGACGAGGCCTCGGTGCAGGGCCCTATTACAGTGGGGGCACCGGCGGCACCTCTACCCGTCGTGCCACCGATTCCACCATCCCCATCTACTAAGAGTGCACATCACCTTAGTGCACTGCATGAGTTTCAGCATCAGAGACCGCCCAGGTTCCGTGGGGAGATGGACCCTCAGGCAGCCGAGGATTTGCTGAAGGCTGTTTTACGCGTTTTCAGGTTAGTAGGGACACGAGTTGACCTCATTGTGATCCTTGTAGAGAGTCTCCTGCATGAGGCAGTAGGTAGATGGTGGAGCATGATTCTCCAGGTGCACGACGAGGCATCTTTACTTTGGATGGACTTAGAGAGCCTCTTCTGCTCGGAGTTCATTCCAGCCACCCTCTCTGTGGTGCGCATTCAGGAGTTACTACAGCTACGGCATGGCAGCATGACCATGGCCCAATACTTGGGGAGGTTTACTGATCTCTCTCACTACTCAACAGATATGGTACAAGACCCATTCTTCCGGGCCCAGACCTTCGAACTAAGACTAAGTCACGAGATCAGTGCTTCAATGATATCCCTCAACATCCCGACGTAGGCAGGGGTGTTGGAGAGAGCCCTTCTAGTGGAGAGTTTTCTCGCCGAGCAGTCACCAGCGGTGAGACCCTCTACAGGATGACCCATAGCGGAATCTTCTGCAGCTGGCAGTAGACAGATGATGTAGAGGTCCAAGTGGGCCAGACCATCAGATGACCAATCTCAGGATGCAGATTCTATTGTACATGGCACACGAAGGAGAGCCAGCCACACGTGGATCAGGCAGTGCTATGCATGCAGTGGGTAGGATCACATGGCTCAAGACTGCCTGACTCATCCTACATATAAGCAGTACGTGGTAGAGGGAACTCCTAGGTAGAGGTTCGACCATGGCAGTCCGCAGGGAGCAGACGGACGAGGCAGAGGAGTTGGCCGAGCAGCGGGTGGTGGGAGACGCATTGAGGCCCTACCAACACCACCACCAGGGAGACCACCCCTTCCTCAGGGAATGGGTATACAGGGGAGAGCTCAGCTTCAGGCAGCTGAGGCTTACGACCATGGAGCTCCAGGAGCAGATGGACAGAAGTGGGACTATCTCCAGACATTGGGACTTTTTTGTGTGTTTCTTCTAGCTTTGTTGATGTTTTGTGTCTTGGTACATTGGGCTGCAGTAATAAAAGACACTGTTCTTGTGACCTTTTGTCCCCTGTCCTTTTTATGTAGTTGATACTAAGAGGTTCTGGTTTAAAACTATTGACTTGACCCTCACATTTGAGATACCTAATGGAGGATACCCAGTGACCACACACTGATGCAGAGAGTGTGACTCAACCCTTGGAGACGAGAGTAATGGTTGGATCTCATGGTAGTAGCATCGAGGCCTAACGACGTCATCCTTGGTATGGATTAGTATCATCTATGTTGGGATTGACAGTATTAGTCAATGAATGTGGTTCATCGAGGGGATGAGACCAGATTTCTCTTATCAACAAAGAATAAATCTTAGCAGCTCTTGTAGAACCAGAGAAGGATCGGTTCATCCAGGGGAGGATGAGGACAATTCAGAGCCAATAGAAGTCTTATGACGATAGGAGGCGTAGACGACTATAGTTTGAGGATGGTGACCATGTTTTCTTATGGGTCTCACCTCGACGTGGATTTCAGAGATTTGGCCGGGGCAGAAAGATATCTTTGTGCTTTATCGGACCCTTCTAGGTCCTCAACAGGGTAGGCGAGGTAGTTTACCGCTTGACCCATCCACCTCAGTTGCACCAAGTTCATGACGACTTCCACATATCTCAGGTGAGGAGATACGTGCACGACACGACGCATATCATCAACCATGGGAAGCTAGACATTGATGATAGAGAGACTTTTGCGGAGGTCCCGGTGGAGATCGAGGATCGACAAGAGCGGGTCCTACGTGGGTGGTCGATTCCTCTAGTGTGCATTAGGTGGCAGCACGGGAACCCCAGGAGAGCACATGGGAGCGGGAGACTCAGTTGCGTGCTCATTACCCTCATTTGTTTCCCTAGTTTGTGATGTATCTTTATGGGGATGTAAAGCCCTGAGGTGGGAGTAATGTAACGACCCGTAAATTTAGAGGGAATTTTATTTTCATAAATTCTTTGGGATTTTACAAGTACGCATTTTCTGACGGCACCTGATTACGAGGCCCAGTGTGCCTGGAATCATTTTCCGAAGTCTAGCTCGGGTACGTTCAGTGAATGAGCGAGCAGGTATTTCTAACTTTTGAACCGGTGATCAGAATCGAAATCTGAGGGCACCGTTGAAACCGCATCACTGGTAATTTCTTAAGAAGACATTTTTCAGAGTTGTGTTTTCTCAGGAAGAGTTATTAATTTTGTGGTTAAGTGAATAAAGTTGTGTTACAACTTATTTTACATTGTAGTTTAACATCCATGTGAAGAAGTTGGGGTGGGACCCACACAAGACCCCACCCCATGAAATTCCCTAAACCCCCTTCTTATATTTTGGCAACCTCACTTAATTTTTGTAACTCATCCACTCCCCCTCTTAAATTGCAATTCAACTCTCAAATTAAATGGATTGTTTTAATGCTATTCAATTAATTTAATTTTTGAGTTTGAGTTTTTGAATTTTAAAATTGTTGGCATATGTGAATAAAATAAGGCAAGATCTTATTTTATTTTTGGGTTTATTTTCGTTGTGTGGAGTCTGGTGTGAGAATTTGCAAAGCCTTGAAGATCTTCATCTTCTACGTTGAAGATCACGCAGAATGTTGGTGCCTACCTCGACTCTCTTCTGCTCGACACTTGACGAAGAGACACCATCATCCCGCGGCAACTACTATGGAACAACGTGACTTTCTTATTCTTCATCAAGCGATCAATCTCCATGAATCGAGGTAGGGGTTTTTCATTGTTCAAGAATTATCAATTGACGCTCTTTATTATTTCTTGGACACATGTTATCGGATTAACAGGAGGGGGGCGGACCGCACAAACACGACTGAACCACCCCACCCCCCCTATTATTGTGTCTTATTGAGGATTGGAAAGGAGGCAACACGGTGTCGTCTCACCATGCGGGAATGAGGGAACCGCGGCCGGAGCGGGCCGCGGCGAAGAAGCGCAGTACCGTTACGCGACGATGAATCCGAAGAACCCGCGGCCAAGGTCGGGCCGCGGCGGAGGGGAGTGGCACTGTCACGCCACACTGGACGGAGAAGGGCTGTGGCCTAAGCCGCATCGGTGCAGGGGAGGGTGGCCGGAATCACCGGCCACTGGTGCTTCGGAAGTGCGGGACCACGGGGTCCCGCGGCGGCAGCACTAGCCGACCAACCGGGTCGGCCGTTCGGAGGAGGTCGGGGGTCGTAATCCCCGGTTTCAGATAGGCAGTCCCCCACAACGTGGGGGGAAGCCGTTTTGAGGCATGGGGGCAGCGCCCCCCATTTTCTGCTCAGCCGAAACGGCCGAGCTGCTGGCCACGCAGGCCGCGCCCACGCCGTGCCGGACCGCCCACGCCGGGCCGGGATGTATATGCGAGGCCGGACCCCCGCACCGGCTGGGCCGGCCCGCGCCAGCCGGGAGAGGCCGCGCCCTAGTCGGTTGGACCGGGAACCAGGTCAGGTCGACCCGGTTCAGGCCGACCGAGGGGGTCTCGGTCCGGGTCGGTCCGGGCCCGAAACCCCATAAAAACGGTTAGCTTCGTTCAAAGGCCCATGACATAGGCTACGAACTTCCGATTGATGCACCGTTAGTTGTGATGCGATCCTTGGATCGAGACGGTCTTTTCAGTATATTATAATCAAGGTTTCAGAGAACTTTGCATATATATGGGTTGGTTCGAACACAAAACCAACCGGGCCCTCGGAGCGGAAACACTTATAACTCGAGCTCTAGACATCCAATTGACGTGCCTTCGACTTTGTAGGATTCCTCATAGTGAGAAGGTTCTTTTGTCTTACTCAGCTCGAGGTTTGGATGCAGTTGGAGTATGGTCGGGTCGATTTTGACATAAAAACCAACCGGGCCCCTGGAACAAAAAAGCCAATAACTCTCAGACCATGTGTCTTCTTGACACACCATATATCACGTTGAGTTCCTATTGACATGACGGAACATTGCTATACATCAACTTTTGACTACATGATAGTTGATGTATCGAACCCTTGGCTCGTGGAGCAGACCCTCCCGGAACGAGCGTGCTGTGTGCGGGAACCCTAGAGCAGGCTGCGACTGCGACGAAGATGACTTCCGTACTAGGATCCTCCATGGGTTCAATGATGACGACTACCGTACTAGGATCCTCTGTGGGTTCGATGAGGATGACTACCATACTAGGATCCTCCGTGGGTTCGAAGAGGATGACTACCGTACTGGGATCCTCCGTGGGTTCGACGAGGATGACTATTGTACTGGGATCCTCCATGGGTTCAACTACCATGTCGGGATCCTCCGTGGGTTCAACGACGATGACTACTATACATGGATCCTCTGTGGGTTCGGCAGCGAGGACTACTAAACATGGATCCTACATGGGTTTGATAGATGAGATGATTCAGATGCTACAACTAATCATCTCCACCCCTCTTTGTAAATGGATTACTGTGTGAGATGAGTCTTGACTTTCAATCATCATCTTCGATGTGATTGAATTGATATCCTGTGTGGATTGGATTATGCTTTCCTGTGTGGATTGGGTCGTTCTTTCCCGTGTGGATTAAGATTTACTTTCCTAAGTGTACTGGATTGTACTAGATCTCATGAGTTGGAGCTGAACTGGATTTGATGACATAGGTATATGAATGGTCATATACCTAAGTAGTGTTGGATGATACTTCGTGATTGTATCTTTCTTTGTGGTTTATCTTTTGTGGATTCAGGGAGACCTTAGGGGGTCTCAGGGTCCCTATTGAGTATCGTATACTCACCCCTATATGGGATTTACCCACACTACATTATGTTGGTTGCAGACGAAGGACATAACTTACCGTGGTTGAGGCTTGCAGAGCGGGACGGTACCCGGAGGAGGATCTCACAACGAGTCGGTGCCTGGAGCTGGATATCATGTCGTGTCGGTACCCAGAGGAGACAGATGGATGTGGAAGTGCTGAGGAGTAGATATGTACCTACCCTTCAGGTAGGAAGCTGGAGGACGATCCAGGAGAGTCTTGTCACCTTCCAGCTGTTATCCTTGAGTTATACTTTAAATTTAGTTGTACTGCACATTTAGTTGGGTTTGTATTCTGGCCCATTTACATTTCAGAACTTACTTCTGTTTTCAGTTTACTAAGTGTTTACTTCAGTTTGTGTACTCTTTGGTGTTTGTTTTATTTTATAATGTCAATGCATTCCCTTTTTTTATCGAGATTTACGCCTTTGGTTCTAGTCGTCAGCCCCTGGCTTATGGAAGGCGGGCTTGGGGTAGTCACGACATGGGCCCCATGGACGGGTCGTGACATTAACTATGTTATATATTTTTTATTTTTTTATGTTTTTATATGTTACTCCACCCCGTATGTTAGAGAAACCAACACCCTAGGGATTCTGATCCATGGGGGTGTTTTCCCCATTATTCCAATGGGAGGATGGATAGATGACTACCCCCTTTGGCCCTGCTCTTTTCTCTTGTTAGTTACTTGTGCTGGTAGTCACAACAGTCAGTTTTCCCCACATATGTGTGTAGATAGATGTAATGACTTATTGTTATTCACACACATATATTATAGATATAGTTTCCTATGGACTAATATAGTGTAACAGGTATATGCTATGATGTTCTGAGGATCCTTACTCAGTGTATGAGCTGTAATGTGTTGAGGTATAACTAATGACATATGATACACCATATGAGTGTTGTTCTGGTTCCAGGATACTACCTAGTTAAATTGGGTGCATGTATGTGGTGGTTGGGTTTCACGAGGTGCATGTTGCAGTGCTTCGCCTAGGAGTCTGCAGGAAAGCCTTTTGGAGAGTGATTCTTAGGACATGCAGCATTGGAGAAATTTGGAAAACTAGTGGGGAAGTGGTAGTAGGGTACCCTTGAAATTATTTATTATATTAATTACTCTTGAATGTGATACATGGTGAGAGTAGCCATGGTGAGGTTGAGAACTTTTTGTACCTATTTATTTGACTAGTTAGTTTTACTTGTTGTTCACTATACATTAGCATGCTTTCATTAATTTTGCATGAGAGGATATGGGGAGGATCCTACTGAGTATACTGTTATACTCACCCTATGTATATATAAATTTTTTTAGACCAATTGATGAAGGTTGGATATCTAGCTGGTTTCTACTAGATTGGGGATGCAGAAGATGTTCGGGCTTTCTGTTTGCTGATGTTTTTACATTCCTTTGGTACTTGAAGTTTTCACTTTCAGTTGAATTTTTTACATGACATTACATATATGTACTTTTTATTTCTTTTATATTACAGTCTGAGTTCGGTTCAGTTGGTTTATTTATTATCTCTCTATTTTGAATGAGTTCGCTCAGAGGGTAATTCCTCCCATTTGTTTGTTTACAATACCCTCAATTCTAGTCTCCAACCGAAGACCTAGTAGAGGTAGGACTCTAGGGGTCACTATCTCCCTTTTCACATTACTGGTCCAGGAGGGTTACACCATGTAGGGAGTGGTTTGTGAAATGATCATTAAAAGGTTAACCATCACAAAACTGTAAATCTTGTGATCGCTTAAAAGATCATTGATTTCTTTGAAGGATAAGTAAATAGATAACACTTTTCTTCAGAAATACTTTACCTAGAGTTGAAGGATTATTTTATTATCTAGATAAAGAACTCAAGAAAATAATCTTACTTTATTTATTTCCATGAAATTAACATAAACTCATCCTTTGGTTGTGCTTCAATATATCTCCACTACCTTTCATACAATTGAAGATGGATATTAAAGATGATTTTTTCTTGAAGACCCAGAAGTCATATCCTTAGCCTCTAAAAGATTAATGATACAAAAATGGATTCAAAAATTTTGTCCAATATGATAATTTATACTTTAACCTCTAATAAAAATATCCAATGTTCAACTTAATCCGTTCCAAAAAACGTTGACCATAAGTCTTATAAAAAATACATCTATCCAAATTCACGATCAAAATACATCTCTAAATTCCCAAAATCAATCTTAATATTAGATTATCCAGAAAACATAATATTGACTTTATTTTTACACAGAAAACATGTGAATACGTTCATCATGTATTCTATTGAAACATGGTAATAAAATGAATTACCATAAAACCTTATTGAAAACATGCAGGCTTTCACATTCCTTATGTAAAACACATGTTATTAGATATAATAATTAAATACAAAAATGTTTTAAACTCTATCAATGAGGTTATAAAACAATTTATGAACAAATAAATAATCAGTTTCAAGGTAGTCACCACTAAACTATTTACTTTATCCATATCAATCATCTCTTTATCCCAACACAATTATCGAAACATAAGGACCATATTATGGGTTATGGTTCCCTCAATCGTGTATCATCCAAGAATTTCAACTTTCCACTAAATAAATTTCCTTGGTACCATTGAAAAAAAACATTAAAATTATAAATGAAAAAGTATTGTATTATAATACGTATATATTTCATAATTTAGATAACCATGTAATAATTGATAAAATACTCAAATAACCTTAATCTTGAATACCAAAACAAGCACATTAATTATTACTCTTCATGTGCGGTGATATCATAAGATTGACCATGATCTGTTAGATTATTTTGAGGGGTATCCCTATGACACATGGGGAATTAAATTTCATAGTTACCCATATTCTTACTGTTGTAGAATTGTACACTGGAAACTTTTTTTTCCCAATCCCTTGTAATAAAAATCACAGTGGCCTTTCTATCCACACTTATAGAAAACACTCAATCCTTTTAATCAAGCATGTTAGTGTTATTTCAAAAATTATCACATGTGGGAAAATAATTATTTCCCTTCTTAACATTATCCTTCCATTCCCAGTTGTCCTCTTATTCTCTTGATTCCCATTCAAGTCATATGACATGGATAAGTCTTTCTCTATCTTATTTGAATAAGATATTATATCTTGATATGATGAGAATTTTTGGGAGACTAATTCTCTTAGAATAAATGGATAGGTCCCATAAAATGAGTTATGATTATTACTCTTTCAATCATGTACATTGGTGAGGTTCACGTTATTAATTTTAGGATTCATTTTTATATGACTATATACACTAGATTAGATCATATCATTATGAAAAATAATGTATTTTCCCAAAACTAGTGAAATACATAACATAAATTTCAAAATAAATGGTTAGGTAATATCATTATAATAATCATGGATTATTTGAGATTCTCTTCTATAATTTCCTCAAATTATATTTTAGTGTTTTGTTCCACAGTTTATGATTTCCTAAATCCAGTTTCCAAGATTTCTATTAAACATCCTATGATACCAACTGTAAAGACCTCTGACCCTAGTACCTCGGAGCTGGTACCTTACATTATTTCCTTTGAATATGATAAAAGGAATTACATACACAAATAATAAATAGTTTTTATTTTTTAAAAAATATATTACAAACATGATACCTATTTTATATTATGAATAGAAAAAAATAACACATGAAAAAAGCTAATAAACAACACCCTTGAGAACTCAATCAAATATATCATCTTTATAACCCGATGAAAGTAAACAAAATAAGGGTGAGCTCAATTGCTCAGTAAGGGATATGTGAAAGGGAATAAATATTGAATCATAGAGAATAGTTAACATGGAAAGGTAATTAACTAAGCACAAAATCCATCATAATAACTAGAATATGCAAAATCAATAAAGCAATGTATGTGAATGAACACACATTCCCTTTAATCAATAAAATGGGAATGAAATAAATCCATATATATTTTGTTAGTGAAAATTATCTAGATAATAATAAATAAATTATGAATGTAGAAAAATATTAATTATTAGAATTCATGTATCTAGAACATGAACCACTACCATCAAGAGCTTTCAAAAGATGGTTTAATCTATTGGGAAAAAATTTATTTAATGCTAGCTGAACTAATACATTCCATGAGACCACTGATGCATTGATAAAATATCTTTAGCCAGTACCCACACATTTATTCTAGACCAAATCATTCCTCATATATAAAATAATAAATTTAATTAATAAACAATGTTCCTTATTAATAAATATCTATATTAAATAAAATATACAGATTTGTCAATATTTTCAAGAATAATCAAATAACTTTCAAAGAAAAAAACTATATATAAACATAGAATATGGTTTGGGCTGTAATAATATCCTTCATAAAATAATGTGGATATTTAAAAGAAATTTAATGTACAATGAAATTATTACAATAAATTTATTATTTGAAGACGAAGTTAACAATCAAAAAAGAAAGTGATATTTTAAAATCACTTTTATCACATGGTAATTTTCAATTCAAAACCTATTGGATGAAATAAATAAAATTTGAACTTAAAATAACATGAGTAATGAAAAAATAATTATATTAAATATTAGTGTGATAGTATATAAAACACATATATATATGAATTGGTTAATACAAACAAATAAGTCTCAATGGAATGTAAATTGGGACAAAATCCATTACATTACGCTTCATTTTGATTGAGGGCTATTTAACCTCTTATATAATGCTTTTAATCATTTTATTAACTTAAAAAAACCATAAAAATATTTATGATAACATATATGATCCTTGGATATTATATTTTCACATAATCATTAATAATAATTAATCATTCTCGTTATTTCAGGTGTTAATTGTCTTGTTTTCTGATACATATTTTTTCTTGAATTTCTGGGCTATTCTGTATTGGATATAGATCCAAAATATTCAAAATTACATTAATATTATAAATATCATACTTAATCGTTTAATATAGTTTTATAAACATTCATGAATTTTTAACATTGGAAATGAATCACGTCTCATCATGGAGACAGTAGGTTGTACGAATGCATGAGCGGCAATATCATTTCATTAATTAGTAAAACTGAAAATAAGTGGATAATATAATAAATTTAAAGAATTTATATAATTAAATTATTATAAAATATATCCATTATTTCTATCATTATAACCATCCATGTAAATTTATTATGAAAAAAAATTACACTACGATGTGGTGATAGTAAGACGAACGTACGCACACACGATGCTTTTATTTTTCATAGGATAAACAAAAGGTGGAATATTATTATTTCAAAATCTTAATGACATCTAAGAATATATATGACACTATATTTATTAATTTAACATGAAAACTACACATTAAGATAAATTATAATATGAAATGAGCATGAAAGAGTTGGTAAAGACAATTCCCATTTCATTGGAGGACATCCATTATAACTTCTCCTAAGGGACATAGGGTAGGTCTTTTGGAAGGATAAGAACGACAAAAACATAAAAATAATTCAAATAGAATAAATCATTAGGGTTTGGTATATCTATAAGGCTAAATGTGGTGTGAAGAAGTGAAGGAAGCTGAGTCATTTTATAATTGAGTTGAGGGGAACTTTTAGAAAATCTCAAAATATTAAATTAATATGAATTAATTTTCAATTCAAAATGGATCGAAGATGAGTAATTTAAAAAATAATTTGAGTATGGGTATAAATAATCTCATACAATAATTATAAGATATGTTTAGTTCACATTATTACCCATACCATTTGGTTTAAACCTTTATTTAATCTCATTTACTCTTAGTGTGACAAACATGTTTTTTACTTTTTGAGGGTTAATATATTTACTATAAAATGAGAAAAGAAACTTTAATAGATATTTTATGTTATAATAAACCCTCTAAAAATAATTTTTCTGAATTTATTTTTTTTAATAATTTTGTATCATTTAATTAAAAATTATTTATTTTAAAATATCATTAATGTCAATTATGACACCATTCATTACGTTGACTTTAATAAGTATCAATAAAAATATATATATGAAGAAAATAACTTTTAATAAAACCTTAAAATTTAAATTTCATCTATAAATTTTTTAATTGCAATAATTATCTCAAATAATATTTATTTTAATATTTTTGATGTCATTTATTTGATATTTTTATTAATAAAATAATTAATATATCACCATGGTGCATAAATTTAGGGTTATTATTTCTTCACTAAACACAAAAAATAAATTTATACGATGAATATAATTATATTATATTTAAAAGGAAAATTTATAGTTGAAATTAACTTTTGGATATTACCAAATTTATAATGCCATATTTATTAAAATCATGAATGTGATATCTTTGACTTTTATTAAAATAAAATATTATAAATTTTACAATCACATATAAATGGAAAAAAGTCCATATATTAAAACCATGAATGATTATGGATTATATTTAATCATATACCAAAATTGGTTCAAGTTTAAGGGTCACTTTATAATCATTATCATATTATTTTTACCAATAATTACTCAACTTTTACTCGATTTACTCTTTACCGCAGTAAAAAATACAAAGGTTACTATTCATATTGGCCAAAAGTTAAAGGGGACTATTTACGAAATTTTTTCATAATGATTCTAAATATGGAATTCTATTTTCTAAATCCAATTGAAAAAATTTGGATAATTTAATTTAAAAATAGTTCTGTATATGTGATGAGATAACATGTTCTTAAAGTGAAAGTGTTAAAAATTTTGAATTGTTTTTGTATCCAAATTCAATAAGAAAAATAAAAACATGAACTAAATTAAATTAATTGATATATAATTGATCTCATTTTAATTTAAAACCAATTTAGAATAAAATTTATGCTGATAAATTATTTATAAAAAATTCAGTTTTCAATTAAAATGTTGTATTTTTCACTATTAATCAAAAAATGAATCATATCTGAAGAAAAAAAAATTAAACCAAATATAATTTTTACATTATGATTTAAAAATTAAACTATATTTTTTAAAAATAAAATTTATTAAACTATCAATTTTTTGTTTTAAAAAAAGTATGCCATTAAAATGCGACAAAACTACCATTATAAAAATACAGTTTTTATGTGATAAATATGATATATTTTTAACTTATGCCAATCAATTATATTGGAAGAATGTAAATTTTTCACTGAATATATAATATATAAATTTACAAATTAGGTTAATACTGTTCATTCAAACCAATTTAATGTCTAGATTATAATATCATTTAATTATTTATTTAAGTTGGGAGTTGCTTGCAATATATGATATCAAAGAGGTTAAATGAATAAAAGTCATACTATAAATTATTAGGGTGTTATATAATTTGAATTTATTAACATTAAAGATATTATAAGAGAAATTTATGTCAATGAAACCCTTTGGTATTATATTTACTAACATAGTTATTTGGGGAGGAATGTCTTTATATCTTGTAGACTTAGGATTAAAGGATACTCTTAGATCTTGTCCTGTAGATTAAAAAGGAAGTTGGGATCAACACCTTCCTAGATTTGAGTTTAATAAAAATGATATATTTTACTTGAGAATTTAGATTTATCTTTTTGAATACCTTTATTGATGTAATTGTAGAACTCCGATGTACTGTAATGAAGTTGTAGAAACAAATATATTGGGACTTGAGCAAGTTCATGGGATAACATAGAAGTTTAATTCCATATAACAAAATTTAATGACTAAAAAAAATTTACATATATGTTATGTTAATAATTATACATGTGATATATAATTTAACGTTTGTCAGAAGGACATTTTATGAATTTTTCTATGGAATAAAGGGGGAAAAACTAAGCCATAATTATATCGGTCCCGTTAAAATACTTGATAGTATCGAGACTATACCTTATAGTATGGTGCATCCACCAAACCACTCATAGGTATTTGTTTTATTACATGTATCACTTCTGAGGAAGTGCATACCTGATCCATCACTTCTACTTAACTCATAAGTCTTACCACTGGAGCATGATATTTTTTATGAGGAATGACCTATAAAGATTATGAATTTAATAGAAAAGGTTCTAAAAAATTAGACCACTCACTTGGTCACAATTGTTTGGTCAAAACACCAACTTAAAAGGCTATATAAGAACCATAAGATGTAATTAGGATGAGTTATCCTATGTTTTTATACCAATGTTATGAATTCTGAGGGTGCAATTCATTTTATGGGGGGTAGAATATAACACTCAAATACATTGTTATTTTTTTAAAAAATTGAATATAAATTTTGCAATATTTTAAATTATACTAATTATATATTCCATTACATAAAACACTATGTTTTTTTACACACAACATTGAGTTTATATTTCATTACTTACAACTCTGAGCATAAAAATATTATGTCATTTTATTCAAGTATCACTATTTAATATGACTGTTATCACATAGCGATTGGAATGGTGGTTAGGAATACAAATCACTAAATTATGAAACTATGGTTTAAAAATATTTTTAAAAATTATTCTTTAGTGGCCAATAAATTATAAATGAAAATAATAACTAATGAAAATAAGGAAATTTCATTCCTAAAAAACTATTTTTCTATACACAAACATATTTTAACTCAAGAAATTAAACAAATCACTTTTTATGAATGATTTTAGTTAAATTTATCTAGTATATTTATTCAATAAACTATTTAAAATTAACATTATGTGTTTTTATAGAAAAAATCTATGAATAAATCATGTTTTATGCTTAAAATTTTGTATTTTTCAAAAAGGCGGTTTTGCTGCATTTTTATGGAACACTTATTTTAAAATAAATTTTGGACACATATATAAATTTCATATGAAAAAAATATATTTTTTAATTATAATACCAAAATTAGCTTAGGGTAATTTTTTTTCAAAAAAGAATCATTTTTTATAAATAGTAAGAAATGAAATTTTTTTATTAAAATATACATTTATGTTTAAATTATTTATAAAGAAATATTATATTTTAAATTTGTTTTATAGTGTAACTTGTTTAATTATAAATCTTTTAATCCAATTTAGGTTATTTAAATCAGTCTCATATTGAAATTTGACATAATAACATTGTAAATATTTAAGCATTTTCACATAAAAAACCAATTTTTTCATCACCTATATGGGATTAATTTTAAATTAAAATTTTCCTCTTAGGTTAATTGAATATGTAAAATGGATTATATATTTGGAATACTCATAATTTATAATGTCTAATACTTTCAAATGAATTTTTGACCAAAATAATTAGTGAAAATAAATAAAATTAATCATCATGATTAAAAGCAAAATGAGTTTACTCAGGAACCAAACTATAATATTAAGGGTAAAATTAACCTAGAATCATGTCCAACACACATTTTCAATTCATATTTCTATATTATAAATTATATGTTCATTTTTTCCATTATGTTTTCCTAGTGGTAGGTATAAACGTGGGTACATGTAAATTCCTTTAAAAAATTCCATGTGTGTCCTCTCCCCCATTTGTAAAAGTACACCCCCTCTCCTCTCTTCTTCATACCATAAAACCAATTAGGTTCACAAAATACATGAAAAAATCACTCCAAAAATACCTCCCATAATCCTAGAACCCATATATCAGGTAGATATCCAACCTAGGAAAGCATTAGTTCAAAACATAGATGGATAACCGAAGAATAGGATGTTTTAAAAAGTTTAACTGAAGTCAACGATTATGGTACGTGATTTCTACTTCAATTTTTACTTCATGAGACACAGTACATTTTCAAAACCTATATATATTATATGGTGGATATACTTCCCATTAATGTGTATTATTATTCTTATACTAATAATTATTTGGATTTCCAAATCTTTTCTAGGATCTCTCTTTTATGGAGTTTGTAGTTCAAAAGATACCAAATCTGTAATGGTTTTTTTGTCTGAGTTTACCTTCTTTGAGGTATATGAAATTTTATATACCTATATTATTTTATAAGGTGTATATACAAACCTTTTTACAAATAATATCATGAAATTATTCCTCCCCGTGATATTTTATGTCTCATTTTATGTTATTCCTTCATGGGGCTTGTGAATCAAAATAATTACCCAATTAGTTAGGATTTTATTTTTCAATCTCATAATTTTTCAAGAATGTTTATGATT